>OZ004588.1:3714704-4914704 GCA_963924555.1 Crambe crambe
ATGATTACTGGAATGGTTGATTTGCATGTGTCCTGTCCCCAACTATGTAAAAACATCATCCTATATGCCACTGTTATTAATTAAATTTCTTCTCTCATAATCGATTGTTGTTGTTATTGTTGTTGTTGTTGTTGTTGTGATTGTTGTTATTTTTGTTTGTTTTAATTCATTGGGTAGATGATATGAATATCATATATTAGTCATCTGCTATGGAGTACTGGCAGGAAGTTACATATAAAAATACAATACTCTTTTTGCAGAAATATTATTATTTTCTGCTGGTTAAGCCACTCTGTTTTTAGGAAAGAAGAATGAAGGAACCATTTGTAGTAGAAAATGGTAGTTCTTATGAAGAGATGCAGTCTTGCTGATATAGCTACTTACATTCAAGAATGAGCCTTCAACAAGAAAACAGTGTTCTAGCATAGCTGTACTACTCCACTGACAGTTGATAGAATTCTTTCTCTGCTACCTATCACATGGTTTTATAGGCAGAGCTGTAACAAAATAAGACAAGTACAGCTTGGACATGAAGCAGGTTGCCGAAATTTGTCAGCTGATTCAACCTGTGCCTAATTGCTTCAGCCAGTTAGCAGATCGAGGTTATAGTGGTTTGACTACTTCAGCTTCAAGGTTGGATGAGCAGTGCTTCTACATAGCAGAGGATCATCATGGACTCTAACTGAGCTACATTAAACATCTTTACATACTAAGTGCTATATATATTGTGAGACGATTGGTCATTTTCCGAGGGCCATATTTGTGTGGATTAACAAATCTACATGAGGTCTTTCCATATGCAAGGTAACTTACCATGACAGTAGCAATAAATTTGAAGGCTCTCAATATACTGCTCTGAAAGCCTTGCAAATTGGCAGAAAACAGCTATTGGGCCTCTGAATACCTTCTCATCAAACTATGGAGATTAACTCATTAACAGCATTACATAACCACATACCTCAATATCTACAACACATTACAAGCATGCATGACACTTTTACAAGCTATTTGAAATAGGATTACAAGAAGATACAAAGACAACAAGATGTCAGTCTAGGTGAATCTGGTTCTCTGATGATTACTGGAATTGTTGATTTGCATGTGAGCCTCCCCAAGGAAGTGTTATTAAAGAAAGTTTAAATTGGTTCTCTAATAATCGATTGTCGTTATTATTATTGTTGTTATTATTGTTATTGTGATTGTTATTGTTAATATTTGTTTTGATTCATGGGGTAAGTTGTAATAATGTCATATATTTGACATCTGCTATGGCTAGAATACTGGCAGGAAGTTGAAGAACTTTTGCTGTTTTGCTACAACAAAAATTAATGACCAATTTCCTATGGCCATAAACCAAGGATTTGCTAAATTCATGAATGATTTGCTAAATTCATAAATTCATGAAGAATTCTGAGGCCGATCTATTTATAATCCAGCTAAGCCTAAAATCTTGATAGCTTTACTATTTAACGATAGGCAGCTCCGATACTATCTGCTGCTAGGCTAGCAAAGCGTAGTAACACTCGAATTCAGTGGCAGCTCAATGCCTCTTCTCTTTGTTAGGCCTGGTTGGTCATGTGCTCGTGCATGGTTGTAGCACCAATTCGTCATGGTGATGTATGTATTACCTTGGACTCACGGATTTCTATGGTCTTGCGATATTTTCGAGTACCAGGCCCTCCACAATCATAATTGAAAAAGAGGGCCGGGGGACAAGGCTAATCATGATGAAATTTTTGATTTTGATTTATTTTCAGGGTCATTAAAATTAATCACATGACATTTAATTACCTTGTACAAAATGGAGTAAAAGGTAATTATAAGTTGTAACAAAGAAAATAAACAAATTAAAAGCATGAATTATTATTTAACTAAAATTTCCCAATTTATGGTAGCTACTTACATTCAGCCTTCAACAAGAGAGCAATGTTCTAGCATAGCTGTACTACTCCACTGACTGTTAAAGATCGATACTCTGCATATCTAATTCATGTTTTTATATCCACATCAACTGAAACTTTGTTAGCTGATTCCACAGTCTTCTGTGCCTAATTGTTTCAGCCAGTTAACAAACATTGTGGTTATGTTTGACTACTTCAGCTTCAAAGTTGGATGAGCAGTGCTAGTAGGATAAAGAAGGAAAGTTAGGGATGGCCGTGTGTGGTTCAAAAAGTTCAGCAACAAGGGAGTGAACTTCATAGGATAAGATAAAATATAAAGGGAGTGAAGTAGGAATAATTAGCTCGTAGTTTGGAAATAATTGTTGCTTACTTGACTGAAGTTTTTAGGCGCTACCTTCACATATCACATAAATATGATTTGCATTAATCATACCCACCAGACTTCCAGCAAGTTTTCTTCTCAAGTGAATAACCTCTGCCTTCAAGCAACACTGACCTCATTTCAGTTTGCTTGATTGACCACATACTGATTTTTAACTGGGTGTAAGTGATGTATGAGCTTGTTTCACTCACCTGAGTAGCCAATCACTCTAGTATGTCTAACTATTATCTTCTCCAACTGAACCACTAAATTTAATATTCACAAATTTAATGTTGTCATTATTAGGTAATACTTGCCAAGTATGTAACTTTATATTAAGTAAAGTGACCTCAGGAATCAGGACACAACTTACATCTTCACTTTTTTAGAATGACTGAATAAAGAGCTCAAAAGTTGCTCCGGACCCATGCATGTGCTGCTGAAATCGTCCAAACATACATTGTAAAATAAGTGTGCTATGGACATTTTGGTGTGTGAAATGTGTCCATATTGGGACAAAATGTCCCAATACGGACACCAATGGTGTCCACAGCACACTTTCATTTTTACAGTGTACCTATTAGGAAGATTTACTCATTGCATGTTAACAACATTACATAACCACATACCTCAATATCTACAAGCATATTATTACAAGCATATACATGACAATTTTGCAAATTTACAAGCTATTTGCAATGAGGTTACAGGAAATCATATGAAGCAGCTGAAAAAAGTATGAGTTCTTCAATGGTTTTGGACTATATACTCAGTTGAGTTACAATGAGCCCTAAATAGTGGTTAGTAGCATTATTATAGTCTGAAATTTTCACTGTTTAACAAAAATTGGAATGTGAACCATAATTATGTTTTGTGTACTGATTCTCTTCAAATCCAACAAGAAGTTCTTGTCAGTATACTTCAGTACAATATAAATTTACCAAATGTTAGAATTCATATGCACAGGCTAGGATAACACTACACATGTATGTTACCTTAGAGATAAGTGTTTAAACTTTGGGTGAGACATGCTGGGTGAATACCCATGATATCTGCATAATGAGAAACTGGACATCTTACAGAAATGTGAGGGTGCTAGTTTTCTCCTTGTTTACCTAAGTGCTGACTGAGCTTGGCCTTTACGTAATAGTTATAGCACTCCCTTCAGTGCTCTAAGTAATTTAGTGTAGTTTGCATGGGTGGATTTACAAAGGAGCTGTACCACACTATATCTATGAGGACAAATCAATCTTGATGACTATAATTGATAATGTTGATTGGCCCCCCCCCCCCAAAAAAAATAATAATAATAATAATAATAATAATAATAAAAATAAATACTGTAAATGGTATAGTGTCAATCAAGTTAATGTTCATGGTACAGTTGGACTAATTTCCTGAGAATCCAAGAATATAGGTGCATTATAGGAGGTGTAACTTTCTCCTCATCAATTTAGACTTCGTCTTCAATTTTTACAATTTTAATAATATTCATTGAGTCTTGATTAGATTTTTGGTCAATAATCACATTGTTTGGAAACCACACATCCTGTAAAACTGTGGATACTATGAAAGTAAGAGTCTTTTTGCTTGTTTTGTAACTGTTCCTAGTGTGTTCCAATTGGTGCATAGCTGGATCAGTTGTGCTTCGTTCAATTCATTGCGCATTGCATGCATGCAGCACTGTGCTGTATGGGCTGAACTATATGAGTTTCATACAGCACAGCCTATTCAAAAACGGTGCTGTATGAAGGATATAGCACAGTACTGCTCCTTTGATCCACCCACGCAAAATACAATAATGCATTACACAGCCATATTCCTGTAAAGACTGCAGCTGAGATTTTTGTCATAGTATTTCTATTTATACAACTACTGCAGGTTACCCTATATGAATCACTCTAAAGTGATCCACTTTCTACCTAGCAACCACTAGTGGTACTATCATGTGCATACCATGAAACTTTCCCTGCTGATCTTCGTCGATTCTTGAATAATTTCAAACTTGAAATACAGTCATTTAAAGCAAAAATGGAGAAAGTTCGTGTCTACAATGATTTACCCTTGCTCTGTACTTCTCACTTGAATGATTTCAAACTCAAACTATTTGTAATCATTTGGAGAAAGTTCATGAGTATCGTGTCTCCAATAATTTGCTGGTAGCTTTTCTTGCTCTTATTGTAGGTGGGATCCTTGAAAATAATTCCGCGAAATATTTAGAAATAACTATCCTCGAAATATTAGTGCCTCAAAAATAGAGCGCTATACGGTAATACCGTATGGCTGTAAATGTTGGTGGAGAATTTTATTTCGCAGTTTGGCCATTATCGTATAGTATATTGAGAGCCTTCAAATTTATTGCTATTGTCATGGTAAGTTACCCTGCATATGGTAAAGACCTCATTAATATTGATGATTGAGTATTCAGGCCGAGGACAAGGCTATTCACAGTCATAATTTCCAAGTAACTACACCTGATTAGTTAGATAGAGTGACTACTGCCTTTAGGCATAGTTACCTTCACAAACGGCTAAATAGTTAACTTTCAGGCTTGTTTATACAACAGTTCTGCATGTGCTAGCACACAATAACACATAACATTCATGTTTTGCTTAAGTCATGCCCACCTGAGTTCAATTTTAACCCAACAAGTTTTCTTTTTGAATGGCCTGCTCTGCCTTCAAGAGATAGAGTGTGACACTGACCTTGAATGAATGGATTGATTGACCACATACCCATTTTTAACTGGGTATACATTACTTACTATGTATGAGCTCACTTCACTCGCCCGAGTAGCCAATCACTCAGTATGTCTAACGGTATTTTCATACTTCATGTCTTCTTTCCATTACTCCCACTAAACCACTAAATTTAATACTCACCAATTTAATGTTGTCATTATTAGGTAATACTTGCCAAGTATGTAACTTGATATTAAGTAAAGTGGCCTCAGTAACGTATACGTCTAAGGTATAAGCCTCACATCTTCACTTTCTTAGGATGACTGAATAAAGAACTCAAAAGTTACTTCCATGTGCTACTGAAATCATCCAAACATGCCTATTTAGAAAGGAAGATTTACTCATGGACATGTTAACAGCATTACATAACCACATACCTCAATATCTACAAACACATTACAAGCATATGTGACAGTCGAGGGTAGAAATCAAACTTTATTCACGCTTTCTACTTTTGAAAAAAAAAGTTCGAAAAGCAGAAATTTTTATTGTAAAGCATCAGTCATGACAAAAGTAAACTTTGACTAAAACTGTGAATAAAGTTTGATTTCTACCCTCGACTGTCACATATACATGACAATTTTGCAAATTTACAAGCTATTTGCAATGAGATTACAGGAAATCATATGAAGCAGATGCAAGAAGTACTTCTTTGGAATTATATACTCAGTTGAGTTACAATGAGCCCTAAATAGTGGTTAGTAGCATTATTATAGTCTGAAATTTTTACTGTTAAAAAAAAATTGGAATGTGAACCATAATTATTACGTTTTGTGTACTGATTCTCTTCAAATCCAACGACAAGTTCCAGTCAATATACTCCAGCACAATATAAATGTTAATACATGTTGAATTCACATGGACATGCTCAGTCAGCACTTAAGGTAAACAAGGAGAAAACTAGCACCCTCACATTTCTGTGAGATGTCCAGTTTCTCATGATTCAAACATCATGGGTATCCACCCAGCATGTCTCACCCAAAGTTTAAACACTTATGTCTATGGTAACATGCATGTGTATAGGTTTAATCCAACTGAGCTAAGATTGTGGTCATAGTATTTCTATCTATATGTTTCAACCAACTACCCTGTATGAATCACTCCAAAATCATCAACTTTTTGTCCAGCAACAACCTAAGTACCAACTTTGTGCTAGTGGTACTATCATCATGTGCATATATAAATCTATAAAACTTTTGCCTATTGATCCTGGAATGATTTCAAACTTGAATTATTTGAACAAATTGAGAAATTTCATGAGTATCGTGTCTCCAATAATTTACTTGTAGCTCCTCTTGTTCTTACTTCTCATTTGGAGGTCCTCGTCTTGGTACTTACTGCAGTCTCACTTGCTTTTTGTCTTGAATCACTTATCTTGAGCTAGTTAACAGCATCACATAACAACATACCTCAAGCACATTACATACAAATTTTAATGCGATTACAGGAAGTCATTTAAAGGTTGAATATGAAGAACCTAATAAGTTATGTTGGCAAGACCATCATCCAAACCCAAGAACTACTTCTAGTTCAGATCATTGATAAAACTTCAGTTATATTGGCTATAGCAGCTCCAGGACTTACAATAAATAGAAAACAAAGAAGATTTAGATATTCAACTGGACACATAATTGAAAGTTTACCATCTGTAATGAGCTTTCTAAAAAAGAATCACCTGTTCCTTGCATTAATGAATTTGAGCATTTAGTTTAACAATAATTCATGAGGTTTGTATGATAAAGCACTAGCTATTGAAATATCAAAATCTCATGGAACCAATTAGCTCTTTGTGGAATCAGTGTACATAACATTGTGTGTAAGTGGTTGAACTTTCAATGTTATTACAATTTTCAGGAATGTGATAAGTAAATGTTTGTATGGTGTTAGTTTTATAGGAAGGCACTTCAGGAGTTGAATAGCATTATCTGGTTTTCTGTTTTGGTAATTAACCATTGGCTGACACTGAAGTCAGCAGCTCCAGCTGAAGTGGTACTAGGTAGCTAGCCTGTGAATGGCTAGCAAACTATTGATTGCTGATTGAATACATAGCCATTCTTGACCTTCCGTAATTCAGCTGACTACTACTAACGTGAGTAGCACTTACTTTCCTAGGTCCAATGCACTTGGCAACTAGTGAGCATAAAGAAAGAAGAAAATAAATTGTTTACTTATCATTCCACTAATATAGTAGAATGTTCTTACATGTGCATGCAAAAAAGTATTCATATAGCTATTAAATTTTCAATCCCATGGTACAAATTATTCATGGTGTATGCAATGATGTTCTATGTCAGTTGTGTGCATGACACATACCAAGTAGAAAAAAATTAATTTGAGTGGGTATATTAATATAATTTGATGTTTATACATGCATAATAGCCTCGTACCCAGGCCCGCTTTTTTCGCGGGGCAGTGGAAAAGTGAAGGGCCTAGTATAAGTTGCATGCGCATGCACTTAATTAAACACGAGATAATATGTAAAATTTAGTCCATGATGAATGATGTAATCATAAAAACGTATGTAGCATGTGCGCATTCAATCAGTGCATGCAGCTAAGGTAAAGCGGGGCTATTTCGAATGGCGGGGCTATTCCGTAGGGTCAAATATTTTCAAAATTTCATGAGCTTACGAGCTCTATTTTGAAAGATATATTCTACCATTATAGTAGATTATATCCTCCAACATTGAGCTCAGTGGTTTCAGAAATATTTGAACCTACGGAATAGCCCCGCCGTTCGAAATAGCCCCGCCGTTCGAAATAGCCCCGCTTTACTTTATCTATGCTTAAAGCTAGCAAGTTAGCTAGCTAGATCTGACTCCAGACCTTATCCACATCAGTGAAATAAACTAAGACAAGACAAGAACAACACCATCCCTCTCAACCCAATATGGTCAAAAAAGGTAAGACATGATACTTTGATAGCAGCAACTCTTCTCGTCTAACCAGTTGGTGTAACAGATGTGCCCGAAAGTATAGCGAATCCCCCCCTAATTGGGGGGATGGATCGCATGCACATGCAAGTTATACCAGGCCCTTTGCTTTTCCACTGCTCTGCGAAAAAAGCGGGCCTGGGTACGAGGCTAACATGCATAATAACATTCATCCGGTTTTTTCATTGACTACCTGTAGGTTCCGCTGAGTCACGTCGACTGTATAACAAGGCAATGAAGCAGGGACATGTAAAGTCCCAGATCAACAAAGCCCTCCTTTATGGGGCTCCAGGAACCGGAAAATCGAGTTCAATCGACCTTTTCGTTGGTAACCCTCCAAGGCAAGCCAGAATAAGCACTCCTCTAGCTGCTCGTCCAATTACAATGATACATATGGGTGTAACCAAGAAGGAGTGGAAAAAGCTTTCCTCAAAAGAACAGAAAAAAATTCTAGCGAGGGCCATATATGCTCAGCTTCATGCCAATGACAAAGATTCTGGCGAGGATTCTGTCTCTGATGAGGGATCTGGTGAGGATTCTGAATCTGGCGAAAATTTAAGTTCTGATACGACTCTTGAGCACAAAGAAGCTCATAGTAAAGAAGATAAGTCGACACGTGACGTACATCCACAAGTACACCCAGCAACTCATTCCAGTCCAACACTTGCTAGAAAACCAAAGAAAGGTTCTCAATCAAAGGAAAAGATTTCACTGCCATCCATTAGCACACATGAGGAACTAATGGAACTATTGGACGAGATCTCCAAATCAAATGAAGCCTTACCTGTCTTCCGGAAGGTCAAATTGATCGACTCTGGTGGACAACCACAATTTCATGAGGTGTTACCTGTATTTCTTCGTCGCATGTCCCTCTACATATTCGTCTTCAAGCTGTCAGAAGAACTCGCCACCAAGCCCATGGTAGAGTATTTTGGGGAGGATGGGAAGCGTGTGGGGACACCTTACCGATCAGCTCAGTCCAACGAGCAGCTATTGAAGCACTGCCTTCGCACTTTGCACACCCACAGATCATCTCCCGATACTAAAGGTGAGTGCTCCAAAATCATGATCGTAGGGACCCACAGGGACGAAGAACACCTGTGCACGACCGAAACACGAGAGCAGAAGAATAAGAAGTTAGAAAAGCTGTTGCTTCCGATGTTCCGAGAGGAAGTCATCTACTACAAACTGGCAGAAAATAAGTTAATCTTTCCAGTCAATGCCAAAAATCCTGAAGAGCTCGATAGGGATACAGCTAAAGATATCCAAAGTGTAGTCCTAACAAAGTGTATGCCTGATCCCATTGATGTGCCCCTTCAGTATTTCTCTTTGGAAATTATCCTTGAAGAAGTCAGCCTTTCTTTAGATAGAGGGGTATTGAGCAAAGAAGAATGCCTTCGAGCAGCAGATAAGCTTTTCTTTGATGAGCATACACTGGATGCAGCTCTCCAGTTCCTAGTTGAAATTTCATCGGTTTTTTATTTTCCCGAGGTTCTGGATGGTGTTGTATTCACTAACCCTCAAGTCCTCTTGGATAAGGTAACTGAGTTGGTGGAGATTACCTATTGTTTGAGGGAAAATGTTGGTTGTAAAACACTTGGTGCACTTTCTGGAGGCTGGCAGAAGTTTAAAGATCATGGCATTGTTAGCTTAGAGCTTCTGCAAGAGAAAGAGTTTAATAAGCATTATGTGCCTGATATCTTTACTCCTGTTGATCTGGTCAAGCTCTTTAGAAAGTTGCTCATCATAGCTGACTTTAGTGCTTCAGAGTACATCATGCCTGCCCTCCTTCCCGTTCTTGAAACTGAGAAGGTTCATGAGTATCGTGTCTCCAAAGATTCACTTGTAGCTCCTCTTGCTCTGGACTTCCCACTTGGAGGTCCTCGTCTTGGTACTTACTGCAGTCTCACTTGCTTTCTTGTCTCCAATGACAACCAGTTTCCTTGTCCTTGGAAAATAGTGTTGCTTCCTCATTCCAACACTCCAGCTTGCCTGAATCGAAACTGCATTAAATTCAAGGTGCCAGGCTTTCCTGGCTCTGTCACTCTGATTGACACATTTACACATTTTGAAATCCATATGCATACCGCTGAAGAAGTGTGCTGCAAGATGTGTTCCTTTGTCTCTCAAGCCATTTTTGCGGGCCTGAAGAAAGCAACTGTTGTTCTTGGCTACAACAACTCCATCCCTTCAAAAGCACTTCTTTGTCCGTGTGATGTTAGTGACCCTCATATTGCCACTTTTAGAGACAGAGTTTGGACCTGCAGTCGAGACTGCAATGTGTTTGGAGTGCTTACTTCTAGACAATCACTATGGTGTGAACAAGAACATTATTCCTCTACAAATGGTATGTCCATACATACATAAACACATATACATACATTCATATATACATACATACATACATACATACATAGCTACATTAATTCTATCTTCCTTGAATTTGATTGTTTTGCATGCGCATGCAGCTCCATTGGACTTGAAGACTGTTCGTACTGCTTTGTGGGATGCCAGGTGCAAGTGGTATGACATTGGAGTGGAACTCGACTTGGACACAGCAACTCTTGACTCGATCAACACTACTCACTGTAAACAAGTGGAGGACTGTTTTCGAGAGATTCTTTCTAAATGGCTTGAGGTGGCAACACCTTGTCCCTCGTGGAAGGCACTGGTTAAAGCCCTGAGGTCTCCTGCTGTGGACTTTCCTCAAGTAGCCTCTAAGATTGAAAGCAAGTACATTTGAACATTAGTTCATTCTTATTCCCTGTTTGCATTTTAACATTGCAATTCTATCTCACAATTCTGAAATTTCAATTTATGTATCACTTTCTTGAATTTTTTGTGTTGCAATTGGATTTGAAATAAGATTTTGCACATGTTTGCGCAACTGGCATCAGTTTCACGAGTATCATGACCCTCCAAACCAAAAGAATGGATATTGTCGAGAGTATTCCTTTGCGCATGCGCATTTATGCAGATTGCAAGTGGTGGGCATTATTTAGTGTAGTAGAGCAATGTGTCTCCAATTGCGTTGGGCAGTGCTCTGATCATGAAGGCCAGTCTTAAGTCTGCCTTTGGACCGGTAAGCAACTTGTATCAGTGATGACAGATCATTTAGTGATCCACCCATGCCTATCATAAAGCCAAAGACATGTTTCTTTAAGTCGGTGTGTATTTGGGTTTAACATTTGTGATGATGATGCTCTCCCAGGGTGTTATTAAAGTATGTAAAGACTATGGGAGTGACAACCCCTATGCTAGTACTCACTCTAACTGAGCCTCTCTCCCTTGCAGGGTTCCTGCACCATCTGTATGCCTGGGGACCTCCTATATGCCATAACTCCCTCATCCCTGAAGAACAAGTCTTTAGTCAGTAGTAGTTGCTGGAGGCTTTAGAGGTTTCTCTGTGAGATTACTGGTCAGGACTCCCCACATAACAGGTATGTGCAGTACATCTATTATTAACCCCTCCCTCCCCCTATTATGTATATCACTTCACCCCTACTATGAGAGAGTTTATAGACCATATGGCCAGAGACCCTTTATAGAGTGACACTGCAGAAACTTGAATTCAAATGTTGAGGTGTCTATTCAGATTGAGCAGTTGTTACAGTAGATATGATCATTCATTTTTCGTTCACTATGCCTCCTCCTCCCCCCCCCCCCCTCCCTTTCTGTGATCCTTCTGCCTAGTGTCAGTAACTGTGGTGCACCCTCAGGCTCGGACCATTCACAGTCATGTCTTGACAATATATCTTGACCTTCCACCATTTTATTATGGCAGACAAAATGGCAAAATCCCCACAGATACTTGAATCAATATTGAGTCATTCATCTGATTGTACATGCATACTTACCAACTGTCCCGGATTTCCCGGGATTCTCCCGGAATTCTGCAACTTGTCCCGGGTCCCGGAGCTGCCACTTCATGTCCTGCTAATTTTAGTAGCTAGCAATGAACTTTGTACTTTCCTTAGAAAAAATTTTTAGTAGGTAAATTAATTAGCGTAAGCGGCTCCATTGCGTGGGTGCATGCTGTATGCTGTGGCAGCTGACTTTGTGCGAGCTATGGATTCGGATTCAGATTCAGGGTCTGCAGGTCTGGAGTGTGTGGCAGATGATGGCCAGAGCAGCACACCTGCTAGTACAACTTGCATTGCTACACAGCTGTCTCTTGGTGAAGCTTCAACCAGTGGTAGTAGTTCTTGCAGCAGTGGCCTCCCTCCTGCTCCCAAGAGAACCAAGAGAGCTAGTAAGTGGCAGGAGGAATGGAAGAAGTATAGCATGAAACAGAGCAAGAGGGGAGCTTCATTTGTTCATTGCAACATTTGTTGCACTGATTTTTCTATTGCCTCTGGCGGTGTGCATGAAGTGAAACGGCACATGGGGACTAAAAAGCATGTTGAGCTGGCAAAGCAGAGTGCAGGCCAGACAACAATTGCTGCCACCTTTAGGAAGGGCACATCAGTAGCTGACCAGGTGACAGCTGCTGAAATATATTTTTCAATGTTTATTGCCGAACACAATTTACCATTTTTGGCTGCTGATCACTTTAATAAATTATGCAAAGTAATGTTTCCTGACAGCAAAATTGCTCAAGAATTTGCATGTGGCAGGACAAAAACTACAGCAATAGTGAAGTATGCACTGGCTCCTGTATTCAACAATAAAGTTGTTCAATCTTGCTGCAGTTCTCCTTTCACCCTCTTGTGTGATGGTGGTAATGATCAATCAGATAGAAAGTATTTCGGAATCATGGTAAGGTATCGGGATAAAGTAGCCCAACAGCCAGTTACACGGTTTCTTTGTATGCCAGTATGTAATATTGCCACAGCACAGTCATTGTTTAATGCAATAGAGGAAGCATTTGAGTCCCGCAATATTCCATGGACAAACATGATAGGTTATGCATCAGACACTGCTAGTGTTATGGTGGGTAAGCATAACTCGGTTTTGAGCCGGCTTCTTCTTAAACAGCCAAAATTGTTTAGTCTAGGTTGCCTTTGCCATTTAGGTGCTTTGTGTGCTGCTGCTGCTCTTAAAACGCTTCCAGTCTCTCTAGATGAGCTTCTGATTGACATATTCTATCATTTTAAACATTCTTCCAAGAGGTGGCATGAGTTTAATGAAATTCAACACGAGTTTAATGACATCAAGCCCCTTCGGGTCTTAAAGCATAGTACAACCCGATGGCTTAGCTTGGAACGCTGCTTAAAGAGGTTAATTGAGCAGTGGCCAGCACTAAATTGTTATTTTGACAGGACAGCTGAGTCTGAGCCTGACAATGAACGTGTACAAAGGGTTGCCAAACAACTGAAGGATCCTGAACTGAAGCTTTTCTGTCACTTTGTTGTCTTTGTCCTTAAGCCCTTGAATATTTTCTCAACTGCTTTTCAAACGCATGCCAGCCGTATTGGTACATTGCAGGCTGATGTTCGAAAGCTCTTACATTCTTTTGTCAGCAATTTTATTGATCCTGAAGTTATCAAGTCAACAGAAGATATCACTTCCATTGATTTTACTGATGCATCAATCCAGCTGAGTGATGATGAGCTTGGTATTGGCACGTCAACTCGTTTATTGTGGTGCGGTGATCTTGAGGATATGGTGGGAACTGCTCTTGAGCGACGGTTTTTTAAATGTGTACGCACATTTTATGAGACCAGTGTCTCAAAAATGATTACTAAGTTCCCATTTAATAATGAAACCATAGGGCAATTAGCTTTTCTTGATCCCAGAAATAGAAATAAGACCTCCATTAATGGTATTATTCAGTTGGCAAGCCGATTTACCTCTTTTTCTCCTGATGAAATGGATTCTTTGTGTTTGGAATTTCGTGATTATCGTGCTTCAGCCTTGGATCAATTGCCTTCATTTGATCCAAAAGAAGTTAGAGCAATTGATCACTTTTGGGCAGCCATGGCTAAAGTCCATTCAATCATGAATTCAGAATTATGTCGATTCAGTGTTTTGGCTAAGCTTGCACAAGTGTTACTAGTACTTCCCCATTCAAACGCTGATCCCGAGCGTCTCTTTAGCATGGTGAGGAAGATTGAAACTGAGGAACGAAGGCAGCTTGATGTATCCACAGTGTGTGACCTGCTAAGTGTAAAAATTAACAATGATAATCCATGTTACTCCAACAAACATCTAATTAATGATAGCAAAGCAAAATCAGCTACAAAAGAAAGCCTAAAGAAAACTGCTTAGTAATTTATATATATTAACTTATTATTATAAACAAAACTCCAGTCCACTCAATATCTCCTGTCACTCACTTATAAATTCATATTCTCATCTGACACCATGAAAATAGGGGGGTGTCCTGCAAAAAATGAGCAACATCCTGCAAAATTTGGGATTTTGTCCTGCAAAATAAATTTTGAGGTTGGTAAGTCTGTACATGTGACATTAAAATGTTGTACTGTCAGTGTTTGGTATTTAACTGGAAATTAACAGGTGACTGGATGTTATTTAGAGCACCACACCATTACACATCACCAGGTCATCATTAGCCTGAGTGTTATGATGTCATGTGACAGTAGCATATTGGCAGTACACACAAACCCCTTGCTTACCAATGTCTACTCATACGTTACTGTTGCCTTACTGAATATGATGTGACCTTAATCAAGTTGTTTAAATGATGTGCGTTCATGATAATTAGGGATTTATGGAAGCATTGAAGGCTGGCTTGGATAGCATCAAAGTCATCTTTATACAAATATGCCGGACATCCTTTTGTGTATAATATTAGTGTACACCCTTCCTCTCCCCCTCCACCTCTATAAGTTATTCCTCACTTGTTTATACTTCCACACCTTTGTTTCAACTGCTGCATGCTTTTCATTTTGTTTTATAGAGTGGAGTTGTGCTTCCCACACAGCTGGTCACTAGATCATTTACTTTCAGAAAATAGTTTCTGACCATTTGGTAGGTTGGGATATAATGAGCCCCCTCCCCCTTCACCCCCAATACAATAAACTAACATGTTGCATTTCCATGCAATCACTGGTAGTAGTAAAGCACTGATGTTTGTATATACAGATAGAGCAAACACACCCCCCACCCCCTCCATACTTCTTTTTGTTCTAGATAATCACTGTATGTTGTGTATGCAATTACAGAATGAGATGATGAAGTCCTCAAGGAAGAGGAGCAGTCGTAATCGTCCCTCTAAGAGACCAAACCCTTACAGGTAACCATCAATCCTTCTCTGTTGGATCCAAACAGCCCTTACCTGCTTTCACATGTGATTTCCTTTTGATGTGGTTTCAAAACATTATTATTTCAACCACCCCCACCCTCTGCTCAAGCCTCTTTGTGATCGTGATTGTATGTACTAGCATATGTGTGGATTCATGTCCTCTATGCCTCCCCTTTATAAGCTGCCGGTGCTTTATGTGGAATTGCCTCAGAAGGTATAAATATTCCTATTGCTTAACAATAAGGTGTTGATATGCCACCTATGTGCAGTGCATCACATTTTCTTAGGTACATACAGTGTTGCCAGGTTGCTCTCTTAAAAAATCCACAGACAGATAGACATCCATAGACATCCATAGATATTCATAGACATTTTTCTTATCCAAAAATCCACAGATTTTGGATAAATCCATGAACCTGGCAACACTGTACATATGTCTTCTGATTGCACCTCCCTCTCTCTATATCTTGTCCCATCGCACTTAGTCCCTAGCATGGATAGTGCTGAGAGAGAGTTCGTAGACCTGAACACCTCATGGCCCACCACTGTCAATCTATGGTAAGTTTTGAGATTGACTATTCTGTTTTCGACTTTCTGGTGTTGAGACCCTTTACCCATTTTCGATCTCTTTGAACCTTCTCTTGCTTAAATTCATGTAGTCGTTTGTGACATTATATAATTAAGCATAATTGTAAACCACCAAATTATCCATCCACATGGAAATCTGTGCATCATAATTATGACTTTAGCTTCTCCATTAAAAAAACTTCCACCTCTGTACTGACATCAGTTTCATATTGATTAATTCCTCTTTCCCTTGATAGGGATCTTGTACCATCTGAATGTCTGGGAACCTACCCACATGCAAATTCAACTCCCTTCACCCCTTAAATATGAGTTGCATGCATGAAGGAAGGAGTCAGGTACATCTTCTAATTGCCCCTCCCCTATCATCTCTATTTATCAGTTGTGAGGTGAATACGAGTTGCTTGCATGAAGGAAGGTCTCTCTGTTTGGTATAATTGATACATCTTCTAATTGCTCCTCCCTCCCCTATATATTCAGTTTGTCCCTAGCATGGAAGATGCTGATGGAGTTAGTAGATGTGAACACCTCATGGTCCACCACTCTCATTCTATTCTGTACGTATGACACTCTAATGTTGAGACCCTTTACCCAGCTGATGTGCATGGAGTGGCAGTATAGGAACTTGACTTGTTCCTTTCTGTTTCATAATGGCTCCCTTTATCAAGCCAGTATGTTTTTAGGCTGAGAATGAATTTATTTTAGGAGGGTGTGCTCTAATATGAATCCATGCATAGTCCGAGCATGTTTCAACTGACCTTAATTAAACCCAGAAAGTGCTGAAGTCACGGGAATGTAGAACCTTGAGTATTAGATGCTCTGTGTTCCCCCCAGATCAGGTTTTACTCTGGGGCTATCACATGTTTAACACACACACACACACTCTATAGGGTTTCATACGAATCTTCCAAAAAGGGGGGAACCACTTGAAGCCCCTCTCCCTTCAAAATAATTAGTAGGAAAGCCATTAAGAGACCAACTCTATTTAAAGGCTACATTTCAAGGAACACTACATTCAGGTTTACAGTACATTGCAACTTGCAAGCTCATAGGGAGTGAATGTGTATCAGATCCAACACAGAGAACAGTACTCTAAATATTGCCCATCACCCGACATATCAACCCTTATTTGAGCCAGATCAGTAATGAACAGTCTACCCTATCAAAGTAGACATGAAAATTATTTGAGACAGATGAAAAATTCTAACTTGAGAATGATTCTAACACTGCTATGATTATATTAAACATACACTTATATATACAAACATGGGCCATTTATTGGTATCAATATGGACATACATGTTAGAATACATACTGACTATGTTTGTAGTAAGATAACTTCTGTTCATCTCTCTGAAGGGCCCATAAAAGCCATCTAAACTTCCATGACTCTCGACCACCATGGTTATTCTATGCTAAAAAGAGTTACTGTTTACTTACATAGCGGATGGTAAGGTAGAATAAGCCTATCACCATCTGTTGAGAACAAACCTACCACCTATAAGGTATCTAGTCTGATGAAAAGCCGAGCTCAAGAGATGTACCTCAGCGGCCATTTTCTCAAAAATTATGATGTCATCATGTAATATAAAAAGTATTGTAAATGTACGCTAGCTGGCGTATAGACTGTAACCACTTCAGCTGGCTTGTTGATGAGGTGTCTATCCAGAGAGGTATGGTCCCCATTTTGTTTTCTAGTATCAAGTCATATGGCAAATTTAAGTTTAGGCTGGGTAGCTTTGATTAGAGGTTTGAGGCAGGTGTAGCTATAATATTTATAGTGTGAACATAATATAATAGCCTTATACCATATGACATCTGATTCTTATCTTTCCAGCTCTGAGACTCTATTGTAGTTATAGTTTTAACATACACTAAAACAATGTGCTCTAATGTAGAGCCATCTTCCATTTAAAGATCAGGCACAGCATTTTAAGCTTGTCATTTGCCGGCATTTTAAGCTTGTCATTTGCCAGCATTTTACCAGTTACACTAAAGCTAGCCATACCATCTGTGCTGATCTGACATGATAATGATGCTTTAGACAATCCAAACTGAGGAATATGTGAAGAGCATGGACTACCTCTACATCAATATCTCTAAGCCAACCAACTCAAGTGAATGTGGCTGTTAATTATGATATCTGTCTGCATGGGGAGCATTATAGTACACATGGAACAGAAACTACTTAATCTCCCAAAGTTTTGTCATGCTGTACCTGTTAGCTCACTCAAATGTTGCCTAAGAACATACGTAATGTGATGTGCTTTATATAGAAATGATCCACACGCACTTTTGTGTAGGTGCCATAGTCCATTCAGAAAAGAGGACATCTGTTGCTCACACAGATTATGTACGTACGTACGTATGCATATGGAGGGTGTCACATGTTTGTCACATGCACACTATACTCAAGTTAGCTTTACTGTGGTATGCAGAGAGAAGTAGCTACCACTGCACATTCGAAAAATGCTACCTTGGACTATCACATACTGCAGAGCATTGTTAGCCTGACAGCTGGGTTGGGTATGGGCAGACAATGTGGATGAGTACACATAACTCCTTGCTTGTCAAAGTCTACATACCTTGCAGATTTATGGAACCATCAAAGGTCCTTCCTCTGGATTGAGTCTCAAAATATATACATGTATTAACTGACAAACCAATGTTTAGTACATGTGGATCAAGAGTGATGACTAAGTGTTTGATTGGTTGCTAGCTTACCCTAGCAACTTAGCTTGGTGATTGTGGGGTTTTAAGTAGTGGGTTGGACTTGTCAAGTATGTGCAACAGTTTCATCAGAGTTGCCAGGTAACAATTATGTTTATATTTAGCAATGTGTCCATGGACCTTACAGTGTACATCCTCTCCCCCTCCACCCCTACAAGTTATTCCTGTAAATTATCACTCGTTTACATACACTACTCCATCAGTTAAAAATTCCGGCCAAGTTTCAAAGATCTGGAGTTGTGGGATATTCCCCTCCCCCTCCCCTCTCAACACAATATACATAATGTGTTGCATTTCCATGAGATCACTGAAGCACTGATGTTTGTATGCATTGCAGATAGAGCTGTTTTTTATGAACACTTCTCCTCCACACTTCTTTTTTTTTTCTTTTTCATTGTTCTAACTAATCACTATATGTTGTGTATGCAATTACAGAATGAGATGATGAAGTCTTCAAGGAAGAAGAACAGTCGTAATCGTCCCCAAACTCTTACAGGTAACCATCAATCCCTTTCATATTTGTCTGTTTGATTCAAGCAGCCCCCACTTGGTCACTTTCCTTTCAAATGTGATTTCCTTTTGGTGTGATTTTGAATTGATATTGAATTTATGGCCCTATTCTGTACTTATGACTTTCTAATGTTGAGACCCTTTACCCAGCTAATGTGTATTGAGTGAACTTGACTTTTATATGTTGAGGCTCCAGAGAGGTTTTAGCATTTTCAATCGATATCTTCTGTTTAACAATGGCTTCCTTTCTAATATCCGGTATTAATCCTGTATTTTTAACTGTATTTTCGGAGAGTGTGCTCTAATATGAATCCATGCATCATCCAGGCAGCCTTAAACCCAGGGTAGTTTAAAAAGTGCTGAAGTCACAGGAATGTACTGTGATTATTTAGTGTGGTGATAAGAAAACTCGTATTTATAATTATTGTGTAACTCGTATAAGAGGATTTATGGAACCATCAAAGCAGGTTTTGCAGGATAGAAGGATTTGACACTTTGTTTAGCACGGCATATTGAACCAAAGACACTTGACAAGTCCAGCCCACTACTTCACCTCAGCACTCAGCTGAAAGGGAGGATTATCACATAAAAAATAAAATTTTTTAAACGTCCATATCTTCATTATACTACCCCCTTTATAAGCTTGATTTAGGTCTCAAAAGAGAGCTCTCTTTGAATGGTGTACTTAGTTACAACTTTACCCCCTCCCCCCCCCCCAAATATGGAATACCTGACATGACCTCAGTATTTAAATTTTTTTCAAATTACCACATACTTAGGAGGCCTTTGATACTCCTATCATAGCTTCTATGGGCCTAGCTGCTTTGAATGAACGAAGGGATTGTAAATGTGAAAAAAGTGTCATTTCTTTACATCTACCTTCATATGTTTGGAACTATGCTCCCCCCCCCCCCCCCCCCCCCCCCCCTTGAAATCCTTCAAAGCAGCTAGGCCCATAGAAGCTATGATAGGAGTATCGAAGGCCTCCTAAGTATGCAAGTATTTTATAACCACTGAGGTCATATCAGGTTTTCCAGATGTGGGGGGTGTAAAGTTGTATCTAAGTACACCATTGGAAAGCTCTCAAGGAGAGCTCTCTTTTGAGACCTAAATCAAGCTTATAGGGGGTAGCATAATGAAAAGATATGGACATTTAAAAATTTTTATTTTTTATGGTATAGTCTACCCAATAGGCTGCATGATGTAATTAGTCTATACAGAACTAAGTAGTAAGAGTTTTTCACAGAACGTGCAGTTGTGCCTAGAACCAGCGACCTTTAAAAAAGGAGTGTCTTATGGTACAACACCAGATAAGGGGTTGATCCTGTGGGTAAATCCAATTGTGTATAGACAGTAATTCTGTGCAAGTACTCAGAGTACTTATGTTCTATACAACATAAAGTAATACATGTATTTTCCTTTCACTAATTATTCAGCCAAACAATTAACTGATTTAACTCTCAATGGGCCTGGTCCCTGCCACTTTATCTTCCCAAAACTTATATTTTCACACAACCATTACCTAGAAGAGTAAATGTTAGGCCAAAATAATTAATTGCGAATTTGATCTACCTTCTTCATCATTTAAGGTTACAATCGTATCTCAAGTAGGAACAATATCAGTTTGGCTAAATTTAGTACCTGTTGATAATAGTTTCCTTAAGGTGTGTGCTTGCAGACCCACATCATCTGTAGGTGCCTGATTATAGCACATCAAATCACCTGTAGGTGTCTGATTGATATGTCCAAATAAGTGCCAGTTGCTCACACAGGCTACATACAATGGTGGGCATTATTTGTGAAGCGCCTCATGTCCAACCTATACTTGTAATATTGAGACTCTTTACCCACTATAGAAATAGACTTGGATAATGACTTTTACTCAGTGCTCAATTGTTGTTCTGACTGAGTCTATCTAATACCGGTTGCCTGTGGAGAGCTTAGTTGCTGCCAAGTTTGCCAGTGTTTAATTTGTCAACAATTTAAGTTGGTCAGCATTTTGTAGGACTAGAGCAGTTGAGCCACCAGCTCTATGTATGGACAAGTGGTACCATTGTACAAGCTGTGGACTCCTCAAGCCCTCGAGTGTTCCATAAGGCCTGGTAGCACTTAAAGGCCTTCAGTTAGAAGTACTTTTGGCTCTCTTTCTGTGGCATAATGTAATTGGTCTATTCTGAACTGGTGAAATTACTTTTCCACAGCTGATTGCTCCAACCACATCATAATGAAGGGGGAGACCCCTAAATTAGTGTTGTGTGTACTAACTGATCCTGTTATGTGTTTCATTATGCACACTATCACATGTTAATTTCCTCTGGATACCACATATGTACATGCATGTACATCCACTGGCTTGCAATAACATACCATGTGCATTATAAACTAATTTCTTATGATCCAGGGACTGATTTTTTGGTTGGGTTGTACTATGTCTAGTATTGGACTTTAGACTGAAGTCCAGGCACCATCCTGTTGTTACATAATAATGCCCCAGGAGAAGAAGTGTATGTCCCTATACTGTGTGTGTGTGTGTGTGTGTGTTTATGTTATGGTGCAAATTACTGTCGATTTTCTTTCACATAATTATGTTTTATAATATTGAAAAGGAATTTTAACTACCTTCTCTTCTCATATATACACTCGTGACTTTCTAATGTTGAGACCCTTTACCCATATCCAGAGAGGTTGTCATAGCACTTTCAGTCGATATGAGCATTCACTTTCTGTTTCAATATGAATCCCTTTCTATTCTCCTGTATCAAACCATATTAATTGAGCTTAGCCTAGGAGGGTGTGCGTAGTCTGAGCATGTTTAAAATAAGTACCTGCCATTGAATCAGTGATAGCTTTCAATTGGTAAAGGTCATCCATTGATCCACCCATCTTGGATGTGTTTTCTTGTAGTCGAAGTGTGTATGATGATAATTATTATGATAGTACATTTAACTAGGATGCATACCTATAACTTACCTGTTAATATCAACTGTCAGTCATGAATCACAAAATCAGTCTGTTTCGGCTCCCATTTAAATTGATAATTGATTATAGATCTATTCAGCTCTTTATGCATGTGTGAAAGTTTCATTCCAGACAGATCCTGTTATTCCATAGAGCTGAAATAACTGAATGATATCTTATAAGTAACTTTTTTATGCTCTGCAGTTTTCCATTCACAATCAGCAGTAAAATTGTATAGAACCTTCCTCAATTGATGTGTGTTAGTGAAGTGGAAGTGGTTAGAATCTCTATGTCAAAAAATTTCAAAGCATCTGGGGGTCAGAGATAATGTCTGAGATCCCCCTCCCCTCAACACAATATGTACACATAATGTGTTGATGCTATCACTTGTAGTATATATGTTTTTGGCCAAACACACCCTCACTCCCCACATTTTTTGCATCGTAGAATCTATTTAAATATTGTATATTGTGAATGCAATCACAGAATGAGATAAAGGAAGAGGAGCAGTCGTAATCATCCCTCTAAGAGACCAAAGGTAACCATCAATCCTTTTCACCTTATACTTGTACTGTGTGATAGTTTCTTTAAAGTCAATTGGATCCCATTGCGTCTTGTGGCAAAAATGATGTGTAAAAGCAGCCCTTACTTAATTACTTTCCTTTCACATGTGATTTCCTTTTTGATGTGATTTTTTAGAGCATTGTTATTGTATTTCTATCACCTTCTCCTCCTCAAGCCTCTTTGTGCTTGTATGTACTAGCATGTGGAATCATGCATTGCTCTTATCCTGCTTCCCTTTTAGAAAGTGCCTTTTGTATGGCTCTATCCATGCTGTCCTATATTCAGGTTCAATACATTTTCTAGTAACTCCTTCATATCCACCAACATCATCCACCATGTCGTTGTCACATAACATTAAGTTAATTACATATGTTAATATCCCAGGAGAATGCACTATGTGTGTATTCTACTGCATTGTTTAGTTGTCCAAATGTCACAATATCAGTTTGTAACCTTAAGGGTGTTTGCAATAGCAACGCCCGTGCTTCTATTTCTAGAGTTTGAAAAGGTTGTCCTGCACTTACACTGCAGCTAGTCAGATAATTTTATAGTCTTATCTTCAGATAGGATCAATCTACACACTATGTATTAGTTATTAAGAGGGGGTGGGGCATGGTGTGGCTAAAATACCTTAAACCATAAAATTTTGATTACCTCGTACATCTCAGGAACCACTGGTTGGAATCAGCTCATTTTTTGCATGCAGCTTTCATAAGCCAAGGTGATCAATGTAACAGTTAGTTTTTTTCTATATCTAGCTTAGACTTTTCAAATCACAAGGTCGGGCATGAAAAAATAAGAATAAACAAAAAATTAATATTGAAATTCAGAAAAACTCAATGTTATGTTGTAGAATATAGATAGAAGGTATCTGAGAGAAAAAATTATCCAAGTAAGTCCAACAGTTCCTGAGAATTACAGGCATTAGCAAAGTTGTTCATAGCACCCACGAAAATTAGGCAATATTTAAAATTTTTGGTGTGTGTGGTAGTGACATGGTACTCTATAACTAGGATATTTTGCTTAAACAGCTCTGGAGTTATACTCCCCTAGCAACCATGTGTGGGCGGAGGGTTGCCAGCACCCTTAAGGTGTGTTTGTGCAGACCCAAAATCCGAAGTACTGTCCTGGCTCTGTTCCTCTGGCATAATCAGGGGTGTATAAGGGAGGGCAAGCCTGGGGTATAGAAAAAAGAAGGGGGTGGGGGCAAATGAAAAGTGGATCTGCATGTGGTATAGATGACCGAGTGGCTACGAGGGGTGTGTGCCCCCTCCTGTGCAGACCATTAAAAAAAATTTTTTTTGGTGGTTGTACTATGTCTAGTATTGGACTTTAGACTGAAGTAAAGGGTCCCTATGGGTATGTCAACCATGTGGTCCCATAACTATCACATTTGTACACATTAATACATCTTATATAAAAGTAGCACCCTACGCTGGTGGAAACTATTTTGTCCTGCACTTACTGGGTATGTATTGTTTGATTCTTTATTCATTACTGATGCAGTCACCTAAATCCAATGTCCTATACAACAGTTTCATTGCACAGAGAATGCCTTTGAAGTGGTTACAGGACAAACATGTCTAGAAATAAATGACTCCCATGATAGTACCTGACACTCTGTAGTGGTATAATGTACATGTGTGGTATTCCCCTCTTTTTTCTTTACAGATGCTTCAGCTAAAGGAAAACTGAAACATTTCAAACTTGGTTGCTGCTGATTTTGTTGACTCTACCTCCTCTCCCCTCCTCCCTCAGAGATTGCCTCCTCAATAAAAGGGTCCAGCTGGTCCTTACTGAAGAGCACTTGCACCCATGGATTCTGGATCAACTAAAGGTACGTACATGGGGACTATTTAGAGTTATTCATGTGCAGAAAGGTTTTACGTAATTTGGACCCTTCTATATCAATGTTGTGGTTAATGAGCCTTTGATGTGTGAGATAATCCCCACTCGCTTATATACCTCAGCCTGTTTCAATTCCAGTGTCCTCCCTCACACCTCCCAATCACTAGGCTGTGAATTGATTAGTCAATAATGACCCTTTGACCTTTGCCCTTTCTAGGAGAGATGAGGGGTTGGTGTATCGTCACAAGAATCTGAAAATGACAAAGTCTCTCACTTATGGAGATTGTAACTCTACCAAGAACCAGTGGTGACTGATTAGCTACACCCATGTGGCAACACCCACTTATATTGTAGTGGGTGTTGTCTTTCATCTTTTTATAAAATATATCCATTATTTTGTATGAGAGTTCAGTATCATTATTTGATGTGACCAGTTGATACTTCATTGTCAAATTAATACTACACAATATCTAATATTTACACAAAAAGTTACAATAAAGTCAAGAATAGCACTCCAGCAAGTCTAATGCAGTTCAATTTCAATGTGGTATGAATTCATCAGATGGTGTGGCAGAACAGATTGATTAGGCTGAATGTAAAAGGTCATCACCCTCAGTCGAATTGGATATCAGGTCATGTAGAAGCTCTATAGTGTGATTCATGCAAAGTAACACTTTTATTGTCTGGAGATGATGATCTGATAGCACTTTTGAATGAACGAGCCAGAATGATAATACTGTACAGCAACAGGTATTCCTTGATTCTATGCCTTTCGTGTGGATCTTCCATTTATTATGCAGGAAGTATGTTATTTATGACTGTACAATTCAATATACGAGCAGTTTGCGCATGCGCATTTTTTGCAACCGGTTGCAAAGTGGCGGGCATTATTTAGCGTAGTAGACTGCGGAGTTTTTCTGAGGAGTGACTGTCGTCAACCCAATTGAACGATCGCGTAGGGCAGTGCTGTGAATAAGAAAACTAGTCTTGAGTCTTTGTGTACCTGCCTTTGGATCGGTAAGCAATGAAAACTCTTGCTTCAGTGATAGCAGATCCACCCATCATAGAGCCATAGATAATCTATGATGTAGGAGATTCACCTCCCCATCCCCTCTCAACACAATACACATAATTTGTTGCATTTTTGAGATCACTGAAGCACTGATGTTCGTATGGATTGCAGATAGAGCTGTTTTTGACGAAAATACCTCTCACCCCCTCCACTCTTCTTTTTTTCTTTTTCATTGTTCTAACTAATCACTGTATGTTGTGTATGCAATTACAGAATGAGATGATGGAAGTCCTCAAGGAAGAGGAACAGTCGTTATCGTCCCTCTAAAATACCAAACTCTTATAGGTAACCATCAATCCTTTTCATATTTGTCTGTTTGATCTTACTCGGTTACTTTCCTTTCACATGTGATTTCCTTTCGATGTGGTTTTGAGCATTTCTATTGCACTTCCCCTCCCCCCAAGCCTCTTTGTGATTGTATGTACTAGCATGTGTGTGGATTCATATTCTCTTGTAGTTGTTTGTGACTTTGTCAATCTTTACCAATTATTCCATTATTCAGCATAATGAACTTAAGTAGTTGAAGAGCCACATGTAAATCTGTGTATCATAATTATAACTTCTGATTGGTCTAATTGGTACATCTTCTAATTGCCTCCCTCCCCTACATATTCCGTGTGTCCCTAGCATGGAAGTGCTGATAGATGTCACACCCACCACTATTCTGTACTTATGACTTTCTAATGTGGACCCAACTAATGTGTATAGAGCGGCAGTACAGGAACTTGACTTTGAATGTTGAGGTGTCTCTCCAGAGAGGTTGTAACATATAATTGTTTACTTTCTGTTTCGTAATGGCTCCCTCTCTATTGTCCTGTATCAAGCCAATATTTTTTTAAGCTGGAAATAACTTTATTTCAGGAGGGTGTGCTCTAATAGTGTGTGCAAGTTTCAACTAACCTTAAGGCGGCGGGTATGCATTTGCTCATGAATAATTCATGAGTTAATGAGGCGAGTAGTTGCACCGACTATGAGATGCTATGGTTTAAAACTACAGTTTCATACTGACTAGCACTTCCTACTCTACAACTGAGGGCAAACCAGACACTGGAGAACACTACCGTTGCAGTTGTAGTTGCAGTTATAGCAGTTGTAGTTGTAGTTGTAGCAGTTGTAGTTGCAGTTATAGCAGTTGTGGTCAGATAAAAGGACTCAGACTCAGATATTAACCAGCTATGTACTAATTACTATTAGACTATGGCATCCATAAAAATGCTTTGAAGTTTCAACCTTATTGAGGTCTCTTTTAACAGAGCCATCTGGGCAATACCAACCTGGGCTCCATAAGCACCATAGTAATGTTTGCAACTCATTTTAGTGTCATTGGGTTGCGTTCTTTAAAACCACCAGAAACCCATCAAGACTGCTGACAGAGTCTACATTATACTGTGAGTGTTATGCCCTCGGTCACCATAATAAAGTGTTGTATAATGTACATACGTACATATGAAATGTTTCCCTCTATTTTCCATGTAGATGCTTCAGCTTAAGGAATGTAAAGACAATGGAGCACACATTCTGTGGTGATCTGCAAACTCGTAGAACTGGGTGCTGTTTGTTTTGTTGACTCCACCTCCTCTTCCCTCCCTCTGATGCAATATCCACAGAGACTGCTTCCCCAATGAAGCTAGTCCTTATTAAAGAGCACTTGCACTCACTGAAGGTATTCACTATTTTAGTTATCTTGGTTTTGAATATTTGACTTTGATGTGGTTAATGGAATGTTAATTACCCTTTGATGGATGAGATGATCCCTACATAACACTCCCATGCACTATGACCTAAACCTATGGGGTATGAATAGGTGTCCTGGTAATTAGTCCATGAATGACCTTTTGACCTTTCCAATGTGTATAGGAGAGTGAACAGAAAAGACGAATGTGAAGGTTGTCGATGTATTATCACAAGATGACACTTTAGAAAGTGATGGAGGTTCCACTTGTACCAGTCCGTACAGTGGTGACTGCAGACCACACCCACTTATGTCTCGTCTTGTGTCTTTTTAAAGTGTATCATCTTTAATTTTATTATGTGTACATATTATTATTAATGGGTTGATAGTTCAGAGTTCAGTATCATTGTTGGTCATGTGACCAGTTGTGTCATTCCTGATAACATCCTCCACTCGTGTATTTGGCTCTTCTTTCTCCATCACCTTCAAAATGTTCAAGATCTTGGGTCGGCCAGAGTAAACTAAACTCTTGAATGGTTGGTCTAAACAGGTCCAGTGCAATACATGATGAATGAGGTATATAGATTCATCAGATGTTGGGGCTTGCCATGGCTCTACAGTGTGATACATGCAAGTGGGGAGTCTTGAGACTACATAGAACTTGTATAGATGTGCAGTACACATGTATGTGCCTGAGGCCGAGCGAGGTATCTCAAAGATGGTGCAGTATTTAAGTCGTGGCCACTTACAGAAAATCCAGTTGCACCTCTACCGTCAAGGCACTCTTTTCCAAGTGATCGTGACCTCGTGTATCTGGAAGTAACAACTTTTTCGCATAGTTAGATAGGTCTATGTGTGATCTGTTTGTGTGTACGTATACAATGTAAGAGTTATAGCAGGAATTATAAGTTAACTAAATAGGAAAAAATATTCCAAATGGAGAACTTCCGGTGCAAAAGAAATTGTATGGGGCCCTTGACTTCCGGTTCCGCTGGCGTAAGGTAAAGTGGGATGATTTGGGACACGGGATAACTTGGGACACTGAAGTTATATTTCAATCTTGCTTCGAGAGTTTCAAGATCTTATTTTGCACACATAAACATTTATGCTTTGTCTCTCTCTGAAGCCAGTCTAGAGTGCTTTGGTTACTCTGTTGGTAATAAGCAGCCCTAAACACTCTGCTGATTTTACAAGACCGCAAGAAAAACTTAATAAACTAACTTCAAATTTACTTAACTGATTTATCAATATTCTATTCACTGAGATAATACTGCATAATGATCTCTGTGTTTTAAAGAAGTGATAAGTCAGCAAAACATGCATAGCGCGCTGTTTAGATACGCATGCGCATAAAGGTTGTTGTTCTCCATTTTGTGATTTGTGCATAGATAGTATATTACCGCCCCGGGATTGGAAACGGAACCAATTCCACGGGCAATCCGTGTTATGAAGTCAACGCGCGCGCGCTTAAATCTAATAATTATTACAGAACATACAGTGATAATGTGCAATACATACAGTGCATGCTACTAGTGATGTGATGGACTCTTCTTCCTCTCCTTATTCATCAGTCAAGGAGGCTACTACACAATAATTATACTACACAATATAATAATTACTTTCTGATTTGCATGCACAAGTAAGTGATCACAAAAATTGATGCAGAGTTGCTAATAATATAATATTATACCATCAAAATTGTCAATGAACTTCAATGCCAAGATGCAGTCATCAGAGTTACCAACACAATTTTGCTGGAATCAATCCGGCACAGTTACTAGAGAGACACAGGAGCTGTAATGCCGGAACAATTTTTAGGGTCATGTTGCAATCTATAAATGATATTGACACTATTGATCATTTAATACTGGCATGAACTGTGGAGTGACCAGGATATCTGGAATGGAGTGCAGCAGTGGAGGTTACATGACCATTACTTTCTTGTACATAGCCGATGCTTCCTTCCTCCCATGAGTGCTCTAAGTAATTGGTTTATATTTTCACCATTAATGCAGTAACATGCATCTAATGCCACTCATTCTATAAAAGAAGGATGAATCTACTCACAAAACTAGATAATAAGCACAAACCTAAGTTATGAAGACTACCATTCCCCCGACGAATTTTCTTCTAGTTTTCTATATCGCTAAAGTGTGGAATTTAGCCATTATACTAGTAGGAATAATTGAAATTGTGGATGCAAATTATAAATACTAACCGCCGCTTGCAGTTTCCCTGTGAAAGAGCAGCCACACGCCTCCTAGCGGACCGCTGCAGCCCGTTGCTACCCACGTAACTAGGTAAGTTTCTTGGTCGCAAACCATAACACGGAGTGCCCGCGGAATTTTCAATTAGCCTATGCTACCGTTTCCAATCCCGGGGCGGTAATATACTATCTATGATTTGTGGCCGTGGGCGGATCCGTTTAGAGTTTGTTTGTCCCTAATCCGAAGCAACCAGTCCAATATTAAAGAAAGAGAAAAAAAAACAAAAAAACAAACCTTTTTCGCGGATAAGCGTAAGCTTACGTATTAAAAGTTCTTCTGGTTTTGATCGATTTTCATCGCTTAAGGAGAATGCTGAGATCTCAACTGGTAGACCTGTGGAAGTCTCGGGTCCAGCACCTGAGACAGTATTACTGTTTCCATGGACACAAGCCAAAGCAGAGAAGCTCCCCGGCCATTTCCAGCCATGTCTGGTTCATTCCTCTGATATTGACCTTATGGTGGTTGTTGATAGCTGTCATCTTTTTATACACTCTCAAGATGGAGCATTTATTGAGCACAGGTGTGAATTACAAGCTAGTTTTAGCTATAATCAGCTAGCTAACTGTAAAGTACCTAAAGTGGGATAATTTCAAGCACCAAAGCAAATTTTTTTCTGTTGCAGGTAGCTAGTTCACTTGGGTAGAATGATTAGCATATTATACCTTGTTTTGGAGGAGCACTTGTTATTCTGTCACATTTGACATGATCAAAACTTCAGAATTTAATATTATTATTATTATAGCTACCAAGATAATTGTAAGTTCTTCAGTGCATGGGATTAAAAATTATTTGAGTGCTACATCAAAGGGAAGCCACCAGTTGTAATTCTAGTACATTGTGGCTACTTCAAAGGCCATGTCCAATTGAATTTTATGGTTTGTGATAGTACATCTCTATACAAGGACAGTTTCCTGGAATGTATTAGGCCTGCCTGTCTAGACACTTCTATATCAGCCCTGGAAATTTATTGATGGTGCCTAAGTGTTGAGAAATATTGAAAAAAAATTTTTTTTAACAAGAGAAACATTAAAATTGAAGCTATAGGCCTATCAAAAAACGCAATTTACACAGAAAACTTTCAGTCCAATGCAGAACAGTCTCAGCTACTACTATATTTAATAAAGAAGGTGATATCACCGGCAGCTTCTCAACATCAATATCGATGATACTGTCCATTTAGCCAGCTAGCTAGTAGTCTGGCGGCGCAGCCCCGAGCATGAATTACTAGCTAGCTAGTAACCAAAATCTTTACAGAGGTCATTGAGTTGCCTAGATACAGCTAGTCACATAGCTACCTAGTACTTTCTAGACATGCAGCTGTAGACACGTAGCTGTAGCTATGTAAACATTTACCAGACGGCTGTAAAATAGTTATAGCAAGCCTTTACCTCGGGTAGTATGTGATAAATCACATACAGCCCTCGAAGGCATGCTATAACTATTATTTACACAAGCCAAAAATTTTCCCTGAACAAAATTACATAGGGTCCTAATAGCAAGCTGTGTTGTGAATGTTATGATTGTGAAGAAAAAAAGTAACTAGGGATCAACAAAATTAATACTTGTGGAGAATGGGGATAAAAAATAGTTGACCAAAAATCAGCTACTGAATTCGAGTGATTGATAAGAAATAGTCTTGCCATATCTTGGGTAAAAATTGTACATTTTAAGTTTTGTGGAGAGATTGGCTTCCTTGGCAACAGGGTTGTCACCACCACTAATTACGTAGGTGGCTACTCTAATTCAGCAGTTTATACAAAGGAACTCAAGAGTCAATACCAATACCTCCATATCTGCCAACCCCTGGAAGTAAAAATCCCCTATTATGCCAGCATTGTGCTGGCATTAAGGTTCAACCCATTATTATGCCCAAAACTATGCCGGCATAATTTACATGTCCCCACTGATCTGTCAGTAATGGTATCACAATTTTTGTTGTGCCTGTCTCTTCATCTAACATACATTTGGTACACTACAGACTGAGAGCCTTACAATCCTTGCAAGCTCTCTCTCATAAGAGTTGTTGGTCTCTATTATTTGCATTTCTATGCTCAGGCTATGAGTCTTTAGGTAATCAGTACAAGATCCTCTTGTGTAATAACAGCTAGCCAGATCACTTTATTATTCCAATCATGCTCAGTGCAGCTGTAATGTTTCATGGAGATGGCAGTTAGCCTGTATTTAATCTCCAGAAAAAGGGGTGTGGCAAGCCACATCACTAGGACACACCTGTCATGTTGTGAACCACTAGTGTCCTTGTGTTTATAGTCCAGACATGTGGGTTTAGAAGCACTCCCTCCCCCTTGGAAATAACTTAGAAGCACACAATAATTAACTAGTCTTCTACAAATTAAGTTTCCAGTGTCATTAAGTCTCCTATTTTGATTCCACAAGTAACATCTCCATCAATATTGTGTACTCAGCAGATGCAGTTCTAACAGGAATGAAAAGACAGATATTAGCTAAGAGTATTCATGTTAGGAAACATTGCTATCGGCATCTCATTGGTAACCAATGCAGTTGTGATCCCTTATCTTCCTCATGCTGCTTTAGTAAGAAGTGCGTATCAAGAGAACTGAAATATGTTGCACATCAACCACTGCACCCAGTTACGTTGAATGGTAATAACACCATCAAAAGCAATGAAAGAGGTCTCAAACTGGTAAAGAGTCATACCAATTAGCATGACCCCCCCCCCCCCCCCCCCCCCATGAAAAAAGCCCTGCTAAACCCTTGACATTGTACACAAGTAGAGAAGTGTGCCATCCTGTTTATGATGATGACTTGATATTTGCCATGGTAACCTTAAAAGTGGGTGGAAGTGTCAGTTGTAGTTTTAATTGTACTTCTGTCACTAAAAATAATGTCTCTTACTAACTGGTAGAGAGAGTACACTACAGACTAACAGCTTGCAGGCTCTCTCTCTCTCTCTCTCTCTCTCTCTCTCATAAGAGTTTAAGTCCCTCTATGCTTTTTACACAGCCTTTGACATGTGTTGTTTTAACATGACTCACATGGTGATGTGAAGTTCTGTTGTGACCTTTAGCAGTGTATCTCTTAATTTGTACCTTGACCTCATAACATCATCCAGGATTTACACTAATCTCACTAGCCAGACTCCTTTTCCCCTCACTATACTTTGCACATGCACACATACTTGCATGCACATGTAAAACGAAGGGAGGAAGAAAGAAAAAAGAGGGGAAAAGGAGTCTGGTGTAGGTTTTCTGGATCCCTGCAGGAATGTAGGCATAACCAATCAGATCCCTTGCTATAAATAAGTCACATGATCATTATAAATTATCACATGAAATTCTTCTCTGTAAATTTGGCGTGCTATTTCAATGTCAGAGGCTACGCCATAGTAAGTGCTAGCTAGCTACAGAGAAACTAGGTTATCATCAGCTACTCTCTGCTTGACTTCATCTTATAAGCATCAATTTTTGTTGTCATTCAATCGTTTGATTGTCAACAAACAACCGCCTAGTGAAATAAACTGATCTATTGCCTCCACACTGAACAAGTGGGCTGTGCACTCACTTGTCTCACATAGCCAGTGCTCACTACACCAAAGAGATCTACCTCAGGGTTTTAGAAACGATTTTTCAAGATATGGGAAGCTGAACCTAGACCACTGCTGCAGCTATACTCTAATGCATCCATAGCCTGCATTTCAGGATGGTTGTCCACAAGGAATGAGAAATAGGTAGTGGCTTACAAGGACCTAAGAAACCATGTCCTATTCAATCCATGCAGTTGTGTAAACCATACCCCAAACCTTCCTGACAACCAACCTGCAATGGACAGTAGCTATAGCAGATTGCAGTGGTCTTGCAACATCAAAATACTAAAACCAAAATTTACATAGCCTCCTTTCAAGTAGCACAACTCCAAAGCCACAGTTAGTCCTTCGATAAGAGGCTATGTAAATTTTGGGAAACAAAATCACTGCAAATATTTTTTATGGATTTTGGGATTTTTTTGCCTCGGCACCGGAGTGCCGAAGATAACTATGATGGTACGTATTAATAGCGCGCGCAATGATGCGCGGTGATGCGTATCGAGCACGTGCATTATTAGCACTAGCTCTCTAGCTAGCATAGCTAGCTAAGCCAACACAAAAAGATAAACAGGCTCAAGCTCAGGCTCGCAGTCACTACGCAGTAATGCTACACCGTGAGTGAAGAGAGTGCTGATGCTTCTTGGCCGTCTTTGCCAACAAAACAGCCCATGAACAAAAACAACAGACCCATGTTACTAAGACAAACAGACGGGCTCAGGCTCACAGTCACTACGCAGTAATGCTACACCGTGAAGAGAGTGATGCTTCTTGGCCGTCTTTGCCAACAAATCAAGCCCATGCAGAGAAGACAGCAATGAACAAAAACAACAGAGATTGCAATGTACATGAACTAGGTGATCATTTGAAGTGCCAAAGACTTAGAGCCATTATGAAGGAGAATCTAATGAAAGAATCCCAGACATACTTCAATCAAGCTATATGGATGAGAATCATTCAAAACGGCAGTTTGAAAGCATTGAACAGCAAGAATACTAGCTGTGTAAATACCAACCTTACTACAATAAGCCATGTTGCTCAGTGCACATTATTTAGAAAGTTTAATAATAATAAAGGTTGCACTGAAGTCATGCCGAGGCATTCCTAGTCTTTTTAAAAGATTAACTTGTTTAAACATGTAGCTAAAGGGTCAACCATCACCTTAAGCACATGCCCATGCAATTGATACCAGATCTTTTTCCACCGCCCCATGAAAAAAGCAGGGACTGGGTACAAAGTTCATTGCAAATTTAATGGAATCAACCACTATACATGGCCTAGCACAACAATTAGAAATCTAATCATTACCACCCAGAGTACTTACCGTATGGATAAATATTTTCGAGGGATCATGGTTTCTCGGTCACTTTGAATTTTTAACACTCGAAAAAATCAATAGTATAGTAGCCTATTACTTTTAGCGCATGCGCATTAGTCATTACGGAGTACTTTGACCTCGATCTTTCCAGATGGCTCTCTACAAGTATTTCAGAACTTCACTTCGCTTTCAGAACAGCAGAACTTCACCATCTGAAGCTTCCTGTAGACGTGAAATTCCCTAACCATTGAAGGGTAACTAAAACTGGTCATCCTTCCAATAACCACATGTACAATTTTTTGCCTCGGCACTAAAGTGCCGGCTGGAAGCGACTATGGGCGATGGTACGTTTCACGTGCACATGCGATGATGCACGATGCATGATGCGTATCGAGCACGTGCATTAATTTAGCTCTAGCTAGTACAGTATAGCTAGCTAGCTAGGCATACAGTACTAAGGACAAACAGCTAGGCCGGGGCTCACAGTCACTACATGGTAATTCTACACTGTGAAGAAAGTGCTGATGCTTCTTGGCTGTCTTTGCCAACAAATCAAGCCCATTATCACATGCAGAGAACTGACTAAAAGACAGCAGTGAACAAAAACAACAGAGATTGCAGTGTACACGAACTAGTGATCTTTTGAAGTGCCAAAGAGAGAGCCATGGTGAAGGAGAATCTTAGAACTAAGACTTTGAGGCTTCCAAACAATGTGAGAATCCAGTACACATACTTCAATCAAGCTATAACCATTCAAAACGGCAGTTCGAAAACGTTGAACAGCAAGAATACTAGCTGTGTAAATACTAATCTTACTACAATAAACCATGTTGCTCAGTGTGCATTATTTGGAACTCTCCACTGCCAGAATTAAAAAGAAGCTGAGAGAAATATTTTGGCAACATTTGACCTCGCAAACCCCTGCGCTTTTCATCATGCAGCAAGTGTTCAGCAATTCCAAATATAATCATCCTTATAGGACTCTGGCTTTAAGTGTATCTTTATCGTCTCTTATCACTGTCGTATTCACTGTAAAGCATTTAAAATAAAATTTAGAAAGTTAAAGGTTGCACTTAAGTACGTGCCGAGGCATTCCTAGTCTTTTTAAAGACTAACTTGTTACACTACGCGCGAGCGATATATTGCAACGTATGCGGAGCGAAACGAAATTTTTATAATCTAGCTTGGTACTGATAATCACGAAATTTTAATTTCTCGAAAATATCTACCCATACGGTATCTAGCACACCAGGATGGTTGAAGGTTATCTCCCCACAGTGTCTTATCAGGTTGGCAGAGTTCATGTGTGCACAACCAACTTGCAAAGTACTGTGCATTTACGTCAACATTTTTTTGCATACAATAATCGTTATTTCTGTTGTGTGTGTAGGGGAAATCCTGAGATACGAGCTTTATTTGAACTTCTTGCTGACTATATTGTGGTGGAAGCTTGCAGTGACTGAATCTGAAGGGACGACCAAGACTCGCTTTCGTAATGGCCCACACTGCTCATGTACCATGTGTACTAATCATCGAAATGGCTGCACTATCACAAGGGGAAATGTTTCCATGGTGATTTTACCTCTTAGAGACAACTGGAAGTGTTATCGAAGAAGAAGAGTTCTTCATACTGTTCACTATTCTGATCATAAAGTGGTGACTTCCTTGTTATTGATATTGGCTGGTGATGTTGAAACTAACCCTGGTCCTGGTGAGTATTAGAATTATTCTGTTATAACTTTCTTAAGCATGTGTAATAGAGTTCCATTTTGCACTGTTACAGTATTTTCTTTAAGAATATTAGCTGTTTGTTTATTGTTGTTTTGTGTGTGTGTGTGTGTGTGATGTATGGTCTTCAATTAGCTATTTTGAGGTTGAAGCCCCTACACACCAGAACAAAAAAAAACAATGGTTCATGATAAATCTCTCTCTCTCTCTCTCTCTCTCTCTCTCTCTCTCTCTCTCTAGGTATTGATGCTGATGATACTACCATTTTAGGTATGTGAATTACCTCAGTACTCAGTGAGGGCGAGACTTGTATTAAATCTTGTCCTTAGATGAGCATCCATTTCCACACCCCTGGCTAGCTGCTACTTATAATCCTAAGTGAAGGGGAAAAATTTTAAAAAGGCCATGTAGAGTTAGTCTGTACTTTTACCTGTAGCAGTTTCTGTGAGCAACATCAAAACTATGCTGCCTTCAAAAATAATCCCTACATCACTGCCTCCCACCAAGCTGCTTCAATTTATGTCAGTGTAAAAGTGTTCTGCTTGGTTTTGGCAGAGATGTAGAGATTATTATTGACAGCATGGATGTTTATTCACAGAAACTGCTACATGTAAAAGTACAGACTAACCTTACATGGCCTTTTTAATTTTTTCCCCCTTCACTTGTTTGTTTACTTTTCATATGACCTTTACTTACTGTATCAACTCATGTTTAGTGATAATTTCACCGTGCGCACGTGATCGTGACAGACGCGTGCAAATGGCTTACATTGTATCGTTTATAATGAAAAGTTTGGAGGAAAATTGGATAATGATGGTAAAAGCACATTGTGTGGTTATAACTGCAACAAGTTACATTGTCATATGTGAAAGGATCATGAAGTTGCAGCCATCAAAGAAGATGAATCTGGCTAACGAATCATAAAGATTTAGATGGCAGCTGTACTGGTGCCAATTGTTGATGCTGTTCTAGAGGGGTTTGAGCGGACATATCTGCATTGCAGTTTAGTTGAGCTTGTAGAAGACATACAGAGAGTCTAGTTTGTATTGTTCTAATGAGAGAAGCCACGCCCATTCCGGACTAACCCTACATAGAGAGTACTACCGCACTCTCTGATAATGCAAATAGATCTGGAAGACTTTCATTACAATTTCTATCAGAGCATGCCCAGTAGGTACATGAGTCTTGGGAATGAATATGTTACGACTCTATTAGCAGCCCTGGTGCCCCTTCCAGCCCTGTTCTGCTAGTAGTTGCCTGCCACAGCAATGGACTACTGAGCCATAGGATGTAACATAGTGAGAAGAGGCACGCTCTCGTTCAGGTGAACTTGCCATAGCTCGTTTACTTTGAGGAAATTCACTGTTGGCCTACTTCTGTTACGGCTTTATTAGCAGCCTTGGTTTGGTGGTGCCCCTTCCAGTCAGGGAGAGACAAAGTTGGCTTGAGTGATCTATAGTGCAGCTGTTACTATGCAAGCATTCTTAATAAAGGGCATGGTTTCGAATTTTCTGTCTAGCATACAAATTATACAAAAATTTAGACCATTTAAAAAATTCCCGCTATACATTTCGTTGGGTTTCAAACAGGAAAACCTCAGGAATTTTTTTGAATCTTATTAAATTTACATTCTTACTGAACTCAATGTACTACATATAGATGGTGAGTCATGGACCAACTGGAATTAGATTATACCCAAGTCATGTGATCAGCATTAAATAGTTTAGATCACTCTGATCTAGCTCCATGTGTTTTAATGATGCTAGCTATAATGCTCATGCAGGTGCATTAAAACACTTAGAGCTAGATAAGAGTGAACTGAATACCGGTATTACTTAATTAAGAAAATTATTAGTGTTAAAATATATTTTCGCTATCTTAGTCATGGTTGGATTTAGGGTATAGACCATTGGAAAGCTCTTCTAAAAAGCTGCTTTTTGGGTAAAAAAGGTTTTGCAGGTATGTAAGTATGAAGGCAGTATCAAGCCTAGGAGTTCAACAAACATTTGAAAAATTTCATGCTGGCTTATGAGCAAGATGTCTCTTAAATGTTGAATATCCCCTGGGCTAGCTGCTGCCCATCAAGTAGAACTACAAAACCTCTTACTCAGTTTCAATTTGAGCATATTCAGTAGGTACGAAATAATATATAGTGAGTTCATAGCCTTCTCATGCCCCACCCCCTCCCCCAATGCAGTTCAGGATGATATTGATGATGTAATTGATGAGCTGAAGAATGTTCTAGAACCTTATTATGAAATCGGTAGGAGACTCCATCTGTCAGGTGACAAGCTAAAACAAATTCGTGGACAAAAATTGAGTCCAGCAGCAGCTATGGATGAAGTGATTACGGAGTGGATAAAAAAGAATTATGATGTCAATAGATTTGGTCGTCCAACTTGGAAGGCTTTGGTTGATGCTGTTGAACATCCTGCTGGAGGAAACAACAGAGCTGAAGCTGAAGAGATTGCAAGGAGACATAGAACAAGTGAGTCCAGCTGTATTTCACTGTTATGAGCTATTTGTCTCAGCTTTTAGTGTATATGTAATTTTTTACCCCCAAGAACAACTGCATACTAAATAGGAAAAATTGTTTGGAGGAAAAGCTGAATAAGTAATGTGAACAGTCACACCTACGCATAAAATCAGTGGGCGGAGTTTTAAACTAGAAGCTGCTTCCTGCCGCTATAAAGTGCCAACTAAGCTCAGAGAAGAGCAACAAGATACCGAAGGTAGCGAAAGCATAAGCTTATAAGATTACCACATGACTTTTTCTTAGAACTAGAAGATGAGTGTCTGTAAGAGCACATTATTTTTCACTTGGTATGTATATACAGTTCTTCACTAAAAGAATTGTGTACACATCCTTTCAAGGGACTGTAATAAAATGGCTATAGGACTTAAAAATTTTAAATCAACAATTGAGTGGATGGATGTGTTCAAAGGATGTGTCCCAAAACAGAAGGATTTCACTTTATAGAGTAATTTGGGGAGAACACATGCTTATCACAGGGGAGGGTTCAAAACATTGCATTTAGTCACAGTGCAGAAATATCTACACAAGAAGAAAGTATAGTTTTTAAAAGCCATGGCTCTGAGTACAGAGGCATCATTCTACCATGCATACATACCTAGGTCTTGGTGTGTAACGTATTACTGAAGGCCATGACCCTGTGTTATAGTATTGCAAAAACTTGTTGTATCTTCATATGACTTGGTATGTAATTTTTCAACTGCATGCATGACATTTTTGACTTTAATGTTCAGAACATGCTATATTGTTTAGATGTATAGTATTTTATTGTAGCCTTCTGAGAACCTGTAGAGTAAGGGTAGAAGAGAAAGAAGAGTTTTAGTTTATATACAGTCTTATGACCTTTGACCCACCATCCCTACTTAGAGACTCTCGATATATATTTCAATGAGTCATGACCTGAGAGTCAGCTTGCTTGCTCACTGAAAATTATAAACATACGGTAACTAAACAGCTATTATGCTATTCATGCATTTTTTGACTGAAAATTATTTTTCCATAGAACACTGTGATACTAATTCAGAACAACCTCCAAAAGAACCTGCTGCTGGTGAGTATGAAGTAGCTAATCATAGCTAGAAAATTTTCAAGGCTTAAATTTGCAGCTTGGCTATCCAGTTAGCTTTTTTTTTTTCTTTTTTTTTTTGAGCTATACAAAAGTATGTTTGCTTGTTACACAAATAGTTTGATCCCTGTATGTAATTTTTCCACTGCATTTTTTGTTCAGAACGTGCTATATCTGACCAGACTGGTGTAAAGGATGAAGCTACTAAGGATGGAGCTAGTGAGGATGGAGCTAGTGAGGACGGAGTTAGTGAGGATGCAGCTAGTGATGAAGCTAGTGAGGATGAAGCTACTAAGGATGGAGTTAGTAATTGGATGAATGAAGGTATGGTAACTACATGAGTTACCAGACATGACAATTAGCATTAGAATCAGTGCATGGTGGAACCTCTCAAAGCAATTACGATTGGAGCATGTGCATATGTTTGTTTCACCTTTGACTCCACAAATAAAACATGCTCACAACACTTGGCCATTTGCCTATAGGCTTATCTAAGGCGCTTGGCTTTCTAAGTACTTGTGGTAAGCATTATACAGCCTCTTGTGTATGCAGCTGCACCACCACTTCATCCTGACAGCAATACCTTAGGCTAAGAAGTTGAAGTACAAATGACTTTCACCAACTGCTTTGCTCACCAATTGAATATAACCCTAGCTCATGTGCTACTATTATACGACACATATGTACTATTGTACGTACGCCTGGGACATTTTGGAGTGTAGACCTAGATATATGAGTGCCAAATTTTTTTCTAAATAAGTAGGTTAAGTAGGGATAGCCTAAAATCTAGCTGGGCTGTATAATGTACTGTGAAAACAATCCCTACATTTACATCCACTCCCTACTAGCTATGGCAGTTGTAAAAGTAGGGATTGTTTTCATACGAGGTTGCAGTACATTATACGGCCCAGCTAGATATTAGGTTATCACTACTTAACCTACTTATCTAGAAGAAAATTTTTGTACTCACTTATTTTTATCCTTTTTCTTTTGTAGGTACATACACAGTCACTGATGATTTAATGTTTAGCTATTAAGTTTTGTCTAATATAAAACTTTACAGCAACAGCAATGTAAATGACATGTGCATGGCATGGTGAAGTGAGCTGACTACACTACAGCCAAGTACTGGCTATAATACTACTATAGGATGAGCATATGTACTGCAATCCAGCAAGGAGTGACTGGAACACCATCAGATAAGCGATTAAACTGAAGACCTAGCTAAACTTAAGAGCTACTGGACTGAAAGCTGCTTAGCTCCAGCTATTAGGCTGTAGAGTACTTACACGTGGCCCTGCCCCCTACCGCACGTGCACTTCAAAATGGCATAGAAAGATTAGCTAGTGTTCCGAGTGCTATCAATATCACTGAATTGTGAAGTAGAGCCTTAGTCAAAACTAAAAGATTAGTGCTCTAATAGATGGCCAAAACAGCCAGTAAGTTGGTACATCGATCTTATACATTATTATTATAAAGAAACAGAACAAAAGTCAATTTTAGAATTTGCTTATGAATTCTACATTCTTCTTGTAGATGTAGTATTCTTCCATACAATTTACTATAGCTACTTGGTGATAACAATAAGAAGTTTGTGCCAAGAAATTCTAATGTATATCCATAATCAGAGAGAGCGGTAGCTCTCTCTTTGTACGTAGGGATGACGCAGACTCCGCATATACACTAATACAATAGTGTAGGTTCCAGTTCCCCCACTTGGACTTATAACAAAAGCTAATTATCGAGCCTACTACAATATGCAGAACAAGTTTCAGGATCAGGGAGCTTACCGTTTCAGAAATATAGCAAGCAGGTAAATCGCCGAATTATTATTTTTCTTCTTAGACAACCACATCTCTTGAACCACTCAAGCTACAGCTATGATTTATGGATAAATCCACTCAAAATTCTACCAGCTACGATCTTTTGTACTTGTCGATCCTCGGAATAGTCAAAGAACAAGGAGACACTATGGAGCACAATACTTAATTAGTGGATGCCATTTTATCGATAATGCGCATGCACGTGCATATAAATGGGCATACATCAAAATAAAGATGAAAACTTCCATAGTAGTATCATAATAATGATTATATTGAAAAAAATGATGTACTCAATTTAGTTAGTACTGTACCCATAGCAACCTAGCAAAAACAATATACTATAGGTGACAGGATTTGAGAAAAGGTACAATTTCACGCATGATTGAATTATGAGATATGTGTGTCTCTAGCCTTATTTTTTTTAAAAATCCATTTTTTTTTCTTTGCCTCCACAGTATCTTCGGTCCTTTGTCTAACTTCCTGCCTAATTTCAGGAAGTGGGAAGGCTTTGAAGTGGGCAAGCGCTTGAATTGAAGTGAGCTACCTCACCTGGAACTTATTTCACATCCTACGTGCCCAAATTTCAATGTTCAATTACAGAGGGCATTTAAGCATAGTGTGCAGGAATAAGGGAAATTCCCCATAGAATAATATTGATGATTTCAACTTAGATAGGAAGAGGATGTGGTAGGGGCCATTCAACTTTGGAGGTGCTGGATCAATATTATTAGTCTCCTTCAACCCCAGGACTGTTGACAATAAAGTCTTCATTAAAATACAGCCAGTGTCTAGATTCCGACCCAGGCTAGCACAGCTTCCACAGGAATCAACTAGCTAATAGAGATCAAACATAGAAATAGGACAATAAAACTTACAAGTATTTTAAACTATCAAACACTACAACTTTTCAAGCATTTATCTACCCAAAACTTTACCTGATCATTATTCCCACGTTAAGCACTCAAAGATTACACAGTAAGGCCACACCATGCCACCAATTAGATTTTATGTTGCTCGGGCGAAAATATGCTGACTGATGGGTAGGTAGGTCGGGTTGAAAATGATAATGATAATAACTAGGGAAGTTTAGACATGTCAAGCACTCATGGACAGAATGTGATGAACGAAATAAATACTGTCATGAATGCACTTTTCTTCATCACCCCTATCCTTGGCATGTAATAATATCTAAAGTTTGGCCGAAAGCTCAGTACTGTGAGGTAGTAAAAATATATAATTATACAATTCAAAATTTCCACAGTAATTATCATAGTACTTTCAGGGCTAGCCAATATTGCAATGCAGAAATTAGGTATGCTTTATCTAGAGTATCATTATTGAATACAATCTTGGGTCGGTAGGGCCCAAGCAACATAAATGGCCTAAAGCAAAGTTATCAATAAACTTATAATAATTTATAGCCCGTTGCCATGATTTACATGGATTTTTAAATGTGATACAGTGCATGTAATTGTAGCCTGGGGTGGTGTTTACAGGGAAAAGTTAGATATAGATTCTGCAAAGTTGATATTGTACTTTAAGGAGTTGTGACTAGACTGAAAGGTGAGTATGTGACAGTATAGAGTATAGAGTTCTGTCCTTATACTAACTACTCTCAGAAAAGAATTTTAATATTATTCATTGAACACGGTGCGCACGCTATAATGATATTCATTGACCACATTCCCCATTTCAAACCCAACAAGCTTTTCAGAGAGTAGCCAGAGCATAAAAGGCAGAACTTGCGAGCTGTGTAACAGCGTGGCTGGTATTCTGCACTAGCTGCCCTACTTGCCATTCAGCGTCCAACCATAATTATGACGCTGTGCCCCTACCTTACGTGGGCAACACAGTGAGTGGGTGGGTTATAGAGTGAAAGATAGTTCGGTACCATACGAATCACGACGTTGAAGTGGGATGGCCATATTCTTGTAAGCAGCCAAAAAGTAGCTACATCGCTATAGAGACAGAAGCACTGAGCATGCGTAGTACACTCGCGCGGGCTATAAAATAGTTATTAACCGCGTGCGTGCGGTTTGTAGTGAATTATAAGCACTCGCCCCTCGGGCTTCGCCCTCGGGCCTCGTGCTTATAATTCGACTACAAACCTAGCGCTTGGTTAATAACTATTACATATAACGTGGTACTAATAACTCCATTTTTACTTACCTTTTTCAAATCTTATCATTTTTTAGTACATAGTACATAAAGATTTGCAGCATGCCTTAATTTACCGTGTTGTCAAGCACTTGTTATTTTGACCCCCACATATCCATTAACCATAGCTCAAACTCGTTTTTATGTTCTAATAATGACAGATCACTACACTCCATCTGGAGCATACAACATAGAAGAAGACGAGATATGTTATCTCCCCCAAGAAGAAGTGAAAAAATTAAGCCACCCATCTTCTGAATTGATAAGCCAAGGTGCATTTAAATTTCCTCCTAAACAAAGCTATTTAGCACGTATAAGGGAAAGAACAGAAGATATAAAATGGGAATTCAGCACATTGCTTGATGATTTTTGTGAAACTTTATCAAAAACAACTAATGATGAGAATTTTTCCCGTCGGTGTCGTATGATCTTAGATATACTTTCAATCAATCCTAAGACTAGGGATGAAATAAACAATGTGGAGAAGCTCACAAAAAAGATTGATGAACATCAGTCTTTCATAAATTTTGGCATTCTTGTAAAGAGACTCATTCCACGGCTTGGATCCGAAAATGACAAAACAAATGCAAAAAATTACATCGAGATCTTTAAAAAATATGCAAAGTGCAGAGTAATTGATTGCAGCCAGATGTGTCAGTCAGTTCTTACTAATCATTTCAGCACTGTTTTTATTATCAACAAAAATCAAGATCAATACAGGATTAGTGATCTGTTTAGTTTCAGGCTACATCTGAGCAAATATATAGGAATTGATGACACTAAGATATTACTAGTTGGAGTTGAAGGAGGAAGTGTTATAGTCCATGTTCAGATTCCTGATTCTTTCTTGAAAATGTTACTGTGTCAACCTCTCTATCTGAAGAAAATAGAAGCTTTTAAAGATACTTCTGTAAGATCTTACTCTTTTAAAGACCATGAAGTGATACTAAAACATTGGAACACACTCACAAATGTCTCGTTACCTCCAATAGAATCATCTCCAGCACATGAGAAACAAGGTAAGATTATAAAATCTGTTCATCATCAGGGCGAAGAGTGTATGGCTCTTGTTTATCCAAATCAGTATTCTGAGGAATCCGAGATCGATGTTGAGTATATTAAGTATCTGGAAGCTTTGATTCGTGATCACAAAGAAGTACCATCTATTAAAGGGTTGTATTATCCACCAGAAGAGGAAGGATTGCAAAAGTATCCTGTTGTAATCACTGAGAAGTTAAAGTTTCTTGAAGAAATTACCTTTCCCACTAATTATGATGAATCAGATATCGATCTACTTCAGATATCTCTCCTTTTGAATATTGCAAGTGGTGCAAAGAGATTTGAAAAGCTTAACCATAAGGTAAAGGTGTCCACTGACCACATATTAATTCAAGAAGATGATGCTGAATACAAAGCAAAATTCATCCCTGTTTATGGTGACTCGTTCACTGATGAAATACCCAGCGATCAATATAGCATTTCAGAATCACTACCACATGATGACTTGCTGTGGATGAAGGAAGTCATACTTCATATTTTGTCTCATGGTGGTAATACTTCCCATGTTGAAATTCCTGGCCAACATATTCTGAAGAACGTGATTGAACAAAAATGGCTTTCAAAGGACACACAGTTCAGGCCTCATACTTATTCAGATTTAGCTGATGAACTTCAGCATTTACTAGGTAAGTAGCCTTTTCATATTTATGTTATAATCAATGGGATTTTTACCAGTGGTGATTGGCACTTAACTATATAGTAGTACAATTATACTGTAGCAATTGTGTAAAAAATAACTTCGACCACCAAAGTGTATTAAATCCATCCATCCAAACTTAATAATATTATTATTCCTCTATTATATTATTGTAGAAACAGAAAAGACTTGGATTGGCTTAATAAAGATTTCTACAGGTGGTGATCTTGTTAAAGATGAAGTTCAAATTCATGTCATTCTGATAGGCCACACTGGTGTTGGAAAGACAAGTCTCCGAAAGCATCTGAAAAACGAGCCTATAGATGACAACGAACGACCCACAATGATTATGGAACCTGAATTTCTCTATCGTGAATCATTGACAAATGTTGCAGGAGGTGCCTTCAAGCCATTACTGGATCTACCCAGAGACTGTCAAAGTAAAGTCTTTCTCACTATGTGGGACACTGGAGGTCAACCGATATTCCAAGATCTACTGCCTTGCTTTGCTCGATTAAAATGTTTATATGGAATAGTTTTCCGTTTGAGCGATTTAGAAAAATTTGACGAGAAGCCAGAAATCCGACCCTGCAAGTCTTTCCTTGAACCAACTGTATCTCCTTTCACTAATAGAGATATAATGTACCGTAATCTGTCATTTGTCCAAGCTTTTTCATACAACACACAAAGAAAGCAAGAAAACTTACCTCCACAGTTGAGGTCAAAAGATTCCCAGAAAGCTTCTACTGCAGCTGTTGTCATTGGCACATACAAAGATAAAGCAACTGCTTCAGATGAAATTCTCCAAGACATTGATCACAACATCGGTCAGTTTGCCAATGAAAACAAGAGTAGCGTATTACTTTATCCTGTACAGCAACACAGAGAGTCTTATATACACAAAGTTGATAATACAAGATCAGGAAGGGAAGTTGATGATTCAGGAATAGAATCACTTAGAAACACTATATCAACTTGTGCCAATGAGTCTTCAGATATTGAAATTCCTCGCTCATGGCAACTATTCAGACTAGCCTTACAAAAAAAGTGCTACACTGATTGTATCAATGTTGGTATCATCCCCTTAGATGAAGCTATTTCAATTGGCAAAGATTGCAAAGTTGAGGAACCTAAAGCTGCATTAATGTACTTTCATGAGCTTGGTGTGATCATGTGGTATCATCTATCTGAAAAAAAGAACATGAAAAACTTTGTAATAATCGATCCGAAAGCTTTGCTTAAAGTGTTTGCAACTTTATTTTGTTATGATCCTAAACTTCTTAAACCAGAATGGAGCAGTTTAGTTGAGAAGGGAATCATGCCTGTGAGCTTTTATGCATCCCTTCTCAAAAAGAAACCATCTAAAATTGATGACTGCTGGTTTATGGAATTTCTAGAAGAGCATCATCTGAGCGTCAAAATAAATCTTCCTGGACACGAGATTTGTTATTTCGTTCCTTCGATATTACCAGTACCCAAGAAGGCCATTTTAGAGAATTTAGACAGTGATGTATCCCCCTTGTACATTGTTCCAGAGTCTGAATACATTGCTACCGGTGTGTTTACAAGACTGTTAACTGCATTAGCTGGAGTTATTATTGGCAATACGAGATGGAGAATACCACTTGATAATAGTGAACCTTGTATTCAATATTGCCGAAATCAGTTTAAATTTATAGTGAATGAATGTATCTGTGTGATACTTACTGAATTTTCCCAATTTATTCGAGTTGACTGTGTTTCATATAATGATGCCATCTTGAGTGAAGATATCTACTACCATATTTTATCCACATTAAATGTGCAGCTTCAGCGAATAGTACCACGTTGGCTTGAAGAAAGAGAATTTGATTTAACATTAGCTTGCAACAACAGCAGTATATATACAAGTTGCTCAGCATCAAATATACAGCATTTTTATGTCATAAAGAAGTTAATGTTGGAATCTAACACATGTGAATGTAGCAATCAACAAGTAAGTGAACTCAAAAAGTCTGAATTAGCATGGTTCCAAAAACAAAAGGCTTCAGAGAAAGCTAGAGGTAAGTCACTAATGACCCATTCCAAGTTTCATTGTTTTTATTGTTTTGTTAAACTTACATAGGTGAAGCTGCTGATATTTTTGATAAAGCGATGGACAAAGGTTCTCTTGATTTAAGGATTGCATCAGTGATCTTTTTAGGAGTCTCTGATTCTGAAGTTACGAGTGCTAAACACATTGCACTTCAGGAACCTGTGCCTATGACTCCAAAGGCCATATCATCAGTTGAGCATGAGATTTATTATCGACCTGCTGATCATGATCGTGCTGTGTTTAAAAAGATGGAAACCAATCATCACAATGAAATCATAGCATTCTCAATGCTTGGAGAGAGTCAGTCAGAAGTAGAACCTACATATTCTTCACAAGACTCACAAGACCAACAAGACCCACAGCAAGACTCACAAGTCCAACAAGACCCACAACAAGACTCACAAGACCAACAAGAATCACAAGACCCACAAGAATTGCAAGACCCTCAAGACCCACAACAAGACTCACCAGCACCGAAACCAGAGTCATCAGGAAGAGGAGGAGAAGGTGAGGAGAGAGGGAGGAGGAGGTGGTGGGGGAGGGTTAAAAGGACTGTAAAGAGGTGGTTCAGGGGTGGTGGAGTAGAAGGAGGAGAAGGAGAAGGAGCATCATTACCTATAATACCACCACCACCACCACCAAAAGTGGATGAAAATCAAAGAACTTCAGTAAAGAGTGTGGATACACACAAATCTGAAGAACAAGAAAAGCAAACTACTTCTGCAGAGAGTGTTGATACACACACATTTGAAGAACATAATCAATTTGTTGAAGCTGATAGCATAATGAATACAAAAGATTTCATGTCCCAATACCAAACTAAAGGGAAAATGGAAGTACTTCATGTTATTAATTGTGGATCTAACTTTTTCAAATTCAGTGAACTTTTAAAAATCTTCATCAGGAATGTGACTTTCTATGCTTTTGTTACTGATTTATCTAAGGAGTTGCATCAGACTGAATGGGATGATTTGTTGCAAACTGCAACACCAAGCTCTAAATTGTTTGTTATTGGAACATATTTCAAAGAGAATGTTAACATTCAAGAAAAAGTTGCTCTCCTATGTGAAAATTTAGGCAATTCAAGTAGTAAAAACCAGATTTTTCCCCTCAATTATAAAACACCAGAAAGACAGGATTATGACACTGGTCGCAGAGTTATTGACCATGCAATGTCAGAAACCGATTCCAAGAAATTCCCATTTGCATGGCATGTATTTGGTTTCAAATTAAAGGAATACATTGCCTCTTCAGATTTGCTTATTTTAAGTGTTGAAGGACACTGTAAGAAAATTGGCCAACTTTTAAATATGGACAGGCCAACAGTCGAAGTAGCACTTCAATATCTGTCAGAACACAATATGTTACTTTACTTCAAAGATGCTCTACCGGATATCGTTTTTTCAGGAATTACAATTTTTTCAAAGATATTTTCCTCTCTCTATGATAAAATTAAACATTTAGATGGCTGGAATTCATCAATTGTCACCAGAGTAGACTTGCTCAATGAGATTAGAGTCTATACTAATGAATTGAAATATATATCTGACAAGGACTTAATAGTTTTATTCACCAAGTTGATGATAATGGCTCCTTTTGATGGTGATACCAGATACATCATGCCTTCCTTGCTTCAACCTTTGAATAAAATGGACAGAAAGATATTTTGTGAAAATTCTATTGATTTGAATCTTATTCCTATGATTATAAAGTGTCCTTCAGGTAATGAGTTCATTTCAATGCTGATATCATGTCTATTAAATCGATCATGGATTGTATCAAGAGATCAATCTGGTAATCCCAACTGCTTGTATAAGAACTGTGCAATGTTAAGAGCTGAAGAATTTCGATGCCTTGTGACTGTTGCATTTGAGTCACCATATGTTGAAGTATATGTGAAGTCAGATGAACAGAAAAAGCCAACTAATCATCACCAGATTGCTTCAATTATTCTGCAATGTTTGGAGAAGATAAGCATCATCAATGGCCATAATTTCAATTTCAATGTCGTATTTGACTGCAGATGTGGGAAGATAGATGAAAAACACACATGTTCTTACCACAGTGATACATCCATGAAATGTGAAAAAAGTAACAGCATCTTTCCAGGATCTAGCCATATGAAATGGTTAGGTAAGGATGTGTGCTATAACATGTGACCGGCTAATGACTTTTAACATTTTGCATGAAATTCTCAAATCCAGTCACATAATTTATAATGCAGAACCTAATATAAAATAGTGTATGAAATTCTTTTCAATTAATGTACAGGTGATGGGAAAGTACAAGAACCCTTGACAATCGCTAATGCTGTTAGCATGTTACTTAAGTTATCAGATCGTTGGATTAGGGTTGCATCTTTACTAGGTTTGCCTAGTTCAGTCACAGATGTCATTACTGTTTCTTGCCGAAAGGATGATCAAGTTGCCTTGAGGAAAGTTGTGGAGTGGTGGTTCATGAAAAATGCTAATCCAGAATGGGGTGATATACATCAAGTATTGAATCTTGGTAAGCCGAAAACTTAACGCTATCATTCATAGCTAATTTCATTAATTTTTAAATAAATTTTATTCATTTATTTTCAGTAGAAAAAGGTGCAAGCAATGCCATTCCTTCAAATTCAGGTATGTATTGCTATGATATGTGATTTAGTGAAAGATAAGTCTTTTCCAGTTCAATAACTTTAGATCTTAGATGTTATATTTAGCCTGTGCCAGATTTGCCTTTTTGGTAACAGATATTTTTGTTCTGAAATAGTTATAGTTATATTGCTACCTACTTTGGAAACATGCAAGTTTAAGAATGATACTTCTAAGTAGTGTTTTTAGTGCTCTGTGCGGGAGGGGGATCTTGCAGGAGGGGGCAGGTCCCCCTCCTCCCCCTTACCACACAAACCATGAGCTTTCCCCTATACACAGGAGCCAACTCAAATTTGAGTGGATCAAGAAGGACTGAGGCTAGTCCTCCATCTCTATGGATTGGAAGGAAGGTATCCAAACAAGAACAAAGGAGAATTGAAAGGATAAAACGAAAGTTCAAAGGTAGCTGCATACTAATGGGAGGAGGGGCATGTTCAATTATGGTAGAAGCAAATCTTAGCTATAGATAGCCTAGCTTTGATTTTATTTTGTCAGTAGCTCTAAAGAAGTCTTGTAATGGCAAAAAATTGTTTTGATCACATGTTCAAGTGCAGCTTGATAGGCAGTCAGTGTTTTAGAACTCATTTGTTGCCTCATCATCCTTTGATAAATCCAGTGGAGGTTCACCACTTTGTGTCACAAAATAGCTAACCTTTTGCACAAATTGAATCCATTGATCTATTTTCCCCAGATCCCCCAAAATGACACTCTTTGTGTGCAATATGGTCAGTCATATGACTACATGAGTGTAGGTAAAGGGATCAAGCACACCAAAAATTGTGTTGTAGCCATTAGACTCAAACTCTGAAGTGACAGTTAGTATGCACTGAGTTATCAGAGAGTGCAGTAGCAATCTCTATGTAGGGATGACTTGGACGGCCGCGCGCACTGCCTATAGACTAATACAAAAGTGAAATTCTAGTTCCCCCACTTAGACCTAACAAAAGCTACTGTGAATGATTATCCAGCCTACTACAATGTGCAGACCAAGTTTCAGGACCAGAGAGCTTACCGTTTCAGAAATATGGCAAGCAGGTAAATCGCTGGATATTCTTCTTAGACAACCATATCTCTCGAACCACTCAAGCTACAGCTATAAATCCACTCCAACTACAATCTTTTCTACTCGAAAGAATCGATGAAAAGAAGACACTACGGAGCACAGCACTCGACTAATTCAATTAGTGGAAGCCCATAGAAATTATAATATTACTCAGCTGTCTCTAGCTAGCTCTAGATAATGGTGATAGACTACTGTATCAACTCGGAGATTTAGATTCACCAATCCATCTACCGGTAGACTCTATTTCAGCATCTTTGACCTCCAAGTATAGCTCAACAATAACACAACACCTTGACTCCTTGATAATGATTGGGCTGGTATGCTATTGGAGAACTACTCTTCTTTCATCTGTCCCTGCAGACACATAGAAGAATGAACTATATACATAGCTAAAACCATAAAAGAGAGGAAAAAGACCAGGAACAAGTAAGGGGAAAAGCATTTTGTGAAATAAAGAAGATGTAGGGATGACCACTGCTCAAAAAAGTAAGGAAACAAGAAGGATGGAAATGGGATCAATCTTTGTTCTGTATATCCAGCCAACAATCCCTACATATACGTCGGGTAGCTTCAGATTATAGTGCAGTAATGTACATAGCGTAAGCCGCCGATTATCGACCAGTACGTATTATTGACCATGGCAGCAGCAATTATCGACTACTTAGTATACGGAAAGTCTACGGTAGTACACAAATGTAAACGGAGTTTAAGAAAATGGCTGCATTGAAAATATATGGGAAAAACTTACAAGTTCTAGAGAGAAAACAGGACTTCAACAGCAAGTATTTATCAACTGCAGTATGAAAGTAAGTTACTAGCTCACGTTACCTATCGTCATGGCTCCAGAAGACCGCTTAAAAGGTATGAAAGCTATCGACTTAAAGTCGAATTTGGTGCTTGTTTAGTGAGGACTGTATCATAGATTATTACTGGATTCTGTAGGAATATGAAACACAGACCAATGAAGACTGTTTCCGAAAAGTATCACCAGAATCCAACAAAAAGGAGAGCTTCTGCAGCAGTTCCATTTCACCGTTAAATTGTGGAGCAGTTTATGGTAGAAATGCTTCGTTCATTTTTTATACAATTTGTTATGATAATGTATTTTATAGCATAAAATAGTATAAAAGTATCTTTTTAAGGGCCCTAACATGTAGTGGAGCAAAACTGAAAGAAAGAATGGAACGGACGATGATTGATATTATGATTTTCAACGGGTCGTCGAAAATAGGTGTCGGTGATCGATAAATGATTTTTTTGTTGACGTAGTAGATTCAGCATAGCAAAATTTCTATCCAATTGTGAGAAAAATAATTTATATGATGTTATAGAGGATGAAATTATCTTTCCTATAGTTGTTGTTTGAGACTTTGACGACCATCGGTGAGGGCGATATGGTGCGAGGGGCAAAGTATGGTCGATAATCGGCGGCTTACGCTTATGTAGGGATTGTTGGCTGGATATACAGATGATCCCATTTCCATCCTTCTTGTTTCCTTACTTTTTTGAGCAGTAGTCATCCCTACATTTTTTTTCATTTCACGAAATGCTTTTTCCCTTACTTGTCTAATGTGTGACCTTGAAAGTGCAACCCAAAATGGATACATAGACTGTTTCTTTCTTTGATCGTAGCCTTAGATGATGTAATAACCACATTAGCTCATAGTTAAGTTAGTACCTCTAATTATGCTACGATAGAGCAGATATAAGTTCTCAAAGAAGAAATAGACATGGTTAAGTAAGTAGACATGGTCAAATGTGCACCATTTTAGTGTGGGAAGGGTTTATAATCCACTCAACCCCACCCCCACCCCTAGATCCAGCCCTGAATACTACTGTGCTCTGTTACCTAATTGGTCCTTTGTAGCTACCACAACCATAATTATGTTGAGAAAATCTAACTGCCTGCCCTATTATGAACTTCTGGTTACAACCCTGTAGTTATGTGGCTCAGATATCTACCATCATGGTTGCTTCCTACCCATGCCACACCTACTGTAAGGGATCTATTATATATCAGTATTACGCATGCGCAATGCAATGGAATATTCAGAGTATTGCACTATTTCAGCAAACATGATGGGAATAAGGATTTCCGGAACTACAACCAATGCTTCATGTCAATTTAAGGAGAGAGCCATCTAATATTGTAGACAGCAATACTATCCTTGTGATAACAAAATCAGTCCCAGAGAATATAATATTAGGGCATATTGAGAAGAAGGTAGCTGCAGTTCTGGCATCAATATTCGCCAGAACTTTTTATTAAAAGGTATAAAATAGACCACTTAAACTTAACTGTTGAGGTGCAGTAGCATAGTACAAGCATGTGCGCGCGCAGTGCAGAACTTATTTACATCATGACATAATATTACAAGTAAAGAAAATCATTTATTCAAATAAATGAAGGTGATGTAGGGATGACTATAGTTAACTGGTCAAAAAAGAGATGAAACAAGAGCTGAATAAATGAGATTATGCAAGGATGAAGTCAAATGTGGGTACGTCACACCTAGTGACTGCACCCGGATTCGACAGAAACCATTAAACATAACGATTTAGGTAATAACATTGAACTGCATGCCTATACTAACTATCCCTAATAATGTCTGCAGTTATTTTTGCTGACTCCTTCCAGCTTCTCCTTCATGTGAGTATTGGTATCATGGGTCCTTCCCCACTTCTTCAGTTTGTCATGAACATTAATCTTGTTCAGTACCTTAGACCCAGACACCTGCAGCTTCCTTGCTCAATCCATTAACATTAACTTCACATTTCATACTCTGGATTTCTCCTGATGAAAGCAAGGGTTAAAGTACCTCAGCTAAATGTAAACGACTGGTGTTACATTTGTATGGCTTAAAAGGGTGTTATCAAAATATGGGTCCTTAGATTCAAGGGGTTGTTACTATTCAGCATCTAAGGTATCCCCCTAAATGGCATGCTTTGTGTGCTGTGTGGTCAGTCATACGCTAGCATAAGGGGTGAAGCACACCAAAACTATGACATCTTTGAAGTGGTTACAGGTGTGATCAATAAGGAAATCACAGTTTGTATGCACTATGTGTGACCTTGAAAGTGTAAGTCAAAGTACAGTGCCGTATGGATGTGTCATAGACTGTTTCTTCATTCATACAAGTGAGTGTTGGTGGGGGGGACACTTCATGTCTGTGCCTATGGCACACAAAAAATTCTCGTCCATACCCACTTTTTATTAAACATGCCCATTAGATTAAGCTTCACCTCCACCAAAGAGAAGATGATGTCATTGATCGGATCACATGATGTGTGCTGAGTGTTCATAATAATGCTACAGCTGAACTATACTAACTACTTCTAGCTCCATGTAGCTCTATCTGTCGGGACAAGTCATTGTTAAAGCACTATTTCAGGCCATAGATTGTGTAGACTATGTAACCAGGATTGGAAATGCCCCATAGCAATAATACAATCTGCGTGGTACAATCTGTATTGCGGTGCGTGGTAGAGCTGAAAAGCTTAACGTGGAGGAATCGACCTCTCGAAGTTCAGAAGTAAGTCCATAGCATAGGTAGTAACTTCACTACCTTACTTGTGCAAAAAGCAAATTTTTTGCTAAGACATTCATGCCAGCCTGCTTTGGCTTTGTGTACCTGTATCTCATGAAAGAATAAATATTCAGCTTACAGTTTCAGAGTTTAGTATACACTCTACTTCATGCCCTCATACGTGAAGTTTGCATGTATTCAAGAGTTTTAGCCAATAGTGTATCTTTGCGTACCTTTTTTGAAAAAATTAAATTATTTTCTAGTGCCCCCAATTTATATTCAAGTAGTTATTCCTTCATACCCTGCACCTATACTTTCCTATGCAATCCCTTGCCAAGAAAAAAAGCTCAATGATTAATTTTTAATATTATATTCCTCAAGGATGATCGACTGATAGGGAGGCTTCAATATCTTCACTCACAGAAAATAGAGGTGAAGAAAAAACTGAAATAAATTACCAGGATCAATGGCTGCACACTTGATACCCATATAATGGCCATATTTGATAACAATTGTATTTTTTCTTATTGTATTAATTAATGCGGGCATGCATACACAATAAGGAGTGGCCAGGCAGTTTATATTGCGTTTCCAATCCAGGTCACGTAGTCTATACAATCTGTGGTCAGGTGGGACCAGGACAAGAGCTATAATACCATGAGTGTCCATGCCAAATCGGTAGAGTTGGCAGCTATGCACTAAATAGAACTGGTTAATACCCTTTGTGGATATCATCATCTTATTCACCATAATCTCCACTGTGGGTGTAACTCTATGCACATTTGTTAGAGTGCCGGGTCCTCAAGTGTTTGGTGTGCCAAATTAAACAGCTGTGGGTCCCTTTCCTGTCTATAATAGGAGCTGCTGAGTCAGTTTGGGGAATCCAAAACTCAATGTGTAGGATTCACCTGCTGATGTCAGAAGAGTGACATTTCCAATGAGGCCAAGAGTTGAGAATGCAAGCTTTGCAAATTTCCTAGTATTCAACAACCTTGTCTTTTCCTAAATATATGTTATGTGAAAATAATTTGGATCATTTTTAAGGGGAAATCAGTCCTTATGCAAGGACAAATAGAGTCCCTATGAAGGGACTCACCACTAAATGTGTACATGTTTATTCATATTGACTGAAGTGAAGTGGGTAGGTCCCTGCTAATATCTTTTAATTAGTGTATTATAGATTTAATAAATTTTGTGATATTTTACATATTTACAGCTCCTCCCCTCAGTGTCAACAATGTTATGGCAGTCCTAAAGACACATTCATTTTATGAAGTTTGTGACTGCCTGTGTATCCCTGACTACAAGTATAATTCTATAAAATACGAATATCACACAGACCAGGAAAGACTGGCAGCACTCATCAAGTATTGGATCTTTAATGATCCATGGGCATCCTGGAGGAAACTTATACATCAGCTTGACAAGTGGAATATGTCAGATATAGCGGACAGGATACGGAAGTATGCAGAGAAACTAACAGGTCAGTGAGTATCATTACTCAGATGCTGAGATGTGGTAATATGATTGAGCCCACACACTAATTGTATTAGTGAGGAAAGAAATATATGTACATTGACATATAGTACGTGGACAGATTCAGCATGCTGCAGTTCAATTCTAGAAGTCGGTGGTCAGTCAATTTATGGATCCTACATTCTTTTATATCAGCATAGACTGTTCTTTTAGATAAGATTCAGTTGCAGCTAGTGTATTATCTCTAATTCCTCTAAGTGTACTATCTGCATTTTTTTGACTGGTAGCACATAACATATGAGGACATGAGAGTATGACATTTTAAACAATTGCATATAATTAAGTATTCTAACTTCTATATCTGCTGAGTCAGCTATATCTTGGAGTTGATTGTAACTACTTGACTGCTGCACATGCTGAGACCCATGCCCAGTTGTTAAGAGTAGAGACTCAAAGTCTGTAGTACATGTAACAAAGTTTAATTTTTTTCTTGTCAATTTCATTGCACTATTCCAACAAACCCTATTATAGTCTATCTACATTCACTCTGACACCTTGAAGTTAATGAGTCATGTGATCAGCTCTCTGCTGATGTCTGAAATCAGTCAGGAACCGACAAAGTTATACCGTAGTTCCAGAAATTTATAAGTTGAAATATTTTGCATTTTTATTTTTCAATGAAATTTAATTTCGGAAACATTATATACAACATCTGAAAATTTTAAACAACGAATTGTTATTGCATCAGATGTGCGTGAATTAGAGTTTGACTAGTTACCACATGTACGTATGTAATGGCAGAGTCACAATGTGAGGTGGATTCCTGCATCAGAGGCTATCATGAACACAGAGCAATATGGACAGCAGCTATTGGAGAGTCTCTTTGTTGTATTAGGGGAGCCTACTAATACAATAGATCAATACACTGTTGCTGTAATTAGAAGTGGACTAGTTGTTGGACATTTTCCTAAGAAGATTCCAAGAGTTTGCTCACTTTTTTGAGGAGAGGAGGTACCATATATTGTATAGTCACCACCACCAGGAGATATTCCGCAGACCTCCCTCAAAGTGGACTAGAGATCCCCTGTACTTTGCACTTTGAAGGGAAGAAGAAAGAAATCAATTCTTTGAAAAGGCACTTGAAAAACACATGCCCAATCTCAATTCATAATCAGTACTTACATCATTGTTTTCATCTGCTAAAATTGTATTATAAAAGTTACTACACATTAAGTACATCAATCAATCACTGTTCACATCCACTTCTTCTATCGCTGAATCTTCCATGTCTGAAAAACTGTTGGAATCCACACTATCCACAGCAAGTGCCTCATTCCAGCTTTGATGAACCCGTTCATTATGAATGACGGATTATCAGCAATGTGCTGAACTGTCTCGACAAGCCATTTGGCACCAACTTCTTTCATAGCTGGTAAACATAGGTCAACAGGTTCCAAGTTAGCAGCTTCAATATCTGGCTCTTGATCCAACTGCTCTGCTCTTTGACTTGAATACCAGTCTTGAAATTTTCGCCGAAGAAAATCCTTCACAGGTTTATTAACGGAGAGGTCCATTGGCTGTAATAAATCTGTGGTATTAGCAGGCAACAAATAAACATGAATGGAATTCACTCACATGGAGTGATTTGACCTTTAAAATTATCCATAATCACAAGGGCAGACTTGTCTTCCCCCAAATTGTCTTTTTGCTTTTAAACATATGGAATGATTATGGCTTTGATGTATTGAAGCATCGTTTCTTCATTTGACCAATATTTTGGTGAATGTGTAATATCCCAGTCACTCGGAAATTTGAAATGGGGGTGACAACGGTTTATCTTGCCCTGGGGGGATATTTTTTCCATTTCAACAGTGGAATTGACATCATCTAGAAATTCCTTCTTCATCTGTGAAAAATTGGCAACACTAAATTTGTTCTTTATTGTGGTGGGTTTTCGCTGGATAAATTTCATCTGCACAAGAAGTGAATTTGCCCATGGTCTGTTCAATTTTATATAGCCACCAAACTCTTCTAATTTGAACTTGTCATGATTATGCCATCACAATACCTTGAGCAGCAGCAACAACAATACGTGCAGATACACCTCCAGCTCCTTTCAGTTTCAGCAAAATTAATATGCTTGCAAACCGTATCTAAATGGTCCCCCAGCAAAAGTGGCCTACCATGCTTTCTCTCAGGAAGCTCATCCACATCATTATCATTTGTTTTCCATTTCTCTCACACTTTCAAGGTAGTCCTTCTTGATTGAGTAGATGGAACTACTGCTGATTTTTACCCTCAACTTTCGAGAGAAATGTGCAGCAGCTGCTGCAACTCCATCTGACTTGCATATCTGCCCATATCAGCACGATCCTTAGGACTATATCTGGAATTGTCATCTTTTTCCCAAGCTAGCTTAGCTACCTACGTAAGTACATACTTCATGTATGGACAACGTTTTTCTGTTTCTTAGCTTCACCCATAACTTTGTCCACTTCCTTATTGGCAAGCGCTACTGCCCTTGAGGTCATAATGTTAGATAAAGATCTACTGGGGCTTGGAAGTCCATCTTTAGCCTTGAAATACTTCCGTAAAGACGTACATGTGTCGAGTATGCCAGAGCCACATGTTATCTAAATTTACGTAATTTAAATTTTCATACAAATATAATTTTCTGGTAAGTAATTTCGGAATACTTCCAACTTCCGAAAACAGGGGCAGCTGAGTGACCCAAAAAAGTGGGGGAGCTCAAAATTGCATGCGCATCGATGACTACTAATATGCAACATCATTAGTGACTAGACAGTAGATTTTACTGCTGCAGTTGGTCAATTATATAATGGGTCAAAAAAGTGGGGGGGGGGGGCTCCAGCCCCTCCCGCCCCCACCCTCAGCCGCCACTGGAAAATATTCTGGAACTATGGTAACTAGTATCACAAATACTCTAAGTGCTAAGTACATTTTTTCAAAGCTATCTAGATCTTGGGGTTGGTAGGTGAATGCACTGCACATATAGAAAGAGAGCAAACATAGATGTTCTATGTAACTGAAATTATTCTGTAATAATTATATGGAAATGAGTTGTCTCACATAGCCAGCCTCTTGATCGCAACTCTAAGATTACTAGCATATGTTAGGAAAGCCTCTCGAAGAGGTTTTGTCCCTAGATATTCCAGGACCAGAAGGGGTGTGGTTAAGCGAATTAGACTCTTGCTCTCTAATACAATTCTTTTTTTGGCTAGCAATAAACTTAGGTCAGTCAGTCCTATTGAAGACAACTGCAAGAAATGTGAACAAACTACGTATAGTAATAAGAGACTTGCTGTATTCTCATAAACTAAATATTCTTAGGGAAAGTTTAGGATTATCTTGGACATGTGGTTTAACATCTAGGGGGTGAAATTTCCCCTATGCTTCCCCCCTTTATGGTTAGTTAGACACAAGAATTAGGTAGTTTGAGGTTTCCATGCAATGGTTAACAGTGACTTCTAAATGTTTAATCTCGTAACTTCCCCTCCAAGTGGAAAATCCTCTTATTTGTATGCTTTGGTTTATTATGAAAGAGCCACCGTTGGAAAAGCTGGACCATCCACAGCTACTTTAAAGGGTAACTGACATGAAAAAATTATTTCTCAGTTTATTACATTTTTGGGTTGTTTTGTATGCCTACATTACTGGGAAGAAATATGATAAGCATTTGTTGAAGTCTCACCGAGAAAGTAGCAGTAGAAGTTGGCCATTTGATTTATATCCTGTTTGGGGCGGGGCTTACTTGTGAGGGACAATCTCTATTGAAAATAATACAAATGTTGGAGTCTGTATTTCACATAAGGTTTGATATTTCCATAGTTTGCACTAACAAATGCTAGGGTATGTTAAAGGCTGTAACAAAATTTAAAGTCCATGCCTCTGATCAAAGGTGAGCTATCCTTCACTACATACAAGATGTAAAAACAGGCTTTCTGAGGTGATGGCCAATCTAAGTATGCTGTAGGTAGGGGCCTAAAAATCTTAGATAGACTTACTGGAGTATGTGTGAGCTATCTCAGATATGTGTGAGCTATACAGCACAAAGATGATGCCTAATGGCTAGGCTAAGTGGCTAGTCAGCTTGTATGCTTAGTTTGACAATCAGTAGGTATGCAATTGTGCTGTATAGCTCACACATGCTCCAGTAAGTCCATCTGAGAATTCTAGCCCCCTACCTACAGCATGATAAGCTGGTCATCAGTTCTGAGAGCTTGTTTCTACATTTTGAAGTGGTTCTTTGGATATCTCACCTTTGGTAATAGTCATGAACTTCAAATTTTGGTATAACTTTTAGCATACTCTAAGATTAACTTGTGCAAGGTTTGGAGGGAATACACTAAACCATGTGTGAAATACAGACTCCAGCATTTGTATTATTTTCAATAGAGATTGTACAATGAGTTCCCTCTATGACATCACAAGTAAGCCCCGCCCAAAACAGGATGTAAATGAAATTGTCAACTTCTACTGCTATTTTCTCAGTGAAACTTCAACCAATGATTCTCATATTTCTTCTTCCCAGTAATGTAGGCATACAAAACAACCCAAAAATGTAATAAAAAATTTTTCATGTCAGTTACCCTTTAATGTCTCCGAGAGTTTGAGCTGACAATTTGCATGTGATGAGGGCCAAAGTTCTTCGAAGTAGCCGATGTTCGAATATGGTAGTTAGTATGTCTTGCCGATAAATGGTTGGTGTGGACGATCAATGGGGTAATAGTCGTTTTTCTTTATGTGTCCGTATGTTTTCCTGTAAAGTGAAATAAGAAGATAGCACCATCGAAATCTGTGATCATTAATACCCTTTACCAGACCATATCATAAAATTCTTATGTGCCAGTTTTTTGGTACGATCAATGAAAGAAGGTATAATAATGAAATAATGAAAGTCAACATAAAGGACATAGCTTGGTATTACTAGAATCTGCAGTCCTCTTGCAACCACCTGCCACAACTACACTCCAACCAATCCCTATCAGTGCCTTCATCATCTTCATAAGAGCCATAACAAACACAGCAAAGGTCAGTTTGTATGGTATTGACATGAAGCTTAGCTTTCTTTCTTGAAGAACGTGCAATTCGGAATTAGATTCAAAATCTTTTCCACGCTTTCCTGTTTTGGCACTCTTTTGAGCTTTTTTTCAGCAGCCTGGCGAGCCTTTTCCTCCTGCTTACGAGCTCTTTCTTCTGCCTTACGAACCTTTTCTTCTTGCTTACACTTTTGTTCTTCTTCTCTTTGCTTTCACTTCAACAATCTCTCTTCCATTCGCTTCTGTTTTTCATCTGCTTCACGCTTCTTCTGTTCTTCCTTTTCTCTTAAAATAGCAATACACTCATCACTTGTCAAAACACGTGCACTCTTTGTCTTGGGTTTCAATCCCTTTGTTCTTATAGGAAGGTTCAAAATATATCTGAAAGGGGAGAATGATTATTGCCAATGGGGGTTGTTGAAGTAGATAGTGACCATACATGAGAGAAAGAAGTCGCTGATTTAGGTTGAGAGGGAGTAGCGACTGCTGATAACACACCTGACTTGACTTGAGAGGGAGTTGTTGACAACACACCGGAGAGAGAGGGAGGAGTCAAAGTTAATGATTGAGAGACATTTGCAGACAGACCTGGCAGAGAGGATGGACTGATAGAAGTTAGATTTGTAGATGGACCTGGCCGAGAGGATAGATTGATAGTTGTAGATGTAGATGGACTGACATTTGCAGGCCAAAAGGATGAACCGACATTCACAGACGGACCTGGCTGAGAGGAAGAACTGATAGTTGCAGACAGGCCTGGCTGAGATCCGGAAGAACTGATAGTCGTGAATGGGCCTGGCTGAGAGGAAGAACTGATAGTCGTAGATGGGCCTGGCTGAGAGGAAGAACTGATAGTCATAGACGGGCCTGGCTGAGAGGAGTCGTAGACAGACTCGAAGAACTGATAGCCGGCGTAGGTGGCCTGTCTTCGGCATGATAGATTTTAAGCCAGGCAATGTACTTTGGATCGAATATATCGTAACCCTCTTCATATCGATTGGCATAGAGAAGCTGTTCTTCGGCTGAAAAGTACATTTCATCTTCACTATGATCAGTGGGGTCAGCAGTATCTTTGGAGTTATCAGCATCCTTGGAGTCACCAGCATCGTCTACATCAACTGGAATTTGAATAATAAAATTCTAATCAAACCACAAGATAAAATTGAATTACTTACCAGTGTATTCTGCAGTTGTTATGGCTTGACAATTGAAGGGATAAATACCAGTTTTCTTAAACCCATTGATTAAGTTGGAAGGTATTATAGCAGTCAACCAAGCAGGTTTGAAAACGCTGCAGAAATTTAGCTTCGATATCACTTTAGTGGGATTATTTTGATAGAATGTGTGACAAGATTGCTGCCATAATGTCTTCAGAGCTCGGAAAAAACTGACATCAAGAGGTTGGCACTCGTGCGTGGTATGAGGTGGTAAACAAAATATTATGATTCTATTATCTTTGGCAAATTTGATGGTATTTGGCTCAAAATGAGAACTATGTCCATCTAATATGAGGAGGAGAGGATGCCTTGATACGGCATTTGGAAGAAAATGCTTCTTTAACTAAACAAAATGAGAACTATGTCCATCTAATATGAGGAGGAGAGGATGCCTTGATACGGCATTTGGAAGAAAATGCTTCTTTAACTAAAAAGTTCTTGATCTGCCCACCCTTTGTCACTTACAGCATATCTGGTGCCAACTACTTCATCTCTACTCCACAGTGGACTGATCTGTTTAGCGGCAAATATAATAAACGGGGGGAGGGCTTGACCAGTAGCATTCCCACAACCAATCACAGTTACTTGAGCTTTTTGCCCACTGGTACGATACCTTTTTTTTTTTTTTTTTTGGCCCTTTTTTGCAACAATCTTTGGTGGCCGAGGCTCCAGCGGCATACCCGTTTCATCCATGTTATAAATGGTTTCTGGAAACTTGTCAAACTTATTTTCATCATACATTTTTCTCAGAAGATCAAAATATGTCTTCATGTTGTCTGAAGTCATGGTATTCATTCGAACACACGCAGTTGAATCACCAAGACGAAGAGAGAGAGTCTTGTTCCGTTGCAAAAATCTCTGCCACCAACCATTGCTAAGTGCTGAGCCTTTTAAAATCCCTTTTCCCTTCAGATAACTCTCAACTAAACATCGTACATCACGTCGTGTCTTACCGAAGCCTATAGAGGGAGCTAAAAGTAGGTGACTTGACAATTCCTTCTCCTCATCCCTTGACAAGTACAGCTTAGGTCCAGGATTAACTCTGTGTGTAACACGACCACTGAGACGATCCTTCAATGTTGATTGTGGAACACCATGAAGATCAGCAGCATGGTTTCCAGAAAGCCCATCTTTTATCACACTCTTTATAGCAGCTGCCATCTGATCGTCGGACGTACTTTAGCTTGATAAGATTCTTTAGCTTTAGCTGAAGGATGAAAATGTCTGAAGCCTTTCCTTTTTTTGTTTGGCATCTCCTTAAACTACATTACAAAAAGAAAATCAATAATGAAGTAGCTATACCCAAGTGTGAATAGTTAACTGCGTAATACTTGAGCAGAATTGCAAGCCATACCTATGTATAGCCACGGTAAAGGTCACATTTGTTTGAGTGCCAAATCCTAAAGTGATTCCTATCTTTCTTAAAGCAGAAGTTTAAGTTACATGCTGAACAAATAAATTTAGTCTTTATACTTTTCCTTTCCACAATTCGGCAATAATCACAGAACTCAGACTTGTCCAGAAAATCAAGCTGATGTGGCGCCCTTATAGTACTTTGTCCATTTGAACCATCTGGATACCACGAAGGGTGTTTGTCTTCAACTATGGATGTAGCATAGGATTGCCTCACACCCATTCTAGCCAACAACAAAGGAACAGCAACAAGCTAGTTAGTATCTGTACTTTACTTAGTGCATTTTTTGTTGCAAATGCATACAACTTAACTAGCTATTTTTATTTGCTGCAAATAATGATTTTTCAGTCCAAATAATATGACTAGTTGGCTATTCTAGCCATAAAAATGCATTATTAATTGTGTTACAATGGTTAAACAAACAGTTCTGCTGCACTACTGAATCATTATTACTACTATTACTCACCAATAAGTTCCAGATCAATAATGATTAAGACGAAGAAGCAAAGAACCATGTTAATTGAAGCGAACACGCGGTAATGAACGGAAATTAGTATAATTCTTCCGTATACTTACATGGTCGATAATTGATGGTGGGCGATAATTGAGGACTTACGCTACACCATAGAATATGTGGTTCATGATTGAAAGACTCAGTTTAGCAGGCTAGATCCACCCTTACATGCTCTTACCTGTGCAGAAACTATTATGTGTGCCTGTAATCATTGAGTGGGAAATGGGAGTGGTTATGGGAGGAGTATTTTAGTCCCTCAAAGAAGAATCTTATGCCTTCATTTTTTCTAGATTCACCTACTGAGCATACAAAGTCACAAAAATGGCATACAATATGAGTGCATAATTTGTTTACTGTGCAAGGACATGTGAACTTGACCAAACCCATTTCTTGCATGTTAGTGATACAATTCTGTAATCAAGTGGATGGTTACACAAGACATGGAAGTGAGGGGATCATGCTTTTAGCTAAGTAGGACCCTCACTTTCTAAATAGCCTAATTGATCCGTTGATAGAATAAACTTCCCACATTGATATTATCTTCAAACATATACACACCCACACACAAATATCCCAGTGCCTCACTCTCTATATGGAACCCTCCATGGTGCTGGACTAGTACTGTAAATTCTGTGGGTGTGTCTTATCTGAGGTAATAGAAGTGTTTGTGTCCTCCCCAGACCCCAGCCTCACCTCTCACAGTTTGCTGGATACTGTGGGGGACTATGACTTGGATGCTGTACTTGAGATACCATGGGTGAAGAGGATGTCACGTGATGACAGTGTTAAGTACTACTTAGACACTCATCCAAATGCTGGATGGAATCACCTGGCTGGGAAGCTTCTCTACAAGGAACAACACAGAGCTCTTAAGAAATTGAAGGGGAATGTTACAGCTGATAAAGGTAGGTGTGTGGTAGATGACACATACTAAGTGAGGCAAGGGTGGATATAGTCATGTGATTGGTCAATGTTGGATACTCTTATGAATAAATGACTCTTCAAGTTCAGGACTATAAATATGTTTTTCTCATGAGAACACATTCCACCATGTATCCACCACTACCAGAGAGTCCACACTCAAAAAATACACTTTCTAAGTTAAGAACAAGCTCCTTATAAAGTTTTCCCAGTATCTGCAAATATGTAGTAGTCCCAGCATGGTTATATACAGCAGAGGGGAAAGGGGGAGTCCACCTTTGATCGAAATCCCCCCTAAACCAATAATTACTTAATGTGCCTTAAAAATAGTAATCTTATTTCAGTGTGTCCACCCACTATGTGGAGGTCCCAGTGTGTCCACCACTATGTGGAGGTCCCAGCGTGTCCACCACTATGTGGAGGTCCCAGTGTGTCCACCACTATGTGGAGGTCCCTGTGTGTCCACAACTATGTGGAGGTCCCAGTGTGTCTGCCACTATGTGGAGGTCCCAGTGTGTCCACCACTATGTGGAGGTTCCAGTGTACTTGCGAATTGATGTGTATGTGTTGTCTACTCATGATTATGTTCATTTGGAGGAAATGTGTTTAAGTTTTGAAAACTACATAAATGTGGTCTGTGGCATGTAGTGTTGTTGGTCAAATGTAAACAGTCTCTATGGCATGACATCTTGTAACTATACATTCCTATTTGACATCAAGCATGCGTGCCATTGTGGATATCCCAGGGTTGCAATTGTAATGTGTATAAGGAAGCTTTTGGGGAAGAGTTAGTACGTAGGGGGTGTCCCATTCAGCCAAGAAAATAAGCAATCAGGAAGTCACGCAATAGTATACTGTAGTGACTAAAAATAACAACCTGACACGACATTCTAATCAAGTATATCAGGTACATGCATAACACCAGTAAAGGCATGTAGTCTTAGTGTTCACAATGCGTAGTCGTCCTGAAGAAAGTCTAACCAAAGTGGACTACATTAATATGTTCAAATTTCAGCTCTACAATGCTAGTCTCTGTATTACTTTTTTCCTGATGCACTAACTAAAAGTTGTTTTTAGTGTTGATACAATATTGTAACAGTTCCCATTGCTGACTGGTTGGTTACTTCCACTAATTGTTTTAAAGTACTACTTACCTGATGACTATCCATTAACTTTCACACGTGAAATATACCACAATACAATTTAGTAAGCAACCACAAAATCAAGTAAGTGATTGTTTCAGGAAATTCTGTATACTATTCCGGCATTTCACATCCATATGGAGTATCTATATAATCTGTGGCGTATGCAAAAGGCTGTAGAAAACAATCTAGCTCAATTACAATTGGAGCATGTGCATTATGCACACACACATGGCACCATACGTATGCCTGGGGCATTTTGTATTGTAGACATATATATATTACAATTTCAATGAGTCATGACCTGAGAGTCAGCTCGCTTGCTCTACTCGCTCGCTATCTGTAATTTAGGTCCTTATTTATAGGAATTGTGTAATCTGTATGGCATATCTGATTATTGTATATGAACACATGAATTTTTTTGCCAACGGATACAGTTGTTAGTACAACTGATATTTTATTTGAGTGATTTTAATCCACTGAGGTCCCAGTGTACTTTTAAATAGCAGTGAAATTAATGCGTATCACACAGAAGATACTTTTAGTGCTCTGTGTTGTTTCCTGCCCATATATTAGCTAGCATATATTCATTTGTTAGACAATAACATACATTTGATATAATGAGGTAACTATAATATCATGTAGTAACCACTTGCTCGGCATACAAGTGATCAGGTATCTAAGTGTCTACTTAGAGACCAACTTAGAGACCTGTGATTGTCATCAGACTATATATACACAGTTTATACTATTGTCTAAGTCATTAGATCACTCCAGTGAGTGACTACTTAGTTTAAAATAGACACCTCTGGCTCTGCCTCAGTATCTATTGTAAACCTTGTAGTCACTCACTGTCATGATCTAACCTATACATAGAGAAAAATGTTGATGACTGTCATAAATATTGTAGATTATCAGTGGTATGTTGTTTTGTTAGTCAGGTATAAACAATCTCTATGGCATATATCTGTTAGTTCTGACTTGATTATTTTTGTGACTTCCCTAGTCTCCATCATGTCGCATTGTATTGCTATTGGTCAAGAATATCTAGGCAAGTGAGCTTTAATTTTCATTTCTTTGTTTTCATATGATTTCCTTGTTTGGATGACTATTTCACTTTTTTGTTTTCAATGAAGATACCTGATGGAGGTTTTAATATATAGGAATTATGATATTTTTGTACATCCAAATAGCAATTATTAAAGGAGGTGGTAAAATTGTTCCTATTCTGTTTCATTAAAGTGGCATTTTTAGTTTAAGTAATAAGCTTCTCTATAGTCATTGCTATGAGATACTGTATATGGAAATGGTACATACCTACATCAAGGTCAGAGCATGCATACTACAACAGGGGTCAAAGGTCGGATATCTAATGTTGGTGGCAATCTTCAAATTATAGGAGTTCAGTTTTTCCTTTTCTTTTTGTGTATTTGTGTAAGAATATTATTAAGGGTGCAGGAACGCCCACGCATGGTTGCTAGGGAAAATTAACTTAAAAACTATTCATGATAGAAATTTCTAACTTGCACCACATTATTAAGTATCAGAATAGTACTACATACACAAAAAATGAAGGAGGACCAATCAAAATGACTGATGTTATGACTGATTCCATTCTCAAGGTAAACTGCGTTACATCTCAATGACCACTTGGAATCAATGGCTGATTTTTGATATACAGCTTCTTATACTTATTGCCATAAAAATTACATTTAGTTTTTGTCAATTCACATTCTACTTTTCAATTTATCCATATAGGATCTAGTGTCCTGCACATTCTGTACTAGCTATAAACTAAAGCAAAATGTAACTTTTTAGACCTTATCAAGTAGTTGCCATATGCAAAATATTGGCCCATTTCCATGCATAGTTCCTGAGTTGCAATGACTTGTTCATTATTCATGCTAGCATGGATTTTATATGTGCCAAAGCAGCAGCTGCTATTGTGTTTACTATCTGTTATTTTAGCGCGGTAGTGTTTGTGGTTAATTAGTGCTAGTACTAGCGCATGCCTTGGTTACTATGTGCCTGCACCCTTAAAGGGGTCATATCTATCACTCCATCGATTCTTTTGCCAACAGATACAGTTCTTAGTACAACTAAAGGATTTTTTGTGGCTTTTCTATTTTATGCTTAAGTCCAATTATGCACTCCTTGTTGAGTGTACATATGGCTAGAGGGTGTGAACCAGGATAGGTATGGTTGTGCATCAGTGTGGGAGGGGGTAACAGCTGAAAGGTTATGGAGGGCATTATTTCATTATTAATAATATAGAAATGTGCAACACAAGTCTTTTTGTGTTAAAGCAATTCCCACTATATACGGTACCTGTCATTCATCTCTTGATGTTAAGGCGGCGGGTATGCGTTTGCTCATGAATAATTCATGAGTTAATGAGGCGAGTAGTTGCACCGACTATGAGATGGTATAGTTGAAAACTACAGTTTCATACTGACTAGCACTTCCTACTCTACATCTGAGGGCAAACCAGACACTCGAGAACACTACCGTTGCAGAGAAACTCAACCGCTAAGCAGCCATACCTCGATCGATTTTTTGACTCAATTTTCTCGAACTACAGGCTTGTGATGACTGTCTTTTGTGCTTATTCCAGTTGTATAAACCAAGATGCAGGGCGGCACGGAGAGATTTTAGCCAGAAAAGCCAACACTCCTGAATTTTGATCGCTTTTAGCCGTCGATCGAACGATCGGCCATAGCTCTCGCGTACAGTGGCTTCTTTTCAAAATCTCTCCGTCTGGCCCTGCCCACTGGTTCATATAATAAGAAAAAGTACAAAATACGGTCAGCACATGGCTGCAGTTTGAGAAAATTGACGTCAAAAAATTGATCGAGGTATGGCTGCTTAGTGGTTGAGTTTCTCTGCAACAGTAGTGATCTCAAGTGTCTGGTCTGCCCTCGGTTGTAGAGTAGGAAGTGTTAGTCAGTATTAAACTGTAGTTTTCAACTGTAGCATCTCATAGTCGGTACAACTACTCGCCTCATTAACTCATGAATTATTCATGAGCAAATACCTACCCGCCACCTTAACACTAAGTGCATGCATACACCTCATATTGTCTTTAGAGCATTAACTGAAGTAATACATGATCATACTATTTCCATTTGTTCCTGTTACTTGTTGAATGGGCTTGTTTTTGTTGCTCAGCTCATGCTTTATTTTCTATGTTCTCTCCCACAGACCCCTCCCTCACCCTCACTAATCTCACTCAGCTTCTGGAGGATGTGAGGGATTTTAGTTTAGTGACTTATTATCTAGACATCCCCCGCTCAGTGTATAATACTATACAAGCACAACAGTCCAGTGAATCTAAACGGAGGAAGGCTTATTGGGAATGGTACCTGAACAACCACCCATGCCCTTCGTGGCGTCACATTGCTAATGCTCCATATATGTCAAGGGAGCATGGAGTGCTAAAAGTGTTGAAGAGTTGTTACCTTAAAGGTTAGTCTGATTCTCTGTGATAATTACTGGAATGGTTGATTTGCATGTGTCCTGTATAAATATATCTTCCTATATGCCACTGTTATTGGTTCTTTCATAATAAATTATTGTTGTTTTTATTGTGTGGTTGTTATTGTTATTTGTTGGGTAGATGTTATGAATATCATGTATTAGACATCTGCTATGGCTAAAGTACTGGCAGGAAGTTACATATAAAAATACAATACTCTTTTGCCAGAAATATTATTAATTCAGTGTTTTTTCTGCTGGTACCTAAGCCACTCTGTTTTCAGGAAAGCAGAATGAAGGAACCATTTGTAGTATAAAATGGTAATAGCAGCAGTCCTTATGAAGAGATGCAGTCTTGCAGATATAGCCAAGAATGAGTCTTTAGCATGCTCCACTGACAGTTGATAAACCTATCTCATAGTTTTATAGGCAGAGCTGTAACAAAATAAGACAAGTACAGCTTGGACATGAAGCTGGTTGCCAAAATTTGTCATCTGATTCAACGTGTGCCTAATTGACTTCAGCTTCAAGGTTGGATGAGCAGTGTTTCTACATAGCAGAGGATCATCATGGGCTCTAACTGAGCTACATTAAACATCTTTACATACTAAGTGCTATATATATTGTGAGACGATCGGTCATTTTCCGAGGGCCTTATTTGTTGTATGTTGTCTTCACAAGAATGGATTAACAGATGTACATGAGGTCTTTACCATATGCAGTGCAGTGTAACTTACCATGACAGTAGCAATAAATTTGAAGGCTCTCAATATACTGCTCTGAAAGCCTTGCAAATTGGCAGAAAACATAGCTATTGGGCCTCTGAATTCAAACTATGCAGATTAACTCATAAACAGCATTTGCATAAGCACATACCTCAATATCTACAAACACATTACAAGCATGCATTACACTTACAAGCTATTTAAAATAAGGTTGTGATGATTACTGGAATTGTTGATTTGCTTGTGAGTCTTCTCTCCTGTCCCCCAAAGAAGTAAAAGCATCTTCCTATAGCTATGCCACTGTTATTAAAAAAAGTTTAAATTGGTTCTCTCATAATTGATTGTTGTTATTATTGTTGTTGTTATTATTGTTATTGTGGTTGTTGTTGTTAAAATATTTTTTGATTCATGGTGTAGGTTGTATGAATGTCATATATTAGACATCTGCTATGGCTAAAGTACTGGCAAGAAGTTGCGTATAAAAATACAATACTGTTCTGCCATCCATATGAATCCTCTGCACTCTTGAAAAGATTGAGTCTTGTTCAGCCTCATCCCCCAGGCCCTCCTTTAGCCTTTATTGTGGAGGGCCTGGTATGCGAAGTCACAGGGGGATAGAACTGGGGTTGAAGCATCTAATTAGGCGTGGGCAGTGTACGAGATCATTATGACCTTGCCCACGTATTTGGGTTATGCACTGGAGTGGCTGAAGGATTGACCTAAAGGCACCAGAAGAACTTTTGTTTTGCTACAACAAAAATTAATGACCAATTTGCTATGGCCATAAACCAAGGATTTGCTAAAACTCATGAAGAATTCTGAAGCCAATCTATTTATAATCCAGCTAAGTCTAAAATCTTGATAGCTTTACTATCTAATGATAGGCAGCTCCAACTTGCATGGTTGTAGCACCAATTCGTCATGGTGATGTATGCAATTTGAATGCGTTTCCTTGGACTCACCCACACTATGGGTTTCTATGGTTTTGCGATATTTTCGAGTGCCAGGCCCTCCACAATCATAATTAAAAGGAGGTCCTTGGAACAAGGCTAGTCATGATAAATTTTTGATTTTGATTTATTTTCATGGTCATTAAAATTAATCCCATAAAATTTAATTACCTTGTACAAAATGGAGTAAAAGGTGATTACAAGTATAAGCTGTAACAAAGAAAATAAACATGAAAATTGAAAGCATGAATTATTATTTAACTGAAAATTTCCCAATTTATGGTAGCTACTTACATTCAAGAATGAGCCTTCAACAAGCATAGCTGTACTACTCCATTGACTGTTAAAGATCAATACTCTACATACCTAATTCATGTTTTTATATCCACATCAACTGAAATAAGACAAGTACAGCTTGAACCTGAAGCTGGTTTCCAAACTTTGTTAGCTGATTCCAGTCTTCTGTGCCTAATTGCTTCAGCCAGTTAACAAACATTGTGGTTATGTTTGACTACTTCAGCTTCAAAGTTGGATGAGCAGTGCTAGTAGGATGCTATAACTGAGCTAGATTCATTTACAAGTAAAGGGAAAATATCTATTCTGAATAAAAAAGGAAAGTAGGGATGGCTGTGTGTGGTTCAAAAAGTTCAGCAACAAGAGAGTGAACTTCATAGGATAAGATAAAATGTAAAGGGAGTGAAGTAGCTCGTAGTTTGGTAATATTGTTGGTTACTTGACTAAACTTCACTCTCTTAATGCACTAATTTTCATGAATTCCATGTCTCACAAATTTCACACTATACGATAATAGAACTTCAGCACAATAATTATAATTTATTAGCACTTTGTTGGCTACAGCAGAATTTACTATAAAGTACTTTGAACAATAAAAGGAAAGAGTCACTTAATATGGAAGCCGAGAAGGGCACTTTTTCTGCGAAAAACAGCTATAGAGGGTCCCGAATAACTTTTTGTGTTCCACCTGATCGACTAGATAGTGTGACTACTACCTTTAGGCGTTACCTTCACATATCACATAAATATGATTTGCATTAATCATACCCACCAGATTTTCTTCTCAAGTGAATAACCTGCCTTCAAGCAACACTGACCTCATTTCAGTTTTAACCATATACTGAATTTTAACTCGGTATAAGTTATGTATGAGCTCACTTCACTTGCCTGAGTAGCCAATCACTCTAGTATGTCTGACTATTATGGCTATTTTCATATTCATGTCTAAACCACTAAATTTAATACTCACAAATTCAATCTTGTCATTATTAGGTAATACTTGCCAAGTATGTAACTTGATATTAAGTAAAGTGACCTCAGGAATCAGGACACAGTAACTTACATCTTCACTTTCTTAAGATGACTGAATAAAGAGCTCAAAAGTTGCTCCGGACCCATTCATGTGCTGCTGAAATCGTCCAAGCATGCATTGTAAAATAAGTGTGCTATAGGCACTTTGGTGTGTGTGAAAAGTGTCCATATTGGGATAAAATCTCCCAATACGGACACCAATGGTGTCCACAGCACACTTTCGTTTTTGCAGTGTGCCTATTGGGAAGATTTACTCATTGCATGTTAACAACATTACATAACCACATACCTCAATATCTACAAGCACATTACAAGATATGCATGACAATTTTGTAAATTTACAAGCTATTTGCAATGAGGATCATATGAAGCAGCTGCAAGAAGTAATAATTATGAGTTTTTCAATGGTTTTGGAATTATATACTCAGTTCAGTTACAATGAGACTTTCCCTGCTGATCTTTTGTCGATTCTTGAATAACTTCAAACTTGAAATGCAGTCATATAAAACAGTATAGACCTGAAATGGAGAAGGTTCATGAATATTGTGTCTACGATGATTTACCCTTGCTCTGGACTTCTCACATGAATGATTTCAAACTTGAAATATTTGCAATCAAACTGAGAAAGTTCATGAGTATCGTGTCTCCAATGATTTGCTGGTAGCTTCTCTTGCTCTCTCACTTGGAGATCCTTGTCTCGGTACTTCTTGTCCCAATGACAAACAGTTCACTCTTGCAGCATCATTCCAAGCACATTACAAACATATACATGGCACTTTGCAAATTTACAAGCTGTTTGCAATGATTTTACAAGAAGCAAATGTAAGTTGTTCAAAGGTTAGGGAATTATTATTGAAGAGCCCAATAAGTCATAATTATATGGTTATTTACATTCAAGAATGAGCCTTCAACAAGAAAACAGTGTTCTAGCATAGCTGTACTATATGCTCCACCTGATTAGAGTGACTACTGCATAGTTACCTTCACATATCAACAGCTAAATAGTTAACTTTCAGGCTTGTTTGTACAATAATTTTGCATTTGCTAGCACACAATAGCACATAGCATGCTGGATTAGCGTATTAAGCATATTATTCTATGTATTAGCGTAAGTCATGCCCATCTGAATTCAGTTTTATCAGTCTCTGCTCTGCCTTCAAGAGATAGTGCAACACTAACCTCATTTCAGTTTTTCCAGAATCAATTGATCGATCGACCACATACCCATTTTTAAACTGGGTATATGTTATTTACTTTCTATGAGCTCACTTCACTAGCCCCAGTAGCCGATCATTCTAGTATCACAGAAGTAATCCTTATAAAGTTGAATTTTTCCAGTTGATGTATTTGCTATTTTTTTCATAGTTCATGTCTTCTTTCCATTCCTCCCACTAAACGACTAAATTTAATACTCACAAATTTAATGTTGTCATTATTAGGTAATACTTGCCAAGTATGTAACTTGATATTAAGTAAAGTGACCTCAGGAATCAGGATACAGTAATTTACATCTTCACTTTCTTAGGATGACTGAATAAAGAGCTCAAAAGTTGCTTCCATCCGCTAAAATCATCCAAACATGCCTATTAGATGGAAAGGAAGATTTACTCATGTTAACAGCATTACATAACCACATACCTTAATATCTACTGGCACATTACAAGCATATGCATGCAAATTTACTAGCTGAGATTACAGGAAATCATATGAAGCAGCTGGAAGGAGTTCTTCAATTGTTTTGAAATTATATACTCAGTTGAGTTATAATGAGTCCTAAATAGTGGTTAGTAGCATTATTATAGTCTGAAACATAATATTATGTGATAAATCACTGGATGCTTCTTTTCCATTATTCTTCTTATTATTCTTAGACAACCATATCTCTTGAACCACTCAATCTACAGATATGATTTCTGGATAAATCTACTCCAAATTCTACCAGCTACGATCTTTTGTACTTGTCAATCCTCAAAAGAGTCGATGAAAAAGAAGACACTACGGAGCACAGCACTCGACTAACTTAATTATTGGAAGCCATTTTTCGATAATATGCATGTGCATGTATTGATATCCAATTATTTGAAATTATATTATTATTCAGCTAGCTAAGCTATAAGCTAGATCTAGATATGTGTGTGTGCTAGATCATAGACTATCCTATCAATTTGGGGATTATAGATTCATCAATCCATCTACCGGTAGACTGACTCTATTTCAGATTCATCTGCATCCTTGACCTCCAACTTACTATAGCTCAACACTTCAAGCCTTAACTCGCTGATTATTAATCATTTGGCTACTATGCGATTGAAGAACTACATCTCAAGAAACTTCTGTTACTGCATAGTACGCATTGGAGAATAAAGCATAGCTACATACATAAAACCATGAAGAGAGAAAGGAGATCAGGAACAAGTAGCTAAGGGAAAAAACATTTCCATGAAATGAAAAAAAATGTAGGGATGACCATTGCTTGAAAAAGTAAGGAAATAAGGGTAGGGATGACGGATAAAAATGGAATCAATCTTTGTTCTGTATATCCAGCCAACAATCCCTACATATACGCACTATTATCTGAAGCTACCTGACATGGATATACAGAACAAAGATTGATCCCATTTCCATCCTTCATCCCTACCCTGCTTCCTTACTTTTTCAAGCAATGGTCATCCCTACATTTTTTTCATTTCACGGAAATGTTTTTCAATTCAATGGAGTCCAACAAATATACTTGAGGTCTTTTCCATATGCACATGACAATAGCAATAAATTTGAAGGCTCTCAATATACTGCTCTGAAAGCCTTGCAAATTGGCAGAAAACATAGCTGCCAATTGGCCTCTGAATACCTTAATTCACAAAAATTACTCTAATGTCCTGTTGAAGAACCACCCAAGCATAATTATATCACTATGCCTATAAAGAAGATTAACTCTTTAACAACATTACATAACCACATACCTCAACTACAAGCACTTTACAAGCTATTTTAAAATAAGATTACAAGAAGATACAAGATATCAGTTCGTGGATATATGGCACCCAAGAACTACTGTGTAGTCTGAAATTTTTGTGAGGTAAAATTTGTGAAAAAATTTCTGTGCACTAATTTTCATGAATTCCATGCCCCACAAAATTTCACAATATATGATAATGGAACTTCAGCACAATAATTATAATTTATTTGCACTTTGTTGGCTGCAGCAGAATTTGCTATAAGAATCAAAGTAGTTTGAATAGTAGCAGGGAAGAGTCACCTATTACTTGTACCTAATGTATATCGGTGCTGAGGATCTAGGAATAAGGCTGTGAATGGTCTGAGGCCAAGGGTGCAGGCCAAGAACGAGGTCACGGTCATAATTTCCATGGCTATAACTACCACCTGATTAGAGTGACTTCTGCCTTTAGGCTTAGTTACCTTCACATATCAACAGCTAAATAGTTAACTTTCAGGCTTTTGTTTATACAACAGTTCTGCATTTGCTAGCACACAATGGCACATAACATGCTGGATTGGCATAAGTCATACCCATCAGTGTTCAATTTTATCCTTCTCAAGTGAACAATCCTGACCTGCTCTGCCTTCAAGAGATAGTGCAACACTGACCTCTTCTCAGTTTTCCCAGAATCAATGGATCGATTGACCACATACCCATTTTAAAACTGGGTTACTTTGTATGAGCTCACTTCACTAGCCCGAGTAGCCGATCATTCTGAAGTAATCCTTTCCAACGAATTTTTCCAGTTGATGTATTTGCTATTTTCATAGTTCATGTCTTCTTTCCATTACTCTCACTAAACCATTAAATTTAATACTCATAAATTTAATGTTGTCATTATTAGGTAATACTTGCCAAGTATGTAACTTGATATTAAGTAAAGTGACCTCATGAATCAGGACACAGTAACTTACATCTTCACTTTCTGAGTAAAGAGCTTAAAAGTTGCTCCCATGTGCTGCTGAAATCATCCAAACATGCCTATTAGATAGGAAGGAAGATTTACTCATGGGCAGGTTAACAGCATTACATAACCACATACCTCAATATTTACAAGCACATTGCAAGCATATACATGACAATTTTGCAAATTTACAAGCTATTTGCAATGAGATTACAGGAAATCAGGTGCAAGAATGGAATTATATACTCAGTTGAGTTACAATGAGTCCTAAATAGTGGTTAGAAGCATTATTATAGTCTGAAATTTTCACTGTTCAATAAAAATTGGAATGTGAACCATGATTATTACGTTTTGTGTGTACTGATTCTCTTCAAATCCAATGAGAAGTTCCAGTCAGTATCCAACACAATATAAATGTTAATACATGTAGAATTCACATTGACAGGTACCTGTAGGCACGCTGTGCAGTAGGGGCTATGCTCAGTCAGCACTTAGGTAAACAAGGAGAAAACTAGCATCCTCACATTTCTGTAAGCTGTCCAGTTTCTCGTGATGCAGACATCATGGGTATTCACCCAGCATGTCTCACCCAAACTTTAAACACTTATCTCTATTGTAACATACATGTATAGTGTAATCCAATTGAGCTGAGACTGTTGTCATATGTTATCATCATGTGCATATATAAATCTATATAACGTTTTCCTATCGATCCTTGAATGATTTCAAACTTGCAACATACAGTCACTTAGAACAAATTGAGAAATTTCATGAATATCGTGTCTCCAATGATTTGCTTGTAGCTCCTCTTGTTCTGGACTTCTCACTTGGAGGTCCTTGTCTCGGTACTTACTGCAGTCTCACTTGCTTTTTTTGGTCTCAAATGACTTAGTTAACTGCATCACATAACCACATACCTCAATATATACGAGCACATTACAAGCATATTCATGCAAATTTACAAGCTATTCGCAATGAGATTACAGAAAGTCATTTAAATACAAAGAGCCCAATAAGTTATGTTTGTGGAGTTGTTATTAAGTCAAAGCCATAATCCAAACAAGAACTATTTCTAGTTCAGATCATTGATGAAACTTCAGTTATGTTGGCTATAGCAGCTCCAGGACTAATAAATGGAAAACAAAGAAGAAATAGAATTCAATTGGACACATAACTGAAAGTTTTCCATCTACAATGAGCTTGCTATTACCTCATAGAAAAAAAGCACCTGTTCCTTGCATTGATGAATTTGAGCATTTAGTTGGACGTTTTGTACGATAAAGCACTAGCTATTGAAATATCAAAATCTCATGGAACCAATTAGCTCTTTGTGGAATCAGTGTACATAACATTGTGTGATATTATTGCGTGCAAGTGGTTAAACTTTCAATGTTACTACGGTTTTCAGGAATATGATAAGTAAATGTTTTATAGGAAGGCACTTCAAGAGTTCAATACCATTATCTGGTTTACTGTTTTGTAATTAACCATTGGCTGGCACTGAAATCAGCAGCTCCAGTTAATGTGGTATGTATAGAATGGCTAACAAACTCTTTGAATACATAGCCATTCTTGACCTTACGTAATTTGAGGCTGGCTACTACTAACATGATTAGCACTTACTTTCCTAGGTCCAATGCTCTTGGCAGCTAGTGAGCATAAAGAAAGAAGTTGTTTTACTTATCATTCCGCTATTATATCTGGAATATAGTAGAATGTCCATGTGCATGCAAAAAATTAATATGTAATGTCCAAGACAAAAATTAAATTTTCAACTGCGGGATAGTATGCTATGTCAGTTGTGTGCATAACACATACCAAGTAGAAAAAAATTAAATTTGAGTGGGTGTATTAGTAATATAATTTATACATGCACAGTGACATTTTTCTGTTTTTTGTTGTTTTTTTTCATTTTATTGACTACCTGTAGGTTCTGCTGAGTCACGTCGACTGTATAACGAAGCAATGAAGCAGGGACATGTAAAGTCCCAGATCAACAAAGCCCTCCTTTATGGGGCTCCAGGAACCGGAAAATCAAGTTTGATCGACCTTTTTGTTGGTAACCCTCTAAGGCAAGCCAGAATAAGCACTCCTTTAGCTGCTCGTCCGATTACGATGATTCAAATGGGAGCCACCAAGGAGTGGAAAAAGCTTAATCCAAAAGAACAGAAAAAAATTCTAGCGAGGGCCATATATGCTCAGCTTCATTCTAACGACAAAGATTCAGGTGAAGATTCTGTCTCTGGTGAGGCATCAGGTGAGGATTCTGAATCTGGTGAAAGTTTAAGTGCCGATACAACTCCTGAGCATAAAGAAACTCGTAGTAAAGAAGATAAGTTGACACGTGATGTACATCTCCAAGCAACTCCTTCCGGTCAAACACCTGCTAGAAAACCAAAGAAAGGTTCTCAATCAAAGGAAAAGATTTCAATGCCATCCATTAGCACACATAACGAACTAATGGAACTATTGGACGAGATCTCCAAATCAGATGAAGCCTTACCTGTCTTCCGGAAGGTCAAATTGATTGACTCTGGTGGACTACCGCAATTTCATGAGGTGTTACCTGTATTTCTTCGTCACATGTCCCTCTACATATTCGTCTTCAAGCTGTCAGAAGAACTCGCCACCAAGCCCATGGTAGAGTATTTTGGGGAGGATGGGAAGCGTGTGGGGACACCTTACCGATCAGCTCAGTCCAACGAGCAGCTATTGAAACACTGCCTTCGCACTTTGCACACCCACAGATCATCTCCCAATACTAAAGGTGAGTGCTCAAAAATCATGATCGTAGGGACCCACAGGGACGAAGAACACCTGTGCACGACCGAGACACGAGAGGAGAAGAACAAGAAGTTAGAAGAGCTGTTACTGCCGATGTTCCAAGAGGAAGTCATCTATTACAACGTGGCTGAAAATGAGGTGATCTTTCCAGTCAATGCCAAAAATCCTAAAGTGCTCGATAGGGGTACAGCTAGAGATATCCAAAGCGTAGTCCTAACAAAGTGTATGCCTGATCCCATTGATGTGCCCCTTCAGTATTTCTCTTTGGAAATTATCCTTGAAGAAGTCAGTCTTTCTTTAGGTAGAGGTGTATTGAGCAAAGAAGAATGCCTTAGAGCAGCAGATAACCTTTTCTTTAATGAGCATACACTTGATGCAGCTCTCCAGTTCCTAGATGAAATTTCATCAGTCTTTTATTTCCCCGAGGTTCTGGATGGTGTTGTATTCACTAACCCTCAAGTCCTCTTGGATAAGGTAACCGAGTTGGTGGAGATAACCTATTGCTTGAGAGAAAAGGTTGGTGGTAAAACACTTCGTGCACTTTCTGGAGGCTGGCAGAAATTTAAAGATCATGGCATTATTAGCTTAGAGCTTCTGCAAGAAAAAGAGTTCGAGAAGCATTATGTACCTGATATCTTTACTCCTGTTGATCTGGTCAAGCTCTTTAGAAAGTTGCTCATCATAGCTGACTTTAGTGCTTCAGAATACATCATGCCTGCTCTTCTTCCTGTCCTTGAAAAGGAAAAGGTTCATAAATATCGTCTTCCAGATGATTCTATTTTAGCTCCCCTTGCTCTGTCCTTCCCCCTTGGAGGGCCTCGTCTCGGCACTTACTGCAGTCTCACATGCTTCTTAGTCTCTCCCGACAACCACTATCCTTCTCCATGGAAAATTGTGCTTCTCCCTCACTCCAACACTCCAGCTTGCCTCAATCGAAACTGCACCATGTTTTCTGTTCCTTGCTTACCTGGCTCTGTTACACTTATAGACACCTTTACACATTTCGAAATCCATGTGCACACATCTCAGTCATCACACCTCAAGATGTGTTCCTTTGTCTCTCAAGCCATATTTGCAGGTTTGAAGAAAGCAACAGTGGTCCTTGGTTACAACAACTCCATCCCATCGAAAGCACTCCTCTGTCCGTGTGGTAATGGAGACGCTCATGTTGCTACATTTGGAGATGGAGAATGGATCTGCACTCAACATCCCAATGTATTTGGAGAGCTCACCTCTAGACAATTGCCATGGTGTGAACAAGAATTTCACCCCCCTACAAATGGTATGTCCATGCATACATACATACATACATACATATATACATACATACATATATACATACTTGTATGCATTATCACGTTAAGATCCCACAAACGTTTCTACTTTTACCTTATTCTCTATTATTTATAGTTCCATTGAACTTAAAGACAGTGCAAAGAGAGTTGTGGGATGTCAAGTGCAAGTGGTATAACCTTGGTCTGGAACTTGACTTGGACCCACCTACACTCGCTGCTATCAAGAGCAACTTCCAAGGAAATATCGAAGATTGTTTCAGAGAAGTCCTTCTGAAGTGGCTTGAGGTTGCACCTTGTCCCTCATGGAAGGCACTGGTGAAGGCCCTGAGGTCTCCTGCTGTGGACTTCCCTCAAGTAGCCTCAAGGATCGAAAGCAAATACACATGAACATTTAGACAATATTCCTACCCTCTATTTCCATTTAGTTATTGTATCACAATTCTTTTTTGTAAAGGGGATGTATATGTCCCTCTTGTTCTGTGTGATGTATTACTTGCTTTGTGTTTGCAATAATCATTTGTTTTGAAATAAAAACTTTTATCTACAAAAAAAAACACACATGCGCAACTGGCATCAGGAACCGAGTCTTTTATTCCTTCACTATACTTTTGTGCACTCCTTCCCCCTTCTCTTTTACTCCTTCCTTCTCCCCCCTTCCTCCCCTCTTTCCTTCTTCACCTCATCCCTTACTCATTCCTTCCTCCCTCACTGCTTCCTTCCTTCTCTCACTCCTTCCTTCTCCTCACTCTAGCCTGGAAGAAGTTTAAAGATTAGCTTAGCAAGATAAAGAGTTTGAGAAGCATTATGTGCCTGATATCTTTACTCCTGTTGATCTGGTCAAGCTCTTTAGAAGTGGTTCAGAGGAAACAAGATATAACACACAGCCTGAACTAGTGCATCATGCCTGCCCTCCTTCCTGTCCTTGAAATTGAAAAGGTTCATAAAATCATTTATCTAACTATACACTTGTAGCTCCTCTTGCTCTGGACTTCCCACTCGTCTGGGTACTTACTGCAGTCTCAAGTTCCAATGACAACCAGTTTCCTCGTTCCAACACTCCAGCTTGCTTGAGTTGAAACTGCACCAAATTCATGGTACTAGGATTTTCCTGGCTCTGTCACTCTGATTGATGCATTTACACATTTTGAAATACATAGCTACACACACTGCTGAAGAAGTGTGCAGCAAATGTGTTCATTTGTCTCTCAATCCATATTTGTGGGTCTGACGGTAATCCCTGGCTGAAACAACTCCATCCCATCAGATGATGGTGACCCTCATGTTGCCACATTTGGAGATGGAGTAGTGTGTTGGATATTTAACTTCTAGGCAATCATAATGGTGTGATCAAGCAGATCATTCTTCTATGAAAGGTTGGTCAAATTTAAACACTAGCTAATAACACATTCTTGATTTATTAATCTTGTTATTATTGTTTATTTAGCTAGTGCCTTCCTTCACTATTTTGACATTTTTATCATGGAATTTGTATTATTTCATTTGCAGGAACTTCTGCCTCTTCAACTCCTACTATGATGGAAATCATTCGCTTCCCTCTAAAAGATTCCAAAGTGACCTTGGCTCAAGAAATCGGAACCAAGTATTTTGAATTTGGAACTTTCTTGGTTGAAGATGCCACTGGTGCTTGTAAGCTTTGAAAAAAGAGTTGAGAGATAATGCAGAAGATATTAATCGTGAAATCTTCCAAAAATGGCTGAGTGGGGGAGGGAAAACGCCTGTTTCATAATTGCTGTACTTGAAGATATTGGATTGAGCGAACTAGCAAATCGATAGCAGAGGTCAAGCAATAAGCACATTATTGTATCTATCTACATTCTGTGTATACATTTTACTTCTGTACTCATACTATAGCACTGTTCAATTAAAATGTTTGCACATTAAGTATATCAACAATATTAAATGGACACCAACAGGAATAATAGGTTAATTATCCACTTTATAATAATCTTCTATATAATTCCAGTGTCTTTCCCTCCTCTGACTAAGATAGACATCCTGTATCTCCTCCTACCTCTACAAGACTCTAACAGAAGTGAGCTTGGCTCAAGAGCTATACTCTGAATATGGAACATTTCTTCATTTTTAACACTTCAGATGAACGTTCGATGGGCTGATACAAAAGATGTACATCTGATAAACCTTTGCAAAAAGAATATTAGCTATGTCTTTGATTCTTTCCCATATATAATACCAAAGTCTCAGAGTCAAAGCCATCTCCCATAGATGCTTCCAAAGAATCTCCCCCCTCGATGCTCACAATGCTTTCTAAACAGCCTCTGTCTATCCTTGTACCAAACTCTAAGTCGAGACACTCCTTTACAAATGTATAACTGATCCTACATCATCAGTGGCGTAGCCAGGGGGGGGGGCACCCCCCTTTTTTTCAGAGTTCGTTCGCGTGGGTTGACTTGCATTATCTCCTTATGCTGATGTTTAGTAGTCTTAACCTGGCCAACTAGTAGGCTCTTTCTTACGACAGCAACATTCGAGCGATCTTGCAAGTGACTTAATTGGTGGGCATGGTTTCCAAAATCTCTTCGTTTGCACCCTCTTTTCTGATATCCTGGCTACGCCTCTGACCATCCATTGTGTTCTCCCTCTCATCTAATAGATGACCAACCTCCTCTCAAGGATACCCACTAATCTGGAATCACCAGTGTTGGAGAAATGTTTCAGTCATCTAAAACTCCGGTCTGCTTGCAGAATTCACCCAGACTGACACCACGTACTTCTCACACATATTCCAATCTTCACATCCATAAAAAAGCACACTTACATCCTCTTTGATGGAGTCAGTGGCCAAAAGATTGTGTTTACCAAACGCCAAGACAAGTACGTAAGTCTGGATCGACTTTTGCGCATGAGCAATTTTAGGGGGTGAGGCAGGCTGGTGGGCATGGTGGGCATTATTTGCATCAGTAGTTAGCACATGCAATTGACTCTGTTTGAAGGTCGAGGTGCCTGTTGAGTGTCTGCAGTCAGCGCCATTGAACGAGGTTTCAAGGGGGAGGTGTTCTGCATTATTAACTGGCATCTGTGTGAGTACCTGCCTTTGAACATTTAGGTTTAACAAGTCTTGAATCAGTGATAGCTTCCAACTTGTAAAGATCATCCATTAGTCCACCCATTAACAAAAGACATTTTCTTGGAGTTGGGTATGGTGATGTGCATTTGCATTGTATTAAGATATATACCTATATGTCATGTGACAGCTGGGTTGCATACGGGCACTACACATAAACCACTTGGTTGCCAATATCTACTCATATGGTACTGTTGCCTTACTGAATATGATGTGACCTTAATCAAGTTGTTCAAATTATGTGCTGGGTTCATGATAATTAAGGATTTATGGAAGCATCGAAGGCTGGCATGAAAGTCTTAAAATTTTGTGTATGATATGTGTGCACCCTTCCCCTCCACCTCTCTACACTTTCACACCTTTGTGCATGCTTTCATTTGTTTTACAGAGTGGAGTTATACTTCCAACACAGCTGGTCACTAGATCGTTTACTTTCGGAAAGAAGTTTCTGAACATTTGGTAGGTTTGGGATATAATGAGCCCCCTCCCCTTCACCCCCAATACCATAAACTAACATGTTGCATTTCCATGCAATCACTGGTAGTAGTAAAGCACTGATGTTTGTATATACAGATAGAGCAAACACACCCCCACCCCCTCCATACTTCTTTTTGTTCTAACTAATCACTGTATGTTGTGTATGCAATTACAGAATGAGATGATGAAGTCCTCAAGGAAGAGGAGCAGTCGTAATCGTCCCTCTAGAGACCCAACCCTTACAGGTAACCATCAATCCTTCTCATATTTGTTTGTTGGATCCAAGCAGCCCTTACTTGGTTACTTTCCTTTGGTGATTGTATGTACTAGATGCATGTGTGAATTCTTGTCCTCTATTCTTCCCCTTTAGAAGGTGCCGGTATTGATATGCCACCTATTTGAAGTGCATAGGTGTACATCTTCTGACTACCCCTCCCTCCCCCTAAATATTGTACCATCTCACTTTGTCCCCAGCATGGATAGTGCTGACAGAATCTAGATGTATATGGAGATATTTTTTACTTTCTGGTTTTGATATCCTTTACCCATTTTAGTGTACAATCATTTTGAACTTTCTCTTACTTTGTTGATTGAACCTTGACAGTTATCCATCCACATGGAAATCTGTGCATCATAATTATGACTTTAGCTTCTCCAGGTTGGAATAACTCCACCTCTGTACTGACATCAGTGTCACATTGATTAATCCCTCTCTTCCCTGGTAGGATTTTTTTACTATCTGAATGTCTGGGAACCTACCCCCATACACCATACAACTCCCTCCACCCCTTTCTCTTTCTTTGATTGCCATGGTATAATTGGTACATCTTCTAATTGCCCTTCCCTCCTAGCATGGAAGTGCTGATGGAGTTAGTACACCTCATGGCCCACCACTGTGCTCTCTAATGTTGAGATCCTTTACCCAGATAATGTATGAAGTCATGGGAATGTAGAACCTTGAGTATTAGATGCTCTGTGTCCCCCCAGATCAGGTTTTACTCTGGGGCTATCACATGTTTAACACACACACACAATCCCATGTATCAATGTATCAATAGGGCATACAGACAATACACTTATTAACCCCTTGCTTGGTAATGTCTATGTATGGTGGGCATTATTATGTGACAGTATCAGGTAGAAATCCTTAAAATAATGAATGTCACAAGCTTTGTCATTTAAGGTATCATTTGTGGTGTGAATGACCATCAATTTCTTACTTGGTCACCTTCCTTCCACATGTGATTTCCTTTTGATTCTCTCTCTCTCTCTCTCCCCCCCCCCCCCCCCCCCCCCCCCCCAGCCTCTTTGTGGTCGTAATATATACTATATATATGTACCAACATGTGGAATCATGTCCTCTATGGCTCTTTACCAGCTTCCCCCTTTTGGTATCAATACATGTATGCCAACTTTACATCCCAGTCAGAGGTACATATAATAAATACGTCTTCTGATTGTCCCTCCCTCCCCCTATAATGCTGTTCCATCTCACTTTATCCCCTGCATGCATGGATGGTGCCTATGCAGAGTTCGTAGACATGAGCACCTCATGGCTGGCTGGCCCACCCCTGTCATCTGGATGACTATATTCTGCACTTGTGACTTTCTAAAGTTTGCCCACTATAGCCTAACTTGCTAAGGAAATGGAGTGGTGTATCCTCATAATAGCACTTTCAGTCAATAGGAGTTTCTATTTCAGTATGAATCCCTTTCTATTGTCCTGTATCAAACCGTATTAGTTGAGCTTAGCCTAGGAGGGAGTGTGTAGGCCGAGCATGTTTAATATCAGTATGTCAGTCATGAATCACCTCTACAATTTTGGACCTAATCAGCTGATTAAGATCTTTAAGTAAGCAGTGGTGTCATCCATGCATGTGTGAAAGTTTCAGTTCCAGACAGATCCTGTTATTCCATAGAAGACTGCAAACTGAATATAGTATCTGATAAGCAATTTTTTTCCATTCTGAGACATTGTAGTTTTTATCAAAATATGCAGTAAAATTGTATGCTCTACATACATAGAACCTTCCTCCATTTAAAGATCAGACATGTGTGTTAGTGAACTGGAAGTGCCAAAATTGTATGCTCAGCTGGTCACACTACTAAAAGAAGTTTTGAAGTCTGGGGGTTGGAGATAACATGGGAAATCCCCCTCCCCCTCAACGCAATACATACACATAATGTGTTGCTACAATCACTAGTTGTTGATGTTTTTATACATTACAAATCAATTTTTTGGCCAAACACACCCCCACCCCACCTCCTCCACATTTTTTTTTTCATTGTTCTAACTAATCACTGTATGTTGTGTATGCAATTACAGAATGAGATGAAGTCCTCAAGGAAGAGGAACAATTGTAATCATCCCTCTAAGAGACCAAACCCTTACAGGTAAGCATCAATCCTTTTCAATTTTGTCTGTTGGATCAAAGCAGGTTACTTTCTTTTCACTCCTTTTGATGTGGTTGATAATGTATTTCAACCCCCCCCCCTTCTCTTTGTGATAGTATGTTGTATGTACTGGCATGTGTGTGAATTCATGTCCTCTATGCCTCCCCTTCAGAAAGTGCCAGTGCTTTTAGTTTATGTGGAATAGGCTCAAAAGATATAAATATACCAATGTGGTGTTGATATGCCACCTATGTGCAGTGCATTCCAGGTACATATAATCAGTACGTTTTCTGATTGCCCCTCCTCCCACTATATATTGTCCCGTCTCACTTTGTCCCTAGCATGGATAGAGTTCGTAGACCTGAACATCTCATGGTTCACCACTGTCAATCTAAATATAGATCGATGGTATAGTTTGAGATTGAACTAGTTTTGAAACCCTTTACCCATTTAGCCTAGTTGATTAATTTTGTGACTTTACCAATTATTCTCAAATGTAATAATATTTGAAGTCCTTAATTGCCTAATCACTTCTGTACTGGTATTCACATTGATTAATTCTCACTCCGGTTCTTCTACGATCTGAATCTCTGGGATCCCTTCCTCCCTTCTGAACATGTTGCAAGTTGTTTGCATGACGGAAGGACTCTCTCTGATTGGTATAAGTGGTACATCTTCTAATTGCCCCTCCCTCCCCTATATATTCAGTTTGTCCCTAGCATGGAAGATGCTGATGAAGTTAGTAGATGCGCCACCACTGTCATTCTATTCTGTACTTATGACTTTCTTATGTTTGAGACCCTTTACCCAGCTGATGTGCAGCACAGAAACTTGACTTTGAATGTTGAGGTGTCTCTTCAGAGGTTGTAGCACTTTCAGTCCATATGATTGTTTACTTTCTGTTTCACAATGGCTCCCTTTCTATTGTCCGGTATCAAGCCAGTATGTCTATTTAGGCTGGGAATAACTAGGAGGGTGTGCTCTAATATGAATTCCATACATAGTCGGAGCATGTTTCAACTAGCCTTAAACCCAGGGTGATAGAAGTCACGGGAATGTAATTACTGTGCATTATTTAGAACCTTGAGTATTAGATGCTGTTTTACTCTTGAGACGTGATAAGAATTCATGTAGCTATGCAGTGAAACTTGCATTAAATGACCACAGATGGGCTAAGAAATGCAGAATAGAGGTGGTACTTTTCTTGATGGCTTTGCTTCTAGTTCGGTTAATTTTGGAGGGAACCCTCTTGGATACAGGTTTAGCATGACAAGCGTTAGGGGGTTGCTATGACTCCATAGTTTAATTGCTACTTTAGTGTGGCAAGGTGTCAGAAATGCAATTACATACTAGAGTATATAATATGTCAGACATCCTATTGTGCATAATATTGTGTCAATATGAGGATTCATCATCCTTACAGTATTTACTACTACACACCCTTCCACACTTAATCTTTCATCATTCTAGCTAAGCACTGTATGTTGTACATGTGATTACAAAATGAGGTGATGAAGTCACAAGAAAGAGGAGCCATTGTAATTAACTCACCTTTATCTGTTCAAGTAGCCATTACTTGGTCACTTTCCTTTCACATGTGATTTCTGTTTGATGTGATTTTAGACCGTATCAACCACCTCCCCCCTCCCCTTCTTGAGGCTTTTTGTGGTTGTATTGTGGTTGTAATTGTATGTACTAGCATGTGTGTGGAATCATGTCCTCTATGCTTCTTATCCAGCTTTCCCCTTTAGAAGGTGCCAGTACTTTATGTGGAACTGACCCAAAAGACATCATTTTTCATGTTTGGTGTTGATGTGCCACCTATGTGCAGTGCATTAGGTACATATAATCAGTACATCTTCTGATTGCCCCTCCCTCCCCCTGTATATTATACCATCTCACTTTGTCCTAATGCTGAGGGGGAGTTTGCACCTCATATTACCCACCACTCATTCTAGGTTGTCATGCTAGCACTTTTAATATTTTTCACTTTTTTAGAAAATAAATGTAACTGTTGATGTTGATCCATAATTATGTGATATAATTGTATGGGGTTACATGAGGGCTCAGTGTCTGAATAATGCTCACCCATGGTAGTAATATTGGATAATACTCGCCTCTTTCTAGTTCTGGGTTCCCATATTACATTGGTTCTTAATAGTGCTCACCATGGTTGGACCCCTTTCCCATAATATTGGTTCTTAATGATGCTCACCCTTGGAGGTATATAATGCTGCTCACCCCTTCCCTGTATTACATTGATGCTCACCACCTTTCCCATATTGATTAATGCATGGTATTGTATTGGATTCTTATTATATGCTAGCTGAGAAGAATAGGTGTGTCTATATAGTGCACTGTAACATATGTATGCTAGCTGAGAAGAATAGATGTATTTCTAGCTAGTATCCAACCCTGATAGCACCACCACATCACCTGTAAGTGCCTGATCACCCATTTCAATCACCTCTAGGTGCCTGATACCAAATCACCCTTAGGTGCCTGCATGATCCAAATCATGCACCTGTATGTAAGTAGGTGCCTGATAACCACCAACTGTATAGCCAGTTCAATGTCAGAACAAATCCAAATATGTAGGTACCTATTATACTCACACAAACCATGTACATGGTGGGCATTATATGTGATAGTTCCAGCATTAGATTAATCGTGCTTTTAATAATGAAACTGTTCCAAAATTTTATCATTTAAAGTGGTGTGAATCATATTTGATTTTGTTGGAAATGACCATTAATCCCTATAATATAATTGTCCCATCTCACTTTCTCCCTAGCATATAGATAGTGCCAAGATAGAATTTGTAGACCTGAGGACCTCATGGCCCACCACTGTCATTCTAGATGACTATTCCACACTGAACATGACATGATTTTCTAATGTTGAGACCCTTTACCCACTCTAGCATGGCAATTCACACTACCTCACGTGCCCCTGGTTGATTTTTAAGATAGTCAAATGTGACTCTCTTTGGTTGCCTGTATTGTGTCCACCAAAATATGCTAAAAGTTCCCCATGTAATCATACCTGATGGAGAAGGATCTCAGGATCTTTCATTAGACACTAGACCATGTGCTCTATTGATGCATTTTTTTAAAGCTGTCTCATGCATAATATATTAGTTTGTGGTAAATTGTGTATTGACACTTCTTACTTGTGTATAAAAGTGTGTGTGTGTTGTATGAGTATTATTTTGATTATTGTGATGAATTAGTGTTTTATATAGTCCATTCAGAACTGATGTGATTACTTTCCACAGTTGATTGAAGGAAGGGTTGGGGGTGGACCCCAAAATTGATTGTTTGTGTTGCTATCATGTAAAATTAATGTGTTTCATTATGCACACAATCACATGCTAATTCCCTCAATACAATAATTATATGTATGTACATCCTGTGCATATATAACTCAGACACATCCACTGCACTGGGCCACTGGCTCGACTATCATTGCTGTGGCAACACAATCTTCTAACTGGGCAATGCATGCATAGATGGTATGCCATTTCTGATTATCCAGGGACTTACTATACTAGGTAAAGGGTCCCTACGGGCAAAACCAACCTTGGGATGGGGGTTTATTTACTCTTGTAGTACGTGGAGTAGTTATTTGTGCTCTGCGGCATAATTATGTGACAGTATCAGGTAGAAATCCATCCTCAAATCATGCTTTTAATAATGAAACTGTCTCAAACTTCTCTCATATGGTTGAGCTGGAAGTGGCACTTGTGGTATGAATGAAGATTTGATTTCTACACTATTAGTAATGTGGATCATCAATCCTTGTCACATCTGTCTGTTGGATTCAAGCAGTCCTTACTTGATCACTTTCCTTTCACTGGCCCAAAAGGTAACTTTTTCAATGAGGTATGCCACATATCCTCTCAGTTTAGTACGTCTTCTGATTGCCCCTATATATCGTGCCATCTCTTAACATGCATAGTGCTGAGTGGTTTATAGACCTGAGCACTTCATGGCCCACCACTCATTCTAGATGATATGACTATTCTGCATTTGTGACTTTCTAATGTTGAGACCCTTTACCCATTCTAGCCCAGCTAGTGAGTGGCATATCTAGAGTTTGTCATGCTAACACTTTCAGTTGATATGATAATTCACTTTCTGTTTCAATATGGATTCCTTTCTATTGTCCTGTATCAAACCATATTAGTTGAGTTTAGCCTAGGAGGGTGTGTGTAGTCCAGTGATAGCTTCCAGTTGGTAAAGGTCATCCATTGACCCACCCATCTTGGAGCAAAGGACGTGTTTTCTTGTAGTTGAAGTGTGTATGATGATGATAGTACATTTAACTAGGATGCATACTATAACTTACCTGTTAATATCGTCATCAATCACAAAATCAGTCTGTTGATAGTACCTATAACTTACCTCTTAATATCAGTCTGTTTGGGCTGCCATGTAAAGCAAGTATGGTCCTATTCAGTTGATTAAGATCTTTATGTAAGCAGTGGTGCATGGCATCCATGCATGCGTGAAAGTGTCAGTTGCCTGAAACTTTCTTTTGAATGAACTTTCTTCAGTTGCCACCTATCATCCCAGTTTCATAGGTATAATCAGTACGGTTTCTGATTGCCCCTCCTCCCTCTATGTATTGTCCCATCTCACTTTCTCCCTAGCATGGATAGTGCCGAGGGAGAGTTTGTGACTGCCTCCCCAGATGATGAAGGGATCTTACTGAAAGGCACTTGCACTCACCATCTCAACCCAAGGATTCTGGATCAACTGATGGTACGTACATGGGCACTCTTTGGTATACAGAAAGGTTACATTTGTATTCTGTGCAATTACTTCTTTCTATTGATGTGGTTAATGGAATGCCTTTGATGTGTGAAATAATCCCTACACATTTACCTCAGCCTGTTTCAATTCCAGGGTCTTCCCTCATATCTCCCAATCACTATGACTTGTAACTATAGACTGAATTGATTATGGCCCTTAATGGATTGACTCCTTGACCTTTGTCCCATTTCATTTTGTCACCAGCATGGGTAGTGACACATGGGTAGTGTTGAGAGGTGATTTATAGACCTGAGCACCTCATTGTTACTCTCAATGGTTGACATTGACACTTGTGTCATTCTAATGTTGAGACCCTTTACCCACTCTAGTTCAGAGGGGTCTATTCTGAAAGAAGCCCTTTCAGTCCATATGACTGATTTCACTGTGGTCCCCTTTGTAAAACTGAGGAGGGTGTGCTACAATATGGATTCACAATCCAATCATGTTACTGATATATCTTTTACCAGGTTAGCTTTCAGACTGAACCATGTGAATTACAAGTGTTTTTCATGAGAACTGTTGTCAACTATGAAATGAAGTAAATATAAATGGACCTTGATTGTTCTCTATCCATACGTTGAGGGTGGGGAGTGTGATATAAGATAAGACAAGATCTCCCCTCCCCAAAATATAATGCTTTTAAGGTAGAATGTATTGTTTAAGAAGAAATTCTACAGCGGCTGAGCCAAATATGTCTACTAAAATTAAAACTACCATTCAGTGACAATTCTCATCCTACGGACCTAAAATGGAAGTACGGCAAATGTCAAATGTGGGGCAAATCTTTCAGTCTGTGTGATGCATTGCATGTGTACCCCCCAATACATGTGTTAGTTGTATGTGCTCAATGTTACTCCATGGTCATGAGTGAGTCTAACTACTCCCATATAGTTCATCTCTTTATGTGTGTGTGCCTGTGGCTAGTTACCAACATTCTAAGTTTGTCAGCATTTTGTACAACTAGAGCGTTTGCACTAAAGCATCTGTGCCAATTGAGAAGTTACCATGGTACAGGTATTAGACTGCTGCATTTAGTGAGTTTTGAATATCTTGATTGATTTGCACTCTCATGTTTACCATAATGTACCTAACTGTGCATTATTTAGAAGTTGAGTATTGTGTATATCCCCAGACAAAAATGAAATACACACATTCCTTTTAGATATACTTTAGTTCCCCCATTGGAGGTATTGGTGTAGAGGTGTACAACCAATGCAACATTCAATCATTCATTAGACTATAGCTAGTCACAATCAAGGAATCTCATTGGTCCATTTGGTGAATTCTATTCACTTAGAATCACGCCTTATGGCACTTAGAATCACGCCTTATAGCACTTAGAATTCACTTGCCCTAGGTAAACCCAGTAAAGATAGTCATTTCAATTGGTCCAATTCTAGCAACGCATCGCAGTGGCCACGGTTATTGTTTCTAGGTGTGCTCTGATTCATGTTTGTTGCATTTAAAAACCATGGTTATTGTTTCCAAGTGCGTGTTGAGGTAAGTTAAACAACTCCAGTGATTGGCTATAGTCTAAATAAGTTAGACACCTCGACCAATGGGATCTACGGTCTGTTTAGAAACCTTCGGGCCCTTAGTAGCGCCCTCGCTGCGCTCGGGACGCTACAGCCCAGGGCTCTCAGGTTTCTAAATAGACCGTAGATCCCTTGGTCTTGTTCTCTAACTATTATTTAATTATCCATGCATGTACTCTATTGAGATTTGGTCAGATAAAAGGACTCTGAGATATTGACCAGGAAGCAGTGAACCCTGACACATTATGTACTAATTACTATTAGACCATCCATAATATGCTTTAAAGTTTCAACCTTAATGAGGTCTTTAGAACAGAGCCATCAGGAATAAATGACCAATGCCAGTCTGGGCTCCATAAGCACCATAGTAATGCTTGCGACTCATTTTATAGTGTCATTGGGTTTCTTGTAGTTTTAAAAAGATTGCAATTATTTTGCATTAACTTTAATAGTGATATCAAAACAATGGCAGGCTAAATGTTATAGTATCACTCACAGTATAATGTAGACTCAATGAGTCCCTTTTATACTGTCAAACATTCAGCAGTCTTGTTGGGTTCCTGGTGGTTTTAAGTGGGATTTATAAGAATGTAATTATTGTTCATGAATAATAATAGGATTTTTCACTAAGTCGGTTAATAGCCTCATCCTCGGAGTTCCACTATTTTAGGACCTTCTAGCTGTTGTAATGACCTCAAGCTTTGCCCTCAGTCACCATAACAGCAACAGCTCTCAAGTTCCTAAAATAGCATACTCAAGTGGTTGAATGACTGTTGTATAATGTACATACATATGAAGTGTTTCCCTCTGTTTTCCATGTAGATGCTTCAACTTAAGGAATGCAAAGATAATGGAGCATTAACATTCTGTGCCGATCTGCAACTCATGGTGTTTTTTTTTTTAATTGACTCCACCTCCTCTCCCCTCCCCTCCCCCTGATGTTACGCCCGCAGAGATTACGTCCCCCAATGAAGGAATCCAGCTGGTCCTTATTTAAGACCACTTGCACTCACTATCGGATTCTGAAGGTATGCAGAAAAGTTCCTTTCTTATTCTGCACCTGTTTTGGTTATCTTGGACATGTGTCTTTTGAATATTTGACCTTGATGTGGTTAATGGAATGTTAATACCCTTTGATGGATGAGATGATCCCTACATAACACTCCCAATCACTATGACCTAAACCTATGGTGTGAATAAGTGTCCCTGTGATTAGTCCATGAATGACCTTTTGACCTTTCCAATGTATATAACAGAAAAGATGATCAATGTAGTGTCACAAGAGTCTGAAGACGACACTTTACAGTCTACACTAAGACCACGGTATTGTAGTGATTGTGGAATGTACTATTAACAGCAATCAACAAGCATGAAATCATTACTAATAATTCACGTGTTAGATTATTGTATCACATATGCGAACAAGCCAAAGTACAGCAGAGATGTCTGAAGCCTCTGAGGGTTCCAGCTATCTTCATATTCTGAATCATCCTGCTCCTGAAGTTCTGTGGTATCATCCCACTTGATTAGGTCATTGCAATCGAACCATTATTCATGTTTGCGATCGCCAAAATATTGCCCAACACCCACGCAACATGACCAAAGTTCACCTAATGTTTCATTATATATTGGTTTTCTCATGTCTATATTTTCATCGGGTAATGGTCTACTGGTTGAAAAAGGTCATTTAGACTTAGGTCAGGCCTCCAATTAGCCTGTGGAGCCAGTTTCTTCGTGCAACGACCCTTGGCTCCTACTTGTGCAGTCTACTGAAATCGAGGTGGTCGATAGAGTCTCTTCAATAGAACAGGCTATATTTTACCTAGCGTTTGATTAGTAAAGGTGAAAACTGTGTGCTTAGTAGAGTTAATGTGAAAGTAACTATTGATAAGTCCTAGTTAGCTAGAGTAGTCTGTGTGGTCCACAATATCTAGTTCAAAGACGACCGATTTAGCCATTTTTTGATGCCATCTATCCTGGACTCTCAAGGAACCAGTGGTTTGAATATCTGATATTGTGTTCAAGAACCTTCCTACTATCACCTGTCAAGAGATGGAGCCATGGCTACAGTTGGCTCCTTGCTGTGCAGTCAACTGAAGTCATCGAGTACAGGAATTGTGACCTGTATATCCGAGATCTCTCCTGCCCTCAAGTTGGCACTAGACTAGATTGATTTATTGTAAAAGAAACTTTGTTTATTACTCTCTATGGTTGATAAATTATATGAACTCTAACGATCTATAACTGTCAAAAATATCAAAATACAAATTGCCTCAGTTTTGCCTCCATTTTCCCGCCTTGTAGCCTGCTGCATCTCAACCGGAAGTGGTCAGCCCAATACCGTGGTCTTAGCGTAGACTGTTTAGAACGTGATGGAGGTTCTACTTCCACCAGCCTATACAGTGGTGACTGCAGGACCACACCCACTTATGTCTCATCTTTTTGTCTTTTTTTAAAGTGTATCATCTATTATGTGCACATATTGTATGTTGGGTTGAAAGAGTTCAGTGTCATTGTTGGTCATGTGTGTCCTCATTCCTGATAACATCCTTCACTCCTGTTTGTAGGCCGTGTTCCTTATCAATTTTGCGCATGGGCATTGTGATTTTAGGGGGTGGGGCAGGCTGGTTGCATGGTGGGCATTATTTGCATCAGTGATTAGCATAATATGCATGTTCAATATTCTGACCGAGAGATCCGTTTGAAGATCGAGATGGAGACAGCTTGCTTGTTGAGTGTCTGCAGTCGGCGCCATTGAACGAGGTTTCATTCATCCAGATGGAAGTGTTCTGCATTAATAACTGATCAGTGATAGCGTCCAACTCGTAAAGATCATCCATTGATCCACTCATCTTTAGCAAAAGGCACGTTTTCTTGGAGTCAGATATGATGAGGTGCTCTTCCATAGTATTCCTATATGTTGTCATGTTTGTGTATGCATAAACCCCTTGCTTGCCAATGTCTACTCATACGGTACTGTTGCCTTACTGAATATGATGTGACCTTAATCAAGTTGGATATATCATCGAAGGTTGGAAGCATCAAATAATTATGCCAGACATCCTTTTGTGTATATCTAATATTAGCAATGTGTGGATTTACAGTGTACACCCTTCCTCTTCACTTATTTACAGTTCCACACCTTTGTTTCAACTGCTGCATGCTTTTCATTTTGTTTTACAGAGTGGAGTTGTACTTCCAACACAACTAGCCATACTTTCAGAAAAAAGTTTCTGAGCATCTGGTAGGTTGGAGATATACTTCTTTTCGTTCTAACTAATCACTGTATGTTGTGTATGCAATTACAGAATGAGATGATGAAGTCCTCAAGGAAGAGGAGCAGTCGTAGCCATCCCTCTAAGAGACCAGACCCTTACAGGTAACCATCAATCATTTTCAATAGTGTCTGTTGGATCCAAGCAGCCCTTACTTGGTCACTTTTCTTTCACATGTGATTTCCTTTTGATGTGGTTTTTAAGACATTGTTATTGTGTATCAACCACCTTCCTCCCCTTTCCATTTGCTCTTTGTGATTGTGTGTACTAGCATGTGTGTGAATTCATGTCCTCTGTCTTTGTCTCTCCTTTAGAAGGTGCCAGTGCTTTACGTGGAAGTGGCTCACTTTGTCATGGGTGTCACCTATGTGCAGTGCATCCCAGTTTCATAGGTAGTATGTCTTCTGATTGTCCCTCCCTCCCCCTACATATCACTTTGTCCCCAGCATGGATTGTGACGAGAGAGAGTTTGTAGACCTGAGCACTTTACAGCCCACCACTGTCAATCTGGATACTCACTATTCTGTTTTTTACTTTTCTAGTGTTGGGACCCCTTGTCCCCCCCCCCCCCCCCCCCCCCATTTTTTTCCCTAGCATGGAAGATGCTGATGGAGTTAGTAGACATGCCACCACTGTCATTCTATTGACTTTCTAATATTGAGACCCTTTACCCAGCTAATGTGTATAGAGTGGGCCGACTGTACAGGAATTTGACTTTGAATGTTGAGGTGTCTCTCCAGAAAGGTTGTAGTACTTTCAGTAGATATGATTGCTTACTTTCTGTTTCACAATGGCTCCCTTTCTATTGTCCAATATCAAGCCAGTATGTTTTTAGTCTTGGAATAACTGTATTTTAGGAGGGTGTGCTCTAATATGAATCCCATGCATAGTCCGAACTAGTCTTAAACCCAGAAAATGCTGGTCACACGAATGTAATTACTGTGCAGTATAGATGTTAGTATGTGTGTGTGCCATCTCCACTTTGCTTCCTTTCACATGTGATTTCTGTTTGATGTGGTTTTAGACCATTGATATTGCACCCCTTCCTTCCTTCTTGAGCCTTTTTGTGGTTGTACTATGATCATGTCCTCCATGTCTCTTATCAGTAGATTATTTGGAACTGACTCAGAAGGTATCAATATGCCTACTTTTTATGCTGATATGCCAATGCATGCCAGTTTCATACGTCTTCTGATTGCCCCTCCATCCCCCTATATATATTGTCCCGTCCCTAGTATGGATAGTATCAAGGGAGAGTTTGTAGACTTGACGTGGACCACGATGACTATACTGCACTTGAGACTTTCTAATGTTTAGACCCTTTACCCACTCTAGTATAGAGTGTCATATCCAGAGAGGTTGTCATATTAGCACTATCAGTATTCACTTTCTCTTTCAATTTGGATCCCTTTCTATTGTCCTGTGAGGTAGCCTCTAGAAGAGGGTGTGCTTAGATTTGTGAGATCACTGAAACACTGATGTTCGTATACATTGCAGATAGAGCTATTTTTGACGAATGCACCCCCACCCCCAATCACTGTATATTGTATATGCAATTACAGAATTAGATGATGAATCCTCAAGGAAGAGGAACAGTTGTAATCGTCCCTCTAAGAGACCAAACCCTTACAGGTAACCATCAATCCTCGTCTGTTGGATCCAAGCAGCCCTTACTTGGTTACTTTCCTTTTTTTTAATTTTATTTTATTTTTTTATTTGATGTGGATTTTGAACATTGCAATTTGTATTTCAACCACCCAACTGGCTCAAGCCTCTTTGTGGGAACTGGCTCAGAATGTAAGTTTGACAATAAGACCACATATGTGCAGTGGATACCAGTTGCATAGGGTACATATAATCAGTACATCTTCTGATTGTTAGGGACTGGCACATTCTGCCAGCATAGTTTTGGGAATAATAGGTCTATCAAAGCAGGAAGCATAATCTGGCATAATAGGCTATCGAAAGTGAACTCCATGGTTGATCTTGAATGTATTTATCATGTGTGCCTACACTAGCTAGCCTAGCTTGACCAAACTTGTCTGCTAATAGGCTATTTATGTAGTCTTTCAAATACATATGACATCAGGTACGAGCATAATCAAAGAATAATAGGTCAGTAAAAAAGAATAGTAACTTTATACAGCTGGAATTAAAGAATAGAATAATGGGGAAGCAAAAAAGCATAATGTGCCAGAGCCTACTGATTGTCCCTCCCTCCCCCTATATATTGCACCATCTCGCTTTGTCCCTAGCATGGATAGTGCTGAGAGAGAATTTGTTGACCTGACACCTCATGGCCCATCACTGTCAATCTAGATATAGTGAGATGTTTTTGAGTGTTGAGACCCCTTACCCTTTTTTAGCCTGGTTGAATTAGTGCAATCATTTTGAGCCATCTCTTGCCGAAATTTGTGTAGTTTGTGAATTTATTCTATTATTCTTGCATAATGAACTGTGGTAGTTGGAGTCGTAATTGCCAAACCACCAAATTATCCAGCCACATGGAAATCTGTGCATCATAATAATTAATTTTATGACTTTAGCTTACCCATGTTGGAAAAAAAACTTGCACCTCTGTACTGACATCAGTTTCACATTAATTCTCTCTCCCATCTACCTCCATGCACAATTCAACTCCCTCCACCCCTTCTTCCCTGCTGAACAAGTGTTGTGGGTGAATGTATGAGTTGCTTACATGATGGAAAGACTCTCTCTGATTGGTATAATTAGTACATCTTCTAATTACCTCTCCCTCCCCTATATATATTCAGTTTCTCCCTAGCAGGGAAGTATTGATGGAGTTAGTAGACGTACCACTACTGTCATTCTATTCTGTACTTATGACTTTCTTATGTTTGAGACCCTTTACCCAGCTGATGTGCAGCACAGGAACTTGAGTTTGAGCGAACTTGAGTTGGAATGTTGAGTTCAGAGAGGTTGTAGCACTTTCAGTCGATATGATTGTTTCACAATGGCCCTCTTTCTATTATCCGGTATCAAGCAATATATATATTTTTTATTCTGGGAATAACTTTAATTTAGGAGGGTGTGCTCTAATATGAATCCAAGCATATTCTCAACTAGCCTTTAAACCCAGGGTGCGGGAATGTACTTACTGTGCATTATGGTGAACTGTGTAATATTTTCTTTAAGGTCAATTGGAGCTGGCAGCAAGTGACTCTTGATTATCACATGTGATTTCCTTTTTGATGTGTTTTTTTTGTTTTTGTTTTTTGTTTTGTTTTTTTAGAGCATTGTTATTGTATTTCAATCACCTTCCCCCTCCTTGAGCCTCTTTGTATATACTAGCATGTGGAATCACCTGCTTCACTTTTAGTACATTATGTTTTCCATGGCTCAAAAGATATCGATATACCACCCTTTCCTGTCCTTTATATTCAGCCTCAATACATTTCCTACTAACGCCTTCATATCCACCAACATCCTGTTGTCACATAATTATGTTAATATCCCATGCAGGAGAAATGCTACTGTGTGTGTGTCCTACTAGTTGTGCTACTGTCACTGGAAATGTCTGTACTTATAATAACACCAACCACTTCACAGTACAACTTTCCCACTGAGTGTGCACAAGTACTCCACAACTATACAATTACTTCACCAACCTCTTGACCAGAAGAAAAATACAATTTGTTGAATCAATCTGTTAGTCTGCCAGTGAGTTGTGTACTGGCTCAAGCCCTTGAGTGTTCCATAAGGCCCACTTAAAGGCCTTCAATTAGAAGTACTGTCCTGTCAGAACTACTGTCATAAGTTGCCTGAGTGTTATGATGTCATGTGACAGCTGGGTTGCATATGGGCAGTACACATAACCTCTTTACAAAGGACAAAAGGTTGGATTCACTGACTGTACTATTGTTTGAATTGAGGTAGTTTAAATTGAGGTCATAACTTTTATGATGCAGGTAATGAAATATATGCCATATGTTAGGAGGAGATGCAGTCTCCAGAAAGTGCTCTTTTTTATGTGATATTGTGAAGAACCTCTTTGGATGGGATGAGCAAGGATAGAGGGTAAATTCCTGAGATGTACTGATAGTATAGAGTGGTTGTCCTCTTTCAGAATTAAGCAAGTCATCATATGCAAATTGTTATTAGTATTTTGTTTGTTTGATTATTTTGTTTTGTTTTTACAGGGTCAGCTACTTCTTTCTGCTTCTGGTGGTCTCCCTAACTTGTTAGGGATCAATATGAATGAACGGCCCCACTCTTTAATCACATTCTTTTTTAATTTCGCGCATTCTTATACTATTTTTAGCACGTGATCGTGGCCAATGCACGTGCAGTCCCATGTGATTATTGACTCGATGAAGATGATGACTGATCGATGATGTGTAGCTGAAGATAAGTTATGGGGTCATGATTGAATCAGATGTGAATGATGACTGGTAACGTAGGAATATTCAAACTGGATAAGAGAAGTTATGGGGTCATGATTGAATCAGATGTGAAGATGACTGGTAACGTAGGAATATTCAAACTGGATAAAGGTCAGCTATATCTTTGGCAAGATTTTCAAAAGCCTCACCAGTAAATTTGCCATATCGCTCCTGCCACAAATTCATCCAGATACTCTGGTATCTTGTCTGTATGGCAACCCTTCATTCTTTTCAGTTTGATCTTGACCCGGTTCCAGTAACTCTCAACATTTTGTGTGTGCACACCAGTTACTGGGTCAACAAAATGAAGGCTATGGTTGACTGTCTCATGGGTAGCAACAGAAGGAAGAGACTGCACACTGTTAATGGGCAAAAGGGTTGCAGCATTTCTCCTCTGGACAATCTCCATGTACCCCAAAGCTGGCTCATGTGAGACGTCCACCATCCCAAACACCCAAATCTCACTTGATGGTGGCCTACCTCGGTGATTCTATAAGAGATAGAGTGATGCTATGATTAACTGACCCTAGCCCCAACTCATAATGGTGACAACTACACTTGTATTTGACAGAGCTATTGAGGCCAAGACATCTTTCAGTAAAAGTAGATGGTTATTTTCATATCTAGGGTGATTGACTTTACCTTTGGCTTGTGCCGAAACAGACTTTCACCTATTTGGACTACTTTCCCAGGGTAATTCCGGTCTTGATGAGCTTGGCTGAACATACTTCCCTGAACCACTGCAAAATATCACATGCAGTGTTCTTGTCAATCTCAGCCTCCTGTGCTACATCCCTTGCTGGGTAATTCCGAGCCCACAGGTACATCAGAAGAAGCCACTTCTGCAGGGAAATCCGGGACTTTGAAAAGAAGCTCCCATCCCAAATACTTCTGCTTGTCTTGCATTGACAGCACCTCCACCTAACTCCATCTCTGATGCCTCATGCATGGGAATCCCACATCGCTGACAAGTCTTGGATCTGGCCAGCAAACACTTACTCCGGAGAAAGGAAATAATAACCTGCTCCCCCTCAAAAAGATAGCACCCCAAGTGAAGAAAAGAGTTTATTACTGAACTGAAGTTTATAGCTCACATCCGTATATATTTTTCCCGCCACTTGTTCAAAAAGGCGCCAATGTTTATTATAATTATATAAGAATGCGCGAAATTAAAAAAAGAATGCGATTAAAGAGTGGGGCCGTTCATCCATATTGATCCCTTGTTAGTAGGGCAATATTTCTGTGGATGTGACCACTCCGACTATATGGGCATCTTGAGTCTTCATTTCCATCTACCAAAACATTTCATCTAAAAAAGCAATAATTTAATCTTTTCATCATTACAAATCGCTATTCAGCTAGATCATGAAAGTTTCCTGGAAAGACGGGTGGGGCTATTTAGCGCAGTAGACCCTTTACCCTATTTCTCAAAAGAGGTGGGGCTAGCTAGCTAGCGATGTATATGTAGTAACTTTAGTGGGCGTGACACCGGGCTTAGAGCGATGGGGAACAAGGCAGGCAAAAAGAAGCATGAATCACCTCCACTTGATGATCTTCCTCTTAATGAGTCCTCTCAGTCTGATCCTCCAAACTCTCTTAGTCTTCAAGTAGGGAGTGAACCTCCCCCTAATGTTCTTCCTCTTAATGCAAAGAAGCATGAATCGCCTCCACTTGATGATCTTCCTCCTAATGAGTCCTCTCAGTCTGATCCTCCTAGTCTTGAAGTAGGGAGTGAACCTCCCCCTAATGTTCTTCCTCCTAATGAGTCCTCTGATCCTCCAGACCCTCATAGTCTAACTTCAAAGAGTGAGTCGAATCTTAAAAGTCAGCAAGCAAGGACTGGAGCTACTCCATTAAAAGTGTCCAGACAGGAGAAGAGAAGAAAACAAAGGATTAAACGCAAGTTCAAAGGTACCTTAACTAGATACACATTTATACTTGTCCACAGGAATAGAGAAGTTGCAATAGCCATGGCTTTTACAAGAAGCTTTACGTTGTAGTGTGTCTAATGAGTCTGATGAAGTACATTGCTATTTTACTTCTATGGGGTATAAATGGCTCCCCTTCTTCAATTCTACATCTATAGCCATCTCTTAGTTTATTCTGTAAGACTTTTATAGTCAGGGTTTTACAGATGGGATGGATTTTCCCACCCCCAAAAAATCCACTCCAAAGAAATTATAATTATACAAACAAAATTACATAAGCAAAAACAATACATAAAGTACAATTGTCTTGCTGATACTTATGCCCCCCCCTTAAAAAATTATGAAACCCTGATAGTTAGCCTTGGTGTTAGTCAAGCTGCCAAATGAAATCCTTCACTGAAGTTTTCCAGCCATGTAGTACGTGGGTGGGAAATGTCATAGTCTTGAGTGACTCCTTCAATTGATGACTCCCAGGTGACTCCTGACTAGGTGTGGTATAATGTATGCTCATGAATTAATGAGACCAGTAGTAACTAACTATGCTTCAGTCTAATATGCTATTTTTGCTTATTATGCTTTTGAGCAATTCCTGAAAAAAATGCTCCATTATGCTCAAGTTATGCCCACTATTTAATATTATGGTTCATTAAACAAAGCCCAAAAGTCCATTAGTTGTAGATTTATTATTTTGAGTGGGTAAGTCACAAACTGTACACATGACTAGTCAGTGGCAGTTGTATTGGAGTAGGAGTGATAACTTTATAAGGATTGATCTTGTTAAGATTGATAATGCACATTCCCAGACAGTTGTACAAGTAGGAGCTACTTGAGCCTCAAAAGGTTATCTTGACCTTCGAGGGATTGCTTACACTGCATGCATAGGGACTTTATTTACTATTTTGCCAAAATTAATATTCCAACTTTATGCGGGAGTACCAAGTAGTAACACCAACTATGAGATACTCGGATAAGGTGCGTGCTGCATTATAAATGGTGACGTAAAATTGGCATGGCTAGGTTGGTCATTTGTGGGGCACTACAGTCCACTATTGTCTGGTTGGCTTGGGAACGAGGTGTCACCAGGATCCAGGGATCCTGCCATGAGATGTTGCATTGTTGGTATATAGGTGAAGGGTGTGTCTATGAGTATTAAGTGTCTGCTATTTCATAAAAAATGCAAGTCAACTCTGACTTCTTTTTAGTGTTAAAACATAATCTAACATACCAGCAACAGGACTCCTAAAGGAAAACTAGCACATTTCCCCTATACCATGTACACCAATATGGACAAGTCCAACATTATAGAAAGCCACACCTATTGCAACCTCTCTATAGGAACTGAGAGGACAGAAATAATAATTATACTGTGTATATTACCTGGAATTAATAGGCTCTTGCAAATTATGCTCAAATTTATACACAAGATTCTATTCTCAGATTCTCACTCTAGCCCCTATTACTTTCAATTGTACCCATTATTCCCATGTACATAGCTATGGCAACAGGGCTGGATTTGGATTACTAAATAGATGGGGTTGCATTACTAGGGACACACACTGGACCATGGGGAAGGGTGTGGGAAAGGGCACATGGCTTGGGAATTATTTGGAGGACCATGTATGTTGGCTTACTGATAGTTTGCCATATTTTGAGCTTTTAAAGTTTGCTTTTCATGTGCATACAATTGAATCCAAGTAGAGTAGTCTCCTATACCATAGATTGGTGTTACATTCCTGTGGGTTGTTATAAACTAATGGTTTGTAACCTCAATACATAATAACATTGAGCTGCATGCTTACACTGCAAAAATGAAATTGTTATTTTAACAAACTTGCTTAGTTAGGTGAGATTAATCATTTGAAATCTGTCAAAATGACACTATATTTTTGGTGAATACAACAAACTGTTTGGTTGTTTCAACAGTTATGTTTATTGAAATAACAATTCTGTTTTTGCAGTGTATACCAACTATCCCTAATAATGTCTGCATGTAGCAGTTATTTTTGCTGATTTCTTCCTTCATATGAGTATTAGTATCATGGGTCCTTCCCCACTTCTTCAGTTTGTCATGAACATTAGTCTTGTTCAGTTTTTTCCCCAGGATATGACAATTCCACCACCTTAGACCCAGACACCTTCTGCAGCTTCTCAGTAACTTCACATTTCATACTCTGGATTTCTCCTGATGAAAGCAGGGGTGAAAGTACCTCAGCTAAATGTAAACGACTGGTGTTACATTTGTATGGCTTAAAAGGGTATTATAAAATTGGTCCTTACATTCAAGGGGTTGTTACTATTCAGCGTCTATGGTGTCCCCCTAAATGGCATGCTTTGTGTGCTGTGTGGTCAGTCATATGCTAGCATTTGTGTAGGTAAGGGATGAAGCACACCAAAATTATGACATCTTTAAAGTGGTTACAGGTGTGATCAATAAGGAAATCACAGTTTGTATGCACTAAGTTATAAAATGTGTGACCAAGTCAAAGTACAGTGCAATATGGATGTGTCGTGTATACATAGACTGTTTCTTCATTCATACAAGTAAGTGTTGGGGGGAGGACTCTTCATCCCAAACCCTGGAAGCATGATCATCCCCTAAGTAAGTGAGCATGTAGGGACAAGCCACTAACATAGTTGCTAACTACTGGAAATAATAGTGACAGTCTATACGTGCCTATGGCACACACAAAAAAATTCTTGTCCACACCCACTTTTTATTAAACATGCCCATTAGATTAAGCTTCAGCTCCACCAAAGAAAAGATGATGTCATTGGTCAGATCACATGATGTGTGCTGAGCGTTCATAATAATGCTACAGCTGAACTATAGTAACTACTTTTAGCTCCATGTAGCTCTATCTGTTGGGACAAGTCATTGTTAAAGCACTATTTCAGGCCATAGATTGTATAGACTACGTAACCGGGATTGGAAACGCCCCATAGCAACAATACAATCTGCGTGGTACGATCCGTATTGCGGTGCGTGGTAGAGCTGAAAAGCTTAACATGGAGGAATCGACCACTCGAAGTTCAGAAGTAAGTCCATAGCATAGGTAGTAACTTCACTACCTTACTTGTGCAAAAAGCAAATTTTTGGCTGCTAAGACATCCATACCAGCCTGTTTTAGCCTGTTTTGGCTTTGTGCACCTGTATCTCATGAAAGAATAAATATTCAGCTTACAGTTTCAGAGTTTAGTATATACTCTACTTCATGCCCTCATACGTGAACTTTGCATATATTCAAGAATTTTAGCCAATAGTTCACATTAGCTGGGTGTGTCTTTGCAAACTGAAATAAATTACCAGGATCAATGGCTGCACACTTGATACCCATATATTTGATAATAATCCTTTTTCCTTGTATTAATTAATGGGGGGCATGTGCAATAAGGAATGGCCAGGCAGTTTATATTGCGTTTCCAATCCCGGTCACGTAGTCTATACAATCTATGGTCAGGCGGGACCAGGACAAGAGCTATAATATTCTGAGTGTCCATGCCAAATCGATAGTGTTGGTAGCTATGCACTAAATAGAACTGGTTAATACCTTTTGTGGACATCATCTTATTCACCATAATCTCCACTGTGGGGTGTGTTAATTAAACAGCTGTGGGTCCCTTTCCTGTCTATTATAGGAGCTGCTGAGTCAGTTTGGGGAATCCAAAACTCAATGTGTAGGATTTTCACCTGCTGATGTCAGAAGAGTGACATTTCCAATGAGACCAATAGTTGAGAATGCAAGCTTTGCAAATTTCCTAATATTCAACAACATTATGTGAAAATAATGTGGATCATTTTTAAGGGGAAATCAGTCCTGATATTAGCAGAGACATATTCACTTATAATGACGTCACATTTTTATGCAAGGACAAATAGAGTCCCTATGAAGGGACTCACTTTTCTCTCACCACTAAATGTGTACACGTTTATTCATATTGACTGAAGTGAAGTGGGTAGGTCCCTGCTGATATCTTTTAATTAGTGTATCATAGACGAGTTCATTTTAATAATTTTGCAATATTTACAGCTCCTCCCCTCAGTGTCAACAACGTTATGGCAGTCCTAAAGACGCTTTCATTGCACAGTGTTCGTAGCTGCCTATGTATCCCTTACTACAAGTATGATTCTATAAAATCCGAATATCACACAGACCAGGAAAGACTGGCAGAACTCATCAAGTATTGGATCTTTAATGATCCATGGGCATCCTGGAGGAAACTTATACATCAGCTTGACAAGTGGAGCAAGTCAAGTATAGCGGACAGGATGCGGAAGTATGCAGAGAAACTAACAGGTTAGTGAGTATCATTACTCAGATGCTGAGATGTGATAATGTAATTGAGCCCACACACTAATTGTATTAGTGAGGAAAGAAATATATGTACATTAACATATAGTACGTGGACAGATTCAGCATGCTGCAATTCAATTCTAGAAGTCGGTGGTCAGTCAATCTATGGATCCTACATTCTTTTCTATCAGCATAGACTGTTCCTTTTAGATTGGATTCAGTTGCAGCTCGTGTATTATCTCTAATTCCTCTAAGTGTTAGTTTAGGTAATCTGTATTTATTTGACTGGCAGCACATAAACATATAAGGACATGAGAGTCTAACTTCTATATCTGCTGAGTCAGCTATATCTTGGAGTTGATTGTAACTACTTGACTGCTGCACATGCTGAGACCCATGCCCAGTTGTTAAGAGTAGAGACTCAAAGTCTGTAGTACATGTAACAAAGTTTAATTTTTAACTTGTCAATTTCGTTGCACTATTCCAACAAACCCTATTATAGTCTATTTACATTCACTCTGACGCCTTGAAGTTAATGAGTTATGTATATAACTCTTTACTGGTATAAAGTAGAGTCTTATAGTAGCCACCATTAGAACCAGCATGTAATCAGCTCTCTGCTGATGTCTTAAATCAGTCTGGAATCAATGAATTGTTATTGCATCAGATATGCGTGAATTAGAGTTCGACTAGTTACTGCATGTATGTATGTAATGGCAGAGTCCGTGGCTGAGTCACAATGTGAGGTGGATTCCTGCATCAGAGGCTATCATGAATACAGAGCAATATGGACAGCAGCTATTGGAGTCTCTTTGTTGTATTAGGGGAGCCTACTAATACAATAGATCAATACGCTGTTGCTGTAATTAGAAGTGGACTAGTTGTTGGACATTTGCCTAAGAAGATTTCAAGAGTTTGCTCACTTTTTTTGAGGAGAGGAGGTACCATAATAAATTTTGTATAGTCACCAACACCAGGAGATATTCCGCAGACCTCCCTCAAGGTGGATTAGAGATCCCCTGTACTTTGCATTTTGAAGGGATCAATTCTTTGAGAAGACGCTTAAAAAAATGCATGCCCAATCTCAATTCATAATCAGTACTTAAATCATTGTTTTCATCTGCTAAAATTATATTATAAAAGTTACTACCGTACAGCGGTTCTTTTTAAAATATTTCGTTACGTAAAGAATTACGTAAAGAATTATGGTAGTCTTTTATTCGGTATGGTACGATTATTTTAGCGCATGCACAACAATATCTATGGACTTCGCTTCACAGCTGCTTTTTCACTGGCTTGCATACTATTCTTTGCCTTCATTTCTTCAGGTATAGCCCTCTTCACAATCGTGGCGACTTCTTAAGTGATGGAATCTAGCTAGCTAAGAAGAAAGTGGACCAGAAGGTTATGTAAGTTACATATATTGCATGCTGTAGTTGAATGTACGAACGTCTACATGTGGCTAAATGGTGGCTTTTTATTGGAAATAGAAAAATTTTCGATAGACTGATTACTGAACCGAATTTTTATTCCCACCAAGATTATCCCGCTGCAAGGTACACATTAAGTACATCAATCAATCACTGTTCACATCCACTTCTTCTATCTCTGAATCTTCCACACCAAGTGCTTTATTGTCAACATCAAGTGCTTGACATATTCCAGCTTCGTTCACTATGAATGACGGATTATCAGCAATGTGCTGAACACTCTTGACAAGCCATTTGGCACCAAGTTCTTTCATAGCTGGTAAACATAGGTCAGCAGGTTCCAATCTTGATCCAACTGCTCTGCTATTTGACTTGAATACCAGTCTTGAAATTTTCACCGAAGAAAATCCTTCACAGTCTTATTAACAGAGATGTCCATTGGCTGTAATAAATCTGTGGTATTAGCAGGCAACAAATAAACACGAATCGAATTCTCTTCAAGAATAGCTTTAACCTTTAAAATTATCCACAATCACAAGGGCAGACTTGTCTTCCCCCAAATTGTCTCTTTGCTTTTCAACATATGGAATGATTATGGCTTTGATGTATTGAAACATCGTTTCTTCATTTGACCAATGTTTGGGTGAATGTGTAATACTTGGAAATTTGAAATGGGGGTGTTGAATGGGGGTGACAACGGTTTGTCTTGACAGTGGAAGTGACATCATTTAGAAATTCCTTCTTCAACTGTGAAAAATTGGCAACACTAAATTTGTTCTTTGTTGTGGTGGCTTTTCACTGGACAAATTTCATCCACACAAGAAGTGAATTTGCCCATGGTCTGTAGCCACCAAACTCTTCTAACTTGAACTTGTCATATGTCATCACAATACCTCGAGCAGCAGCAACAACAATACATGCAGATACAACACCTCCAGCTTCTCTCAGTTTCAGCAAATATGCTTGCACAACCATTGTCATAGGGTGGAATGTCCCCCGCTTAGAATGACCCGGGGGTCATTTTACCCTAGGGTGAAGTGACCTGGGGTCACTCTAACCTAGGCCGGTATGACCCCCCTGGGTCACTCAGCCCTAGGGTATATTGACCCCTCTAGGATGTAGTGACCCCCCTGGGTCACTTTGCCCTTTGGTATAATGACCCCTCCCTCCCCATCTCTACATAGGATGTGGAATTAGACAATCAAATCAATTACTTTGGTGAACATCAAAACCACTTGATACTTTTTTCTTCTTCCATGCTGCTGCTGGTGCTGTGACACATTGCTTATGAAATCACTGAGTCTTGGCATGAGCTGCAACTGATCATTTTCCATATTCAGTTACAAGTTAATTGCTGCCGAACTTGAGCTTTTTTCTGGTTTTTCTGGTGTGGAAATAATGTCAGTGCCGATTTTCTAACAGTTGAAAAGATGCTTCTGAAACTTGTATAATATATGCAACAGAGCAAACAATCACTGCCATTACCCTGAATTTTTAATTTTTGCACATTGACGAAACATATATCCAGTGGAGTAGGAATAGGAAATTTATCTGGGGGAGGGGGGCAGGGACAATAATAAGTTAATCACAGTAATAGCAACAAAATTCAATCCTTCTGTCATTAAATTGAACATATGCATTAGATAACAGTCAGCAAGCAGCAGTGAAATTGCTGACATCACACTGCAATGACATGTAATTGCTTAGTGCTTGGTCTTACTTTCAATAATACTGTTCATATTTGGGGGGGGGGGGCAGTGCCTCTCCATCTATAGTATTGGGGGGCAGTGGCCCCCCTGCCCCCCTCTCCCCCCATTCCTACTCCACTGTCTGATATCATAAATATAGTCTCACGGGCCAATCCTTTACCAAAATACACCTCCCGCTGCGCTGATATCAACGGAAACTGTTGATATTAAATTAGCCAGGGGCTGCTAAAAAAACTGTAAAGAAATATTGCTCTGTGATCATGAAGTGCCGAATACTTATTAGAGCATGCACTACTCACATGTACACTTTACTTATGTGGGGGTCACTTGACCCTGAGGGGGGTCATTTAACCCTAGATTGGAGTGACCTCAGGGTCACTACACCCTAGGGTAGAATGACCAGGGGTCACTATACCCTCCGACACCGTATCTAAATAGTCCCCCCTACCACGCTTTCTTTCAGGAAGCTCATCCACTCATTATTATCTGTTTTCCGTTTCTCTCTCACACTTTCAAGGTAGTCTTTGATCGAGATGGTACTACTGTTAATTTTCACCCTCAACTTTCAAGAGAAATGTGCAGCAGCTGCTGAAACTCCATGCTGACTGCATATCTGCCCATATCAGCACAATCCTTAGGACTATATTAATAGAATTGTCATCTTTTTCCTAAGCTAGCTTAGCTACCTACGTAAGTATATACTTCATATATGGACCACGTTTTTTCTGTTTCTTAGCTTCAACCATCACTTTGTCCACTTCCTTATTAGCGAGCGCTACTGCTCAAGGTCATAATGTTGGATAAAGATCCACTGGGGCTTGGAAGTCCATCCTTAGCCTTGAAATACTTCCGTAAAGACATGTCTTGAGTATGTCAGAGCCACGTGTTATCTATATTTCCATAATTTAAATTTTCATATAAATATAATTTCTGGTAAGTAGTTTTATTCAGACAATTTAATTTCAGAATACTTTCAACTTCCAAAAATATTTTAGTTTTGAATTCTTCTGGAACTACAATAACTAGTATCAATACTCTAAGTGCTAAGTAGATGTTTTCAGAGCTATCTAGATCTCGGGGTTAGTAGGTGAATGCACTGCACATACAGAAAGAGAGCAAAGAGCATTATAGAAATGTAACAGTCACTGAATTCAGGACAACAAAGAGGTTCTATGTAACTGAAGTTATTCTGTAATGTATGGAAATGTGTTGTCTCACATAGCCAGCCTCTTGATTGCAACACTGAGATCACTAGCATATGTTAGGAAAGGCTATCGTAGAGGTTTTGTCCATAGGACCAGAAGGGGTGTGATTAAGCGAATTAGACTCTTGCAATTTCTTTCTTTTTGCAATAGTCATGCAAAATGTTAAATTTTAATAATAAGGTCAGTCAGTCCTATTGAAGAGAACTGCAAGAAATGTGAACAAACTACGTATAGTAGTAAGAGACTTGCTGTATTCTATATTCTGGGGGAAGTTTAGTATTATTTTGGACAACATCTAGGGGATGAAATTTCCTCTACACCTCCCCCCTTATGGTTAGTTAGACACAAGAATTAGGTAGTTTGAGGTTTCCATGCAATGGTTAACAGTGACTTCTAAATGTTTGACCTCGTAACTTCCCCTCTGAGTGGAAAATCCTCTTATTTGTATGCTTTGGTACATTATGAAAGAGCCAACTTTGGAAAAGTTGGACCATCCACAGCTACTTTAATTAGGTATTGTGTCTCTGAGAGTTTGAGTTGAGCATTTGCATGTGATGATTATTTTACATATACACCATAGAATATGTGGTTCATGATTGGAAGACTGTCAGTTCAGCAGACTAGATCCACCCTTACATGCTCTTACCTGTACAGAAACTATTATGTGTGTCTATAATTGATTTTGTATTTAAAATCATTGAGTGGGAAATGGGAGTGGTTATGGGAGGAGTATTTTAGTTCCTCCTCAAAGAAGAATCACATGCCTTCATTTTTTCTAGATTCACCTACTGAGCATACAAAGTCACAAAAATGGCATACAATATGAGTGCATAATTTGTTTACTGTGCAATGAAGACATGTGAACTTGACCAAACCCATTTCTTGCATGTTAGTGATGCTATTCTGCAATCAAGTGAATGGCTACACAAGACATGGAAGTGAGGGGATCATGCTTTTAGCTAAGTAGGAACCTCACCTTTTAAATAGCCTAATAGATCCATTGATAGCATAAACTTCCCCTCCCCTCCCACATTGATTATTAATTGTATTATCCTCAAACATATACACACCCATCCCAGTACCTCACTCTCTATATGGAATCCTCCATGGTGCTTGACTAGTACTGTAAATTCTGTGGGTGTGTCTTATCTGAGGTAATAGAAGTGTTTGTGTCCTCCCAGACCCCAGCCTCACCTCTCACAGTTTGCTGGCTGCTCTGGATACTGTGGTGGACTATGACTTGGATTATGTACTTGAGATACCAAGGTCACGTGATGACAGTATAAAATACTACATCGACACTCATCCAAATGCTGGATGGAATCACCTGGCTGGGGGTCTTCTCTACAAGGAACAACAGACAGCTCTTAAGAAAGTGAAGGGGAATGTTACAGCTGATAAAGGTAGGTGTGTACATACTAAGTGAGGCAAGGGTGAATATAGTCGTGTGATTGGTCAACAGTGGATACTCTTATGAATAAATGACTCTCCAAGTTCAGGACTATAAATATGTTTTTCTCACTAGAACACATTCCACCATGTATCCACCACTACCAGAGTGTCCACACTCCAAAATACACTTTTCCAAGTTAAGAACACGCTCCTTATAAAGTAAAGTTTTCCCAGTATCTGCCAATATGTGGTAGTCCCAGGGTTTCATACAGAGAGGGAAAGGGGAGAAACCCCCCTCTATTCCCCCTAAACAAATAATTACTTAATGTGTCTTAAAAATAGTAATCCTGAAAAGGAAACTATCTTCCCTTCTACAGGTAATTGTACATGAAGTGGATTCATAATACAGTCACAACTTTGCTTTGAATTTTAAGTGTACATGACAGTTGTAGAAAGTAATTAAAGTGGGTGTGGTTTTTCTCACACAGGCATGCCAATATGCATAGTCCACCATGTATCCAAATTCCTGTATAAAACCTGCCCAGTGTGTCTACCACAGTATGGAGGTCCCAGTGTATCCACCACTATGTGGAGGTCCCAGTGTGTCCACCACTATGTGGAGGTCCCAGTGTGTCCACCACTATGTGGAGGTCCCAGTGTGTTCTCCACTATGTGGAGGTCCCAGCGTGTCCACCACTATGTGGAGGTCCCAGTGTGTCCACCACAGTATGGAGGTCCCAGTGTGTCCACCACTATGTGGAGGTCCCAGTGTGTCCACCACAGCACTATGTGGAGGTCCCAGTGTGTCCACCACAGTATGGAGGTCCCAGTGTGTCCACCACTATGTGGAGGTCCCAGTGTGTCCACCACTATGTGGAGGTCCCAGTGTGTCCACCACTATGTGGAGGTCCCAGTGTGTTCTCCACTATGTGGAGGTCCCAGCGTGTCCACCACTATGTGGAGGTCCCAGTGTGTCCACCACAGTATGGAGGTCCCAGTGTGTCCACCACTATGTGGAGGTCCCAGTGTGTCCACCACAGTATGGAGGTCCCAGTGTGTCCACCACTATGTGGAGGTCCCAGTGTGTCCACCACTATGTGGAGGTCCCAGTGTGTCCTCCACTATGTGGAGGTCCCAGTGTGTCCACCACTATGTGGAGGTCCCAGTGTGTCCACCACTATGTGGAGGTCCCAGTGTGTCCTCCACTATGTGGAGGTCCCAGTGTGTCCACCACAGTATGGAGGTCCCAGTGTGTCCACCACTATGTGGAGGTCCCAGTGTGTCCACCACAGTATGGAGGTCCCAGTGTGTCCACCACTATGTGGAGGTCCCAGTGTGTCCTCCACTATGTGGAGGTCCCAGTGTGTCCACCACTATGTGGAGGTCCCAGTGTGTCCACCACAGTATGGAGGTCTCAGTGTGTCCACCACTATGTGGAGGTCCCAGTGTGTCCACCACAGTATGGAGGTCCCAGTGTGTCCACCACTATGTGGAGGTCCCAGTGTGTCCTCCACTATGTGGAGGTCCCAGTGTGTCCACCACTATGTGGAGGTCCCAGTGTGTCCACCACTATGTGGAGGTCCCAGTGTGTCCACCACTATCCCAGTGTGTCCACCACTATGTGGAGGTCCCAGTGTGTCCACCACTATGTGGAGGTCCCAGTGTGTCCACCACAGTATGGAGGTCTCAGTGTGTCCACCACTATGTGGAGGTCCCAGTGTGTCCACCACAGTATGGAGGTCCCAGTGTGTCCACCACTATGTGGAGGTCCCAGTGTGTCCTCCACTATGTGGAGGTCCCAGTGTGTCCACCACTATGTGGAGGTCCCAGTGTGTCCACCACTATGTGGAGGTCCCAGTGTGTCCACCACTATCCCAGTGTGTCCACCACTATGTGGAGGTCCCAGTGTGTCCACCACTATGTGTGTACTTGTATATAGCAGTGGAATTGATGTGTACAGAGTTTTGCAAGTTGCTTATCACATTGTAAAATGCTAATACTAAGTTATGATAACTAAATCAACAATGTAGTATAGCTGAATAGAAAGGGCATTTACGTATAAATTTACCATCATGTGACTGTCATGCATCAGCCAGATTTGAAAAAATAGCCAGGTACTGTGTACAAGTCTGTGTAGCTAACTATGTCCTACTACCAGCATTCTTTGGTAATGACCAGATGACTCCCTATTACCACCCTTGGTCACAGCCTCCTTATCAACAAGAATGGGCAGGTGTAAGTCAGCAAGACCGTGATAACAGCCCTATTCTCATTAGTCCATCGAAGAGTACAGTTGAAGATTCTGATCATGACTCAAGTGTAACTGAGCCTAATTTCAGTTAGTGTGAAAATAATTTATCCCAATGAAAAAAGGACTGAACACAAGACATTCATGTTGTGTGACCTTGATATGGGGGAAGTGAGCTCAATATTGGCTTTTAGAAAAGAGATACTTACCCAATTTGGTGATGGACTTATTGACGCGATTTTGATTTCGGATTCTACAAAGGAACTAAGCGAATATGGGTTAGAAACGATCACGATTTTGATGAACTGATCCAATCACTTCAAACAAAATCTAGTACTATAACTGTATGGTGTGAAGGGTGCAGCAAGAAACGAAAGAAGGACTCCTCAGGCTCTGAAGATGAATCTAACGGAACAAAAAAGAAAAAAAAAGGATCTAGTGATGACAGAATGTCAAGAATTGATGATATAACAGACAACTTGAGAGAAAAACATGGGCATATGTACAGTAACCTACAGTATCGTGTATGGGCTGAAACAATTGTTGGAGGCAGGCATGCATCTATGGAAAATCCTCATATTTCAAGAAATCCAAAATTCTACCATCACGTGATGTTTCATCAGTAAATTTTGAGAAAGGAAACCTGTTAAAGCTGCTGAATTGAAGACAATTTATATATCTCAAATTAAAGAACTCTATTTGTTGCTCGAAGTTGGGGCTATGACAGATGGTGACTTTCAAAAAGTATTTTAGAACTGATGGATAGATTGTAAGGCTATGTTGCTTTTGATATTACCATACATTCTAATCTTAGCACCCACTAAGATTATGGAGCAAGCAATTGCTTAAATGGAAAGAATAAATTAGGGGTCTTAATTTGTTATGCACTATTCTATTTAAGAACTGCTTGGTTTTACCCAAAACTGGCAAGATCTAGACTAGCTGTAATTTGAAATGATCCTGCAACTTCAGTCTGGTCACAATGCTACGCCTAGAACTTTCTCAGAATATCAGTCTCTAAAATATATTATATGAAAAATTACTGCATGTTTAATATAATTTACACAATCTAGTGGAGTAATTGAAGCAAATGCTTCAGCGAATATGATTCTAGGTGTGTTTGTTGATTAATAACTTAGTTCATTATCTCTAAGATATGACTTCACTTAATTAAATGCTTCCTCAATGGGGTTCAAGTCAGGGGAGTAAGGTGGTAAAAATCATACTAAAGCACCAGTGGCTGAAATCAATTGAGTTACTGCTTCTACATGGTGGATAGATGCATTATCAAGTATGACTACAGAACAGGGATTGTCGCCACCATCGAATGGAAGTAGTATAGGAAGTAAGCACCGTTGTACAAAATTCATGAAAACATCCGAGTTCACATTTCCCTCTGCAATATAAACATCTTCTATTCCCCGAAAAGTCAGTATCCCTATGGCCGACAACCTCTTACCATACAAAGTAAATTTGTGGGAAACAGGTGTCATGCCTTGAAGACCATATCCATATTTACGTATTGTATTACGGTGGTTTGATCCTGTTTCATCAATGAAAATTAAAGTTTCGGGGTTAAATTCCATTATTTCAGAGATATATTTTGCTCTCTCAACATCACACCTTTGTCTTGCTACTAGACGCATTTTCTGTCTAGTCATACCCAGTCTTTTGATGGTACGGCAAATAGTAGCACAATCATACCGGGATCCTGTTATATGTAACAGCTTTTGCTGTATCTCACGAAGATACATGCTGGGCAGCGTCTCTAAAATGGTGATTTCCACAAACTCACTCATTTGTGGTAATGGACCATGCCTAGGTGATACATCCTCAGTTGTATATAAAAGATAGATGTATCTCTCAATTGACCTGATGTTTACATACAGTTCCCTAGAAATCTCTTCTTTTGTAGAAGATACTTCCAAATTATCCGCCATCTAAGGTCTTTTGAGTATCCTTTTGGCATTTTGACTGCTTCTTGTACTGTACAGTAGTTATTTTGAATTTGAATTCTGAGCATGCTCACCTGTGTCTGCTAGCTAGATAGTACATACAGTGTACACAAGGGCTATGGTACTACTGAATTTCACTACACTATATATATTGGTGTCTTAAAATTCATTCTTGTTTGCAGTTAAAATTTGCTACTGAATGGAATGGGAATTTCTGCAAAGTGCAGATTTTAGCTGCCGAAACCAAATCATGCACTACAAGTAGAAGTCCTGGGTTCCTGGGTTAGAAGTCCTGAGAACATAGTTTCTTACAATTATATGATGTAAATCTGGGCCATGGGGACCATGATAATTTTAGTAATTATTAAACAAGTTCAACATAAAATTATAACCCTGATTATGCATGAGATTCACAGATCTATTTCTATTCAGCTTACTACATTGTTGATTTAGTTGTCACAACTTTTGTATTAGTGTGACAAGCAACTTGCAAAACTCTGTATGTGTTGTCTACTCATAATTGTGTTCATTTGGAGGAAATGTATTGAAGTTTTGAAAACTATATAAATGTGGCCTGTGGCATGTAGTGTTGTTGGTCAAATGTAAACAGTCTCTATGGCATGACATCTTGTAACTATACATTCCTATTTGACATTAAGCATGCGTGCCATTGTGGATATCCCAGGGTTCCAATTGTAATGTGTATAAGGAAGAATCTTAGGCTTTTGGGGAAGAGTTAGTACGTAGGGGATGTTCCATTCAGCCAAGAAAATAAGCAATCAGGAAGTTACGCAATAGTAGTGTAGTGATCAAAATAACAACCTGACACGACATTCTAATCAAGTATATCAGGTACATGCATAACACCAGTAAAGGCATGTAGTCTTAGTGTTCACAATACGTAGTCATCCTGAAGAAAATCTAACCAAAGTGGACTATATTAATATGCCCAAATTTCAGCTCTACAATGCTATACATTCCTATTCGACATGAACTTCCAGTCTAACATAATGTACTGTTGCCTCTGTATTACTTTTTTCCCAATGCAGTGCATTGGTTTTCAGTAAATCTAACCAAAAGTTGTTTTTAGTGTTGATACAATATTGTAACAGTTCCCATTGCTGACTGTGGTTGGTTATTTCCACTAACTTTATTAAAGTACTACTTACCTGATGACTATCCATTAACTTTCACACGTGAAATATACCACAATACAATTTAGTAAGCAACCACAAAATTAAGTGAGTGATTGTTCCAGGAAATTCCGTATACTATTCCGTGTTCACTTGCGTTTCACATCCATATGGAGTATCTATACTATCTATGGCCGCTGTAGAAAACAATCTAGCTCAATTACAATTAGAGCATGTGCATTATGCATGCACACGTATGGCACCATACGTATGCCTGGGGCATTTTGTATTGTAGACATATATATATTACAATTTCAATGAGTCATGACCTGAGAGTCAGCTCACTCACTCTACTCGCTCACATCTGTAATTTAGGTCCTTATTTATAGGAATTATGTAATCTGTACGGCATATCTGATTATTGTATATGACCACATGAATTCTTTTGCCAACGGATACAGTTGTTAGTACAACTGATAGTAATTTTGTTTGAGTGATTTTAGTCCACTGAGGTCCCAGTGTACTTTTAAATAGCAGTGGAATTAATGTGTATTACACAGAAGATACTTTTTGTGCTCTGTGTTGTTTCCTGCCCATATATTAGGTAGCATATATTCATTTGTTAGACAATAACATGCCATTCGAGATAACTATATCATGTAGTAACCACTTGCTCGGCATACAAGTGGTCAGGTATCTAAGTGTCTACTTAGAGACCAACTTAGAAACCTGTGATTGTCATCAGACTATTTATACTACTGTCTAAGTCATTAGATCACTCCAGTGAGTGACTACTTGGTTTAAAATAGACACTTTGGCTCTGCCTCAGTATCTATTGTAAACCTTGTAGTCACTCACTGTCATGATCTAACCTATACATGAGGAAAATGTTGATGACTGTCATAAATACTGTAGATTGTCAGTGGTATGTTGTGTGGTTGGTCAGGTATAAACAAACTCTATGGCATATATCTGTTAGTTCTGATTTTTGTGACTTCCATCATGTCACATTGTATTGCTATTGGTCAAGAATATCTAGGCAAGTGTGCTTTAAGGTTTCTTTGTTTTCATATGATTTCCTTGTTTGGATGACTATTTCACCTTTTTATTTTTAATGAAGATACCTGATGGAGGTTTTAATATAGGAATTGTGAACATCCAAATAGCAATTATTAAAGGGGGTGGTAAGATTGTTCCTATCTGTTTCATTAAAGTGGCATTTTTAGTTTGAGCAATAAGCTTCTCTATAGTCATGGCTATGAAATACTGTATATGGAAATGATACATACCTACATCAAGATCAGAGCATGCATACTACAACAGGGGTCAAAGGTCGGATATCTAATGTTGGTGGCAATCTTCAAACTATAGGAGTTCAGTTTTTCTTCTTTTCTTTTTGTGTATTTGTGTAAGAATATTATTAAAGGTGTCATATCTATCACTCCATTGATTCTTTTGCCAACAGATACCAGGATAGGTAAGGTTGTGCATCAGTGTGTGTGTGTGTGTGTGTGTGGGGGGGGGGGGGGGGGGGGGTGGGGGGGGGGGTAACAGCTGAAAGTTTATGGAAGGCATTAAAATGTGCAACACAAGTTTTTTTATGTCAAAGCAATTCCCACTATATACAGTACCTGTCATTCATCTCTTGATGTTAACACTAAGTGCATGCATACACCTCATATTGTCTTTAGAGCATAAACTATAGTTGACTGAAGTAATACATGCTCATACTATTTCCATTTGTTCCTGTTACTTGTTGAATGGACTTGTTTTTGTTGCTCAGCTCATGTTTTATTCTCTATGTTCTCTCCCACAGACCCCTCCCTCACCCTCACTAATCTCACTCAGCTGCTGGAGGATGTGAGGGATTTTGGTTTAGTGACTATTGATCTAGACATCCCCCCCTCAGTGTATAGTAGTATAGACACACAACAGTCCAGTGAGTCTGAACGTAGGAAGGCTTGTTGGGAGTGGTACCTGAACAACCACCCATGCCCTTCGTGGTGTCACATTGCTAATGCTCTATATATGAGAGATGAGCATGGAGTGCTAGAAGTGTTGAAGAGTCGCTACCTTAAAGGTGAGTGTGGTTCTCTGTGATGATTACTGGAATGGTTGATTTGCATGTGTCCTGTCCCCAACTATGTAAAAACATCATCCTATATGCCACTGTTATTAATTAAATTTGTTCTCTCATAATCGATTGTTGTTGTTGTTGTTTTTGTTGTTGTTGTTGTTGTTGTTGTGATTGTTGTTATTTTTGTTTGTTTTAATTAATTGGGTAGATGATATGAATATCGTGTATTAGTCATCGCAGGAAGTTACATATAAAATACAATACTCTTTTGCCAGAAATATTATTAATTCAGTGTATTTTCTGCTGGTATTTAAGCTTAGGAAAGGAACCATTTGTAGTAGAAAATGGTAGTCCTTATGAAGAAATGCAGTCTTGCTGATATAGCTACTTACATTCAAGAATGAGCCTTCAACAAGAAAACAGTGTTCTAGCATACTCCAGTGACAGTTGATAAAATTCTTTCTCTGTGTACCTATCTCAGTTTTATAGGCAGAGCTGTAACAGGTACAGCTTGGACATGAAGCTGGTCGCCAAAATTTGTCAGCTGATTCAACCTGTGCCTAATTGCTTCAACCAGTTAGCAGACATTGAGGTTATAGTGTATACTTCAGCTTCAAGGTTGGATAAGCAGTGCTTCTACATAGCAGAGGGTCATCACGGGTTCTAACTGAGCTACATTAAACATCTTTACATACTAAGTGCTTAATGTGAGACGATCGGTCATTTTCCGAGGGCCATATTTTTTGTATGTTGTCCCAACAAGAATGGATTAACAAATCTACATGAGGTCTTTACCATATGCAGGGTAACTTACCATGACAGTAGCAATAAATTTGAAGGCTCTCAGTATACGCCTTGCAGAAAACAGCTATTGGGCCTCTGAATACCTTCTTATCAAACTATGCAGATTAACTCATTAACAACATTACATAACCACATACCTCAATATCTACAACACATTACAAGCATGCATGACACTTTTACAAGCTATTTGAAATAGGATTACAAGAAGATACGAAGACAACAAGATGTCAGTCTAGGTGAATCTGGTTCTCTGTGATGATTACTGGAATTGTTGATTTGCATGTGAGCCTCCCCAAGGAAGTGTTATTAAAGAAAGTTTAAATTGGTTCTCTAATAATCGATTGTCGTTATTATTGTTGTTGTTATTGTTGTTATTGTGATTGTTGTTGTTAATATTTGTTTTGATTCATGGGGTAAGTTGTATGAATGTCATATATATTTGACATCTGCTATGGCTAGAATACTGGCAGGAAGTTGAAGAACTTTTGCTGTTTTGCTACAACAAAAATTAATGACCAATTTCCTATGGCCATAAACCAAGGATTTGCTAAATTCATGAATGATTTGCTAAATTCATAAATTCATGAAGAATTCTGAGGCCAATCTATTTATAATCCAGCTAAGCCTAAAATCTTGATAGCTTTACTATCTAACGATAGGCAGCTCTGATACTATCTGCTGCTAGGCTAGCAAAGCGTAGTAACACTCGAATTCAGTGGCAGCTCAATGCCTCTTCTCTTTGTTAGGCCTGGTTGGTCATGTGCTCATGCATGGTTGTAGCACCAATTCGTCATGGTGATGTATGTATTTCCTTGGACTCACGGGTTTCTATGGTCTTGCGATATTTTCGAGTACCAGGCCCTCCACAATCATAATTGAAAAAGAGGGCCGGGGGACAAGGCTAATCATGATAAATTTTTTATTTTGATTTATTTTCAGGGTCATTAAAATTAATCATATGACATTTAATTACCTTGTACAAAATGGAGTAAAAGGTAATTATAAGTATAAGCTGTAACAATGAAAATAAACAAATTAAAAGCATGAATTATTATTTAACTAAAATTTCCCAATTTATGGTAGCTACTTACATTCAAGAATGAGCCTTCAACAAGAGAACAATGTTCTAGCATAGCTGTACTACTCCACTGACTGTTAAAGATCGATACTCTGCATATCTAATTCATGTTTTTATATCCACATCAACTGAAACTTTGTTAGCTGATTCCACAGTCTTCTGTCCCTAATTGTTTCAGCCAGTTAACAGACATTGAGGTTATAGTGGTTTGACTACTTCAGCTTCAAAGTTGGATGAGCAGTGCTAGTAGGATGCTATAACTGAGCTAGATTCATTTACAAGTAAAGGAAAAATATTAAAAAAGGAAAGTAGGGATGGCCGTGTGTGGTTCAAAAAGTTCAGCAAAAAGAGAGTGAACTTCATAGGATAAGATAAAATATAAAGGGAGTGAAGTAGGAATAGTTAGCTCATTACTTGACTGAAGTTCACTCTCTTAACAGCATTACATATCCACATACCTCAACTACAAGCACATTACAAGCATATGCATGACACTTTTGTAAATTTACAAGCTATTTTACAAGGACCCCAAGATGTCAGTTTGTGGATCAATGGCATCAACCAGGCCCAAATTTTTGTGAGGTAAAATTAGTAAAAAAAGTTTTATGCACTAATTTTCATGAATTCCATGCCCCACAAAATTTCACACTATACGATAATGGAACTTCAGCACAATAATTATAATTTATTAGCACTTTGTTGGCTACAGCAGAATTTGCTATAAGAATCAAAGTAGTTTGAACAGAGTCACTTAATATGGAAGCCGAGAAGGGCACTTTTTCCGCGAAAACCGAATAACTTTATTTAGATCCCGTTGCTATGTGGTTGCTATGTGCATTAAATCAGCAAGTGTGCACTAATTCTGTAGGAGTGCACTAATTTGTAGGAGTGCACTAATTTTTTGCATCCCCAGGCTATGCTGAATGCTGTAAGACAGCTTGAAGAAGTTGTTTTTATGCTGGCTACTATACTCTCTGAAAAGCTTGTTGGGTTTGAAACGTTATGAATATCATGTCATTATAAACGTGCAACGTGGTCAATGAATAACATTAAAATTCCACGTTTCAAACCCAACAAGCTTTTCTGAGAATAGTTAGTATAAAAGAAGGAACATTCTAGCTGGTCTACAGCAAGCTGGTATTTCATACGCCGACGGTGTTTGATCTTCGCACAAAATACTTGTATCCTTCGTGCTCGGGGAGTATCCCCGATTTATAGATAGCTATAACAGGAGCATCAGCAGGTACGTGGACTATTCTTGCCGCCATTTCACAACTCAAGAAAGAAGTGGAGACACAACAATTAGCTAGCTATAGCAAACCAAACAGTACTGATGTTTGTAACTATGGACTACAGTAGTGATTCCGGAAGCTAGACCTGCCCACATATAACTAGCTCTATCTCAAAGATCAATCAACACATGAACGCTTAACTCGTATCCAGCAGCAGCTTAATAAATGTACTAACTACTCAAACACCAAATGAACCAGTGTGTTATGTTCACAGTTAGCGCCGTTGATTTTTAGTTCTATGGAGATTTATATGGGGAAAACGGTAAATCTGTATAACATCTATGTGCTTCACCTGTTCCTTGGTTAACCCACACCAGCAGGTAGGCCTTGTTATAAGCTAGCTAGTGATATCTAAACATCAAGCGCTTCTATAACCGTCAGGCTGCGCTGGCCGGCCAAAGTTTCAGGAAATGTATGGCTTCCGGAATCGCTAACTACAGTAGCTACGCGCATGCGAAATGGGATCTAAAATAGATAAAGCATGCGCACTCGGTTTCTGGTTGATTTAGTGCACCATCCCTCGGGCCTGCGGCCCTCGGGCTACGGTGCACTAAATCAACCAGAAACCTCGTGCACATGCTTTATCTATTACATGTTCCACCTGATCGGCTGGATAGTGTGACTACTACCTTTAGGCAAAGTTACCTTCGCATTAATCATACCCACCAGACTTCCAGCAAGTTTTCTTCTCAAGTGAATAACCTCTGCCTTCAAGCAACACTGACCTCATTTCAGTTTTGCTTGATCGACCACATACCCATATTTAACTGGGTATAAGTTACGTATGAGCTCACTTTACTTACCCGAGTAGCCAATCACTTAATGAGTGATGAAAGAGTGATGTAGGCTGGAGTACAAAGTACGGAAACAAGGTGTACTGCATTTGCTCTGCTAACTGTCACAGAATTGACAAACCCTACATCGCTGCATGGACTGCATTTGTCACTGTGCTCTGCTAACTGTCATAAAATTGACATAAACCCTACATCGCTGCTGCCATATTATCCTTTTTGGCTACACCTTGCAGTGACGTAGGGTTTATGTCAACTCTATGTCCAATTGGGCAGTCTGTGCCATCCCTAGCTACTTATCGTACTCTCTGATACTTTACTTAAATTTTTTTTCAGTATTTTCAAAAATTCACCTGTCAAATTTAAAAATACTAATGAGTCGATATGGTGGGAAAGCACTACATTCATAATAGCATATCTCACCCGAACTATAATAACATGCATGTGTGACAGTTGAGGGTAGAAATCAAGCTTCATTCACGCTTTCTACTTTTGAAAAAAAGTTTGAAAGGCAGAAAATTTTGATAAAAGTAAACTTTGACTAAAACGTTGCCAGAAAATAAAAGTAGAGCAGTAAATTGTGTCACTGTGCATGCATGTAATCGATCGCGCACAAGATCGTCGGTCAGTACAGTGCAGTAGCCTCGTCCCCAGGCTCTAATTTTACAGCTATAGGATAGCTCTCATGTACCAGTTCTTTCTCAGTGTGCGGATGGTGTGTTTGTTTAGCTGGGATAACCCCACCTAGTACTGAAGAAGGATCAGCAGCAAGCAATTCTCTCCATTGGTCTGTTCGTTGGTGAATAGTGCAGAGCTGATGCTATGATCATCTCCTCTGACTTTAATGTAGGTTGGTTTACAGATACATCACTATGAATAGATTTGGAAGTGCCAGAGAACAGAGCAATGCTCATACACATAGTTACATGCTGTGACATCACATACCATCATAAAGTGTAATAGGCTGGAATTTCGCGTGAAACGAGACTATACAGTGCAGGTGCAGTGTAAATGGGCTGAGTTTCGATACAGCTAGAGTCAAGTAAGGTATTGAAGAGGTAGTGAAAATAGCTTAGTTCATTATTCCAAGTCCATAAGCTTAAAAGCCTACCTTATAGCTGTTGTGCTGGATTCTCTCCGTTCACTAGCTAGCTGAACCAAGACCCTCGTGAGACTATAGCTAGCTTTAGAGCTTGATTTGAAGTCTCACTCTAAAATCATCCACTTTCTGTTTTGCAACAACTGAATTGCTCCATAGGAAGCAGGCATCCTTGTTGTTGTTTTTTGTCGAGGAAGGGGGTGATGGGGTCACTGGTGGACTACAAGCCTGTGACTACACAGTTTCAGCATAGACCATTTTATAGAACTTATCCAGACTGAGCCTGGTACATTCTGTGATGCATAAAGAGCCCCTCCCCCATTTATGTCCACCCCCTAGCCATAATCATATGATTTTGAACTTACAATATACTGTCACTTAGTGCAGTCTAGAACTGAAATGGAGAAAGTTGAATATTGTGTCTCCACTGTAGCTCTGGACTTCTCACTTGGAGGTCCTTGTCTCAGTTCTTACTGCAGTCACACTTGCTTGCTTGTCTCAAATGACAATGCAAATCAGTTTACTCTTGAGCTAGTTAACAGCATCACCTAACCACATACCTCAATATCTACAAGCACATTACAAGCAACAACCCAAGAACCAAATTTAAAGTTAGTGCTTTCTAGCTCTATAGAAAGCATGCATGAAGAAATCCTTTAGTTAAAAACATGTTTACTATATCATCATTCTATGAAACATTTCCCTGATTCCTCATTGATTCTTAAATAACTTCAAACCTGAAATACAGTCACTTGATTAGAATAGTATAGAACTGAAATGGAGAAAATCCATGAATATCATGTCTCCAATAATTTGGCAGTAGTTCCTCTTGCTCTGGACTTCCCACTTGGTTGTTACTTCTTGCAGTCTTACTTGTCAAATAACAATCAGTTTACTCTTGAGCTAGTTAACAGCATTACATAACGACATACCTCAATATCTACAAGCACATTACAAGCATATGCATGCAAATTTACAAGCCATTTGTAATGCGATTACAGGAAGGTTAGGGGAAGATTCAAAGAGTTATGTTCGTGGAGTTGATATCAAGGCAAGGCCATCATCCAAATCCAAGAAAAGCCAAGAACTACTTCTAGTTCAGATCATTGATGAAACTTCAGTTATGTCAGCTCCAGGACTTACAATAAATAGAAAACAAAGAAGAAATATAAAGATTTAGATATTCAACTGGACACATTGAAGGCTTACCATCTATAATGAGCTTTCTATCACCTCATAGAAAAGAATCACCTGTTCCTTAGATTGATGAATTTGAGCATTTAGTTTTCATAAGGTTTATATGATGAAGCACTAGCTATATGATATTGAATTAACAAGGTCTCAAATTGCATCTTGGGACCAATTAGCTCTTTATGGAATCAGTGTAAATACCATAATCGTATAAATTTTCAGAGGTTTAAAATTTCATGATTTCCGGAGCTGTTCCTATAATAAAGAATTTCTGCAGATCTAATTTACACATGGAAAATAATGCATGCGCATAATAGCTATATCATTGCCTGCTGCTGGGGCCGAGTGACATGCATGATGGCTACCTTCTCGTGATTTGTGGCTACTACAGAGAAACCTAGATAGTCCCCCAAAAAGAAGAAAAGCTGGGCTGGCAATGCCAGACTAAAATCTGGACTGCTACAGAAAGCGAGACACTTCATTGTAGAAGAGAGACAGGTAATGGCCATGATCCCGCATCACGCACGCATGCACATCGTTATCATTATGATGTCATAGTATTTCAAGGATTCTGATCGACTACGAAAAAAACGAAAATAAAATCCCATCGAACGATTACAGTATATTTTTTCACTGCTACTACTTTTCAGGAATGTGATAAGTATATATTATTAGTTTGATAGGAAGGCACTATTGGCATTATCAGGTTCTCCACCATTGGCTGACTAAAATGGTACTAGGTAGCTAGCTATCTTGTCAATTACTTGATTGCTGATTGATTCTTGACCTTACGTAATTTGGAGCTGGCTACCACTAACATGATCAGCACTCACTTGGCAGCTAGTGAGCATAAAGAAAGAAGAAAGGAAATTGTTTTGTTTATCATTCCACTATCATATCTGGAATATAGTAGAATGTCCTTACATGTGCATGCAAAAAACTGTTACGTAATGTCCAAGAAAAAACTGCAGGACAGTATGCAATGATGTTCTATGTCTTGTGTGTGTAACACATACCAAGTAGAAAAAAATTAAATTTGAGTGGGTGTATTAAATATTAGTAATATAATTTATACATGCACAATGACATTCGTCTGTTTTTTATTTCATTGACTACCCGTAGGTTCCGCTGAGTCACGTCGACTGTATAACGAAGCAATGAAGCAGGGACACGTAAAGTCCCAGATCAACAAAGCCCTCCTTTATGGGGCTCCAGGAACCGGAAAATCAAGTTCGATCGACCTTTTTGTCGGTAACCCTCCAAGACAAGCCAGAATAAGCACTCCTTTAGCTGCTCGTCCAATTACAATGATTCACATGGGAGTAACATCAAAGGAGTGGAAAAAGCTTCATCCAAAAGAACGGAAAGAAATTCTAGCAAGGGCCATATATGCTCAGCTTCATGCCAACGACGCAAATTCAGGTGAAGATTGTGAGGCATCAGCTAATTCTGGTGAGAGTTCTGATTCTGATGAAATATTAACGACTCCTGAGCATAAAGAAGCTCGTAGTAAAGAGGATAAGTCATCACGTGACGTACATCCATGAGTACACCCAGCAACTCCTTCCAGTCTAACATCTGCTAGCAAACCAAAGAAAGGTTCTCATTCAAAGGAAAAGATTTCACTGCCATCCCTTGGCACACACGATGAACTAACAAAATTATTGGATGAAATTTCCAAATCAGATGATCTTGAAGCTTTACCTGTCTTCCGGAAAGTTAAACTAATCGATTCTGGTGGACAACCGCAATTTCATGAGGTGTTACCTGTATTTCTTCGTCGCATGTCCCTCTACATATTTGTCTTCAAGTTGTCAGAAGAACTCGCCACCAAGCCCATGGTAGAATATTTTGGGGAGGATGGGAAACGTGTGGGGACACCTTACCAATCAGCTCAGTCCAATGAACAGCTATTGAAGCACTGCCTTCGCACTTTGCACACTCACAGATCGTCTCCCGATACTAAAGGTGAGTGCTCCAAAATCATGATCGTAGGGACCCACAGGGACGAAGAACACCTGTGCACGACCGAGACAAGAGAGGAGAAGAACAAGAAGTTAGAAGAGCTGTTACTGCCGATGTTCCAAGAGGAAGTCGTCTATTACAACCTGGCAGAAAATGAGGTGATCTTTCCAGTCAATACCAAAAATCCTGAAGAGCTTGATAAGAGTACAGCTAGAGATATCCAAAGTGTAGTCCTAACAAAGTGTATGCCTGATCCCATTGATGTGCCCCTTCAGTATTTCTCTTTGGAAATTATCCTTGAAGAAGTCAGCCTTTCTTTAGACAGAGGGGTATTGAGCAAAGAAGAATGCCTTAGAGCAGCAGATAAACTTTTCTTTAATGAGCATACACTGGATGCAGCTCTCCAGTTCCTAGATGAAATTTCATCAGTCTTTTATTTCCCCGAGGTTCTGGATGGTGTTGTATTTACTAACCCTCAAGTCCTTTTGGATAAGGTAACCGAGTTGGTGGAGATTACCTATTGCTTGAGAGAAAAGGTTGGTGGAAAAGCACTTTGTGCACTCTCTGGAGGCTGGAAGAAGTTTAAAGATCATGGCATTGTTAGCTTAGAGCTTCTGCAAGAGAAAGAGTTTAATAAGCATTATGTGCCTGATATCTTTACTCCTGTAGATCTGGTCAAGCTCTTTAGAAAGTTGCTCATCATAGCTGACTTTAGTGCTTCCGAGTACATCATGCCTGCCCTCCTTCCTGTCCTTGAAACTGAGAAGGTTCATGAATATCGTGTCTCCAAAGATTCGCCTGTAGCTCCTCTTGCTCTGGACTTCCCACTTGGAGGTCCTCGTCTTGGTACTTACTGCAGTCTTACCTGCTTTCTTGTCTCCAATGACAACCAGTTTCCTTGTCCTTGGAAAATAGTGTTGCTTCCTCATTCCAACACTCCAGCTTGCCTGAATCGAAACTGCACCAAATTCATGGTGCCAGGCTTTCCTGGCTCTGTCACTTTGATTGACACATTTACACATTTTGAAATACATATGCACACTGCTGAAAAAGTACGCAGCAAGATGTGTTCCTTTGTCTCTCAAGCCATTTTTGCGGGTCTGAAGAAAGCAACAGTGGTCCTTGGCTACAACAACTCCATCCCATCTAAGGCACTGCTCTGTCCGTGTGATGGTAGTGACCCTCATGTTGCTACATTTGGAGATGGAATCTGGACCTGCAGTCAAGATTGCAATACGTTTGGAGAGTTAACTTCTAGACAATCACCATGGTGTGAGAAAGAAGATGACTTCCCTACAAAATGTAAGTCCATAGCTATAAATGCATACATAACATACATACATATACATACATCATACACACATTAAACCCTCATTCAATATCTTTTTTCTATCTCTGTATACAGCTCCATTGGACCTGAAAACAGTTCAAGTAGAGTTGTGGGATGTTAAGTGCAAGTGGTACAACCTCGGTTTGGAGCTGGACTTGGACAAATCAAGTCTTGATGCCATCAGTGCAAACCGCCGTGAACAAGTGGAGGACTGTTTTCGAGAAGTTCTTTCTCAATGGCTCGATTTAGCTACACCTTCTCCCTCATGGAAGGCACTGGTGAAGGCACTGAGGTCTCCAGCTGTGGACTTTCCTCAAGTAGCCTCCAAGATTGAAAGCAAGTACATTTGAACATTAGACAATATTCCTATTCCCTGTAACCATTAGCTATTCTTGGAAGTCTGTAGCATGTATCATTAGTGTTTGGAATAATCTGTTTTCAAATAAAAAAAATTTTACCACAACTGGCTTTTTTTTTTTTTCTTCTTCTTTTCCTCCCTCCAAGGGCCAACAGCTGCATAGAAAAAAAATAGGACATATATAATATTGTCTGGTTCCATAGACGTCTGCACTGAAGAGAAAGGACATCCAAGCTGCGGTTGATAAAGGGTCTGGCCACACGAGACTATATAGGTTGTCCTTATTTTATGTATACCACAAGGGTACCTTTATATCAGTTGTTCCATTGTTGGTTAAGCAGCATCAAGAGCTCTTTTCTGTTTAATTGTATCACAAAGATGCTTGATCATGTGGGTTCAATTCATTACATCATCTGCACACATGGCGAGACTTAGCGTGTCCATTATTCAGAAGTTCCACTGTTCAATGGTTATACACATCATAAATATTCACTGCTGAGATTATGAAGACAGTAGTAAGCTAGCTACACGCATGCCATTAATTTTAAGGATGAAATGGTTGTTCACAGGAAAACAAACAACTGTATGCATACACAGTTCTCGTGATGATTTGTCAGATCCTATAACATATATAGACTGTGATGTAAATATATGTGTGCATATGTACATGTGTGTGTGCACCACGTGCGTGCGTGCATGCATGTGTTCATGTGTGTGTGCATGTGTGTGGTGTGTATGTAGGAGGTATTTAAGACAGAAAAAAAAAGGCAACTTTTGGAAATACTTGTCTGCCACTCTACATGAACTAGTAGATCCATGAACTAATACATTCATGCAGATCTATGAACTAATGATACACTGTGCAGATCTATGAACTAATAATACATTGCACAGATCCATGAACTAGTATATTATGCACTTCTTGGCTAAGATAGCTACTGACCATCAGGTATGTAGCTAATAGCTAGCTTGCAAGTGTTAGGTAATAGACAAAGCCCAAATAGCAAGAATCAACCAATGTGGCAACATATGAAATAGCCAGTGGATCTGCATAATGTATTAGTTCATGGATCTGCATAATGTATTAGTTCATTATAATAGCCTGTGCTTAAAAACTGTTTTTGTTGGTTTAGTTTGTTGTTGTTTTTTTGAAAGATGCAATGGAGGAAAATTTTTCTAGCAAGTTTCTAGGAACACAAACCTATCAGGAAAATAGCCTGATCAAGTAACATGTGGCATAAAAATCTTATCAGTTGCACAAAGTCAGTTGTCATGGTTATCCCAACATGTGGTTGGGTGTGGTTAGATATTCCAAGGTCTGATTGGAGCCTTGGGACACTCCTCCATCTGGAACTTGCGTAGGAACTGGAAGACACAGTGGGGACAGGCACTGGGGTAACACTGTGACTGTTTGTAGTGGGACTGCAGCTGCTTCAGTGTCTGGGGGATTGGCAGTGGGAAATTCTGAACCCGTTCCACAAACTCAAGCAAAATTCGGTTCTGGAATCTATCCAAAGGATAGGCATGGCCACATGAGAAAGCAACCAGTGCACCAGTTCTGCGTTCCTCTGGATTGGCAGGGATTATCAGTGATAAATCCCCTGTCCGATCAGACTTCTGGTTGTGAGTACGCAAACTTCCAAGAACTGATTCGGAGAGCTGAATAGAGTGATGACGTGATAAGTCTTTGTTCAGATTTCGTAAAATCTCCACCCACAGACGGAAATCTCCAACCGATGTTTCAATCGTCAGTTTTTTGATTGGTTCGTTGTCCTCATTGACTCCAGTTCGTCCTGTTTGAGTGGACTCGGAAGGGTCAGGGTTCGAAATGATGTCATCAGGGGTGGGGTTACCAGCAGAAATGAGGGAGAGGACCTCTTGTGCCACAGAAAGGTGGAAGGAGAGAGAAAAATCAAGCACATTTGTCCTAAGGGGAAATAGTACAAGATTTGTAAAGGACTAGTGGACTGTAGAATGATTACTACAACCACGCCACTGTCTACCCAGCTGCTGAAATTAATATACCTCCCCATGAAGCTTCTCATGCATCAAATCTATTCAGTATGTACCCTCTTAAGACAAGACTAAGTGGATATGCCATGGAAGAAAAGTGATGAGTCAGCACTTTCTCGAGAGACTCAAAGTGAAACTTATGTGACTTCCAACTGTTTATTAACTGCAAAGAAAGAGCATAATTACTATCAGGTTTTTGTCAAATTTATTGCTCACGTTTTCCAAGATATCCAGAGCTTCACGGATGAAAGTGGCAGAAAAGTAGTTTCTGTGCTCCGATAAAAACTTTTCCATGTACTCCAGTGCCAGGGAGGCTGCCTGCTCCTCTATGGCTTCTCTTCCTGCCCCTTCATCCACCTCCAATCCCCTTAGAGCACATCGTAGGGCCTGTAGTATAATAGCAACACATGTAGCTTTTCCCCTACATACACAATATGAGTAGGTCATGTGACAATTTGGCCCCACCCATAGGCAAGCTGTCTACAGGTATACCAGTCAATCCATGGAATGTATGTACATGGACTTACTGGTACAAATTCACTAACCGGCCATTAGTGTCTGCTTAGTGCACTGCACTGGCACGGCACAACTATTGTAGCATTCATTATAGTCTCATGCAGGCCAGACCCTTTACCAACTCAAGGACCTAACCCTATACTAAGGCATCACGATCTTAATTTGGAATGGAGATTTATGGCTAGCTACCCCATTCTTTAAAAACAAATTTGCTATCAGAGGTTGACTAGACTCCTCTCTGCATGGAAGAGTCTGGCCCACACAAGACTACATGGTTGCTCCCGAGGGTTTAGAATCTACTTAAGACCATTAAAACTCAGATAATAAACCAGAGATAAACTACAGGTCATATTGTCCAAAATTATAGTAAAACTAATTGAACATCACTACTTTGTAGACACACAAAACTTCCTACAAGAGCTCCTGAGCTAGTATAATTATATCCATCTTTCTTTTCTTGTGTTCCAGTGTCCAACAGCAGCTAGCTGCAGTTTACTGTACTTATAATAAGCTCACCCATCTATTAGTCCTATAGGCAAAGCCTAAAGTGATTTTTACATTACAAGTAATGTTAATGGTAACCACATACACATAATGTACAATGCTTATGTGGGCATGCGCACAATGTTGTTATGACCACGGCATGCTAAGCACTTTGCACCTGCTGATGCAGCTAAAAATTACAAGTGCCATGAAGATCTGGGTCTTGCTGCTGTGGCTGCTACTGCTACATCCAAGTAAGTAAGCACTGCCTTTGTCTTCTATCCTGTCATAGTTATCTCTATGCTCCACAGTATCAGATGCTGAAACATGCCAGGAAAAAGGTGATATTAGATTGAGAGGGAGAGATGGGGAAAATCTTAAAGCTGGTCGCATAGAGATATGCAATGGAACAGTCTGGAGGGTAGTGTGTGGAGGTGATTGGGATATGATGGATGCCAATGTGGTGTGCAGGCAGTTAGGATTCCCTGAGGGAGGTAAAGTTTTCACTTGATAATGTATCCAGAACACATTATATTATGTGTATAGGAGAAGAATATTTCTCTTTTGGCCAAGAAAATAACGGAGGACTCAATACTTGGGGGTGCTTAGGGAATGAGATGAAACTTATCAACTGCACACACACAATAAGCAATGAATGCAGTTTTGCAGGAGTGGCATGCAGTAAGTATGACACTCACAATGCACTCTCACTTTGAATCACAATAATAATACACACAGGGACCACTATTACTGTGACACCATCCCTAGCCACCTGCACTGTGCTTGGAAGGACATTACAAGATAACATGGCATCGACTATAGGTCTGGGGGTAATGGTAGCCCTCTTGGCCTTAGGGTTGGTGTGTATGGTCATATGGAATGTGTATTTGCATATGAAGAAAAGAATATCAATCAATATGAGGTTAGAATTGACACAATGATCTTACACACGTATATATACACATATATATATGTATACTGTATACATGCAGAACCAGTGCCTTCAATTCCATAGTTAACCCCACTTCCAGTTCTGGCGTCATTAACCCTGCCTCCAATGACCCCAACTCCACAAGTACTGTCTCCCAGCCATATCATCCGACCACCCTTCCCATAATACGCACTCCCAGTTTAAGATCTAGTCTTAGTTCCTCCACATAAACTAAACATGCATGCACAAAATTCACAGGCTGTAATATTCAGTCATGAAAATGTAAAGGGGCTGGGCATTATAGCTACATCAAAAAATAAATTTTAAAAAAAATAAATATTTTTTTAATAATTGTCAACATCAGCTAGCAGATAACTATATAGTCCTGGCAGGAGGACGTGGTTAGTGACACATTAAACGGGTTTTCCCCTGATTACAGTAATTGGGAGAGAAACCTATTCCAGAACTTTCCACATTATGAACAAGGGGGGGGGGGGGGGGGGGGGCAAGGGGGCATGGTTCTCAATTCTCAGAGACAACCTAGCAAACTACACAAGTCCAGTACTGGGTTTCACTTTTGCCAAGTTGCAAGGTCATAGTACACATACCTGTGCCCAGTGGCTTTCAAGGTTGGCAATGGTGGTCATACTGCCCCAGTCTTTCCAGTCTTGGCACTGCCACAACACCAGAGAGGTTCGGTAGAAGCCATATAGGTGCTCCAGGGCTGCGTCCAGGGCTTTTCTGCCATAGGGGGTGTGAGGGGAATCTGAAGAGGTAAGAAAGAAGGCATGTTGAGTGGATGAAAAAGGAAGACACCACAATAATCATGTACTGCATAAGGTGAGTGTGTGTGGTGAAGGAGGTAAGCAGATTTTGAGAGTACTAACAATAGTCAAAATAATGAGCAAGCTAATGCAAACAAGTGAATGATCGTTGAGAGAGTATGTGGGTGTGTACTGGTCCACAGAGAGGGAAAGTGGGCGTGTACTGGTCCATGGAGAGGGTACGTGGGTATGTACTGGTCCACGGAGAGGGAAAGTTGGTGTGTACTGGTCCATGGAAGGCTACATGGGTGTGTGCTGGAGGTCTTCACCCCATGGGTGTATTATGAGTAGGATATTTCTGGCCTGATCAAACATCAAGTACCATATCCAGGCAATACCACTTCGTTGTCGTTGTTGTTGTTGTTGTTGTTTTTTGTGTTATTTTTCAAGCACTGAAAGAGAAAGTTGTATGCTGATAATTACAGTGCATGCATAGCTCACCTATTGATGCAAAATCTGGCAGCTCCCATCCTAAGTCTAGTTCCAGCACATTCAGCTCAGAAGGATCAGGTGACTACATACATACATACAAGGAAGTGAGGAGGGTAAGAAAGGGTGTGGTTTTGATTTACTGTCTCGTGTGGAGATTTCATGCTGTCTGTAGCTGGAGAAATAGAGCTGATGGGGCGTGGCTTGTAGATCGTTTGTGATCGGGAGCGGTGAGAATGGGAGGAGCCTTCATGTTCCCCAAGGGGTATTCCAAGCTTAAATCAAATTATAAAATTCTTCATACGAAATAATGGTAAAACCATTCCTTGAAGAGTATGTACTAGCATACATACATACATACATACATGCACATACATACATGCACATACACATACACATACATATACTACATACATACATACATACATACATAATATTATATACATACATACATACATACATACATACATACATACACACATACACACATACATACATAATATTATATACATACATACATGCACATGCACATACATACATATATACATACATACATACATACACATACGTACATACATACATACATACATACATACATTCATACATACATACATACATACATAATATTATATACATACATACATACATACATGCACATACATACATACATACATACATACATACATACATACATACATGCACATACACTACATACATACATACATACATACATACATACATACATACATACATACATACATACATACATACCTGTCCCTTATCTCCTTTACCCCACACCCATGGGACTCCCTTTTCATCGACAGCGAGTGAGAACTCATCACCGGATGCAATAGCAACCACCTTGTGCTCATCCAAACCTTCCACCTGTTTAGGCTGAACCTAAAGTATATCAGAGACAAGTCTACATAATCATATCCCTCACGCTACATACATAAGGTGTCTTCACCACTTATCCTGAATACACATATCCCTCATGCTGTGTACACAGTCTTTGCCACTTCTCCCATGGAGAAGGGCTAATATCCCTCATGTTACATAATAATGTAAGATGTCCTTACCACTTCTCCTGAATGGAGAAGGCCTAGTTGTCCATTCATATTGCTCCCCCAGCCATAGACGACACCTGAAGAAGTCAACATGAGGGAGTGGTGGTTGCCACAAGATACCTGATCGGGATAGAGGCAAGAGGGGAGGAGGAAGAGAGGAGAAGAGGGAAAGGAGATTGAGGAGGAAGGGTTCCAGGTGGGGGGGGAGTAAAAATTTATAACACATCCAAACCTTTTATATACGTAGGAAAAGGACAAGACAATTATACATTTAACAGCAGGGTTCTGCCCACACTGGTCAACAATGGCTTTGGCTAAGGCTTCATGATGGTTTTCAGGTGCATGCAGTGATGCATGCTGATGCATGTGATATGGCATGACACATGCTGCATGTGCTCTGTAGCTTCTCCTATTCCATGGACACGGGGATGATTAAAACCAGAACCAGGGTTTAATGCAGTGTTTTGCTTGAGGGGGGTCAAATGCCTAGTGAAAAATTTTGAGAAGGGCCAACTACATACAAGCCTGTACATGTATGTGGGATTCTATGAAAATCTCATTACGAAAGCTTGGGGGGGGGGCATCATTTAGGAGCCCAAAGGGGACACAAAGGGACACCCCTATTCAACATAGTCTTATAAAGTGAGTATAGCAAAATATGTTTCAGCTACCACTCAAGAATTCTGGGGAAGAACCCTGTAACAGTGCCACTGACAGCGGATAATTGCTACTGTAGAACTCTTCACCTGTACAATAGTGTTGTCTAGTTCCACATCATCTCTGCACACCCTTTGAGGACTGAGGGTGTTAGTGATGGCACCAGCGCTCACTCCTCCCCCCATTCCAGCAGTCTGCTGTCGTTCCCTTGACTTCTTGTATTCCTTCAACCCCTGTGGACCACCCGTTCCCGATTTCTAAGTTTAAAAAAAATCATGTTAAAGGAAATAAAATATTATCTCAACAAAATTTAATGTCAATGAGAATACATACATACATACATACATACATACGTATAATAATAAAAAATGTCTTACATGTCTGTTGAAATTCTTTCCCCAATAGAAAATCTCCTGGTCTGTTGTAACAATGACCTGCATAATTAGTATTAATATTGTAGATAGGTAGGTGTGGTGAAAACTACTGAGCATGCTCAGAAATACTTGATACTCACTAAATCCGAACCCCTTTAATCTGCCATATTAATGATATTATTCATGGCTATTTGAGGTGCATTAAATGGAAATTAGAAAGTGTTCCTTTCAAACTGTATGCATTCATTAATCCGAAGCTTTCACTGATCCAAATGGGCTCTGGTCCCATGCTATTCGGATTAGTGAGGGTCCACTGTAATAACATGCTCAGGATTACATGAAATAGTACCACATTGAGCGTATATACCCTGCTATCTTTCTACTGCTTCCTTACAGTGTGGAAGTTGCCACAAGCCAGGAGGTAGACAGTTGAGTTGGCAAGGGCTTCTACCATCTTAGGTGAGGACTGCTTCTCTGTGTTACCATGTCCAAGCTGACCATACATGCCTATACAACGAACATAGGGTAGTACTCCCAAACCTACTATGTAAGTGAAAATAGTGGAACCCTATAATATACATACTGTACATTATGGAACCAGCTATTCTTGTTCTTTAATCAAGAGGTTTTTAACTCTTGAAAGGTTCGATTTGTATTAGCAGTACGGGTTCCATTGTAACAGCTGGTCACTGCTTATTTCAAGGGGTCAAGTGTATTTAAGGTACCGGATGTACAATCAATCTTGCTTTTTGACCTGAAACATACCATTTCCAAAGGTGTAAACTTTGCCCTGAAAAAATAAAAAAGAAATAGTACTTTATTTCTCTTAATTAGAGGAAATTCGTGCTGACCTCAGCAGTGAGAATGGCACTATGTCCATAGCCAGCTGCTATCAGGGAGACCTGTTTGCTGTCAAGGAGACTTGAATGGGTGGGTACAAACCTGTCGTCAACGCTCTTCAGACCCAGTTGTCCATGCACACCCCACCCCCAACTCCATACCCTAAAAATTAAAAAAATTTAAAAAACAGGTCAGCATTAAATTGGTGATCTACTCCCACCACTCAGTTAGGGTCCAAGGAAATGGCTTGTTAAATTTGGTGGTTAAATTTTTGGCGTATAGGATACTGGGTATCATCTAACCATGTACATGTGCATAGAAGTACATAGGGTTATTACTGTAAGTACATACATAATGAATAATGAGTGTGGTGGTCAGACTGAGTGGTGGTCAATACAGGGACAAACTGACCAGTGTGGGGAGGACTCTTATGCTACTTACTGATGGTCATCGTCAAGGGCTAGTGAGTGATACTGCCCACACACCACCGAGACGATGCTTTTGTCTGCTAGGGCAGCAATCTGAACTGGACGAGTCTTCTTCAGGGTGTCCCCATGCCCCAGCTGTGAGTGAGTGAGTGAGTGAGTGAGTGAGTGAGTGAGTGAGTGAGTGAGTGTGTGTGTGTGTGTGTGAGAGAGAGAGGGACTTAGTTGCAGCCTAGAAGCACCACAAGCATTTCCACAATGAATTAAGCTGGCAGGTCCTTCTTACCTGACCATGTGAAGATGATCCCCATGAGAAGATCTGAAAGACAACAAATACATTAGCAAATTAAACTTCATCCCATGCATAGCAACTAGCTCCGCCCACAGCAACTCACCCCTTCTTGACAGAGGGCAATGGTGTGCTCCGCCCCACATGAGACTGAAACCACGTGGATGTTCAGCATAAACATTGTCTCTACTCTAAGAGGAGTTGCTTTCCCTTCTTCCTCAATATCTCCATGGCCCAGTCTATCAAATAGCCAAAAGGTCACTAAAGGTCAGGTCAAGCTAGGAGTACTATTTTGTATGCTATGCATACACTTATGCCACCCCTTAATATAAGAAGTACCCTATTATGTGCAATATTATACACATACCATTATACAGCCAAATACCCTATTGTGTGCACATGGTGTACCCACTTACATAATTAAAGTAACAAGTACACCTGTGCTGTTAATTAATTAAAGCAGCAAGCCACAATAGCCTAACCACTTGAAGCTATATACACCATCTCCACCCTTCAATACATGTATACATATGTAACTATGATACTGCAGGGCTCACAGTAACACTCTAGTATTGTCCGGACATGATTATCTAATAGCAATTTTAAGAGTATAGCTATAATAGAAAAATTAGTCGGACAAAGGCAGAAAATGACCAGATAAATGAAGAAATTGACTGGAAAATGTCCTGTGACTGACTGTTATTGTGAGCACTGATACTGTACATTGCCCTATCAGAGGTTCAAAGGTTGAGCACACTTACTTTCCATTTTTTGTTGCTCCCCAGGTGTAGAGGTTGCCATTGACAACCACTGCAGCATGGTGCATACCACAAGACAGAGTGCTCCCTCTGACCCATTGAGAACCCTCCGTGTACGAGTTAGGGGACTGGAGAGATCGAGGGAGGGGGAGACGGGAGAGAGGATATAAAAAGAAGCAGTTATGGGAAAGGGGAGACCAAGTTCATACGTACCTTTGCATTAGTTGCGATAGAACCTGAAACAGCTGACCTCAATGGAGATAATGACAGCCTGTGTGTCATTTAGATTTTTCAATGGTCAAAAATTTTTTTACATACTATTGTCATACAACAGTACAAAGATCCTGGATAAGGGGTACTACCCACAGAGTTTAGATGTAAATGAAGGTACCTATTCTGGAAAAATGGTGCAAGAGTTGACATTATGCTTTACTTACAAGTTATTAGGACCAGCTGGTTTGTGTTTTCTCCGCTGGTTGAGAATTATCAGAGAGATGAGGAACATTTCAATGTACGCTTCCAATTTGGGAGTGCTGGACTCCTCCCCCTGCCCTGCCCCTTCCGAGCTGTTATTGGTGGCTATAGAAACAAGTGATCCAGTTGAATTGCTCCTGCAGGGGAGGTGAAGAAACTGACACAGACCATACAATCATACACTGGATAATTTTCATCAATGACTAAAATTTTAAGACACAATTACTAAACTACTGAAGGGTACAATGAATACTGTTGTTGTTGTTGTTGTTGTTATTGTTGTTGTTGTACTTACTGTCTCCGATGTGTGTATGCCTTGATGAGGAGAGGCTGAATGGCATTGTGGGAGGGGTCGAAGAGACGTGTGATGCGGAGCAGGTTGGGGATGTCCAGTTGAGGGAGGAGGGAGCGCAAGTGATGCAAGTGGGCGGGCAAGATGGACGGCTAAAGGCGGGGGGGGGGGGGGGGGGTAGTGGGAAGTGGGTGGAACTGATTATGCACATTTCAGAAATTTAGAGAAATTACAAATTTTTTTCTTTCTTTCCAGATCACTGAATTTCCACTATGTGGTGCAGTAAACTTGCGCAACAACTACGTACATATGTGCACACCTTAGCATGGAGAAGTCGGACAAAGTTTGCTGGAGTCATCTGGTAGAGAAATAATCCTGCAGAAAATCAGAAAATGTTCTCTCAGTATGAGCCTAACTGCAGTAATGTTAATACTATCAGTATAGGGGAACTGCCTGGCTCATAGGTGGTCACAGTCAGCTACTGCATGCAATACTCCTGCGTACATATCAGGTGCAATGAGAGACAGAGTAGTGTAGTGATGTCACGAACTTACATATAGCTTCTGTCGTCAGCCAGCAATTGAAGTGGCAATAGGTGTACATACATACATAGCTGGGAGAGGCACTGTTGGAGTGCCTTAGTTAATAGATGTGCTTTCATTATAGGATAGCCTAATAGGAAATGTCCTGTATGCTAAGCACCCTTAATGTTGTACCAATTGGCAGAGTGAGTTAGAGATGTACTGTGGCTATATGGATGTTGTATGTACCATTGGCAGAGTTAGTGAGGGTCTTGATGTACTGACGACTGGCTAGGGAAGACTGAAGGCTGTAGTTGATATCCAGTGCCCCATGACTGATCATCTTCTCCAGAGCCTCTGCTAGTTTATGGTGAGTCTATGGGACAATTACAGTGATTAAGCCATACACAGATAGGCAGTTGTCACATGCAGATCATGTGATCATATTAGATTGTGACCATTATACCAGGACAGCGCTTCTGCAACATACATAGTGAATAAGACATCTGATCATGTGATTGCTTCAAGACTTCCATGTGAACATATCATGTGATCAATGAAAACCATGTGATCTGATCACGTGACCACATTACTGCTAACATAGGTATTATCATAAGAGCAAGAGATAGATGCCAAAGGATATACTAAAAGGTATTTACTTTGGCAAGATCAAAGAGCTGTTCTTTGAGGCCACAGTGTATGAGGAGCTCCATGGCAACAGTCTGATCATAGAGAAACTTCTCACTTAGGAACTGGCTGAACTTGTCCATCATGACTGCTCCCTCAGGGCTCCCATGGCAACGCAAGCACTGGGAATGTGGATAGAAAATTATCAGATCGATCCCATGTGGCAGGTTAAGGCTCGCTTAGACAGATAACAATAATGACGAAGATCTCAGAGAAATTACTTTGATATGACACACAAGGTATATGTGGACTAACTAGATCACATGACTATAGATGATGTAATCACAACACTTAAGGTATTAGGTGGGGCATGCACCACCTGCATCCTACATCAATTATTTCAATGTGACTTCCAAGGGAAAAAGAATGACTTCGGGACATGATTACATACCTCATGAATGAAACACTTGAGAAGGACATTTTGGACCTGTTTGGGCTGGAGGAGGGAGGTGTGGCCTGTGTTGTCATACACCAGTTGATGCAAGTAGTGCACCAGCTCTGGGACCCGCCCAACTTCAGAAAAACACTCAATAATCCTTGCAGATGGGCACTACACAAAAAAAAAGATAACGCACACAAAAAGTAGATAGATACATACACAAACACCACTTTCGTCCCCTTCAAAGATATTATAATTATGTGATTAAAGACTTCATTAAAATTTACTTCCTTTAGTTCTTCAACAGAAATGTGGACTCAAAAAAAATGTGTGGCTACACAAAAATATTTCTTGTACAGACTCATCCCTACCCCTGGTTTTACCCTGGCCTTACCCTGGCCTTACCCTGGATAATTCAAACAACTTTAGGGCTTGAGAATACTGCCTGTCCTTCAACTTCTTTTTTGCTGCCTCCTGATAGAGTCCACAGACATCCAGTCTGTACGTGATCCCGAACTCCTCTGCCCCCTCATGGGACTTTGAAGAAAGAACCAGCTGGAGGAATATGTCCTCCGGTGAGAGGACCTGACGACACTGGTACACGCCTGTTGTTGTCACAACAATACAGCCTCCCATGTTGGAATTGGGTGTGGCAAGGGGGTTGTGGGAGCGATCATGTGACAGGGATGCTAGCTGGTTGGACATATTAGAGGTGGAGTAGAAACCAACAAGGTTGCTTCGAGATGGAATGCTAAACTGTTGCAGGATGGAGTTACTCTCTGTGGGGGTGGGGTTGGTCTGGGAGGGGGAAGAGGAAGAAGAGGGGAAGAGAAGGGGAGAGAAGGGAGAGAGGGAGGGAGAGAAGGAGGGGGGAAGGGGGAGGGGGGAGGGGGGAGGGAAAGGAAGAAGAGAAAAGAGTGAAAGATAAAGAGGGAGTATACTTAACAAGACTCACCAGATCAGAAACACTGGCTCTCTGGCTCGACATGATACTAAGAGTGAACTGCATATGTAGGGAGGACGGGGGGGAAAGGTTAAAGTTCATAAAGCAAGTTAACGTCAAGGCACGTCTCTATCACTCACCGAACAAGGATTAGCTTCATCGTTGTGACTCACTACAAATAATATTCTGTCCATGAGCAGAGCAGCAGTAGCCCCTCCCATCAACTGGTACGTCCGCAAGGGAGTGTTCAACAACTCAAAGTCGTAGCTGAAAATCTGAAGGATAAGAAATCTAATCATGAAGCAGCACAATCTGAGATCTACTTGCCTCCATTTTGAAGGTTTGGAGGTTGAGAGCAGTGAGGAAGTGATGCCCCCTCCAGTCCTGTGTTAGAAGATTGTTGAACTCCGAAAAAAGCTATAGAAAATAGCAAGGTTTGGTGTCTAAACAAGCAGTTCATTTTCTTTTTTCATCACATACATACATACTGAATGTACATAATTATCAATTCATGTTGCTTAATATGTAATTACAACAAGGAGAGGATGGGAAAGTAGAGAATTGACAGCATAAGGAATCGCATGTGCTCAACAGTCTGCGAGTTACTGTGGCTGGATGCATGGGTCATAATGTACGTACCAGCCAAATTTGGGATCACGGGAGGTCCTGCTGTATGGCTGATGATAGCTTATCTACGCACTTACTGAGAAGCTAGTGACTTCAAAGGACTCGACAGTCTCTCCCTTTATGAGGAAGCTCTTGACCACCATGTCGTCGGGGAGCACTTCAAATCCACTAGCCTGAGCATCGGAGTAGGAGGTACCAGCTGCCTCGTGGTAGTGTTCTTCCAACAGCTGTTTGTACCACTCCCCACCTCGCAAACCAAGCTACAGAGAACATCATAATACTCCTTAATTAAAGCACACCATTTGTGATAAGAATAGATCACTAAATAAACTGCAGGGTTATACTGTCATTAATAGTTACACTGCATGGTTATAGACATCAACACACGTACTGTCAGGTTATATTGGGGTGGCTTACTTATATACATGGTTCACTCTAGGTACATACACAAACTGCAAGTCATAGGGTTATCCTTTTATGGTGCACTAGGTTTCCCCCTGTTTGGTTATAGAACTTCAATAGGTCTATATGACATTAGTTGAATCATACTCAAGAATAATCCTACTTAAGCACCCTGTTTAAAGTAGAGCTAGGGGAGACTCTGAGACACATATAGGGTGTGGATTAATAATACTGACACTATTAGTCTTTCTTGAAACTGCTATATTAGCCATTTCTTAGAGCTCTGTTTGAGATAAGCTAGAGTAATCACTAGGGATCTCCCCATACCAAGAGGTGAGTGGAGTGATCTGGTTGGTGAGCCAGCATCAAGTGATCAATGCAGCCAGCAACGATAACAGTAGCCACTTCTCCTTCTTTCAGATCAAAGAAGGTCACCTCTCCGACCTCTGACCCCATGATACAAACATGCCGATTGTCCATGGTCTCCCACCAGGCAATGCAGGTGGGTGACGCCTTCTTCTGGTTGGGCTTGATGGTTGAGATGTCATCAGCCGGACCAAATGAGTTCCGGAGCCGATGGTCCTAAGAAAAGAAAGAAAAACCTGGAGTACTTGCAGGCAGATGTAATGGGTGTACAGCCATAATGTGCCATTCTTTTATAGTTTTTTGGGGATCCTTCCAATAGGGTGGATGTGAGAAGACATTCCGTGGGGTGAATCTAGACTAGTTGCCCACAATGGAACTACTTTTATTGTCATCAAAATCTCTAACAAGTTTAAAGGTCACTATTCTACTAGTGGACTCCTATACTTGTACACAAGATGAGTACACCATACACCAGTACTTCTTTCAATAGCAGATTTATTCTCATGGACGAAGACAATCGTCGACACCTTAAAGATAATAAGTACATGAGATACAATAGCCTTTGAAGCATGGTCATTTTTGCAAGCACATTTCAAGGGTATGTAAAATGGTTCTTCATTGGATTTTTGGCAATGGTGGTATATGTGCATCTTCCACTGTACCTTCTTGGCCAAGCTGAGAACTGGAAGTAGGTAAAGGGTTCCATCCAAGCAGGCACAGGCCAGCCACTCCCCCAAGGGATCTAGGACCATGTCCAGAATGTGCTGCTGGTGGCTCTCGAACCATTTCAATTGCTTGATTGAAGGGGTTCCCAAAAAAGGGGTGTATCTGATTACAAGATAGCCTGAGGGAGATGATGAGATGATCAGTGCACAACCTTGTTTAATTAACAGGGGCTTACCATTGTTACAGAAGAGAACAAGGACAGAGTATTCTGCACATTCTCTCCAGCTGCAAAGGTCTATTCCAATGGATGAAGATCCACTCAAAGATGAAGTATCTTCAAGAGAAATAAAGATGGATGAATCAAACATTCCATCTAGAATTGAGGGATCTACTACATAGAGCCTAGATATCTATAGTGTTTCAATAGGGGAAAGATGAGCTAATTCGGACCACGTGAAGACTGCTGATCAGTCAGTCACTGCAGTCCATAGCTAGCCTGTAAACTACTTCCCCTAGTCAGATCCGAACCTATTCCGTGATTTGGAGCTTCTCCTCCAGCGGCAGGCTGGTCTTCTTCTACTTCGAAGAGCTTCACACAGTCAAATATCTTGGTATCCATCCCCCGCTTGTGCTGAATCAGCAAGTTTGATGATGACGGTTCGTAGGTCAGAGTTCACAGTTCAGACCCACGTGGGAAAAGAGAAAAGATGTCTGTAAGATTCAGGAATGCGCTCAGAACAGCAAGACTGTGTGCACAGGGTACTCCTCCTTTCCCCAAAAAGGTGATAAACTTGTGCAACTGGTACGTGAAACTGGTCAAACCTGGAAAGGAGATCCCTGATGACCAATTTCAATGCGTTGTTCCCATGAAGTAAGTGAAGATGGTCACGTTGCTTGATTTAATAATCATATTCTCATTTGTAGAATGACCAAATTTGATATCAGAAACTATTTTGAGAAGATTTACAACATCAGAGTGAAAAAAGTCAACACAAGGATACAAATAGGTGTGTGAATCACCTTCCTATAAATTTGTTCCATGGTTTGTTCTATCCACTATTCTTGCAGGTAAAGAAAAACGAATCAGTCCACTCAGTCCAGTCAAAAAGAAGACACCAGATTATAAAGTGGCTTATGTTACCATGGTGAGTCCCTTTGTGTACTAGTCTGGTAAAGTATGAACAGTATAATATGCTCAATTTAGGTGGACCAAACTTTTAAGTTTCCTGATCTGTTTAGCAAGTTTGAGAAGAAAAACAGTGACTCCATGTAGCCCAATTCCTTATCCATCACCAATTCATGATCATACAGTTTATACCGACTACCATTATCATCATCAATGATTTTCAACAGAAAAGACATCATTACAAGAGATCGGACAGTCAATATGTACACCAACAAAAAAAATAAATTAATGATCAGATCAACTGAAACAAAAAACACCAGTGTTCTTTTAAATGTTAGTACCAACATGTTAATAACTCTGCATAATAATTGTGGTGTGAGATGAGTTGATATATAATGATACATGTGATGGTCATGTGATGGTCATGTGATAAGTTGAAGTGAGTTGAATGCAGCGACAAAAAAGTGACGATATATCTTGATTAAGTGGACGATTGGACAACGGTCAAACAAACGAGACGATAAAATGATTATACAGACACAATTAATGCTGTGAGTTTTGATGAATGCGTAAAATGTAAAGATCTGTGGGCATGTCATTTGTGCTTTAAGTGTGTGCGTGCCTCAAGGCTCATCATGATCCAGCATGGAACGGACAGCTTCATAAATGCAGATAGCACTCACTCCAAGAGTGGTGTAGAGTCCACTGTCATTCGACGCAATGCTCAGTTCACTCGAGGCTTCCAGACCGGAGTCCACTGATTGTCCTCCAGAGAATCCTTCTGGGTCCTCAACCACTGATTGGACGACTCGCCTGGCCCCCATGCTTGCACTGCTCGGTCGTCTGCGTGTGGGGAAACTCCGGGACCTGTTTCTGTCAAACGCAGAGCCTTCAATAATTCCTGCAGTTTCTCTCAGTTGCGCACTGCTCTGAGGTCTGGTGTTCAGTAATGAAATGACAGGGCTCTCCCCACATTCTGAATTGAAGCTGGACTGACTACTGGAGGTGGCAAATAGCCCCTCGTCATGGGATCTTCGATCGTCCTCCTCACTAGACTGCTCCTCCGCGGTTTGATGTTCATCATTAAATACGCCCTCAAGATGGAAAAGGCCTTCTTCAGTAAGGGAAAGAACACGACTTCCCCTCTCTCTCCCACGAGCACTGGGAATGGCAGGGCTGCTTTGGTTGTGGCGTCCCAGGCAGCGACGCTGGAGCTGTGGGGTGGAGAACCGTCCAGGGTCCAAGTCCGAGGGCGAATAGGAATAGGTGAACCTCCTGTGGCAATTTGGAGTGGAGGTGCTCACACAAGCGTTGGTACTGTAGTCTGTGGCACGAATGAAGGCATACTGCAAGCAAAGAGAGAAAAGTGTGTGTTAAATTGGTGAATCCTTATAACTACATACGGAAATGTTCTGTTCAGTTACTTTATTGGTTGCACACTCTCTGTTTGGTGTCTATCACTGCTGTGATGGAGTGACAGTGATGAGAGGTGCATGCTGCCACATGGAAAGCGAGTCAATCATTTCAGCCCCTCCCATCAATAGGTACATATGATCATGTACACACTTGTTCGTTCAGGGGAGCATTACTTCACTCTGTATTATACAAGGCCTGAAATTTACACTGGGAATATTTAGAACTGTTTTTGTTTTAACATTTTAAATGTCCATGTTGTCCTGAATAAACAAATCAGTGATCTTTGAGTGGATTTACTACAAGCCTGTGGGAAAAGTTATTATAACAGCTGTGCTCAGTATGGGGAAAAAACACACCGTCTGTTTAAATATGGACAGGACTCTAAACAATCAATATACTACAGCAATCAAAGATAACCCGACAGTACTCCTAAACCCTTTAGTACCATGATATGCCTGACACCCTAGGAAGTATAGTGATAGTAAACATGCTAGAGTCAGCATTTTTTTTTGAGGTAACCAGACAATGGGTGGTCTGATAATACAATAGCCTATAAAAATACTATCACCCCATAATGACCAGCGGACAGACAGATGCTCCAATAGATATCAATCCCAGACTCCTATGTAGAGGTAAACAATAATATGCTGTGCTGGCACACTAATAGCTTGGTTGCCATTTTTTTCACATCCATCAATACCTCTATGTGTTTTGGCCATATGCCAAAAACCCAATATGCAAAAATACAAAGTAGAGGAAAGAAAGAAAGATCTTTTGATCTACAATAAACTGTCATTTGTATATCGATCCTTTGATGCTTTGATGTATTTATGCTTGGGCATTGTATTAATCAATTGATGGAAAAAACACACAAAAATCGCATATCAGCATATTTCAGACGGTAAACAAAACTCTGGAGAGAGGGTTGCCACAACAGTAACACCCTTGCCTTTGATTTTGCAATCCCTGTTTGCTGGCTGGCTAAGTGTATTGACAGTAAAACATTAGTGGGAGTGTTCAGTTAATTAAAGGGTAATCAGCACACATCACTTTGGCATAATTCCAAACATTTTAAGTACTTGATATGAATTTCTCCCAGGCCATTCATTGGTAATTTTTTTGCTCAATTGGACATGATAAAGAATTTAGCAAGGTCCATTAAGATAATAACAAGTTGTCAAGACAATAGGGACTTACCCAGCCTCCATTATCGGCTATCCACCCGATGACCGTCTGCAATACAAACTTCCAAAGCTTCTGGAAGTTTTGTAGTGGCTCATTAACATCAGGGGCTTCCCTGTTCTCCAGACACTGGGAGAGAAGACGGGACAAAGCGTGATAGAGACTGACCACGTAATTCCAGGATAGCTCATGTCCCAAACTGAGGGAAGCCAAAAGGTTCTCAATCAAAGCATTAACCTGAGTAGCAAAATTATATAAAATCAATAATGCAAACACAAAATTCAGTGGGTGAAAAATTTTACCTGCACATCTGTGTTGAATTCGTCACCCACTACCTTAAGGCGCTCAGCAATCCTGCGGGCAAGGATCTCGTTGGCCTTGGAAGGGTCATGCTGCAAGAAAGAGGAAGTGGAGGAGTGCTATGAATATCAGAAAGTGCACTAGCACTCCATATAGGGATGAGCTCTATAATTATGTTGAGTTAATTCTCTATTTAGTGGGTCCATCACTTCTATTGATCGATTCTTATCAATCAGTATTCAATTTGGGTATAGTAGGTTTATAAACAACCTCTGAATTATGACATGTTGTTGCATGTAAACATGTTATGCAAGAGTGGGTAATACGAACCATTAGAATAATTTTTCGTCCTGATAATAATAAATGTCACTCATCGGATGATTGGAGTGACCAATCAGATTTTATGCAGAGTCACATTTGTGTATGCCATGGTTTCTATGACAATACTGCAGCAGCCTCCATCACATGACAAATACATGCACTAGTGATAATTATTATTCATAGCCATACAGGTGCTCTTTCTTAGTCAGCAAAGAAACCACCACTTAGTCCAAGGAGTTTAACTACTTGAATGAGGGATGGTCTAATACAAGGATTCTGATGTTTACCAGGAAACTTTCATACAAGATGAGACATGTGCATAATTATGAGAATATAATCTACAGATTTCATTTGTAATTCTAAAGCTGCTAATCAACTTCTTACCTAAACTAATGCTGTGACGTAGCAAATGCATAAAACAATCAGTGACGTAAGCACATGCATGCGCACACACGTGACTCGAACTCCATGTGATACTTTTGGGTATTTATGTACAAGCACATATAAGTTCAGTTCCTGATTCCCAGGAATCCATCAAACTGATGCATGTTGCATGGAGAGAGTGTAGAATAACAATTCCACTACAGCTGTTCAACAGTATAACCTGATCTAAGCAGCAACTCTCTCACTGGTATTATTACTATGGTACTTTAAGGAGAGCTGTTTTATAGACAACTTACCAAGTTAGGTACATTACAGGCAAAGCTGGGTTTTCTGCTAGCAGTACCATGGTGACCCCCACCCCGTTCTGGGCCGGGGGGATAGGACGACACAAAGTCCCGTTCATTGGGAAGTGGAGAGGAGTGTAAGGGGCACTCTATGGGATCCGGTCGAGGGGTTGTCTTTCCTGAACTATTGCTAGATCTGGATAGATCCCTCTTGAGTACAAGATTCTGAGGTCTGTCTTGCGGAGGTTTATCTATGATTACGTAGGAGTCAGAATCCGTCCGTGGTGCAGGTGGTGATGGAGACGTTGTTTCTGTCCGAATCGCAGGAATGGCAGCTTCTAGGTCAACAGAACTAGAGAGTTGTCTGGCTGCACAACGCGGGGGGGAAGGAACCACCTGTACCGATAGCGAGTGAGGTAGCGTGTTAACGGGGGTAGAGTCGCTAGGCGAACTGCATCCTGCTTTTCTTACACTGCAACTGTCTCCCAGTCTGGTAGAATGGGCGGCTCGGGGGTGAACTTCTCTGCTCCTCCGGGAGCTGGGGTTGGATATGTCCGCATTTCGCTCTAACAAAGTCAGTGTCAGTTGCTTTAGCGTCTCTGCAGAAAGCTTAAGGTTCGCTTCCCGTATATCGACGTCTTGAGAGCTCATAAATAGTTAGCTAGCTTAAACACACCAAAAAAAAAAAAAATTTCTGACGAAGCTTCCGTTTACCTTCTTTTTATACCCGCCATCCCGCGCCGCCACCGCCAAAGTGGGCACTATTGATGCTTAATTAACCGGAAGTGTATTGGCTTTCCGCATTATGACATTATTTTTTATATCCGGTTGGTCTTTGAGTCTTCTTGATGTTTGTGTTCTGTCGGTATAAAAAGGATTTGCTTCCCTGCTGCCATGGAAAAACGTGAAAACAAGGATTCTTGTTTGCTCGATAAACAGAGACTTGATCTTGAAAAAACCTGCGTATCTCTGGTTTCTACTTATTTGAAGATGCGCGGCTCTATCACAAACAAACTCTCAGGTATTTGAAAGTAGTCACTAGCTACTGAAGTGGTAGCCATAGCTAGCTTACTTTATGTGAGTGCAAATAGACATAGAGCAGCTAATTACAAAGTCCTGCCTTTTTCTTCCCTGCAGCCATGCCAATTAAAGGTTTAGTCATGAGCAAGAACAGCAGCAAGCAAGATGAGAAAAATGCCTCACCTGGCATCAGATCTGAGGGGACCAGTGTTGATGCCCCCAGACACCATGAAATCTCCAGATTAGCCGAGGAAGTGGCCAAAGAATTTCCTGACGGTCAATTTGTTCCCAATTCGCTCCCTCAGGAGATGCGAGAGAATGCCTGGGGGCTAAACCAGGAAAACTTTGATACCTTTTACAACGTGCAGGAGCGTATGCAACATGTAGAGAAAGGAGAACTCTCTCACATCCAGCTGGTTGCCCTCTATTTGCGATCGTTTCATAATCTTCTAGAATACGACCTGCAAGGGGTGGAGGAGCTGAAGGACAGATTTGTAAGACACTTTGGAAACATCTTAGCAGACATTTTGGAGCTGTGCTATCCTCAACTTGGAACCTCACAAATGGTACGATACTTTAATGACTAATCCCCTCTGCCCAGACCGATCAAGATTAGAAGCAAAAGCTCCACTTATATATCATGAACATGTGCTTCAAACAACAGCCTATGATAACTGTAATGATATTGTTTTCTGTCATATCCATAGGATCAAAGGTTACATGCTGATCTGAAGGAGCAGAATAGCCGATCGCAGCAAGCAATCGCAGGCAATCACCACTGACTATAACTATGTATACCCACATACTCAATACACACTTATCACTGGTCACAAAAACTCGATATCTCCTTCACTTAAAATTTTCATTTTACAGTCTCTATCTAATAGGATTGTTCTTTCCTGTGAATATTCTATTTATGGCTATCTTCAATCACCATGAACTATAATCATTTGATTAATTAATCTATTTTTTGATAATCGGCACTAAAGCAATTTACACATCATTATGAGCGAAAGTGATTAATTAGGAATAAAAATAGCAATAATTATACATGAATTAATTTTAATTTGAAAATTGATAGAGATCCAATGCATCAACATCAATATAAATGAAAGCAAAATTTGGTGTCTGGTGAGGAAGAATGATATATGGTCTGGTTGCCAATGGTAAACAACGACAAACAATAACAACAACAATTATTATAGTGATTGGTGAGAATTACAGATGGTGGTTTAATGTTATGAGTTAACAATATTTGCCAGTAACAAGATATCACATGACCTTGCACATGGACATCCTATCAGAGCTCACCCATGTCAGGATAGGCCTGAATGTCCCGTCCAACATCAGTTTTATAGAGAATTGGATCCAAACGGAACTTGACAGCCTTTAGAGGCATTCCCCCAAAGAACATAGTAAAGATGTTGATGCACTCGTCTCTCTCCTTGTAGTGCTCAGGGTCATTCCATAGAGAATCCTCAGGCATACACTGGGGACAGGCAAACTTCTTACGAGGAGAGACCTATGGAGGGGAGGGGGGAGGGGGGGAAGAGAATATTTAAAGCACAGAGTATCCAACAATGACCAGTTAGTGCAGGATTATTCCTGCATTGAGTTGCATGCCCTGAAGGCTGGACTTTCTAAGTGTTTGTTGTTACAAGTGAGTGCTAGTTGGTGGTAGTCTAGACTGCACATCACACTGTCATAACTATTTAAAAAGATAAGAAAGCATTAGCATGTGCCTGCACAAACCGACTTGTCCACTGAAGAAAAGGCAGGTGTTAGATTTCTGATGTTGAGGGCACAAAAGATATTGTATTTCCGCATGCACGGATGAGAAATAGGATTCTTTTACCTATGCATACTTAGCAACACCTATTGCAAGAGGAAAGAATCTGGAAATTGTAAATACACACCTTTTACAGGCAAAAATTCTGGGAATAAAGTTTGGAAGAGAGGAAGGGAGGGAGAGAGAGAGAGGTAGAGAGGGATATGTTGTAAGCCTTATTTCCTTTTCAATGAATAAAAGGGGGGGTGGAATATAACAAAGTTGCATAACAATGAAAGTCATAGTGTCAATTCTGCTATTCATTCAATACGAACTTGCCACTGGTGAATCAATAACATGTTCAATGCCATATGCCTGCACAAACAGGCACATAGAAATAATAATATTCATAGGCCCTGAAGGGAAAATCCCAAGTTTATGCAGGAAGGAAATTTTCCCAGGGGATTCCCAAGATTATGAAATTATGACAGGTGGAACATAGCAACAAAGGAGGCCACGGCTGGCTCTATTATGAGGGAAAGAATCTTTTGGTGTCTCTGGTGGCCAAAGGACAGCCATAAGCTGAGTGCTCTTTGTTCAGTATATACTACCAAGGGGGATGGTTCTTTTTCACTCCCGAGAGCCTGGATGATCTCACTAAATTTGAATTCAATGTTACTACAACACACTAGACAATTTTAATCAGACCTGACCTTACAATAAATAACGGAGTGATAAGATACTCTCAAGTTTGCCAAACACAAACTGAATCATGCATGCCAAGAATAACAACAGCTTCCATGACACAGCACCATCAGGTCAGGGGCTAAGGCTAGGAATAAGTATCAATTCAAAATAATTATCGTGAGAAGAATTTAATCTGATCACATACAATGCTGGACATCTTGTGTGTTGATATTAAAACTAAGGCTACCACTTCCTTAAAGTGGTTGTCTTTCTGTATGCCATGAAACGTAACCAGCAACTTGATGTGTCTGGTAGTCTCCTTGAAAAATTACACAGTGAGTGGCCCCAAGTGCTTTCATACCATCATCTTACACAATAATAGCAGGCATAGGGAAGACTTTGATGCAGGCCAATTCATCATTTCCCCTTTAATGTTTTCCCCTTTGATGTGGGGCAATAATTTTCACTTTGATGCAACCTACATACCCCTTTGATGTGGCAAATTTTCCTTTGATGTGGGTAATGACTTGCCTTTGATGTGTTTGATAGTGACCACATGAAGTGTCTGTCAGGAGAGAATAGGGTAAAAAAAAAAAGGCCTAGCTTGCACATGTTCACACTTGGGTCCTTTATAGATGACTCACAAAGAGAAGATAAGTGAGGATGTAAGTAACAGTCCATGTTGGACAGTGGAGGGTGGTGAGTGAGGGACAATGGAGGAACATGATCAACAGAAATCACACACAACTCCTCAAGTAATGATAAATAAGTAATGGGAAGGAGAGAGTGGCAGATGTCTCCCAGCTGTGCTTCATAATTCCATAGACCCAGCCCACTTGTTTTGACCAAACCAAACAGAGCACTCCGCTATGGGATGCACAGTTGCCATGGTTATGTACGTAGTAGTATAGTATATAAGAAGAAAGGTACTTCAGCAATGGAAGTAAGCTTCCTGTCTCGGAATTTGTTGACTGATTCACTTCCTTCCTCTTCTCTTCCTCTTCCTTCTTTCTGCAGCCCTGGCTGTCTGTTAGATAACGATAGAGCAATTCACTGCAGACAGACCCTTTGATGAGTAAGTGAAGCTGATAAAAGTAACAATTAATCAGTGTGTTGGTGTGCAAAGGAGGGAAGTGAGTCATCAATGCTAACACCAGATGGATTCCCCCGATGCTCATATTAAGTGTGTGTGTTTGTGTGCACATGATAATGGCAGCTGAAAGGAGGGAAGAGGGTGAAATAGGAAGGAGGAGATGACAGAGGAATGGAGGCAGACAGACCTGCCATAAGGCTTCCTAAAGCTATACTAGAGAAATACATAAACACAATTACATGCTTAAAGTCTGAGGTTCATGTTTATGCATAATTAAGTGACAGAGCTTCAGATAGAGCTTGTATGTGCTCCCCCCCCCCCCCCCCCCCCCCCCCCCAAAAGCAAACAAGACTGTATTCATGTGTCATAAAAACGAGGAAAGAGTTTGATGTGCTTCTAACAGAGGTACGTACACAAGTCTCAAACCAGTGTTTTGCTCGTGTGTGTGACGGAGATGCAGAAAGAAGGGGAGACGAGGAAAGAAGTTAACTCAGGAGTGCTTCTGGTTATGATATCACACTATCCCATCTTCTAAACAATTTAAGTATGCTTTGCTTAGACATGCGTAAATACCTCTTAAACCAAAATTCAAGACCAACAATCTACAAATGTTATGGAGAGCTGATCAACCATGCATGTATGGATAACAAAGCACGAGTGATAACTGGCAGAGATGTGGCAAGGATTCCTTCCAAAAGGAGAGAGAGATATTTGAACTTGGTACTACAGAGAGAGAGAGAGAGAGAGAGAGAGAGAGAGAGAGAGAGAGAGAGAGAGAGAGAGATTGGGGGAAAAGCTTCCCCCATGGCTTCATCTTGATGCCTTGATCATTCATTATAACTGCTATAACTCTCTCATTTCATAAACCAGCTGATAGAGTGGGTGATCAGCTCTCTGCTGGTGTTTTAAACGTGAAATTTGAGAATTGAGAAAGCTAGAGCAGATACAGTAAATGGCCAAGGGATCGAGAAAATGAACTTTAGAAACATTAATTTTTTAGTTCTCGCTAATAAGAAGCTTCAATAAAGAAAAAGAAAAAAAAAAAAAAAAAAAAGTCCTGGAATCATTGCTACCTGCTAATCAATAGAAAACTCTACACTTCCAAGTTCAGGACTATTCAAGGTGAGAAGAATAAAGCAGGAAGCTAACTTGATTGGCTGGCATTCCAGGAAATGGTGACGCACACCCATACATGGTAGTGGTGAATTAATGTTCCTCAAAAACAACCATTCATAACCAGTGCACTGTAAGTGTACTGAATGCTGCCTCACTACACACTTGAGCTTCAAATCAAAGAGCACAGTTTTTGTGATCTCGACATTTAATTCATCTGTGCAGTACTGTTAGTAGTACATATCAGGCTTTATTGCTATAATGATAACATCAGAACCTAATGAGAGGAATCTACTTGACCTACTCAGTTCTGTCCCAATCATAAAGTTGCAGTCTCTTTCTGAATATGTACAATAGAGAGTATACACACCAGTTATTCTTATACAAAAAAAACGCTGACAAAGTCATCCAAATCAGCTCAAATCGAGCTAATCTACACACCATTTGTTTTCTTTTCCTTGTTACATGCAGTCTCAACTTGTTTCTACAGAGTTCCTTAAACCAGCTCACATCAACTAATCAGTTACAACACTGGATTTTTTTTTTCTATTTATGTTTTGTTGTTTAGTTTTGTTCCAATTCAACACACTTTCTTCACAGCCAGCTTCCTTAACAAGCTCAGATCAACACACTTAACAAGCTCAGATCATGCTAACTGGCATGTTTCATTACTTGGACTCAATACACAAACCTCCTCAGAAACATTTATTACTGCACCAGCAAGATTTTCATACATTCCCCTCTCAACATGTCTCTTTCTCTAAGTCCACTCCCTCTTATCACACAAGACTCCTTTATAACTAATTATGTCCATATTTCCCAGTTGTCACCACCAATGCCTTCTCAAGTTACCACTGACACCAAATTAAATCACATGATCCATTTACCACGTAGCCATAGTAATCATTAGTGTCCCTAGTCCCCGCTTCTCTAATTTTTAAACGGTCCATTTTCTTTCTCAATGGTAATTCGATTTGTGCTAATCATTATTCCTGGACCGTTTAGCCAGCTTACAGTTCGTACAACATACCCGGACCAATTAACACACTTCAGAGTTGCAAATCCCCTGGGTCAGCTCAACTTTCTAAGCTCGTGCCACTTACTTCATCAACATACCTCATCCAATTTCATAAAGTAGGGAATTTAGCACACATATTCAAGCATTCCTTCCCTACCGATGCCAAGTTAGGTGGGTGGGGGACGCAGTTCCTCATGCCATTGTCCATAATTACAACATACATACAACACTTCTGAATCATGAGTCCAGTCTTCTCTCTGGGAGAAATGACCATTCAAAATGCAAGCTGAGTATTCAAAATGCTCTCTTTCTAATGGTGGGGTTCCAAACATTCCCAACACACACTAGTTCATTCCCCTCTCCCCAGGGCCTCCCCCCTCTGGGATATCCCTGATGAACCCTCTTTCTGAATTCAACCCTATAGAGTGCATGAGTATATACAGTCTTCGTAGCTCTACTTTCAAACAGAGTCCTTCATACAGTTTGTATATTCATTCAATTAATGTTTTTTGTTTGTTTTTTTGTTGTTGTTTAAGTGGCCTACCCTCTGCATTTAATATACTGGGGGAAACACTGAGTATAGTATGCAAGGTGGAGCAATCTCTGAATAACTTGAGCTGGCATGACTGGTCCTGCACTCACACAACTTTCCCTGGGAAAACTCCAGCAATAGTACCATCTGATGATCTACTATGAAAATTCATGATGAAATGCCAGCTAATGGAGGTTAGAACTTAATGTGTGGAATGACCCATCACAACTTCCAGGAAAATTATACTTATTATGGTGATATGAATGCACGTGTCTTGGACATGCACACATGAAGGTGATAGAGGTATGAAAGCAATATCTAATAGGATTAGGATCAATGAAATTGGCATACATCCAGTCAGATGGAATGTTTCTGCATTCTTTTGTTTTCTCCCCACAATTTCCCCTGGGAGAGATCAAGAAGAGGCTTAAATAAGTGACAAAAAAGGCAGAAGAAGAGCATAGTAGCAGTAGCATGAAACTAGCAGCTGTTTTTGTACAGAAAGGGAACCTAATTTTTTATTTTTTTATTTTTTTAAGGGGTTGTTCACGAGAAAATTGTGTAAAAGTTAATTACAATTCAATAACATAAAAATAATTGTAAACAGGTACACTAAATTATCATTCATTTCCTTCCTTTCCTCTTCTAGTGAGATCATACAGGATAAGTTAATCACCAAGAAATCAGAGAAGCAACTCTAAACTGCATTTCAGCCTGTTCATTTCCCACCCAACTATACCTATTATGTATCACCACAGCCTGCTCCTATTACCATAATCCACGTTATATACTCAGCAATACAGGCCACGAGCAAGTTGAATTTCAACCGACAGCTGGTGCGGAATTCCACATAATATTTGGGCACCCAGTTCCTGCCAGAGCAGTCATCAAAGAATTGATATATCATCAATCCAAAACATTTATTTATCTTGTCATCTGATAGAGTAATTGCAGGCTCTTTGCTTCAGATGAGTTAGTTAAAACATTATACTATGCATGTTTTGGGGGATATAGGAATACTGTACTGCTGGCATGTGAAATGAGAACAAATTCATGATTCCTTTAATAACCTCATCAAAGAACTAGCTTTAACTTTGAGTGAATGTCCTTATACATAATGACATGCATAGGAAACTGCACAGTATATTGCACAATGGTCATGTGACAGAAAATGATCTTGTTTCCCCCTGTGCTGCTACAGAACCTGGTGTGAGTCCAACTCACCTAATCTAATTTTAGAAATACTAAGCATGACTATGATTGTGATGCTAAGTCACTTTCCCCTTATATGGTAAAGATGAAAAGCAGCACAGCTTAGCAACAAGTCTTACATCACCTAGCAACGGGCACGGGCTATAGAGAAATGGGGTGTCGGGTAACAAGAGGGTTATAAAAGCATCACATATGCTAGCTGACAAATTGCTTCAAACCGAAGAAGGCAAAAATCCACAAAAGGTGAAAAGTAAGCTAGGACTGCAACCATGCAGCAAACATTGAACACATGTACTATTATATGACACGTGCACTACTACAGGTCATGTGCTGAATTCAAGTCAACATAAGAGGTACAAGGTAGTATGCATGATGGATGTAAGCCAGCTAGCTTTGTTTCTCAACAGAACTTTTGATACAGTGGTATATACTATGCAAAAAGTTCAGGATGCAAACCGGCATTTAGCTAGCTAGCTTGTTTCTCTACAAAACTTCATAGGAAGGGAACACTCAGATGCTTGATATATGGCTTTGATCATGTCCTTTAAGCACCAGGGGGAGTACTAATAAGCTTTGGAAGAGCTAGATAGAGTTAGCTTGCCTCCTTTACAAAAAACTTCATAGGGAACTGAGACATGCAGCAGCTAGCAATTTGTCCAAATCATAGACTCTTGAGGTCATGTGCCTCTGATGTGCTGTACTGCATTATACTGCCACTTAGTTTTGAAAACTTATCAAAAGATTGCACATCACGTCTAATATCCTGCACCCTCAGATACTGAAAATGTTATGCTTCTGGCTTTGCTAAGCTCTAAGGTCAAAGTGCAGATAGCAAGGTAGAATAACTATTAGCTTTCACTATTTATTTCAAAGGCAGGAATATCCTTATAATCCTTTGAGGGTCTCTTCAGAAGGAGAAAGAGGAAAGAGCACAGACAGATAGGAAGCTCACATGACAGATAAAGGGTTCTCTCTATTAGATCCCTCATAATTCCAGCCAGGAAAGAGATTAATGTGGAATGATTGGAACTTTGCCGATACTATCCAGCATTGTGGTTGCTCAGCAACAGAAGAGAACTTCAACGCTTCTTGCACAACTCAACAGTCTTTCTAAAATACTAAACATTTTCTTGTTTCTGTACGTATTTTCTACTCATAAGAATACCTGATTCATGAGAAATGTTTGTTCAAGAATTGAGACATATATTATAAATAAACAGTTCAATAAAGCCATAGATAAAGATATGCTCATGTAATTATGCAGACACCAGAGTGTCTTTATAAACAATGAGGGCTAGGATAAAACTTCATTAAACAGACATAATACATACAGTATTGAAAGTCCATAAAGCAGGCACATATTGATGTGATAAAGTATGCGGTGGAATTTCACTATTTAAAAAAGGAATTGTAATGCGAACCTCTCAATATGGACACTATAAGGAAGGTTCCTGACTACAATACTATTATAGAGCATATGGCAATGTGGACACTATTAAAAAGGTTCCTGATTATATAAAGGCAACTATTAAAAAGGTTCCTAATTATAATAATGTGGACACTATTAAAAAGGTTCCTGATTATATAATACAGCATGTGGCAATGTGGACACTATTTAAAAGGTTCCTGATTATAATTATATGTGGACACTATTAAAAGGTTTCTAATTATAAAGGTTATGATACATGCATGCAGTATGTGGCAATTTTAAAAAGTTCCTGCATGATTATATAAAAAAGGTTCCTGATCAATTATAGAGGTACTGAATTAACTTTCATTCACTTAACAAAATGAAACATTTTGTGATAGAAAAAATTATGTACTTCTAAGGGGAACTTAATGTTTTTCAACAATTATACATATACATAAAAAGTAACATGATTTGATTCAATGACACAACCTTTCTATTGAGTGTAAACCTGGATGCTCAACAACTGAAGCCCACCCACTTCAGTCTATCCAATAATTTCATCAGATCACCATTTCAGAAAGATGAAATCACTTTGAAATAGGTCATCCTTTATAGCACTGTTGATGGACTGTAGGCTCCATAGTGGTGCACATGGAATTGCTCAGCTAGCAATATACTATGTATTGACTGAGATAACTTGAGGGTAAGAATTCCACTAACTGGAGTACAAGTACAGCATTTCCCCACACACAAGTGATCAAGAGGTGGTAATGACTGAGACGTAGCTCTGTATATAGTGTCACTGTGTGCACTATAATGCACACAGTATCAACTGATTTATGAATAAATCAAAGCACTCCACATAATAATATATGTGATACAATATTTATCATCAACTGAAGGATACCTCTTTTAATCAACCAAGCTCTTCTCCTGTTCCTAAAAGTGTCCGTGCAATATTAAAAGGATTGCTCTCTTGAAACTACTTCAGCCACACTTCATCTAGTATGTTTACATTTTTAACAGATTAAAACAAAAGTAACCTTGTTGGCCAACATCCTTCCACCACACTACTCCACGTCAAGTAAGGAAAAAGCTCTCAAATTACACAAAATAAAAAGATTGCATCACTCTGACTTGCGCAAACTAAGCCATAAAACATTATTGATTTACTGTTTGTACCACTTCCACCTTCTCAGAAGTCCATTCCAATGATAATTGAGCCTTCTGATGTGTCAGGGAATAAAGGACAGCCTAATCTCTTCCATTATTACAAGCTATAAATTTCCACATTTGTCCTTATTCTTGTGTTCATTCAGCTGGAAGGTTATGACTAGTTCAAAATGCAGGTGGTCCAATTTGTTTTGCCGGATAAAAACCACTTTCCCACACCACATATACACTTCCTGATCAGTTATATTAAGATTTATACTACATACAGGAAAGTTATGCTTAGTTCACACTAGGCATAGTATATATAGCTTGTAAACAAACTCTATTGGCAACAGATGGCGGGCCACTAACAAAGCTAGACTCATTTACAAATGGTTACTCAACCTAACCAAAGAATGCACGGTATACGGAAACTATGGTTACATCAATTCTATTATTGGTTGCCAGAGCAGACCTTTGGCGGTTCATCAAACAGTAATGGCGACCTTTAGTGGTTTATCAAACGGTAAATGGCTGTAGGAGTATTCTGGAAGCACAATGGACGAATGGAACATGGTGAGGTCTCAACAGCTGGTGCAACCATCTCATAATCTTGTTACAGTATGAGAAGATTTGACACAAAAAAAAAAGACTAAAAAGGCATAATCTAGTTTACAAAATATTTGCCTGTTACTAGGTGCCTCAGGCCTATTTTTAAGCTACGTACACATGTCAATAACAGTCTGACACAGCATAAAAATTAATCAATGTTTAGCTGGCCCTCAGTGCACCCACAGCTAGGTCAATCTAGGTATGTGCTAGTGTGTGTGCACCTGATTGATACCACACACAACAGCTTTGGTGCTCTAATTTAAGTTTTTATAGACTCATTGTCTCGGCCTTGGGTGGTGATACTTCATCACTAGTGTGCAGTGGTGATGAGTGTTAAATGCTGCATGTATAATCACAGACTGCTTGGTGTGGGGTCTAATCTCCAAACACAAACATGCATGCATGCATGCAACTGTAACTCTCTGTGTTATTATCTTTGGCAATTTATGTAACGTGTTGTTCTTCAAGTGGACATGATGAATAAGAAAATGAGTGCATTTTTCCCAGCCTGCTTGGGGCACAGGACTTTCTCTTTGAAGTACAATAAATTTCAATTTTAAGGTCCAGAAACATGTAGAAATGTACATGCATTATGATGTATGTGTGTACTAATACCATGGCAACATTTGGACTTTCTAGCACTTGTTGATTTTGTAAAAACGTTTACAAATCATACAAGCCCCATGCACCTAGTACCTACCAGATCTGCAAAAAAAAAAAAAAAAAAAAAAAATTCTTAACAGCTGCTGGTGCAGAAGGCTTGTAAAATATAAGCATGTGGAACAAACCAGCCTGTAGCATTAATTATGGCCATACATGATAGTGGTTGGGACAGTTGGGCCCTTGACATGTGTGTATAGTAATGGTTTTCATTGGTTGGTTTTTTTATTTTTAATGCTATGCCTGTGTGCATGTGCAGATGTCACCCAGGATTATTAAGGGTTCACAATTACCTAAACTGTGGATGGGTTTAAGGTTCGCTTGGTTTAAGGGTCGTTTGGTTCAAGGTTCGAGGTGTGTGTACACATTACTATGGCATAACATCAGCCCATTATAACAACGCAATATATTATAGTCAGTGAAATGGTTTTGCCATTTCAAGAGATTGATGGATGATAATATGTATGTCGATTTAGCATGTTGTCCAGCTCCATACCAGCACAGCAGAGCTTCTAGTTAACTGGTGATCTCAATGTCTGCAATGTTTTCAATTATCACAGGGTGTGGGATGTCCAACCATGCAGTTGTACAGTGCTACTATTACAGTACTTGCTGGACCTCTATAAGTAGACAGCATCAATTTCACTAGTGTGGTCTCATCATCATCCACAAATTTACAAATAGTGTGGTCTATCCATATGTGACTTTCTTTCTTCTTTTCCCCTCCTTCTTCCCTATCTTCACAACTACATGTATAAGGTATGGATGTCTATAGGGTAGGGGATATCTAGGAGTAGGGACATGCAAATTATGCTGGCATAGTTTTGGGTATCCTTAATGCCAGCACAATGCTGACATAATAGGGGATTTTTACTTCCAGGGGGTTGGCAGATATGGAGGTATTGATGTCGATTCCTGAGTTCCTTTGCTTAGGTTCAAGAAAGCTAACTTGCTGCCGATAAATGATGGATGACTAAAAGAGGCTGCAATCAAAAAGCATAACAGGCATTCTTGTAGCATAATAGGGCAGGAGCATAGCACAATAGGGAAGGAAAAAAAGCATAATTTGCATGTCTTTATCTAGGAGGATGTCTGACCACAATTCATTTTTACTTCTTTACCAGTCAATTTTTCTAACTCTGGTGGCTGGCAGTATTACCACTAAAATCCACCAGTGGCATTGTTAAATAACCCACATGCACAAAACAAATAAACCACTCGAGCTGTGCAATCACCAAGACAATCGTCAGAGAGTAACTTGATCCATTGACGTAAAAATAAAAAAATAAAAAAACACAAACAACCCGCCCTCAGAAGTCGCTGAAATCAAAGATGCTTTATCATCTACTTGATCATAATAACTGCCATAGGTGAGATTCTTTCACCCACTCATATCACTAAAAAATAGCCTCTCCATTTCGCACTTTGACACACACGCTCTGAGAGATCAAATGAGAACTTTTGAACCTTCAAAGACAACGGAAACTTGGAAGTTAAGAACAGGATATTCGGGTGGTAGGTCAAGGGTACACAAATGCTGAGTGAGCAAACAATAAAGGGAAGGATTTAATTGCTGGTGATCGATGCTTGCCAGAGCATTTAAGTAATTATGTCATGAATAGGATCTAATTATGTGCAATCATTGTTTATGCTTGGAGACACACCTAGCAACGAGGTTGTCATGCAAATAAGCTTTGCTGCAAAAGCAGATATAGCCACATGTGTATTGATCCATTTAATACAAAAAATTTAAAAAAATTTTAAAAACATGTATGCTTGGCAAATCAGCTAGTCAAGCAATGCTGACTGCATTGATTTATGACACCACATATTTTACATGCTGTCAACATCATGTGACCTAGTACACTGATCGATACCTACAATCATTTTTTTTCTAAATATAAATCATTTTTATGCCTAAATATAGAACTGCTTGTCCTTTGGTAATAGCAAGAGTTTGAAAATGCTGGCCAGAGGGTTACATATGGCAACTAACAAAAATAAACAAAAACAGACCGAGTGATAGGAGAGCTTTGTACATGTGTGGCCATTGCATAATATTATGGTTATTTAACCACTAGAATCACGCCTCTTTGTCTATTCTAATTGGTCAACTAATCAATTAGTTCCAACACATGAGTGCTCGTTACATGTAGCAGCTGCAAGTCTGTGTACAATTAGAATTATAGGCTGTGTTTTTGTTCCTGTTATTTTTGGGAAGACTTTTTAGTTCTGCTTTGTGCACAGTCCATGTGCACATTCCTTTTTGTTATCATCTCGAGTGTTTCAAATGCTCTGACTTGCTTCACTAGGATTAGATGATAACCCAGAGAGATCGACTTCAGTGCAATCATGCATAATGCATCATAATGCCACCAAAAAGTATTACTTTCTTCAAAATGGGTTAATTACATTGAATTATCATGAATGCAACTTTGAAGTTTAAAAAACACAAGGAATACCATCTGTGTAACTTCATAACCATGTTCTTTAGAGACAGAATAATGTGCTGCTCCAAAAGGTCTTCCTTTCAAAGTAGAACTCTATTAGAACCTCCTCCTTTAAGCAATGGACTTCTAATTAAGCAGTGTCAGCAGGTGACAATAATATGTCCCACTGCCCCCAATTCCCTCCCCATATAAAATACCAAATAAAAAATTCGAGTTCAAAAGAGTTCAACCACAGGAACTGCCAAAGTTCCACTGGGCAACACTCCCCCCCCCCCCCCCCCCCAATGTATCCATATGAAACATGCCATATGCCCTGCATGAACACAAAAGCCACAAAAGGTGCCAAGTTGCCACTGGGTTTTCTCTCCCTAAAAAGCCCACTATCACTCATTTTTTCAAAGAGTTTTGACATTAAGAAGTGCCAAGGTGCCGCTGGGTAATAATTTATGCTTGAGAGCCGTTAATTTCAGTTGGCACTTTCTTGTCTGGCAACTGCTGACAAGACACCAGCGAAAGACAGACAGTAAGTGGCTGACATGGTGGGTTTCTGCAGCCAGTAACATCAGGAATCATACTCACTTCAAGATGATAATTAAGAAAGGTCCTTTGTGACAGCTTCACTGTCATGGCAATGGATAACACGGGATGTCAATATTATTACCATAACCTTGACAACAACGGTAAACATAATTGTCAGGTATTCTCACCTATTAATGCTTCACCTTTGACAAGAAAATTATTTTTGGTAACACTAAGGAGGGTTGCCCTTATGATCAAGATTAAGTGGTATTTTGATCAGAGGGAAAACAGGATGAATCACAGTTGACCTGACAGTTGACCTTCTATACTCTCTATTGCAGTATACAGTGTTAGACTAACAGGAACTTATAAAATTTTTGCCTGGACTTTTGCCCTATGTCAGACTATTATAATTGCCCATGGAAGAATTCTACCTGCCCCTATCATTAAGAGGCAGATTAGGTCACACTTGCATCTTTACATACATACAAAGCCATAGTTCCTTAGAACACTAAGTGAGGTCAAAGGTCAAGTCCTCTCACTAATATTGGTACCAGCTAACCTTGAGTGGGGGGAGATCAGTGTGGTTGCTGACCAGGAAGTTCATGGCGATGTCCTCGCAGTTCATATGAGTGTCCACCCACTCCCGAATCTCCGCAGGCATCTCATATGTGTACAAATAGTGATAATACTGCAAACACAATAAAATACACAGTGTACATGTGACAATCATGTGACTTAATATGGAACAATTTTTTGCAAAACCATACCTTATGAAATTATCATGGGAAAACACAGTAACTATGACCACCTAAGGGCCTAAAACAAGTGGACCTATTACTGTAACAGAGACCACTGCTGGTGCATGCTGGAGCAGCCTTAATGGGAAAGTGGTCTCTTTATGGAGGTCAAAATAGGGTATAAAATAGGGGCTGTTGGGACATGGTGGATGTAACAGTATGTACAGCACTAGAGATGCATTAGAAGGTGTCCTCTATTGGGAGGCACAGTTCTGTAAACCTGGTAAAGTATCATTAATGAGACATGACTGGTATGTACGTACCTTATGATAGAAGGCAGCTCCTGTGAGTACCAGGCTGATGTTGTTCAACCACTGCGACTCGTACTTCCAGTAGTGCTGACCAGTCACATGACCAGCCACTCCTTCTCCTCCTCCCTCCCTGAAGGAAGCCCCATCCTCCATCTTGATGTGGACACGACTGGGAAATCCCACGATTCGATTGGGAAACTCCTGCCATGCCTATAAAAAGTCAGGGGGGGGAAATATTCAGCCACCCCTTAAATCAAAGAATTCACCCAAGGGGGGCCAAAACATAGGGGTTGAGTAACCCCTTCACATTATATCCCTTCAATTATGGGAATTAACCCTAACAAGCCTCTCATTCTACCCATCATAATTTATATGGGCGACAGCTATTCTCTAATTGACAGGTATCAGAATAAACAAAATCGAGATAATTAACTCGGCAGGAAAAAGCTGCAAATGTAGAGAAAGCCACAACTCTCTTACTTAATTAAGTGGTGGAATGATACACCACCATCACAGCACCTCCAACTAATCAAGTTACGCTATTAAATTAATCAAATTAAAGGTATTAAAGGTAAATTAAAAACTGGAGCATGTATGTCTCTACATTTTCCACCTGTAGAGTTGCTACATGGAGAATGCTTGTAGCACTTGCAATGGCTGAATACCCCACCCTCAGCAAGGGAGGGGAGATTAATGTAATGCAACCTCAATGACTTCAATTTTCCCATTTAGAAACAGAACAGTGGAATCAATTGAATGACAGGTTTGGGAAGGGTCTTGTCAACTGCAAGCTAAGAGAAAAGCTTGAATGAGTGAATGTGGGTTCTCAACTTGTCCATGCAATGTACCTCAATGTTGTGAGGCAAGGACTTTTCAGAAGTGTTATATCACTTACAGTCTACATGCATCACCATTAGCAACACAATGCCTGCAAGAGCCCATTTTGAGATGATTTGCCATGCTTAATTGACTTCCATACAATCTATTACATAACATAGGCACATGCATAGCCATAAAATAAATTTTTTTTTTAGTGGACCTCCTGAAGTTCGCTCCCAGACGATATAAAAACGAGAGATGAAGGAAGTGATGTATCTATGTAACCTCCTGATTCCTGAGCTTATCAGTAACGGAGATGATAATGAACTTCTCAATACAGAACTTGATGAAACCACCATGCTGTCATCTTTAGTTGTTATGGATACGATATAGAATTGTTCATTAGACGCTTTTAGGGCCAGTAACAACACAACATAAAACCAATTCCCATATCCAGAGGTCACATATCTCCATTATCCCTGATCTACCTCCCTCACTGATATCCTACAGCTCCAATCAAACGGGTTTGAGGCTACATAACTTAGATGCTGTGAATCTGCACTTGTCAAACACAAGCTTAGATCAACAAAAAACACTGCATGGAAAGGAAGTTGTGTCAGCCTGAGCCCAAAATAGTCATGCGGGTTTGTACAGACACAAAATGTATGTACGAGACAGACAAAAGTTCAAACTGAGTTGCTGTTAAAACAACATTCAGGATAACTATGTATGTATGTAATGCATGATCTAACAGGACAGGACATTCGTTGTGTCATGCTTCAATGCATGTGACTATAAGATGTCCTGCTATTTCTACTTCTAGCATGTCCTGCTATTTCTACTTCTCGCATGCCCTGTTATTTCTACTTCTAGCATGTCCTGTTATTTATACTTCTCGCATGTCCTGTTATTTCTACTGCTTGCATGTCCTGTTATTTCCTAATTATCAATATTCTCTATATTACATAATCCTTTACGGATCTAGAAGTAACCACTGGTCCTTTAAGACTCCTTATTACAAACCAAAGCTTCAATGTCATGGAGAACTGGATATGATCGGTCTAGTGCCGTATTAAAATGTCAATGAGAGTTAATAATTATGGTCAGCCCATGCAGTCATGATCTGAAGGAATGCACAACTTAACCAAATTTTGAATAAAAATTAGCTCATAGCTAGATTGGTTGATCAGCTCTCTGCTGGTGTTTTGAATATAAAAAGCTAGAAGCATTTCTAGAAGGGTTACATCAGTCATGAGGGAGTGAAGGAAATTCCAAAACACAACTTTTGACACTTCAAGGTACAAATAACAAAAGTGAAGAAGTACAAGTGAGTCCTTTTGACCACAAGCCTCAGACATACATGTACATGTGTTTATCTCTTACACACCTTTTGAACACATGCCTCAGGCATACATGTACATGGTCCCCACATACTTATCTCTTACACACCTTTTGATCACACATATGCCTCAGGCATACGTGTACATGATCCCCACGTGCTTTTTGACCACATGCCATGTACATGGTCCCCACATGCTTATCTTTTACACACATTTTGACCACATGCCTCAGGCATACATGTACATGGTCCCTTCTCATAGTTTCCAGTGCCAAGGCTTAAAGGAGGGGCAAACGGAGTCATAAATAAATTTGATTGGTCTTTTCCTTCTTGATGCCCACCAAGTTAGCACCACACCCTCACCTTGTATCCGAACTCCAGTTCATCCACAGTCAACATGGTGATGTCATCATCCACTGAAAAAACAGCAGAGGTCAGGTTGCGGTATGGGTAAAACCGGTTTGACAACTTGTTCTTCTTGCTCCGGATGACTTCAATCGGTTGCTTGATCTTGGGCCAGTTACTTGCTGAGAGAGGGAGGGAGAGGGAGGGAGGAGAGAGAGGGAGGGAGAGAGAGAGAGAGAGAGAGAGAGAGAGAGAGAGAGAGAGAGAGAGAGAGAGAGAGAGAGAGAGATCTATCTCTTGAAGTTTTAGTTCAGTAAGATCCATTTAATTTGCAATAGAAACATGACTTACGTACCAGGGGGAGGAACCATATCCACTTTGTTCCAAATGACCATTATCTGCATAACCAAAGAAAAATTCTCATAAGCTAGAGCTATATATGAACTCACATGACAACATGCTTAGAAGTCACATGACATATCTCTAAAATCACATGACTCACCCTGACACAACTGGGAGCTTTTGCCACATTCTCAATGACCTCAAAGAGTCTTTTCACCCGATTATAAGTCAGGATAACTACATAGGAAGGAAAATAGAATTAGTATCCACTGCCTTTGCATATAATGATGTAATGCATATGTGCAGATTAGTCATTGACATTGTAGTGTCCCCCACTCTGGATTAAGAAACTTCAATGAAAGTGGGCTGGGTCTATATGGAATTATATTCTCATGAATATACTTTTGAAAGTACAGCTAGGGAGACTCTGCCATTGGATACATTCAACTTTGTACTTTAGTACTCTTAGTCTACCATATGCTTCATGATTGCCAATACGTAGCTTTGGGGCAGAATTTCAGCATAGAGATAGCATGCTTGAGAAATGGATAAGCTTCTAGCTAATACCTTTGGGGAAAAAGGGGGCCATCTCGTAACCAATGAAATGAAATAACCAAAGCACTGCTTATATATGTGCATATGCACATAAATATACATTCCACTTCACCCAAACTCCCAAAGTAGCAGACATTTAGTTTCATACCGCCAGTGAAGCTTGCATACCTGCAGTGAATCCTTCATCCTCAGACGGTCTCAGGAAAGCCAGTTCTCTAGCCGTGTGAGAAACCTGAATTATTAAAACACACACAGTCTGAGTACATACAGTGGGGGCTACCTCTTAATGAACATGTTTAAGAATGAGAATGAGAGGGGGTGGCTTCATTTCAGGGGGTGAATACCTTTCCTATTGCAATGCTGGGACACAGAAAAGGTGAGGGAATTCATAATTGAAGGGTTCCACTCACTGTATAGGACTGGGGGTGAACTAATACACATCTCTATTGCAATGCTAGGACAGAGAGTTCATAATTGAAGGGTTCCACTCACTGTATAGGACTGGGGGTGAACTAATACACATCTCTATTGCAATGCTAGGACAGGGAGTTCATAATTGAAGGGTTCCACTCACTGTATAGGACTGGGGGTGAACTAATACACATCTCTATTGCAATGCTGGGACAGGGAGTTCATAATTGAAGGGTTCCACTCACTGTATAGGACTGGGAGTGAACTAATACACATCTCTATTGCAATGCTGGGACACAGAAAAAGTGTTTGCACTTCAGGGAGTTCATAATTGAAGGGTTCCACTCACTTCACTGTACAGGACTACCGTAGCTTTCCATGCAGAAATGTTTGACACTAATCCCATTCCCCTGATGGACATGAATAGATAAAGACAAAATACTGCTGAGTGCTTAATTATAAGCTGTCATGTGATGCAATGTTACATCACTGCAAACCCCACAACCACTCATCAATAATAGTTAATGAATATTATTAGCATCTCCTATGAATTTCTATGTATTGATGGTGCAATGTTCTTTGCCTACCTCATATCCTTTATTCCACCACTACACGAAATAAACAAACAAGGTGTCACATGATCATAAAGATAGAATAGACTCACTTACGTCATAATTTTTCACTGAAATGGGGAAAACCCTTTCATTTATAACATCCATAGTCGTCATGGCAATCCTTGCAATGGAACTGAAGTGGTTTTTGTATAGAAAGAGGACCTGTTTTCTCCATTCAACTACCATTTCCTTGGGTATAGTTTGTAATTTAGCAACCACTTCATCCAGGTCACATGACAGGCACATGATCGAAGCTAACGTCCAATCCAACACTTCAGAGAAAGGAAGAATCTCATCACCAGTTAACACAGGAATACAACCCTGCAAAATATACAAACTCCATTCATTTACAAATCAGATACAGTATCTCAATTCCATTCCAATACAGTATCTCATGTCCATTCCAAAATGGTGTCTCACTTTATGTACATACCAACTTACTGTCATCATCACATCTGTGAAATCCAGTGCTCTCAATCCAATATCAGATGCCAGCAAACAAAACCGTGAACTCTAGAACACAGATGTATGTATGTCAGAAAAAGAACTATTCAATAGGGTTTCTCAAGTAAACAGACACACACAAGAAAAGGGGTTTGCATTTCAGAAAGTCCACATCGAGACTACATTACACACAATTACATGCCTACATAACATGCCCACCTTTGCTTAACATTCTTTTGACCTGACATATCAGAGGAATTGCTTTGGGTCTTACCACATAGCTACTTAATGGGTAGCTTGTATTACAGATAGAGCTGATTCAGAGAAAATAATCACTTTGCATATACTGAAACTCACCAACAGAACTTCAGGAAACGGGTAGGTACGGTCATTTTTGTAGCCACACCTCCTGCGAGGGAGCTGGTTGACAGGGATGTTGGGACAGATAGTTTGGAGAAACAGGAGCTCATGCCATCCAATGTGTCGACTCTGAGAAAACTCTCCACGGGTGATGATAGTCAAGAGGCGTGGCCTATTGCTAAGGGATGGCATATGAAGTTAGTGGTGATAACCTCTGTCAAGTTAAATTAAAATTCCAGCGCTTTGCATCAGTATGGATTTTTTGTCCTGATAAACAAATAATGACCAGACATGCCAATATTGGCCGGGAAATGTCAGGTATCAGGCTGTTACTGAAATTCATACCTTAAAAGTGTCCTGGGACACCATTATACTAAAGACACTAAAGGATACCTGCAAACTCTTACCTAGTGAAGGCTTTTTCAAATAGTGGTTCACTCCTTGTCATGGGATTGTAGACTGGAATACTCACATCAAATCCAGATCTGTAGCTAGACGGTGCAAACCCAGCTACTGCCAACATGGACTGCATAATCAAGTATCCAAAGGGTGTGGTACATTCTAGTATTAATGCTCAATAGTACATACCTTGCCATAGTAATAATCGGGGGTGCCATTGAAACCTGGAGCTTTCCCAGGGAGCATATTGAACAGCAGATAATTTTCTCCATCCTGCCACCTAGTTGGTAAAGATCGTCAAAATACAGCTACTTAGTATGGGTCGACCGGTCATTAAGGTAGGAAAAGGGTCATCATATTCACAAACACACAAAGAAAATTATCATTTTGTAGTCCAGGCCAGAGAGATCCCTGATAATTATCACACCTACTCACTCACTGAGGAAGACTGTTAAGCAGTACCGACATGGTATTCACTTCCACAGAATCCCGACTCAGAGTGTCCAGAGGGGGGATGAAAGCACAAGCCTTTGAAGGATCCTTTACATGGTAGCGACTCTCCTTCACAGCTTCAACCAACTCCAAATATTCCACTGATACTTCTGGCAAAACAGGTCCTGGGGTCTGGGGTCCCTGGAATCTATACCACTCTCCAATATGTACCCCTATGGCATCGTCCCGTGAGAGCACACATCGGTTGATATCAAAGCACATGTGAAAACGACAATTGGTCTTTTGCCAGCGATCAGCTCGGCTCAAGTCCATGAGTTTCAGCTGCACTATCGGATGAGAGAGAGACAACGTAGAAGTAGTGGTTGGCCAATACTGAGTTATGAACACTATACAGAGCAGGACCACCAGAACCAGACATGATATATTTCTAAGCTTTAATTTAGCTTGAAAAGGTAGCATTTTCTTTTGTACAAGCAGTGCATGCAGGCACTTAGTTAGTCCCATGCCATCACCAGGATTCCTCTGGCTTAGAAACCAGTAATCTCTTTCGACCGCTCATCTCCGTAGCTCTCCCTAGTCTCGCGGATAATCTGTCCCTAGATACTCCGTACTGTAGATCTATCCGTTTTGATGACAGTTCAGATCAGGTGTTAAACGATTATTGTTTATTTCAAAATTTCTTACTATAAAATTAGTGATGCATAATTAGAGCAAAAAGCAATGGTGATGTCTCTCGTGGCTCCTTTGGTCGCAGCCTACTGGCTACACATCATCGCCGCAGGTCTCCTACTAGCAGTGTCTTATCTTCTCCTACATCGAACAAGTAACAACAAAGGTACTCCAGCAAGCCTGCCCCGCCCCCAGGCAGAATCTCGCTTCAAAGATAAAGGAGATAACCCATTGGCAGAATTCGAGGAGGAGAAACAAGACCCCTCTCAGGCTCCGCCCCTCCACTCAAAGGACACACCCCATATCCCTTACACACCCCAACGTTTCTCTGCAGACAATATGATATTGAAGTCCAGGGAGTACTACAGGACTCTTAATAAACGTCGTTCTGTTCGATTTTTCAGCAAGGAGTCAGTCCCACTAGAAGTCATAGAGAATGTAGTGAGAGCAGCAGGTACTGCTCCCTCAGGGGCCCACTGCGAACCCTGGACGTTTGTCGTTATCAGAGACCCCAAGATAAAGTCACAGATTCGAGACATCGTGGAGCAAGAAGAGTACTTAAACTACGATCGGAGGATGGGAGATAAGTGGGTGAATGATCTCCAGTTCGTCCGTACCACCAACGAGAAGCTGTACCTCGAGGAAGCCCCTTATATTATAATTATAATGAAGCAGCAGTATCATATTGGAGAGGGTAGGGTGAGACACCCTCATTACTATTATGAAATTAGCACGGCCATTGCAGCTGGCTTTCTTCTCACTGCCATACACATGGCTGGGTTGGTTACTGTGACAACCACACCCCTGAATGCAGGGGTCGCTCTGCGGGAGCTGTTGGGAAGGCCAGACAGTGAGAAAGTAATGTTGCTGTTGCCAGTTGGTTTTCCAGCAGAAGATGCAACTGTGCCAGACATATCAAGAAAACCACTAGAACAAATTATGGTCATCAAATGATTGTAAAACTCAGAAAACTGGACTTTGAAATTTATAATTTTTGTATTGCCTGAAGTTAATGATAAATGTTTATCCAGGGGGCCACTTAAACTGTCTGCCCCCCATCAGGTGCACATGAAGATGATAGACACTCTGCTGTCCATGGCTTCCATTATTAATCACTAAAAATAAAGGGACAGAATCCTACATATTAAAGTGCACACTCCAAATAAAGCACACCTCTCTGTAAAGGACTGTCCCACCATAGTACTTTGAATAAAGGACACTTGTCCCACCATAGTACTTTGTATATTAAATAACCTCTGATACCTCTTTGTAAAGGACACTTGTTGCATACTTTGTGTACTAGCTAAATGACCTCTGACACTATCTCTTATAGAAGACAATTTCAGTGGTCCCAACTTGTTCGTTATTAATTTGGAGGTGTCACTTTATCCACTGTATGCACACAAACCAAAACCCTTTACCTATCCTGTATCCTTCGTCCAGGTTTTCAGTTTTGGCCACCTCCTTTGCCACTTGCAAAAGGTGTCCCAGAAGCTGTTAAGGAAGAAGGAAGGAGGGTGAGCGTTTGATGCTCATAATTCAGCTTCCACATTCTCCTCACCTTTGTCTCCTGTTCCGTATCTTCGGCTTTTTCAAGCATAGGGATTGGTTTGCGAGGGATGACCAGGACGTGAACAGGAGCCACCGGATTCACATCTCGAAATGCAATACACTATAGGAGAGGAGGAGGAGGACATACACATTTGGAATCTAAGTCACGTACTTTCGGCTTGCCTGGTCATCTTCATGGAGTATTGAAGCTGAGATCTCCTTCCTCAGTATTTTAGTGAATATAGTCTCTTGAGGACGCTCCTCACTGAGGCATCTGTATTGAGCACACGAGCAGTACTTACAAAGAGATCCGTGGACAAAGGGAGTGGGGGAAGGGAACAAGCATGGAGATGCCGACAGTTATGGAAGCATTGATTCACAGGGAGTGCTAGTGCAACCAGTACACACCCTCCGTATATATCTGCCACCAGCCGACCCACGAGGAAAGAAGGTGGTTGGCTGCCTACCTTTGACTAAAGTAAAATCCTGCAAAACAAAGTTTTCTTGCATCAACAAAAAATCTTCTTGATAAATAATTTATGGCCATTATGCACGTGGATTGGTAAAGTGTCGTCATAGATAGTGTCCTACGGATCGAATGTGGTAAAGGATCGACTACATCACCGGTATGTATACGTATATGTACATGTATATGTATGGCTGGGAAGTCTAGACACAGATACCGGAATGCTTTTCTGCCTTTCAAGCATCAATGGCAGAGAAGATGGCGCAGTCGGTCATAGTAACTCTGTCTTCTGGTGTAGGCGAGATTATCTCGGCTCTGACTGAATTCCAGGTAAGCTAAACATTCGATGTCGGTGACTCATGATTGATCTCTAGCTACACTTTTAATAGAAATTGAAGATCGATCTTAAGCACTTGGAGTCAAGGCCTGCCAAATGTAACGACTCTACTAGTGATTCCTCAGGAGATAGAGGAAATGCCCGCATTGATTACTTCATCGAATTTGTCTCTCCATCGAGGGATCTTAGCGATGTCCTCATGGCTAATCTTAAGAAGATAGCTCTCAAGGTATCACTTTTATCAGTGGTAATGGGGCCAGAAAAGCCATGGTTCCCTCAACACATCTCTACCCTACACCGATGCTGCACTAACCTGTTCAAATATGGAGAGCAGCTGAGCCCAGATCATCCTGGATATGGTGATTCAGAGTACGTGGAGAGGAGAAAAGTCATTGCTCAAGTTGCCAACGATTATACATAGTGAGAAAGAAGCAGTAGATTCATTTGACAGAGCAGAAAATTGATGTATTCAATGGATGACTCTTACTTTTTCACTCTTTTATGTAGTGGTGATAGAATTCCACGCATAGAATACACACAACAGGAGATCAAAACCTGGTGAGTTGGTAATACGATAACAGACAAGATGATGCTCTGATTAACCACACTTTGTGTATGTGTTATTGTGTTTTTACCTTAGGGGCGAGGTCTTTCGTAACCAGACCAAACTGTATTCTACGCATGCTTGCAAGGAGTACAACCATAGTTTTCCCGGGCTCTTTTCTGCCTGCGGCTACAGGTCAGTAAGAATGAAAGTGAAGGGCACGGCAACAATGATTACTCCAAAGTTGTGTTCCTAGCCATTGCTTGCGTTGTCAAACCTGTGAGTGAATGTGTGTGTCAAACAGTAAGCTTTCTTGCCTTCCTAGTGCGTGTATTACTATGCTGTTCTCCCCTAGCTACATAAAGTTGCTACATAAAGTTGTTTCAACAAGAGGTTGGTAAGGTTTGGGGAATTCTATGGTTTACACAACTGCATGGATTGTATAGGACATGAAAGGATCGGGTTTCTTAGGTCCTTGTAAGCCACTACCTATTTCTCATTCCTTATGGCTGAAATCTACAGTAGTTCAAAATTGCTTGCTCTTGCCTTTTCTTTCAGAGAGGACAATATTCCTCAATTGGAGGATGTTTCTCAATACTTAAGGGCTCAGACAGGCTGGCAGCTCTGGCCTGTGCTTGGCTGGATCACATCTAGAGATTTCTTGAATGCTCTTGCCTTCAGAGTGTTCCCCACAAGCCAGTTCATCCGCCACCACTCAAGTCCACTGTACACTCCTGAACCGTACGTAACCATCTCTAATAAGGACGCCTTTCTAATAGGGATGCCTCTCTAATAGGGACACCTCTCCAATAAGGATGCCTCTCTAATAGGGACACCTCTCTAATGAGAATTCCCTTCTAATGAGGGACCTTTCTAATGTGGATGCCCTTCTAATAGGACACCTGTCTAATAGAGGATGCCCCTCTAATAGGGACACCTCTCTAATGAAGATGTTAGGGGCACCTCTCTAATGAGGATGCCCCTCTAATAAGGACATCTCTAATAAGGATGCCCCTCTAATAAGGACACCTCTAATAAGGATGCCCCTCTAATAGGGACACCTCTAAGGATGGATAGGACCTGAATAGTCTGCATTTTAGAGTCACATTGTAATGATTCCTTATCCATTATTGTCTAATGTTATACCAATTGTTGTAGTGATATTTGCCATGAGCTGATGGGTCATGCTCCTCTGTTCTGTGATCCATGCTTTGCTCAATTTTCTCAAGTAAGTAATGCAATAATGTGCAGCTGAGGTTTGTTTCACCAATGATCTTTACGGCAGGAAATTGGTCTCGCTTCACTGGGGATTTCTGATGAATGGATAGAGAAGCTGGCCTCTGTGAGTGTCTATATTTTTTGGAACCCCAGGTCCTCTCTCCATACCATAATCAGAGCTGGAATTGTCATGAGATAGAAATTAAGATTTGTAGACACAAAGAGAGAGAGAGAGATGCTTCTTCTACCAGTATACGACTGTCTGCTCCAACATTTTGGTACCTTGTGGTGAGAGAGAGAGAGAGAGAGAGATATCCACACTTCAATTTTGCATAATCCACACTTCGATTTTGCAAAAGACATGAATTTTTTAACCCCAAAAAGTTATACTATACAGTATGAAACCACCAATAATTATTTTAATCATTAACTGCACTGCAGCTGTACTGGTATACTGTGGAGTTTGGTATGGTAGAAGAAAATGGCAGTGCCAAGGCCTATGGTGCAGGACTGCTCTCTAGTTGCCAAGAGCTCCAGCATTGTGTGTCGGACACTCCTGAGAGACATGCATTTGAGATTGAAAAAGCCATAGCCACTACCCACCCAGAAACTGGTCTACAACCACTCTACTTTGTGGCTGAGAGTATTGAAGATATGAGGAACAAACTGATGTGAGCATTGATCATTGGGTGTTCACTTCAGGACATCCCTCTAATTGGGCACTGGTCTGCTAATGAACCTTTGAAACTTGGGACCCAACCTTTTGTCCTTTGTAGAGAGGTTGTCTTCTTTTGGAGGTTATTTTGTAAATTGAGTTGATACATCAACAGGTTATTCACCTCTGATATACCGTAATCGTATAAATTTTCAGTGGGGTTTTATTTTCGTTTTGTTTTTGTTTTTGTTTTTCGTAGTCGTGGCGTCGCCAGCCCAGCTTTTTTTCTTCTTGGGGGACTATCTAGATTTCTCTGTAGTAGCCACGAATCATGAGAAGGTAGCCTTGGCCCCAGCAGCAGGCAATGATATAGCCATTATGCGCATGCATTATTTTCCATGTACTTGCTACGAAAATTAGACCTGCGAAAAATTTTAATTATAGGAACAGCTCCAGAAATCATGAAATTTTAAACCTCCAAAATTTATATGATTACGGTAAGGACGTCCCTCTAATTAGGCACTGGTCTGACCACACACTATATACAAACCTCTGAAACTTGGGACCCAACCTTTTATCCTTCGTAGAGAGGGTGTCTCCTTTTGGAGGTGTATTTCATGAAGATAATTTTACTATTCGATTTCCTGCAGTGATTTCTCAAAGCACATCCCTAGAGACTTTGCTTTGAACTATGACCCTTATACACAGTCTATCGCTGTCCTTGATTCTACAAAGGAAGTGGAGAAACTAGCCAAAGAAGTCCAGCATCAAACCACCCTCCTCCATCAATCAATAACAAAACTGAACAAGTAAATAGTTATTTGCCACGAACTTCAATGCTGCGTATTGTTTCAATCATGTATTTCACCCTCATTTTCTCCTTTATAATCATCTGAATTTGATAGTGACAGAGATTGTACAAAGATGTTAACCTTTTGACTGTACATGTGTGAGTGCAGTATTGCTGAAGTAAGGGCCGGGTTGCACATGTCATTTTTGTGCTATGGTACAGATTCCCGAGTAAGTTTGGTGAGTCTGTCCTCTAACTCGGCATTTTTCCTGAGCGATTCCTGGTAGTTAAACTTCAAGTCCTCTATCTCCTCAAAGAAGGAGGGATCGAATGCATCCAATTCTTTCCTCAACTGAACGGGGAGGGCCAAAAGTAGTGGATTAATTCAGCTGCTTACAGCAAGTTTCCTCACTTTTGCCACTTGCTAGAGCTAGAGCCTTTAGACCAAGCACATTTTGTGCTCAAAGAAATCACCCAGGTCTATGTACACTGTGACTCAGTAGAACAAAAGGTTTATGTCAACTGTGGTTTTAAGGCTTTGCAAGGCAAAGGTAAGGAAACTTGCTGTAAAACTCCAGTTATGTATATAACCCTTTACCTGGGTTGTTTCTTTCTTCAAATCATCTCTCTCCTTTATGACAGCTAAGTACTTCTCAGATAACTGTGGCCACACACATAGGGATAGATGTACATAGCAGTAAATACCTCTATACTATAGTAAACCTCCAATAATGGACATTACAGAAGAGCTCAACATTGTATATACACTCTATACAAAATAACCTCTAACCTCTCTACAAAGGACCTTTCTCTATAGTGTGTCCATTATTCAGAGGTTCCATGTATAGTGTATTGTTACCTGTGGATCTCCAGAGATGTCCTTCAACTCTCTCTCTCTCAGCGCTGCTTCCTTCAAGTGTTTCTTGACCTCCATGAGCATACTTGTCTTCTTCTCCAACTCAGCCTGCAACTCTTCCATCTTTACCTCCTGTCCATCATCCTCTCCTGAAATATCAGCTGCACTTTTCTTCAACTGCTTGACTTCACCTTCGAGTTTGTTGTGTTGCAGTTGTAATGTGGAGAGGGAAAGCTGAAGTTTCTCATTTTTGGATACTTCTTTCTTCAAATCTTTTATTAGACGGTCATTTTCTGCCACTATTTTGGAATGAGGTGATTTGGAAGGACCACTTCTGCTAGTAGATTGTTGTTTCTCCAGTTCTGCCTATAAATTGTAACAATGGCTCGATATCATTATAAGGAAACATTCTGTTAATCCTTACAAGGAAATCATTTTTCAGTTTTGTGAGTTCACAAGGGAACTTGCAGATTACCTAAGTTCCTTATAAGGAAACCCAATTTCCATTTTTTTATGGTTTTTTGAAATCTGTAATCCCAGTTTCATAAATTCCTTAACCTGATTACTTTATAAGGAAACCAATTTCTCAATTTGCAATAAGGAAATCCGATTCTTCGCCTTTGCAATTCCTTATAGGGAAATCTGATTCTTCACCCTTATAAGGAAAACTGTTTGGAATCCCAATTTTTCAGTTTTGCAATTCCTTAGAAGGAAACCAATTTCTCAATTTGTAATAAGGAAACCTGATTTTTTCAGCTTCACAATTCCTTATAAGGGACCCAATTCTCAGTACGAGGTTCATAAGGGTAGCTATTCAAGAGGTACAGCTACGTGTATATGGAAGAAAAGAAAAATTTGGTTGATATCACACTCTAAAGTTTCACTGCATGAAATTTTTCCCATTGCAATATGAATTTAGTATTATAATAATACCTTCAATTTAGTGTTTTCTTCCTTCAGAGCACTTATCTGCTTTTCAGGATTCACCTTGCTCTGTGCACTGGCCCGCAATGACGTAGCACTGCCACTTTTCTTCAGGCCTTCGTTCTCAGCTTGAAGCCTCTCTATCACCTTCCTCATGGCGTTTATCACCCTCTCAAGTTCTGCCACACTGTGTCCACTTTGATTGGAGTTTCCCTCTGGTTCGGCAGCATCTTTAGTACCACTACCAGCTCTGCCTCCATCAGTGCATTGCTTCTGTAGTGACTTGATCTTAGCCTGAAGGAGGCTCCTTTCTCTCTCCCCTCTAAAGACATTGGATTATAAAATTTCAGATTGCTTTATGTCTCAATGGCATAGCAGTGGAGAAAACTTTTATTTTGTTTTTAAGCACTTGCCCCACCCCCTGCTGATAGTATTAGATGCTACATGCCTGCTTTGCAAATCTTTGAGAGTTGTGAGTTGTTTCTGAGCAGCCTCCAATTGTTTGCTCTTCTCTGTGAGCTTATTCTGCAGAGCACTAATTTTCTTCTGCCACTTCTTTCCTTCCTCCCAACGCATCACTTCCACTGCCTGGTGCTAGAAGTAAAGGTTAAAGGTTAATATTCTTTAACTAATATCATACAATGCAGTAAAAATGCCATGGTTTTGAGCCTTTATGTATAACCCCCCAATATACTTCATACAGTATGCCAATACCTTTCTATCTATCAATGATTCCCTATCCACTCCAGATAGAGGAGGTTTCAGTAGACCTTTTCTCCCTGCCTTTGGTGATGAGTCATGTGACTCACATTGGGGCGACAAGTCATGTAACTTGCGTTGGGGTGAAGAGTCACGTGACTTGCGTTGGGGTGACAAATCACGTAACTTGCGTTGGGGTGAAGAGTCACGTGACTTGCGTTGGGGTGACAAATCACGTAACTTGCGTTGGGGTGAAGAGTCATGTGACTTGCGTAGTGGTGATGAGTCCCGTGACTTATGTTGTTCTAAGCTCTTATTGAGTTCTTTTTGCTTCTCCAATTTAGCTTGCAAGACCTTCACCGTGTTTTGGAGTTGTAAAAATTGAGGGTTCGTTTCAATAGCTGTAACTGCCTGCATAGAATAAAAAGATAATACATCATCTCTACATATGATATCGAGAGTGTTGGCACTGTCTAAGCAGGGATGGTGGGACAAAAGTCATAAAGTCTGTATAAACTAAAAAAACTTAGTTCTCAATGAAATACTACATCTACACAGAAGAGAAAATCAACGTAAGAACCAAATTAAATTTTTCTTTATATGGATATTATAACCCTATAGTTATCAAGATTCTGTTTTGGCTATCTGTTAGAGCAACACCTAGAGACTGATCTTTTGCTTAATGCTTTACTTCACAATTCAGTGATATTGATAGCACCCAGAACTAAAATCTAGTTGGACTGTATGAATGTACTACAGCCTCATATGAAAATAATCCCTACATTTACAATGACTACCATTAGCTACCTATAGGCAGTGGATGTAATATCACTGCAGCATTATACAGGACTGCTAGGTTTCTCATAGTATATAATTATGCCACTAGCAGATAGACTATAACTTCTCACCCGTCCCAATTCTTCAGTTATTTTCAATTCATTCCCCCTGGATTTCTCTAAGGCTTTCTTTATCCGCTGGAGTTCCTTCTGCAGGTAGGATATTTTGGAGTTCTTCTCTTCCAGCTCAGCCTTCAATTGCTTCATCTTCTCCACTACTTTCTTCTCACGATGCTGGCATTCCAAGAGTTGACCCTTGACCTCCTCAAACCCAGTGTTCAGATCTTGTATTCGTAACTGATACAATTACAATATGAAGATTGAGGGAGAGTTAGACAATGGGATCTCCAAATGTATATGCACATGAATGGAAATCGTTCTTACATAGTATGATACCCCATGATTAGAAAACTGTTAGGATTAGAGCACTAAACATATGCCTGACCACTAATTCTGATACCCACACTCCCAATACCCTCCCCACCTCTCCCTCCCTCCCTCCCTCCCCAGGGTTGAGTAGTATCTAGTAATACCTGTAGGTCAGATGTCTTCCGTTCCACAATTTGTCTGACATTGGCCTCTTGAATGTCTTTCTCTCCTTCCCCTTCCAGTGTCTTCTGAGCTGTCTCCACCAGGTCTGCTCGCACTTGCAGCAAGGCCTGGCTCAATGCCTGTAACAATACTTAATAGTTAAACATTCCTCTAATACTAAGAAAGTGCATGCATACTCAACAGAGCTTGTTCCTTTCAATTAGACTTCTTTTATTGTGTGGTACAATTACGTAGAATAAACAAAAACAATTATCTCCAGCCAATTTTGTACTTGACTTTGAATTACCCTTTGTTGCTTTTCCTTAATAGAGAGCTGGTTGCGAAGCCGTTCCACCAGAGCCTTCATGGTGCGGGAGGGGGCTTGTTTAGCAGCTTGCTGGGCCGCCGAGAGTTCTCCCTCTAGCACCTCCACCTCTTGCTCAAGCTCAGACACGCGGGACTCCTTCTCAACCAACTTTCCACGGAGGGCTATCAATTTGAAATAGTCATCCTTTAGATGTTAGCTAGTACTTTAACATAGAGTCCCAAGTCATTCTTTATTACTTTAAGCATGGTAATTTCATATTGCTCAATGAGTCATTATGATGCAGACATAGAGTCCCTATTAGGGAGGTGGCTACACTCAAACGCTGAGAAAGTACTCATTTCAAGGAGTTGGATTCGGATGCATACACTCACTTCAATATCCACACCCACCTTCCATTTCCTGTCTAAACCGCTGAGTCTGCTCCTTTGATTCTAATTTTATCATAGAAATACGCTCTTCATAGTTCTGTTCCGTCAGCTCTCTCTCTCTCTTCTCCTCTATGACCTGGGCAATAAATATGGATACCATTTCAAATAAAAAGGAGTAGGCAGTAGTTTGTGGGGAAAATATTTTTCATGGATTTAGTGATCCTCATGAACATACATTCAGCCCACATCTCATGGGATCCACTATGATTCCCCATGGGTCACCATTGGCATTGGGTAATGGGTCATTAATTTTGAAAACTCACCTGCTGCTTAAGCTGTTGTAATTTTTGGTCATGTTGGGCAGCACTCTCCTCCAGTACCAGGAGTCTCTCCAGTTGTTTATCTGTGGCTACAACAGGTGCAGGGACATTAATGGCCTCAAGAGCTTTTCGCTTGAGTTCAGAGATTGTCTTGTCGTCCTGCGAAGTGAGTTTTGCCCTGAGTGTAGCGACCTCAACATTGTGAGCTGAGATCTCCTTCTGCAGCTCCCTCCTGGCATCCTGCAACATTTGCTGGTACTTCTCAGCAAGTTGTTCTTTGTCAGATAGCTGGGCCTACAGAAATAAATAGCTTGGTCTGACCCTTAACAATTTTCATGGGGAGGGAAAGGGTCCTACGTAGATAGAAATCCAACTCAAAACTCTCCATAACTCATGGGGTGAAATTTTGGTATGGATATGTGACAGTCGAGGGTAGAAATCAAAGTTTTAGTCAAGTTTACTTTTGTCATGACTGATGTTTTACAATAAAATTTCAAACTTTTTTTCAAAAGTAGAAAGCGTGTATAAAGTTTGATTTCTACTCTCGACTGTCACATATAGTCTAACGCATAACAGAAGTTGGTGACAATTCATTTAATCTATGTACCTGTAGTCGTTTTAAAGATTCTTGAGCTGAAATTAGTGCTTTTTCTTCTTCTTCCTTGTCATCATACTTAGCCTAATAAAGAGAAGGATATTATCCTTGCCCACAAATTATACGTATGCTATGAGGTGCATACCTGATTGGCTTTTCTCAGCGTCTCCACCTCTCCCTTCAATCGGATCATTTCTCCCTCCTTCTCGAGGAGCTCCGCCCTCGCACGACTCAAAGCAATCTCCAATTGCCCTGCTTCCTTCTTGCTCGTTTGGAGCTGATGACTCAGCACTACTTTGTCATGAGACGACTCCTGGAGCCTCAAGAGAGCCTCTTGTAGTTGTCCTGACGACGAGAGCTACAGTTGTCACATAATATATCATTTGAGAATACAGAGTCCCCCTTCCTCTCCATCTACCCCCTTCTCCCCCCCCCCCCCTCCCCTGTTCACTATTAGACAAATAACTGGAAAAGCAGAAACTAGTTTTACCTGTGGGTCCAGTAAGCGATCAGAGCTTTTCTGTGAACATGCTTCCAACTGCTTCTCCAGCTGTGCCTCCCTCAGTTCCCATGATAACTGACTAGCCTCATGGTCCTGAACAAGAAAAAGAAAACATATTGCAGAGTCTCTCCTAGCCCTACTTTCAAACAGGGTGCTTAAGTATATTCATGAGAATATAATTCAATTAGTGCCATAGACCCAGCCCACTTTCTTTGAAGTTCTATATCTAAACAGGGTGGCCCACCTTGCATTTAGAATACTGGGGTTGAAACACTGATATTGCCCCATGCACTTGATACCAATACCAACTGCTCTCACCTTAGTGATAGTCACCAACTCCTGCTCAAGCTTGGCAAAGGAGGACTCACTGGTGGCCACCAAATCTTCCAGGTGCTTGATTTTTTCCTTCATCTTCTCATTGGCTCGAGAGAGACGGAGTTCCACCAGACGCATCTCCCCCAGCTTAGCATGCCACTCGGTAAGACGAGAGGTGGTAGATTCAGGAGTGGAATCTCGTAACACTCTAATCAACTCCTCCAGATTACTCTGCTGAACTCCCAGCTCCAATAACTTGTCCTATAAGTCAAAAAAAAAATCAACAGGTACCCAATATCACATTAAGTATAACATTTTATAGATCCCATAAAAATTTCCCCACATAATTACATTTTCCCATGCTCATATCATGTGACCTCACCTGAACCTGGTCTCTCTCCATCCTAGCTTCTTTCTTCAAAATTTCAGCTTCTCTCCTGTCATTTTTTGTCTTCCTGATCAGCTGGGCATGGTGTTCACACTCAGACAGAGGGAGAGCCCCTGCATATTGTCTTCTTAATGACTACACAAAGCCAAGGTAAACATATGTACATACAATACATACATTAAGTTAAAATTAAATTAAAGGGGCCAGCCCTTAATTACAATAGCAAAGAGGACACTGGTCCTAAACCTAGATTACTCTGGTGGATGGCATATTAGCAACTGACCTGAATGGTGGACCTTAGATGTCTGACTTTATTAATGGATTGAGCTCTACATTGGAACACTGCTTCACTCTCCTTATCCCTTCCTTGCTCACTCCGCAGGAGGTGAGCCTCCAACTTTATAATCTATGCAACACAAAGATCTCACTATATGCAGTCCATTTTATTATTTATTTATTTATTTATTTATTTATTTATTTATTTATTTATTTAGTTTCTAATAAATAGTTCACTACTGACCTTTGCTTGTGCCACCTCGACCCTCTTGAGGGCAGTTGCCTCACTGACTTGGAGGGCCAGGAGCTGGTGGTGTAGACGCCCCATGGCTGCCTTCTCGTCACTAGTTCCCTGCAAATCAAACACCTGCTGACGAAGTGATGTCATCTCAAGGTCATGTGATGTCTGTATCATCTCCACGGCAATGGCTTGCTGCCTGGCAACTTCAGCCACTTCTTTAAGGTGACTGTTTTCTATGTCAAGTTGGGCCTTGGCTTTGCTGAGTTCAGCAATGGTGCCTTCCAGAGATGATTTTTCTGCCTCTGGGAGGGAGCTGGCTAACTGGTCTCGTAGTTCACTCTCATTCAATTGAGCTTGGAGCAAACGTTGTGTTAGCTCTGAGAATTTCTCCTCTAGAGTTGTGTTTCTTTTCTCCAGTTGTGCCATCACTTCCTGTATCTTCTGCAACCTGTGGAGAGCATACATTTCCATACTGATAAGAATACAGTAAATTAATAAAATTTGCAAAACTGGACAGAAAAAAGCATGCTTCAGGGAGGAAGAATTTTACAGGATCAACATCAGTAAACAAAAAACAAATAAACAAACAAACAAAAATAAAGCAAAACAAAAAGGAATTGTACAACTGCTTCTTAACCTAGAGGTTGCCAGATCAGCCCTCTGTTTCTCATTCAGAGCCTTCATCTCCAATGTAGCAAACTCTTGCTCCCTCCTTCCTGCACTTTGACCTTTAGATACTCTTCCATCTCCACCACTAGCACTCCCTTCAAACAGTCGGTTCTTAATTTTCTCCACAGACACCTCACGCTTCACTTCATCCAGTTGACCAGTCAGGGTGTGTACCTCTGCCTACAAGTATCAGGAAAAAAGCAACCGGTCAATAAATCCCACATCCCAGGATAAAAGAAGAGAAGAGATATTCATGTAAAGTACATCGTATTACTGTCCTAGATTGTGGGTATGCTACCTGCAGCTGCTCGAGAGTTGCAGTGGTGGTAGTGTATGCTGTCTGCTGACTCAACAGTTCCTGATACTTGATGGCCAAGTTGTTGTACTGACGATTGGCCTTGTCCAATTCAGCGCATGAAACACTCACCGATAACTGCTCCTGTAAGCTGCTCAGCTTAAAGAGGGCTGTTTCCTGTATGTGTAATCATTTTTGTCTCACCAAATAGTTACAGAATCCTTTGAAATATCTAGCCACACCCACCTATCACACCCTCTCACCTTGTGTCGCTGTAGATATGCTACTTTTTCTGTAACTGACTTCTCCATCTGAAGCTTATCATTCAGAAGCTGTGAATTCTCCTACAAATGTATGTATGTATGTATGTATGTATGTATGTATGTATGTATGTATGTATGTATGTATGTACGTACTTGAACTTTAACCTTAAATCAATCCTCACTCACCTTTCTCAAAGCAGCTTCCCTCTCTAGGAGGACATGGTGCTTTCTTGCAAGCACTTTCTCATTCACTTGTAGCAAGGTCATCTTTCTAGACATCTCCCCTAACCTCTTGCGTACTTCATCCTCACCACCAGCCAAGCTAGCCTGCAGAGCCTGGCAAGTAAATAAATAACTATGATAGATTCTGAACCTCTCAATACTTTAGACCAGATAAAAATGTCCTGAATGAGATGTTATTACTATTTTCAGGGGTTGTTATATATATAGGACAGAGAAGCTCTTGTTAATTATAAAGTCCTCACAATTATACATTTCCTTTTTATTTGAATGGTTCCATTGTATGTAAATGTCTAAGAGTAGATTAGCACCCATTAAGACTAAGCTGGGTCCATGTTAATTTCTAATACATACTTCCAATTCCTGTACTTTGACCTTGTCTGTCTCATGCTCAACAGTCAATTTTTCACTGTCTTTCTTTGCCTTCTCCATCTGTTCCTCCCACTTGCTCCTCCCCTCACTATACTCTTGATAGAGCACACCCTGCTGGTGGATAATGACGGCAAACTTCCTTTGGAACTTCTCTAGTGCTCCTGTTGCTTTCTCCAGTGCCTCCTCGCGAGAGTGCAACTCATTAAGAGCCTGGAGTAACTGTTCGTTAAGACTTGCTATCACCTCACTTGATGACAGGGGTATCCCCTCAGGGAAAGGGATGGGTTGGAAGCCGGATTGGAGTTTTTTTAGATTGGTAACTTCCCTTGACAAGTTTTCTAGCTCGCACTGTTTTCTCTCCAGCTCCCTTAGGGTACGTTTAGACTCCCTCTCGGCACGCTGAAGCTGCTGAGTTAGGATCTCCTTTTGTCCAGTCTGTTCCGACAACTGGGACTTGAGTTGCAGCACGAGTGCCATGTTCTCACCACATCCTTCCACTTCTAAAAGCTGGTGGATTTGATAGGGATGAAATGAGTGCTTAATTCTACTGTATTGTATATCATTTATGAATTAACTACAATTTTGGCGAGCCATTCTCCTTTTGGTCTGACATAAAAATAGGTGTTGTGCTATGGCATCAAATGTCAGGTCAACTGTTGATTTATTATGAATTACCATGAATCCTACATACCCAAAGAAAACTCAATCCCCTTATGATTTTCAAAAACAGTACATTACTAGGTATACTCACAGCAATTAGTCTGTTCAGAGCTTCTGATTTGAAGCCTCGAGGTTCTTTTGCTCCCCGCAGTTCCCTCACAACCTCTTCAAGTTGCTTCAGCTGTATAATAAAACATAATAAAACATGGCACGCCTTCTCTCAGGTTTATCCAAAAATCGGCTCAATCTAAACACTGAAGAGTATCGTTTAGACATCGTTAAGGCTGAAATTGAAGCACTCCTAATCGCTACAGTATGGTGGATGTAACAGATATGTACACACACACAGACTGAGTACTGTAACCCTTGTGCATGCGCACTGAGGGTTAATTATATAATACCTATGTACGTACACCCTTGCTGTTTTATAAAGCATGATAGGTAACATAGCAGTTGCAGTTGGCTTTTAACATACCTTTTCTTTGGCTTGCTTTGCTTGTCCCCGCAACACCTCCACTTCATTTTGACACACTTCTTTGCCACGCCTCTCCTCGTTGAGTGCCCTCTCCAGTTCCCTGGTCTTGATATTCAGTCCTTCCACCTCCAGGACTGCAGCATGGCTGGGAGTGCCCTGAGATCTACTGGCACTGTCAAAAATGGCAGGACTGCTCCTAGCAATGGCATGGTCCAGCACTTGTTTCCTCAGCTCAAACTTGTCCTCTTCCAGTTTCTCCACCTACATAGATAGGGATAAACATAGTCCAATTGTGAAAGAGGAAAAGGGGAGGGGAAAATACTGCTGGCCCATAATAATAATGGATGGCCAATGGATGGCCAATGGATGGAAAGAGGGTGGGCAAGTGAAGGAATGGTGTACATACATACATATGGTAGAGGCTTGCGGAATATGTACGAGACTTTCCTCATGTGGTGGTGCCAACCAATACACTATTATGGGTAGAGCCCTGTAATATCTAATGCAGCCATCCCTGGGACCACAGAAAATACCGCATTAGAATCACACATAGCTGAAACATAATGATTCATAATAATGGAGGGTTTCATTTAATATGATACCGAATGGGTGGGTGGTAACATATAAGGGTATCAAGCCATTCTCCTTGCCCAAACCTGGAGTGGCTAGGTGGGCTCATATAATACTATCCTAGGACATGTACAGCTACATACAATGTTTGCTATGATCAAGATTGTTTGGACAATACAAATCTCTTATACATAATAAGCCACACCCACCTCTTTTTGCAGCATTCTGTTGTCCTTTTGCAGTCTCTCCAGCTCAGAAGCTCGTCTCGCCCTCACAGCCTGTACATCCACCCTATCACCTGGCTTCACACCAGCCCTCTCTCGCAGTGCTTCATTCTCCTCACCCAACTGGTTTAACTCGTTCTCAAGCTGGTTAACCTGCTGAGTCAGCTCTGCTATATCCCTGGAAAAATGATTTATAACTCAAATTCTTAGACTACTAAGTATACGTAGTTATACACTGTCCCCATACTAAGGATGAATCTCAACGCATCCCTCTGCTAAATAGTTTCACTGACTTGGCCATAATTCTGATTGGCCATAATTCATTAGGTCATGGATGGATCAATGACTTAGTTACTAGATATGGTAGCTGTTACTAGACATCTATAGCTTGAACTGACTTGTCTCGAATGGCTACTTCTTCCTTTTTGACTTTGATTTCCATCACAGCTTCATGCAAACCATATTCACCCTGTGCATAGAATGAGAGTGGATAGTAATCATTAGACGTCAGCCATATCTACATCTGAGGAGAGTGGACTGGTCAATATCAAAGTGGCTCGAATAGAAAGTAGGGGTAAAAAATAAATAACAACAACAACAACAACAACAACAACAAACAACGGATACTGGTCCACACATAAGCACTCACTCGTTCATATTCTCCCATTCTTCCCAAGGCTTGCACTAACTCCTCATCTTTTTCCTCCTTCTCAGCCTCTGCCTGTATAGGTCAGACAACAACACTTGTCCGATCACTACACATGTATGTATACAATCTCATCACCAGCATGCAGCTCTTCATACTGATAAACTGACCTGTTCTCTCCTGTTGACTTCTATCGTGAGGTCACTCTCCAGCATTTTCTGTTTCATCTTAGCATGTTCCAACTCCTGAATGAAGTAGACCATAATTCCACTGAAATTTCAGGGTTAAACACTAGAGTCTCTCTCTCTCTCTCTCTCTCTCTCATGAATGTTTAGTAGTGTACCTGTTTTAGGGCACTATTGAGAGCAGTGTTGAGGGTGGAATTATGTACTCCTTGGAACTCTTCCAGCTGTGAACTGAGTGAGGAGATTTGTGCCGTGGCTTCAGACAGCTCTTTCTGAACTGTTAACAACTCAGCTTCTCTACTCTGCAACTCCTATGGAACAAGGAAGAGAGGGTGAAGGAGGGAGGGGGTGGGTGGGGAAGGGGAGGATGCAAAGGAAGGGAAGAGAGAGGGAACGAGATGGAGTGAAGGGAGGGAGGGGGAGAGACAGAGCAAAGGGATCAAGATTTGGGGAGGGAAGGAGGGAGGGAACACTGTCAGTACAAATCATGTAGCAAGCTTATTTTGTCCGATCCTACGCACGTACCTTCTTCATTTTGAGTAGAGTAATACGGTTGGAGTGTTGCTCCACAGCCTTTAGCTGTTCTTCTAGCTGCTTCACCTTCTCCTGAGAACTTGCAAGCTCTGCCTCTTTGGATGCAAGCAACACCTACATGTACGTATATGTATAGCCAAAATTCACTCATATCTCAACCCGTCATCCACAGCATCACCCTTAGGCTACAGTCTTATTCCTTCTTACCAGCCTCTCAATACAGGAGTTTATACATAGAACGTTTGCAAATGAATGCAAAATATCTATGGATATTCCCTCACAACACAGACCATAAGCATAATTCGATGAGGACTTGTGGCTACTGCTTCATCTGAAGCCTAGCAGCTATATACATGGACACACCTCCCATTCCTTTGCCTTGGCATTAACCAGACTGAAAACATGGTCATCTGCTCCTTTATGCTGAGTCAGCTGTTCCTGGAGATCCGTCATCTGGCCTCCCAGGAGCTTGTTCTGTGTCTCCAACTCATCACAACGCAAGTCTGACTCAGCCAAGGCAGTCTACAAGTTATCAAATGCATAGTGATATGATAATGACAGGGTTATCCTCTTAGCGTACCTTCATATTTTGTAAGTCCTTGAGAGCTGTGAGTCGCTGCTCCTCTACATGAGCCATTTGCAAGGTCAAGTCACGTAGCTGGTGCTCCAAACTGTCACGATAATTCACTAACTCCTGCAAGAAAGGGGAGGGGAGGAGCTAAATGGTTGAGATGATTGAAGGCTATATACCAAAACAATAACTGATAAAAGTTCATGCATCTTTCTTTCTACGTCTGTGAGAAAATACAAGTTATTATTGCATCACCATGGAGATATGATCCACGCAAAAACCACACCTTAACTCACCTCAATCTTATCCAACTGCTCTGCCATCTCTGAATCCTTTTTCCTCAGCCTCTCCCTGAAATCTGCCTCCACAGTGTTACGAGCTGCTGTCCCTTGTCCTTGTTCCCTACGCCAATCAAACTGCTTCCTATAATCCTCCAAATTGTGTTTCAAATCATTCACTTCCCGCTCCATCTGCCGAGACCTAAGCCTCTCAGAAGAAGAGTCCTTCATCAGCCTGTCATTTTGGGAACGCTCATTAGTGAGTGACCTTTTAACCTCTGCCAACTCGTGCATCAAATCCTCCACTTCGTCTCTGAGATGTCTTGTCTCATTGGCCAACACAGAAGGAGAATTCCTTCCAGACCCCACCCGCTGCTGAAACGATTCGATGATATCATCTTTATGTCTCAACTCCTTCTCAAGCTGGACAATTTGTTCCACTAAATCCTGCTCAGATGACCCGACTTGACCAGCTGTCATCGCATACTGAGTGTTCAGTTCCCTGAGGTCTTCCTCAGCTGCCTGAGCCTCTAGTCCCTTCACTCTCATGACACTCCGCAGTACGTGGAGCACCCTCAACAGTCCATCCTTGTCTTGTAGCTGGGGTGGGCCTAGGAGGAAGGGATGAACTGGCTGACTAACACTTTAGATAAGGCTGTTTACCTTCTTCAGCAGAGAGAGGGAGTTCATTGTGCAGGAAAAAAGCGTAGAGATTTTCTAGCAGTGTTTCGTCCTTCTCTACATCACTAGGCCGAGCCCGCAGCACTTTATCCCACTCCATTGGAACAAGTGTGCGGTTTGTTTGTTTTGGCGCCGTAACCTTTAAACTTTACAAATAAAATGCGCATGCGCAGATGGTTTGTTCAAAAATTCATTTTAATAAAAAAGAAATGGGGTTTAGAATATTATTTATGACATAGTAATTGACAGTATCATGCAGAATGTCCACTGAACACTTCAGGTCACTGATAAGTTTCTGCACTGATGGCTTGTCGTCAATCACCTCCATGCTCTGAGTGTACGAATCAAAACGGACAAGGAATAAATTCCTTAAAAAATAGTGTCACTAGATATGAAAAACTGGATAGGCCATTGTACAGTGGAACCTCCGAATAATGGACACTCTGAATAAAGGACACTTGTTGCTGTCCCACCATAGTACTTTGTGTAAATGACCTCTGAAAAAAGGACACCTCTCTGTAAAGGACACTTGTTGCTGTCCCACCATAGTATTTTGTGTAAATGACCTCTGAACAAAGAACAATTTCAGTGGCCCCAACTTGTCTGTTATTCAGAGGTTCCTCTATATTGGCACCCTTAAGGATCGAAATACCTTAAAAATCAGAACACGTCCTTAAAATATTAAAGGCATGGACATAAGTGTGTCCATCCCTCAAGACTTGATTGATGAGTTCTGTGAAGGAACCTCTCACCTCTCAGCTAGCACCACTCCAGAGTCTGATCCAGTGTATGTCTTCAAGAAAATAAAGGAGGTCAAGGAGATATTCAAACCTGAATACCAGGTGGGAGAGATCACCTTGAGACATTTTTGTAAAGTGAAGATTGGTAAGAGGAAAAGGGCATTAAAGTCTCCCGAGTCTTCTGAAACTTAAAGGTATGCACATGTACATCTAAATTGCTTATAACAATTTGCACACTTTTGTTTAGCCACCATTTGTACATAATATAATACAAAAGTTTCTTTCTCAGGCAAAGTGCCGATCTGTATAGACTGACTGCAGCCTTATGTTATAGAACAGTGTGATACATAGTTACTTAATGAATGTCATGTGGTTGATACATTAATTTAACATAAGTGCAGTGAAGTACAGTCTAAGTTGAGAATCTTATATATAACCCCCCCCCCAATTCACTAATATGTATGTACTTTGAATATTTTGTTTCACAGCTGCTTGATCATATCTGAGTGGGTGGGTGAAGAATTCAATTCCCCTAACTCCATGTACCTAAACATGGTTCAAATTACTTACTCCCCGATATCCATATTCATAACACATGACAATGCATACTATAAGGCCAGTGTTAATGACATTCATGTTTCTCATCAGGATTTTTCCAACCATGCAGGCGGGTGTAGTTATTATCCATTATACCATTATTATCAATGTCAAAAATGTCCATTTTTCTAGCCACAAGTACAAGCACTTTAAGTTTGCAGCTGCTCAGCTGAGTAGCTGTATAATAATGGCTCCTGGAGCAGTGCCAATTTTTCAATGCGGGCCCGGCGGTTGACCAGAAACATGAATATCATTAACACTGGCCTAATAATTGAAAGTAAACATCTGAAATTGTGCGTAGTTACTCTACACTTGAGAATAAGTAGCTATGCCCAGACGCCGTAGACGTCGTCGTGAGGTGGATATTGATGCCATCATTGGAGAAGTAATGGCTGAGTATGAAGTTGATCCTGATGAAATACCTAGAGAAGATGACCCATTCTACTTGGATCACTTCTTAGAGAAAAAGCTAAAGACAAGCAAGCGATATTTTCTCGGCAAAACACTGGGTCATTTCACCTGCCAGGAATTGTGTGGTGATCAGGAGCTGGGTAATGGCCAGGGGTTAAGGTGCAATCGATACTGGAAATCAGGCCATGCTAGTTGCATAGTAGACCTCAAGGAACAGAGGGTAGATCCAGATTATATATTTACACAAGATTGCAGGACCCATGAAACTGAAGTTTCACCACGCTTCATAGATGAGGAGAGAGTGAGAGATATGGTGGAATGGGCTGTAAAGGAGTATCTGTATCGGAGTGGTAGGGAAAAACGCAAACCCTCTAGAGGTCCTCGAAAACAAACTAAAGCACACTGCCAATCACTCTGTAAGGTGTGCCAATTGCTGGGAAGACTCTGTACAAAGTTATAAGAAGATTTAAACTCTTGTACGAGTGGAAAGAATATCTAGTTATGCTAACATTATGCCTGTTTGCTATTATTTTAAAGATTTCTGTAGCTAGGTACATGTGCAGTACATCCCCTTTAGCTAAAGATAGCAAATTTCCACTCTATCCTTATAGCATAGCAACAATATAAACTGCCCGGCCACTCCTTATTGCGCATGCCTGCATTAATTAATCAACAAGAAAAAAGACAATAATTATCAAATTTGGGTATTAGCTATGTGTGCATCCATTGATCCTGGTGATTTCTTTCAGGTTCTTCTTCACCTCTGCACGTTCTTGTTCTCTGCCCAAACTATGAGTGAAGACATTGAAGCCTCCCTCTCAGTCGATCATCCCTGAGGAATATAATATTAAAAATTAATGTACTCTAATCATTGAGCTTTATCTTGGCAAGGGAATGCATACATTTGGAAAGCATAGGTGCAGGGCATGAAGGAATAACTACTTGTTAAGAATATAAATTGGGAGCACTAGAAACAACTTCACTTTTTCAAAAAAGGTACGCAAAGACACACCCAGCAAATGTGAACTATTGGCTGAAACTCTTGAATACATGCAAAGTTCACTATGAGGGAATGTAGTAGAGTGTATACTAAACTCTGAAACTGTAAGTTGCAAATCTATTCTTTCATGTAAGGGGATACAGGTACACAAAGCCAAAACAGGCGTGAATTATGTGGGCTCTTTACTGAGCTACGATGATGAAGACATTAATATTTCACTCCTGAGAAATAGTGTAGAGTATACCATAGGCTTAGCTAAGTGTATGAAACAAATTCAGTCACTGTCTTAATAATACTGATTTGTGCGGTATTATGGGAAATCATGTGTTGCACTGCTTATCAAACTAACATCATTGTTAGTATAGGCTGGTAAGTAAATTCGGTACTTCCTCCCTCAGAAAAAGAGGCACACAGCCTATCAGGTGTTACATGTTCATACTCGCAGGCTGTTGCTATTTAATGTGTGTTCATACTTTTTTTGTGGTGTACACTCTAGAGTAGGCCTGAGCTAATTATTCAGGAATAATTTTTTGAATAAAGGTATAGCTTCTTTCAGAAATTGAATAATAGGCTCTAACTGAGACATCTTCGATGCTTCAGTACAATAATCGATGAGTTAATGAACTATGTAATAGTTATGACTGTCAATCCTGTCAATGTACATCCTTAATAATGATCCTTATTAGCTACTTGTCTCTAGCCACATTGGTCAGTCAGTCAGAGTGTTGTCATCACTCTGTTTTGAATAATAGGGGGCTGTCTCTTAAATAATAGGGAGCAAAATGTTGAATAAAATACTTGAATAATGGGCATCTATATATGAATAATTAGCTCAGGGTACTCTAGAGCAGTGGATATTAATGGAATATTCATAGCTTCACTTGAAATTTACACTTTGTGAATAATTATCTAAATATCTGAGTGTTGTACTCTTCACCAATACATACCTGCAAAATTCTGACCTACTCATATCATCCTTCAAAATTTCAAATTCAATAGATATATAGGTCATCATTATTTAATATGTTGCTGTTAACTTAATACAGCACATACTTCAGCCCCAATATGCAAAGTATGCTACAGTGCATGCATATACAATGTACTATCTGTAAGTGTTTAAGTGGTACTACACCAGTACTAATTATAACTGTGGTAAGCAAGGGAGTACTCTAATCAATATGTAGCATTACTGTTTGTGAGCTATTAATATTAGCTACATATCAAATAGAATCTTGTACTCCACTTTTTAATCCATGCACACAAGGTATGAATCTGTCTTTATATTCATTTTAAATCCCTATGGAGAAAATGAAGACAGCTGTTCAGACACAATCCTCCATAAGCCTGACTGTAAGAAATGTAACTCAAGTGCTTATTTGAATGATGTGAATGAAGTATGGCCACACAAAGGCTGGAGAAAGCGTAAGGTGTGGAAGATACATACAATTCAAGAGGGCTACTGTTTGAGAAGGGTCTACTGTTTTGTTTCAAAAAGAGGCATTTATTATCTTCATAATTACTAAAACTAACTAGCGACTGCTGCTAGAAGATTAGACTGGCCAGACAACGTGGATCCTTCTCACATACTGTGTCAAGACTGACTATGACTACACACAGTCATGATGATTGCTGAGCATGGCATATATTATGTATGTAACCACATAAGGATATACTGAAAAGATAATAGGCACATAATTATGTGTTACACAAAATAAGCACATGATGCTACTCCCAAAATACTTATTATGTGCTTATAGAGTTCCAATGAATTTATAGGTTTTATGATGACTATGATTTCTATGAAGAGAAGGGTATAATGCAGAAGCCATAATTATGTAACAGAAGTGTATGCATCCACAAACCACCGAAATAGTTCTGCTCCAGTCCAATTGTGACTCCTGACATGATCCAAAGGACTAAAATGCCTGAGAACCCACCCACCCAGAAAGGAACATGTACGAGAGTGACTCTGAGGACTCCTATGCCTATAATTTACACTGATGAAGATGAAGATTATAGTACAGGTCCTAATTGTGTAGAGTCCACAAAGCCAGTACATTCTCCCGTGACTATTACTGATCTCTAATTAACTTCAACCAAGAATCCTTCTAAAATTAATGACCTTTCTACATGGAGTTTGAATGAGCCAATACCTCAGGGATGTTTTCGTATTTTGTGCCCGCATGGGAGAACATTGGTACTTCACTCTACTTGTCATCAGATGAACTATCTATCATCAAGAACGATGTTGATGGGGCACACAACTGAAAATCTAGCTGAAGCATGTGACTATCCATCCTACTTGGCAGTCACTGGCAGATGCTGCGTCGTCATTGACAAGAAAATTGCTTTAAAATTACAAAAAATAAACTTCTTATATTCTTAGAGCAATCTGATTTTTTCTCTGCTGTACTTCATATTATTCATTTTTAGTGTGTAGATTTTACCTTTTAAACAAAGGTTAGAACTTGACACAGCATTTCAGTGCATTATATATGATTATTCTTGCTTATGATTCAATGTCCAATGTCAACTATGATGGTGTTCAGGGGAATTCTCCACCACTCACCCATGTAGTTACTCACACTTAGCACTCAAACAAAACTATGTAGATGGGTGGGTGAAGAATTCCCCTAAATTCCATGCCAATTTACTATTCATAATGACAATGCATACTCTAATGATTGATTCATGTTGACAGTGTTCCTTGAATACTGTAAATCAAACAGCTGAAGTGTGTGCATGTGGTACCATGCAAGAACAGAGGCCAATATTTCAGACCAAAATTCTTAACAGTATACTGAAATTTTCCCAACTCCAAAATTTTTTTGGAAATACTACTCATAATAATTATGTTCATAACATCACTAATGATAAGAGTTGTATATATAGCTAACAATAGGAGAAAAAAAAAACACTGATAGGAAATCTCATGAGTCAATATTTTGAAGATATACATAGAAATAGTATTTTCAATGCATGTAGCTTGTTAGACTTCCTGATACATAAGCTAGCTAGAATGTCTTGAACTCAGCCTGATGTGTGAGGGAGCTAGACTGATCCTCATAGGCTCAGACTTACACAATAGGCTAGCTAACTAGGGTATGTTCGTGCAACATATTCAATTGGCGAGCGAAGCAGTTGGTGAAAGTCATTTGTACTTTGACTTACTAAGGCCACATCAACTTAATTACTTGTTTATCATCCCCTCCCTCTCCTAATTTTTGCTCTTCTGGACTTTTAATTTTATTTCTACTGAGCATGTGCATAGTGTACTTTATTTGAAATTTAGGCGTGATTTTCAGTGTAATTTTAGTTTTGGTGGCTATTAAATTATGGTGTTTGTTATTCTTCAAATAAAGTGTGCAGCTACTACTTTTAACTTGTTTTCATGACTTTTTTGTGGAACTTCAGCTTTTTGTATGTTTTCATAATGATAGCTTTTTAAACAGGTGCCATAGAAACCAATAAAAAATAAAAATAAAAGCCTCCCCCCCTCTCCTAATTTTTGAAGAAATTAGGATGATAAACAAGTAATTAATTTGATGTGGCCTAAGATATTGTAGCTGCATACATAGGAGGCTGTATAATGCTTACCACAGGGAACAAGCACTTAGAAAGCCAAGCGCCTACAATCCACTTAGTGCCTCTATGACAAAATGCTGTAGAAAGCAATAAGCTCTAGCTGTTTGTTCCATAGATAGTATAATTATTACCGCCCCGGGATTGGAAACGGAACCAATTCCACGGGCAATCCGTGTTATGAAGTCAACGCGCGCGCGCTTAAATCTAATAATTATTACAGAACATACAGTGATAATGTGCAATACATACAGTGCATGGTACTAGTGATGTGATGGACTCTTCTTCCTCTCCTTATTCATCAGTCGAGGAGGCTACTACACAATAATTATACTACACAATATAATAATTACTTTCTGGCTCAGATAGATTTGCATGCACAAGTAAGTGATCACAAAAATTGATGCAGAGTTGCTAATAATATAATATTATACCATCAAAATTGTCAATGAACTTCAATGCCAAGATGCAGTCATCAGAGTTACCAACACAATTTTGCTGGAATCAATCCGGCACAGTTACTAGAGAGACACAGGAGCTGCAATGCCGGAACAATTTTTAGGGTCATGTTGCAATCTATAAATGATATTGACACTATTGATCATTTTAATACTGGCATGAACTGTGGAGTGACCGGGATATCTGGAATGGAGTGCAGCAGTGGAGGTTACATGACCATTACTTTCTTGTACATAGCCGATGCTTCCTTCCTCCCATGAGTGCTCTAAGTAATTGGTTTATATTTTCACCATTAATGCAGTAACATGCATCTAATGCCACTCATTCTATAAAAGAAGGATGACTCTACTCACAAAACTAGATAATAAGCACAAACCTAAGTTATGAAGACTACCATTCCCCCGACAAATTTTCTTCTAGTTTTCTATATCGCTAAAGTGTGGAATTTAGCCATTATACTAGTAGGAATAATTGAAATTGTGGATGCAAATTATAAATACTAACCGCCGCTTGCAGTTTCCCTGTGAAAGAGCAGCCACACGCCTCCTAGCGGACCGCTGCAGCCCGTTGCTACCCACGTAACTAGGTAAGCATCTTGGTCGCAAACCATAACACAGTCTAATCGCCGGTGGACGTAATTAATTACCACGTATTAGCGATGACGTCATAAATTGTAGTCGAAAAACAGAAACTGTGCGGGTGTTTTGTATGGACTGTAACTGCCTCTTAGAAGCCGAAGAAGCAATGTGGAGAGCACTTTCGGCTAAAGATGAAACCTAGGTAAGTATTACTGCACAGTAAACATTGTTGCAAGCTATAAACAGGCAGAAAATTCAGCTATATGTTGCCTCTGTTGCTTGGCTAGTTTCATCACGTCATAGTGTTTCTTGCTAGAATTTTCGTTCCTAGCAGTGGACACTTCAGATTCTAGCTGGATCCTGTGTAGTATTGCTTGTATAATATACAGTAGCAATTTTGTGGATGTAAGTATTGTGAAATGCAAATGTCACACCCATTCATCCTGTCTTTCATTTAGTTCATGTTCTTCATCACTCTCTATATTATCTCCTATCAATTCTTCATTCTGTTTCTGAAGTCCATCAATGTTTACAGCTCCATCACTGCTTCAGGATGATTGAGACTGTTGTCATAGCTATTTAAACAGTTGACACACTTGCATCCTGGTCCACATTTGTATGCTTGTCAATTTTCAGCCACACCCATCGAAAACAAAATCCAACCTCTCCTGAACTCTTGCCATGTTTTCAGGAACGTCTAAGACACTTTGGACTTTTCCATCCAACCATTTCCAGCTATATAGGTAAGTGTATGTGTGTCAGTGAGCTAGAAATCGAATCTTAATTACATTTCTCAAACAGCTAACTTACCTGGAAGATCAATGTCGTTGGAAGTTGCATGATGCCACATCTCTAATACCACAGGGAGTGATTCCAGTGGAGCTTTAGAGCTTCGGTAGAGGGCATGGTCATGTCTGCTCACTCCCACACTGTTCTCCTGATGATAGTGCATGTCATGGAGAGACTCTGATTTCATTGAATAAAAGAGGGTGATTGGTGAAGATTGCTGAAATCATGATAAATATACTCTAAAATATCCACAGCCAACAAGTCGGAGGGAAGGGGAGGCAGGATCTGCTGTCACTTGTCCTAGTGAACCACACAGTGTTTCATTATTGATGAAGGAGAAAAATGATAGAATGTAGAGAGAAAACTGGTAGCTATTCCCGATCCCATGAAAAAGGAGTACAGACATTAAGTGTGGTAGTAGCTCTTCTGTGATAGTGTTCAAAGAGAATTCTGATTCAGGAACCTATAGCATCTTTAGGATGAAAATCTTACTCCCAGGAAACATAATAGTATCAAACGTATGTGATACACATCTGTACCTATCAAGAGAGAATATCAACTTTATCTGGGGTTGGCCTGGGGTATTAAAAGATTGGTGGTGCTGTATGTCAGTTTTTTACAGTTCTGAATACAATAAATTGTTTCTGTTCGTAGCTACCTGCTTGGTTGGGCAGCCATCAAGGATGGAAATTTTTAATGTTAGCTAAGGGTTTTCCTTTTGATTTGCTTCATGGAAGCCTGGCAGAGGTATCCGTGTCTGAAAGTGTCCCATGATGATTAATAGTTAATCAATATTTTTAAGTGTGTATCTGAATGATCACTGCTTACAGAGTGACATGGTCCATGGGCAAGGATTGTCATTGCTATAGTGTGTGTATAGCTATAGTAAAAGATTTGGATGGACTACTGCTAGCTAATAGCTAATACCAACACATCAGTAGGCCATTATATTCAATGAACAGTATAGCTTCAAGCTATGAGTAGCATTCAAAGGCTCTATAAAGCAAAGGCTGTATTACAGACATGCACTAATGGACAGTTAATTTTATTACGCATAACATGCCACTTATAATAGGAGGAGCTCTACATACCTTCGAAGTAGTGGCAGGAAGTGTGAAATACAAATGTCACAGCCCACAACACGATTGATTATCACAACATCAAAGACCACAAAAATGTAGCAGCTGCTTCGCGCGTGCAGCTGCATTTGCTATTAAAATTATAGTGGAGTTAGTACCGTGCAAGGTACAGCTACAGGCAGCTTTATGCCTTCTGTAAAGGGAAAATCTCGGCACTACAACTAAAAGAAGTGAATTTGACCACAAATACTCTCTCCGGATACTTCCGTAAACTGGTGAGTGATAAAAGTGCGTGTCTGTGCAATTAAAGTTGTATTAGCCCTATGGGCCTCGCCAACGCTGGCGATTAGACTGAACACAGAGTGCCCGCGGAATTTTCAATTAGCCTATGCTACCGTTTCCAATCCCGGGGCGGTAATATACTATCTATGTTTGTTCTAAGTGCTATGCATATGGGCATGTTTCATTTGTGGGGTCAAAGGTCAAACGAACGTGCGCATGCGTATCATTAACTATGCCCGCTAGCTATTGACTTACGTATTATATATCTCGAGCTCCCGTTGACATGACCGGAGAGAGGCTCGCTTCGCTCGCCAATTATGTCTAAACAAGAGGTTAATATTGATGACATTATTGAGGAAGTTATGGAGGAAGAAGAAGTAGATCCACGTGATATACCAAGAGAAAGGCCATTCAACTTGAAACGATTCTTGAAAGATCTAAAAGATAGTGGCAGAGAAAAGAGCCTACGATACTACCATGGCAAGTTACCAGGGGAATTCAGATGTCAAAGGTGTGGTCGCTATTGGACTTCAGGACATACTTTCTGCATTCTTGATCTCAAAAGGCAGACGGTTAAAACAAAATTGTATCAAAAATGTCTTGAAGATGGTGATGAAGCATACCCATATTACAGGAATGAGGATCAGGTGAGACGAATGGTGAAGTGGGCAGTGAATCTATATTTGGTCAAGACTAAACAAAGGGCACCTAAAGAACGCACGGGAGGTGATTATTTTCGACGAACAGCCCCACACCGTGAAGACCTCTGTGAAATATGCATAAAACTGGGGAGACCCTGTACTGAGCTATGATGATGAAAACACAAGCAGAATTAGATTGTGTGGAGTATGTACTATAGGCAATATTTTTTTCAGTGTATGAAACGATTTCAGTTAGCTACTGTGCTGGATAACAAGAAAATAATACTTGGGACATCACATGCTGCACTGCTTATCAAATTTACTTTCACGAAGTATACTGTATAGTTAAGTTAATAAGATTGGGTACTTCCTCCTTCGATAAAAGAGGTGGATCTAAATCTGTACACATGAGGCTGTTAGCTATCCATGCACATATTCACAAGAAGTACAAATTTCAGGTGAAGGCTATGAATATTGATTAGCCTTCCATGAATGATAGACAGCTTGTACACATACTGAGTATGAAATGCACTAGCTATATAGTATACACCTTCTATCAGAATTCATATATACATCATGTGATGTGGGAAGCAAAATAAACAGTGACAGTCTGTTTGGGAATACCACGTAGGTGGCTACCGCATACTGACTGTTCCTCTATAGGGATTTGATTGTGTTAGTGCATATCAGACATACATAGGAGGAAGATGGCATATGGTGGCTACTCTGATGGTGACTTTTACTATGATGACCACACGGATGGAAGGTGGTGGGATGTCTACGATGATGACGATTATTATGATGAAGATGAAGATGAAGATGATGATGATGAAGATGATGATGATGACTATTATGGTAATGTCTGTAACTACAAGTAAAAACATGTTCACTGTACAGAAATATTCCTCGCAAGTATTACATAATTATGAGAAAATTGATAGCTATAGAGGGAAGGACAGTGAGGGTGCTACCTAAATATATCACATCATCATTGTTTCCTATAGATGATGATTATGATGAGTCAGAAGAGTCTGTCTCTGATGGATATCAAGAAGAAAGTTCTTCACGAATCAAGGAAATCATCCGTGAAGTCCTCAGAGAGAATGGGGTGAACCCAAACAATGTCAAGTACAAATATCGAAGGGATGCCAAAGGGTTTGCCTGGTTCAACTGCCCACGCAGGCACCACAACTGGCCTTCTGCCCATGCTTGGTGTGTGATTGATCTCTACAACCAGTCTATAACTTCACCCTATGAACAGGACTGCAAGAAATGCAACTCGAGTGCTTATCCGAAGTTCAAACCAGACATGATAAGGAAAATGGTCTTGTATGTAGTGAATTGCTACCTGGTTAAGATAGGGAAGCGTCAGTATGTTAGTAGCACAGACATTGAGAAACCAGGGAATCAGAAAGGCCCACACGACGAGGAAAGGTGTGGAAAATGCAGGAGACTGGGAAGAAGCTGCTGGAAGTAGAGAAACGCCAGTATATGGAGTTAGTTTTGAGCTTCTACATATTTTTAACTATGACATGATACACAACATTTTTAGTAGGCAGTAGCTAGCTAGACTCTCATAGAGCCAGATAATTCATACATGATGTATGATGTGTTTATGTTTCAGTTTATGCATTGGTTTGTTTACACAGCAGCATGTGCAGGATTTAGAAAAGAGTTCATTAAGTGCTATATAAACAGCTACAGTCATCAACCACAGACTCAACCATATAAGTGGCTCTGCAATGGAGTTATCGAAAGCTGACTTCCTTACATGTTACACTGTGCAGCATGTATGCTACATAAACAATGACAAGGTTGAAAAGCACGCATGAAGTATTATGCACACATGAAGTACATTATGCTGTGATTACTCGTGGGCTTAATTAGAGTTCCAGTTATGCCATGAATTTTTATAGTTGGGAATTTCCCTGGGAATGTCATTCATTACATGCACATGCCACATCATGCAGTGCTAGGTGCTATAAAAGCAGAATACCATTAAAAAGAAAGCTTCTGTATATTGTTTGTTATTGTTGTTGTTGTTGCTGTTGTTTTGGTGAAATGGCATATGGTGGCTATGACTCTGATGATGATGGTTTCCACATCTATGGGGAAGATTATAATGATGATTTTGATGGAGGATGGAATTATGATGATGATGATGATGATGGTGACCACTATCATGGTAATGGCTCACCATACTCCAAAGGTAAGAGAAGACTTCCCCATTATATTGATACATCAGAGGAGGCCTCTCTTTCTGAATACTCTCCTCGAAAGATCAAGAAGATCATCTGTGAAGTACTCGAGGAGAATGGTGTAGATCCAGAAAATATCACAATCAAATTTCGCAAGGATGCCAAAGGGTTTGCCTGGTTTAACTGCCCACGTAAACACAATAGATGGCCTTCTGCCCATGCTTGGTGTGAGATCGATCTTAACAACAAAACTATAAGTCTACCTTATAAACAGGGCTGCAAAAAGTGCAACTCAAGTGCTAATCCAAAGTTTGAAGAAGATGCAATAAGAAGGATGGTTGAGTATGTAGTGAATTGCTACCTCATTAGGATAGGGGAGCGGCAATACACTAGTAGCGGAGGAACTGACAGGACAGAGACAGAAGGAGGTCCACATGATGAGGAAAGGTGTGGAAAATGCAGGAAACTAGGAAGAAGCTGCTGGAAATAAAGAAAAGCCATAATTGCATGCAGTATCGGACTAATGACCCAACAATAGTAGAAATACTGTTATTCCTTTAGTGTTACATGTGTGTAGCATCCAAATACTCTCATTCTCATACATCAAAAAAATTATCACATTCCTAGATGAACTTCATTGCTTAGTCATTTTTAGTATCTCTGTATTGTGTGCTATAGCTATAATCATTCATGTGTTTGTTAAGCTTTACCTTTATAAGGGTCCACACCATATTATCATAATCTTTTTATTACTGTTAAAAATATTAATATTTTCGTTTACTTGTTACTGTGTATGTGTGTTAACTTCTAGATGTATAACTATTCTCATATCTGAGTCAACTGCTCGTACAAGCATATCATTTGGATCAACTCAATAACTTCTTTTATGATAGTTGGGACATGATTGCTCAAAGGCATGAGAAAAGAAAGAGTTAAGCCACATTATACTGCTAGTCATGAGAAGAGTGTGAAGAGGATGATAGCTCTACTTGGTCAAAACAGGGAAGAAACAAGCAAAGAAAACATCAAATAAAGTATATAGTGCAGCTACAATAATAACTTTGCCTTTGTAACCTCGCCAGCTATGTACTCTTTCACATATCAATTCAAAACCTTTGTCATGATTGTTGTGGTTGGCTTTAACACATACATAGGAAGTTGGAATAAGTTCAAAACAGCTGCAGCTATCCCATGAAGACATGTACCGGCCATTTAGAATTTAGTTGTTATGACTGGGAGCTGTCACCACAGTACATACTTACTCATGACCAGAGAATATGAAGGAGGGAATGTACAGTCCGAAAATGTCTCGCCTTGTCATTTTGAGTGCTAGCAAACTGTGCTTCTACTTTTTTTTTCCTTGAATGTAACTACATAGAGGAGTTATGCTGATAAGAAACAGTATAGACATAGTCTTAAAGTTGGGGTATTAATTAAGCTTCCTTACCTCAAACTTGTCCACATCCAGTCTCTCCGGAATAAGGGGAGAAGTATGGACCTAAAATTAAAGTAGCCATAATAGTAAGATGGCCTATGGATGGAAAGGGGGTAGGCAAGTGAAGGAGAATGGTGTACGTACGTACGTATGTGGTAGAGGTTTGTGGAATATGTATGAGACCTTAATATCACACAGAATGTCATACATAGCTGACACATGCTGAGTCACAATAATGGAGGCTTTTATTTACTATGAATAATTAGCTTGAATGGGTGGGTGGTGGAGAATTCCCCTGAACGCCATCATAGTTGACATTGCTATATGTGAATTCACTCATGGTGAACCATGGGGCTTAATAAACAATGACAGTGTTATTATGGTGTCATATACATTATATGGGTTATACATGTATGGCATAACATTACACACACTTGTAATGTTCTTACCATGGTGCCAGAGGGGTTGCTGACTGTTGCCTGATATTATAGGACAGTGATACATACAGATACTTAATGAATGAACTCTATTACGTAGCTGAATCATGTGGCTATGTGGTTGATACATAATATGGCTGTAGCTGTGATGTACAGTCCCTGAATTTAAATGTGTAACGATATAATAGCTATTTGAAATCACACTGTTTCACAGCTGCTTGCTCATATCTGAGTGGGTGGGCGAAAAATTCCCCTGAATTCCATTTACGTACCTGACATGGGTTCATAGCATATTCATAACACATGATGACAATGCATACTCATGTCACTATAAAAACGATCTTGAAAACTATATCCTTGAAAGCTCAATAGTGTGTGGCAGGTAGTTACTCTACGCTTGAGAATAAGTAGCTATGCCCAGACGCCGTAGACGTCGTCGTGAGGTGAACATTGATGCCATCATTAGAGAAGTAATGGCTGAGTATGAAGTTGATCCTGATGAAATACCTAGAGAAGATGACCCATTCGACTTGGATCACTTCTTAGAGAAAAAGCTAAAGATAAGCAAGCGATATTTTCTTGGCAAAGCACTGGGTCATTTCAACTGCCAGGAATTGTGTGGTGATCAGGAGCTGGGTAATGGCCAGGGGTTAAGGTGCAATCGATACTGGAAATCAGGCCATGCTAGTTGCATAGTAGACCTCAAGGAACAGAGGGTAGATCCAGATTATATATTTACACAAGATTGCAGGACCCATGAAACTGAAGTTTCACCACGCTTCATAGATGAGGAGAGAGTGAAAGATATGGTGGAGTGGGCTGTAAAGGAGTATCTGTATCGGAGTGGTAGGGAAGAACGTGAACCCTCTAGAGGTCCTCGAAAACAAACTAAAGCACACTGCCAATCACTCTGTGAGGTGTGCCAATTGCTGGGAAGACTCTGTACAAAGTTATAAGAAGATTTAAACTCTTGTTCAAGTGGATTAACATTATGCCTGTTTGCTGTTATTTTAAAGATTTCTGTATATACATGTGCAGTGCCCTTTAGCTAAGCTTACAAATTTTTATTCTATCCTTATATAGCTAGCCTATTTTATCAGCTGAGTTCTGTCGGTCAGTACTGTAGCTATACAACTGTTGTTATTAGATACGGTGTGCATATACGTACGGGTGGTAAAATATTTCCCCTAATGATTTCCATTAGCTAGCTAACTATGAATATGATTTCCAGGTGCAGCATGTGAACGGGATTGACTGAATTCATGTAGTAGCAATTGGCCTATATTAAAGTATTGCTTTCGACAAACAGCCCCACACAGTAATGAACTTTAGTGCAGTACTAGGGCAATGTACAACATTTGAGTCACAGCAAGCGAGAGCATGCGCATAAGTACGCGCAGGGCGCTACTATTGCACGACACATACATATGCCTGGGGCATTTTGGAGTGTAGACCTAGATATATATATATATATATTTAAAATTTCAATGAGTCATGACCTGAGAGTCAGCTCGCTCGCTGTAATTATGGGAAATTATAACTGTTGGTCATATACCTTCATAGAACTGTGGGAATATTCATGGCTTCACTCGAAATTTACACTTTTCATATCTACTCTTCACCGATAGCTAAATTCTGACCTACTCATCATCCCGCAAGCTTCAAAATTCATAGATAGGTCATGTTTCAGTTCACTGCTGTTAGCACATGCTTCAGCCCCAATATGCAAAGTATGCTACAGTGTACTATCTGTAAGTGTTTAAGTGGTACTACACCAGTACTAATAATAACTGTGGTAAGCAAGGGAGTACTCTAATCAATATGTAGCATTACTGTTTGTGAGCTATATTTATATTTAGCAGTCAAGAGAGCTTCATTCAAATAAGCACTTGAGTCACATTTCTTACAGTCAGTGTATAACTGCTTATGGAGGATTGGAAACTGAACAGCTGTCTTCATTTTCTCCATGGGGATTTAAAATGAATATAAAGATAGATTCATATTTTGTGTGATGTGAGTACAAGATCCTATTATACGTAAGTCTGAAGAGCTAGATCTGACACATAACATGGCCACACAAACTTTATTTTGTGTACATATAATAACTATCCACAAATATGTATGGGATGAATGCCTAAAATAATAAATGCATCTTTTTAAACAGTCCTCCCTCTTAAACATTATATAGCCCTCAAACAGTAGCTCATCTTGAATTATAGTTCTTACATAACTCTGCACTTCCTCCAGCACACATGATGCTACTCCTGAAACACTTGTGCTTATAGCTAAAGTTCCAATTTTGCCATGAAATTATAGGTCTACGAAATGGCAACGATAGTGACTCTGAGGACTCCTATATGGCTATAGATGAAGATGAAGTTTACACTGATGAAATATGTAGAGTCCACAAAGCCAGTACATTCTCCCATGACTATTACTGATCTCTAATTAACTTCAACCAAGAATCCTTCTAAAATTAATGACCTTTCTACATGGAGTTAGAATGAACTAATACCCAGGATGTTTTGGTATTTTATGCCCCATAGCACACGAGTGGGAGAACATTGGTACCTCACTCTACATATTATCATCAGATGAACTATCTATCATCAAGAACGATATCGATGGGGCACGCAACTGAAACTCAGTGACTATCCATCCGACTTGGCAGTCACTGGCAGACGCTGTGTTGTCACTGACAAGAAAACTGCTTTAATAAATTCTTAGAGCAGTCTTATTCAATCTCTGCTCTATTGTATTATTGTAATGAATAATGTATAAATAAGTGCAATGCTGCATGCTGCTCTACTTGGTATGTCGATTGCGCTTGAAAAAAGGAGCTACCAAAGGCTACCTCTCCAATACTTTGCTAGACACCATTACCATGCAACTATATGGTACACATCTATACTGCTAATACACATGTACCTTTGCTTTTGCTTGAGCTTTCAACATTTCCTTTTCATTTCTTTGCCACGCTTCTCCTCATTGAGTGTCTTCTCCAGTTCCCTGGTCTTGGTTTTGATACTCAGTCCCTCCACCTCCAGGACTGCAGCATGGCTGGGACTCCTGGCACTGTCAAAAACATATTGACATAAACCTTAAACTATATTACTGTAAATTTCCGTTGTTAAAAATATTAATATTTTCGTTCACTTGTTACTGTGTGCTAACTTCTAGATGCATAACTATTCTCATATCTCAGTCAACTGCCTGTACAAGCATGTACTGATGACTACATAAAGATTCAGATGTCAGTGAGGCAGTAGTCATCAAATTAAGATATTGTGGTGATGAGAACTTAAAAATCTATCCTTTCGTACCAGCTAGCAATCTTTATGTCATCGACTTCCTTGATACAATATCACCCCAGTCAAGTAAATTTCCCATCTTTGTCATTATCTCACAATTATACATCAGGTTCCAGCCAAGTGCCTGAAGTACTAGATAAGGCATCATTGGCTATAACATCATCCAGCTGTTACCACAATAATTATGAATAAAACCACTGCAATTAACATGTAGCCAAAATTTGCACACCCATTTTGATGATAAAACACAGTTGACATAGGACTTGCAGTTGCTTGTACTTACTCTTTAGCCAGCCTATACTAAGTGATGCGAAAGACAAACTTCAGTGTATAGTTACCTATGTTGGGGATGCAGTACGAGGCTCATACATTCGAGACCATGAAATCATTATACATCCTATACAAGCACTTAAGGGGATTCATAACAATGACAGTGCAAATTTCTGAAATGCCAGAAAGTTAAGTGACTGTCCTAAATGCTGCTCAAAACTGTTTGCTCAAATAGCAACCATGAATCAGAAAGACTCTGAAATTAATGTCCCAGCAATCATAGAAGAAGTTATGAAGAGTGAAGGAGTTGATCCAAATGATATTAGAGAAGAAGAGTCATTTGATATAAAGAAATTCCTTAAAAGTTTTAGACGTAGAAGAATGAAAAGCATGCAGTATTACCTAGGCTATACATCAGGAAAGTTTGACTGTGAATGTGGACATTCATGGAAATCTGCCCTCACATGGTGCATTATTGATCTAAAAAATCAAGAGCTACATATGAGGATTGCTCAAAGATGTAAGAAAAGAGAGTGTAAGAAAGAAGTAGAGCCACATTATACTGCTAGTCATGAGAAGAGTGTGAAGAGGATGATAGAATGGGCTGTGAATCTCTACTTGGTCAAAATAGGGAAGAAGCAAGTAAAGAAACATAAAAATAACAGTCTTCCATGTCAGGGGAAACATCACACTAGGGATTGTAAGATGTGTGATTTGACCTACAAAATTTTCAGGAGGCCCTGCTTTGGCAATAAATTCTGACATTCTTGAGAATGCTGTACTAGTTAATGCTATAATTATTACTGACTATGTTTGGTCAGTACCTGTGCTGGATTAAACAACTGATAGTAGATGTAGTAACTTGAACCTTTGAACCTTATGGAAGTACATATGTAAGTATGCTAGCTGGCTCCTATCACTGCAACTATCCTTTCCATATCACTCACCACTCATTCATGTGTCAATTTCAAAAATTGATTACTATAATAGTCAAACCCTACTGACAGTAGACTCACCCTATTAGCTACAATGGATCCTTCAACAAAGATGGATAATCATATGACAACAAAAATGAAGAACTATGGAAATTACGATCCCAAGCAATGGTACCATTTGTAAAGATTAAAGGGTACAAAGGATGGAAGAATGTCCATGTGTCTTTACAGGGTACATCCTTAGGAAACTTAAAGTATGCATTTTTGTTGCATTTCATACAGTACTGTTCATAGGGTAGGCTTATGGGGAGCTACTAAGCATGACAGTAGACCAGTGGATGGCGTACTATGGTTCAGTATGAGTACTATCTTGGATGTGTCTACAACCCCTGATGGTTAGATGTACAATGAATCACTACCTCATCAAGATACGTAGAGCTACAACACAGGGGCACCGATAGTATCTGACACAGTGAAGATGCGAGGAGACCCACATGACGAGATGTGGAAAAGACCAACACTGCTATTAGCAGTGAGCAGTGATGAACTAATGAGTTTTAATCCACACACAAGTTGTATGTACATATAGATAATACAACCAGACACTCCAACACATGCACAGTTTGCTTGTTTACATGGTGGTAAGTATGTCGTATTTCATTATGAGTACCAATGAATGAGATACCATTTCATCGAATCTACGAATAATCAAGTACTTCAGTAATGATCAAAGATAATTCAGTATTCATGACAGGTCAAAGGACAATAATGACACTGCATATCATATTTCCAGAAAAAATGGAACATGACATTGCAATTTAAGACTACTTTAAGCAAGCAGGGGGAAAGAGTAATAGAGAAGAGAAAGTCTTGTCTGAAATGGATCCTATGATACATAGTGAGTTAACATTAGAATACATACAGCAGCTATCAATGGTATTTTTGCTGCCCAGAGGATAATGACAACAACTTGAATGATGATGATGATGATGCTGATGAAAATGATGATGATGATGACCTAAAAACTTATGCTTCTCATCTAGTAGAAGATGAAGAAGTCAGGAAAATTATCTGTGAAGAACTGAAAAAGAAAGATCATAGGCCTATAGACATTATTCAAATGAGGTTTTGTAGGGAAGTTAAAGGATTTGCATGGTTTTATTGTTCATGTAATCGTCAGTGGCCCTCTGCTCATGCTTGGTGCATCGTTGATCTCAATGAATTGACAATAAGTTTACCTTTACCCACTCAACAGGCCTGCAGAGACTGTGAATCCTGGATATACCCAAACTTTGATGGGGAAGCAATAAAGAGAATGGCCGCATATGCAGTGAAATGCTGCCTCATCAAGATGGGCCTGCTAGATAAAGAACCGTCCATGGACACTGATAGGATAGATACACAAGGACCACATGATGAGGAAAGGTGTAGAAAGTGTATTAAAAAAGGAAGAAGCTGTTGGAAAAAGTAGCCTTACACAAAACTTTATTATGTTAGACAAGTTGATTTGTACTATCATTCTCATTACACAGTAAGCCACGTCAATTACACTATCAGCCACACCCAGTATACAGTAAACCACACCCACTTATTTTTGTAGCATTCTGTTGTCCTTTTGCAGTCTCTCCAGCTGAGATCCTCATAACTCGTTCTCTAACTGGTTTACCTGCTGAGTCAGTATTGTATCAATTGTTGATTGTATCAAAGATGTGATGACTGTGATGAAGATGATCTGGTCAAAACTAATCAAAGAGAGCCTAGGGAACCCACAGGAGGTCTTAAGACGAGGTTCCGCTGAATATCTATTTCCACTGCTTACCTGATGGTGGTTCTGGCAGTGTCCCAGTGGGATGTGGAGATCTTCTGTGAAGAAATGGAGGAGGTTCTGTATGCGGGAGTAGAGCACATCTTCCATCATCTTGTCTGCTTGGGAATGATGCTGAGTGTTCCAAGACATGACTTCCTGGTTGAGGATTGTAGGAACACAGTGAAAAACAGTCACATACACATAACATCATACAGAGATCTATGCATTAAGATAATAGCTATATGAGACTAGGCCACCCTATAAATCAAGTATAATTGAATGTTGAAAAGAGTAAATGACTCATACCTAATAATGATTGTCCTAATCAATAATAACAAAGACTAACAAGAGCAATCGTACCCCGCGCAAATTATGCCGTATGAATTTTGTAGTAGGTACGGAGTGAATTACACATTACGTTTAATTAGAACTTGTGATCTCTGTTTGTCAATGAAGGCAGTTTGCCAAGTTAGACTACTGTAGTGGAGCTATATTTGAGAGGCAAGTCTTCTGCCATCGCAATAGAGTAAAAAGTGACGATTTACGTGGTTTTTCGAAATTTTTGGCATATATAATATTATAGCTATAATATTATGTATATGACACCATTGCTTAACCCCTTGCTGCGCATGCGCGCGCAGGGTAATAAAGCCAATCTGAGTTGGTTACAGTTCTAAATAATGTCTGAACTTGTTCTAGTGTGTATTGACTGTATGGTGGCTGGTCACATAGAAACTTTTTAGGCCACACCATGTTGACTAGATAATGGTTGGTCTTACTAACTCCACACACCTCGACAAGACTGCATATGGTAGTGATGCTCAGTATCCGTGACCCAAGTGAGGTGATTACTTTCAACGAACACCCCCAACCATGATGACCTCTGCGAAACATGCAAACTATTGGGAAGGCTCTGTATTAGAGGTTATGATGATGAAGACAATGAAGACACAAACAATAACGTTTCATCTATGAGGCACAGTGTAGCATGCAATTGCATTATACAAACACTCGTTTGATTACAGGGAGAGGAATTATAACTGGATCATGCACTGCTTATTATGCTTTCATAGGCTATTAATTAGCTTTCCATTAATGATTACTATTCTATAGTGTTCCACAGAACAAAATAATAGAGGACTAAACTTATACCACAGGAAGTTATGATAGCTGCCTGTACATAATATGAACTTATATTTTACTGCATAGGCACATCATGTGATCACCATATGAACCTTTTTCAACAAATGAAATTCAATCTAAACAGTGCACACTTACAAATAAGCTAGCTACCATCTTCAAATGCACTTGAAAAAAGTATCCAGCAACTACAACAATAGTCACCTCCAGTCACTGCCTGCTACATGTATAATGCTCTTGCATGTATCAATTCAAAGCCTTTGTCAGTAACCATCATGATGGGTCTTGTAAGTCTCTTTACAATAATTCATTCCATGCACCCAGAATGGACATGTACTGGCAATTTAGAATTGGTTGCTTCCCTCCCTGGGACCACACAGAGGCATTAAAAATGACATTCTGCTGAGTCACAATGATGGGTGCCTTTTTTTACTATGAACAATTACATGGGTGGGTGGTGGAGAATTCCCCTGAACGCCATCATAGTTGACATTGGTAATATGAATACACTCTTGTGGCAATGCACATTGAACTGCACATTATAGACCTAAGCAAGCATAATCATAGTAAACAATAACAATGACAGTGTAACTCCAGCCAGTGCCACTATAAAATCAAAACAGACAAGAGGTGCATGACAGATAGTATCCTAATTTTGTAGTGAGTAGAATAGCCATGCCTAAGCCAGAAGTAGATTTCGGAGCTATAATTAAGATAGTCATGGAAGAAAAAGGAGTAGATCCACGTGATATACCAGGAGAAAAACCGTTTGTCTTGAAAGAGTTTTTTGAAGATCTAAAAGATGCCAATAAAAAAAAGAGCCTTCGGTACTACCGTGGCAAGTTACCAGGTAACTTTGATTGTCATAAGTGTATGCGAAGTTGGCATTCAGAACATACTAGTTGCATACTGGACCTCAAAGAGCAGACGTTAAAGATGAAATTGTATCAAGAGTGTAAAATTGATAACACCAAGGCATTTCCATGCTACAAGAACAAGGATCATGTGAAACGAACGGTAGAGTGGGCAGTGAACCTTTACTTGATCAAAACTAATCAACTGATTCCTCAAGTGCATGTAGGAGGGGGAGGTCGACAAACAACCCAACATCTCCAAGACAACTGTGAAGCATGTCAAATAATGGGAAGACCCTGCTCTTGAAACTGAGAAGTGTTTAATAATCCTGGTAGATGAACTGCAGCTTTTATTTTTGGGTTTTTATTTTTGTTGTTGTTGTTTTTTAGGAATATTTACTTATTGAATTAGAGTTGATGTTAATAACCTTTGATTCAACTCCTTGCAATGCTACATTCAGCTGGACATATCGTTATTTAGATCCTTCGGCATCACGTTATATACATCTTACATGCAGTAGTAACCCAATCCATCAGTTCATATAGAAGGAATAATGCTGGAGAACACATAATAAGTATAGAGAGATACTTGCAATGATTATACAATTATGATTAGGTTAGTAATACATATGTACATTGATGGCATAGACGACTAGGGGAGGAGAGTTATGTCTATTGATATGAGTATCATTCGTTTCACAAGTATGGAGAGCAAAATTTAAGTAATTTGGGTGGGTGGTGAAAAATTCCCCTAATTCCATGCATCATGGTAAATTATGAATACACTATTACTGATATACTACACTGTAGGCATTGCTTGTGAGGTGATCAGAACATGCAGGTAGTCAAAGGTTGGCTTGACTGAGTGCCCCAGCATCATGCTTGAAGTAGTTGCTGGTAGTTCTGTTCTAGGTGAGTGGGTGGGTAATAAATTTCACGAAACATGATTCATTACTGTATGAATACACTCCTACTATTCATAACTCAATGCATACTATAAAAAATCTCTCACCTCTTGAAAACTACAAAAACAAACATCTGAAATTGTGTGTGGCACATAGTTAGGCTATACTTGAGAATAAGTGTAGCTATGCCCAGAAGCCGTAGAAGACGTCGTCATAATTAGAAGAGTAATGGCTGAGTATGGAGTTGATCCTGATGAAACTTGGATCACTTCTTAGAGAAAAAGCTATAAAGTGATATTTTCTTGGCAAAGCACTGGGTTATTTCATCTGCCAGGAATTGTGTGGTGATAGCTAAGGAGGTGGGTAATGGTAAGGGGTTCACACATTCGTCACTGTCTTACAACGGAAAATAGTAACTGGGTCATAATAATATTATGTTGCATGCACCTCATCAAAAATACAACAAAGCTGATTATAGTTAGCTATTACATATTCACAGTTATTAGGAAGTTCAAATTTCAAATGAAGCTATGAATATTGATTATCCTTCCATTAATGACCACCATCTAGTGTGTGTACACCACCAAAACAATAACATACCAGGAAGTTATGATAAAAGGCCTGTACACATACTGAGTATACTTAATATGCACATCACGTGATGTGAAACAAATACTGAGAAGCAAGAGTGACAATGCATTTCATTTGGGAGTACCAGGAAATTTAGTGAGATAGCGTCTAAACTAGGTGGCTACTGAATACTGATTGTTCAGAAAAGAGAGCATACATAGGTAGAAGGAAGATGGCATATGGTGGCTACTCTGATGACGACTTTTACTATGATGATGACCACACAGACGGAAGGTGGTGGGATTACAATGACAGGGGTGTCTATGATGATGACGACTATGAAGATGAAGATGAAGATGAAGATGGTGACTATTACTATGGTAATGAGTATGAATTAGAACAGGACTTTGTGTGTAGTGTGCCTCCTAAGCATTATGAGAACATTGGATAGAGGTGCTTTTCTAAAGAGAAAATTATCCATCATAACTAATAGATCACATCATGGTTAGTGATTGCTTCCTATAGATGATGATTATGATGAGTCAGAAGACTCTGACTCTGAAGAATATCAAGAAGAAAGTTCTTCACAAATCAAGGAAATCATTTGTGAAGTCCTCAGAGAGAATGGGGTGAATCCAAACAATGTCAAGTACCAATATCGAAGGGATGCCAAAGGGTTTGCCTGGTTCAACTGTCCACGTGGGCACAACAACTGGCCTTCTGCCCATGCTTGGTGTGTGATTGATCTCTACAACCAGTCTGTAACTTCACCCTATGAACAGGACTGCAAGAAATGCAACTCAAGTGCTTATCCGAAATTCAAACAAGACGTGATAAGAAAAATGGTCTCGTATGTAGTGAATTGCTACCTAGTTAAGATAGGGAAGCGTCAGTATGTTAGTAGCACGGACACTGAGAAGCCAGGGAATCAGAGAGGCCCACACGATGAGGAAAGGTGTGGAAAATGCAGGAGACTGGGAAAAAGCTGCTGGAAATAAAGACCATAGCCAGTTTCAGCTACGTACTACTTTTTACTACATTACATCAAAAAGAGTGTTATCCTTTTTAGTAATCAGTAAACATCCATAGAGTTAAATATTTTTATATACATGTGTGTCTATGCAGTATGTGCAGTGGAGGGGTGGGAGGTTTAAACTAGTCAGACTACTTAGAGGTAATTAAGTGCTATATAAACAGCTTCAGCCAGTGCATATCAACCACATAGCCACATGACTCACAGCCTCTTTTTTCCTTGGCTAGCTAGATTCAACTCGCCTCATTCTCAGAGAGGTACAGAAGCATTCTGTGCAAACTGTTAATATAAAAAGTGATGTGCTCGTGTGGTTAGTCAAGTCTTTATCTTTTGTTTTCGACCATAAGCCTGATTTGAGAGGGATAGTGCTGTTCTTGTTGTGTCTCAGTTTATTTCACTGATGGATGAGGTCCAGAGCTAGTCCAGAGCCCACGAAAATTAATTTTATGCAATTGCACAATGCAATTTATTCCTCTGCCCTGAGAAAAAAGTGGGGCCTGGGTATGATAGAATACTGAATTTTGTAGGTGTGGGTGTTACTGAAAACCTATAGGCAGGCATTCATACAGTACATGTGCTAACCATGGATTAACTGCTGAAAAGCCAACTACATCGTAATGTTAATGCAGCATGTGCTACACAGAATAAACATGTAGGTTGAAGAGAAATATAATAACTCCTATACACTTATTATGTAAGTATATGGTTCCAGTTAGTGAACCTCTCTACATAAAAGAAATGGTAGAGGGAGGATATAGTTCCAATGATAGTGATGATAACTATGATGACAGGTTTTATGATGACTACCATGATTATTATGAAGAGGAAGATGGTGATGATAGAGACTCTGAGGACTTCCATGGTGATGATGAAGATGAATATTCTGATAATGAAGATGAAATAAGCCTGAGGATATTAAAGAAGGAGTCAGCAGGGCAATGGAAGGGTTTGACTGGTTTGACTGCCCACACAAATGCTGGCCTTCTAAGCATGCTTGGTGTGTGATCAAACTTAAAAAAGCTTTCCGAACTGTAACAGATGTGAGTCAAAGGCATATCCCGAATTTCCAAGAGAATCGATAAAGAAATTGATTCAACGTGTAGTGAATTCGTATCTCATTAAGATAGGGAAACAAAGACGTCATGGCAGAGCTTCAGGCATTGATGATGCAGACATCATGGAAGGGGGCCCACATGACGTGGAAAATGTAAGCATCTAGGAAGAAGCTGCTGGAAAAATAGTTAGTAAAGAACTCAGAAGGATGACAGAAGGCACTAATATCTTTTTGCAGTTCCAGCTTACTTGTTATTAGCTTTCCCACTATGGTAGTTATGACTACATAATTATTTGTATGCTGAGTCATGATAGTAAATGAGGACTGAAAGCAATAGAGAGCGTGCAGTAGAACTAGATTTCAGCAAGGAACATAACAATTATGGCAGACTCACATTTGAAGGATTATGGTTATGATAGAGACAGTGGCCACAAAGTGGCCACATGTTGTCAACTTGACAGGCTAGTTTACACAGTGGAGTGTGAGGCTGATAATAATTAAGTACCTGATAGTGTGAAGTTTATGAATTATTAAAGATATGTATGAGTCAGACATAAACACATGATACATGTATGTACCAGATTTAACCGGGAAATTAAGTTAACGAGTCTATAGGCAGGCCATATAGACATTGCTGGAATGTAATTACACATCACGTGATATGGAATAGTTACCTACATATGTAGATGCATTATAGACTACCAAGAAATCTAGTAAGAGCAAGTCTATATATAACAGTAGCAAATGAATGCCCCTGGTCAGTAGCTGAGCCAACAAGGAGGAATTGAATCTGTGAGTAAAATGGCATATGGTGGCTATGACTCTGATGATGGTGCTTTCCACAACTATGAGGAAGATTTTAATGATGACTTCGATGGAGAATGGAATGATGATGATGATGATGATGATGATGATGATGACGATGATGATGATGACGACCACAATGGTAATGGGTATTATTAACATTACAGTAGGAGCTACATTGGAGTAGACTACACTACAGTAGGAGCTGGCTGTTATATATGTATATACAGAGGCATAAAAGTATTTCTGCCTTATAGGCTTAGCCCTCTTGCTGGTCTGCATGTCTAGTTATAAAACAGGATTTCTTTAAGGAAGGGGAAGAGTGTACTATATATATATATAGTTATACTCATATTATTTATATGATTTGCTTCCTGACACATCAGAGCCTCAAAACTCTCCTGGAAATATCAAGAAAATCATCTGTGACGTGCTCAGAGAAAATGGGGTACACCCTGAAAATACCAGGATCAAGTTTCACCTGGATGCCAAAGGGTTTGCCTGGTTTAACTGCCCACGCAGACACAATAGATGGCCTTCTGCCCATGCTTGGTGTGTGATCAATCTCAACAGTAAGTCTTTGAGTTTACCCTACGAACAGGACTGCAAGAAATGCAACTCGAGTGCTTATCCTAAGTTTGAAGAAGATACAATTAGAAGGATGGCTGAGTACGTAGTGAATCGCTACCTCATCAAGATAGGAAAGCGTCAATATACTAGTAGCACGGGCACTGATAGGACAGAGACAGAGGGTGGTCCACATGATGAGGAAAGGTGTGGACGATGCAAGAGACTGGAAAGAAGCTGCTGGAAGTAAATAAAATAATACATATGACCTTTGACCTAGAAAGAGTGTTATCCTTTTAGCAGTTACACATACTGTAGATTGAGTACTTTTCTTCAATAACTATTGCATTCCTTGATGAACTTCATTGTCTAGTTCAGTATACTGTATGATATAAAATTTATGTACTTTGTTATGCTCCATAAAGCATGGGTCAACACTAGCCTCATCCCAAGGTCCTCCTTTTTTTAAAGAGGGCCTGGGGGGACAAGGCTAGGTCTACACTATAATTATATGGAGTGAATGTGATGAAGTAACAAGGTGGTGATAGTAAAACAAGATATCAATGCTTCAGTTGGGATTCCTACATGGGCAAGTTTCAGTTCTACTCATCCTTGTGAGTTCTTTGTGTTTATTTATAACTTTGTAAAATCAACTTTTTTGAATCACTTGTACATTATGATTTCACTGGCAGATTTACTTGATTGGGTATACTCTAAGAAAGTGCACTACAAGGTTGATCATAGTTAGCTATTCACATATTCACAATTATTAGGAAGTACAAATTTCAAGTCAAGCTATGAATATTGATCATCCTTTCATTAATGACCACTTTAGTGGTCTAGCTATAATAATAAATTATACCAGGAAGTTATGATAGACAGCCCGTACACATGCATACTGGGTATGAATTCTACTGTATACACCCCTGCCTCTGCCTTGATTTAATATGCACATCACATGAAGGCAATCAAGAGTGACTGTGCATTTAAAATCTTAACTCTTTTGGGAGTATCAGGAAATTTAGTGAAGTAGGCAGTGGCTATACTAGTCTCTATATAGCTCAATACTGTGGTGTGGCAGGTAGTTACTCTACACTTGAGAATAAGTAGCTATGCCCAGACGCCGTAGACGTCCTCATGAGGTGGACATTGATGAGGAGTAATGGCTGAGTATGAAGTTGATTTGACTTGGATCACATTTTTGAGAAAAAGCTAAAGACAAGCAAGCAATATTTTCTCGGCAAAACACTGGGTCATTTCACCTGCCAGGAATTGTGTGGTGATCAGGAGGTGGGTAATGGCCAGGGGTTAAGGTGCAATCGATACTGGAAATCAGGCCATGCTAGTTGCATAGTAGACCTCAAGGAACAGATCCGGATTACAAGAGTGCAGGATCGATGAAACTGAAGTTTCACCACGCTTCATTGATGTAGTAGAAAATCTGTAGCAGATATTAATGATTTTTTTTTTTTGGGGGGGGGGGGAGTTTTTCCCACACCACTTAGCATGTATGTGGGTAGGCAAAGGGGTGGAGCCTCACCTGCAGCTCTACCAACCCCACAGAGACTGAGGTACAGAAAGGGTATATGACAGTAGACTAAGGACCACACAAAACCAATAGGGGAAGCATGCCCTACACCCAGTTAAACATAGAGGATGCAAGGGCACATGGGCACAATCATCCAGAGCTACCACATTTGGAGAGAAGCAGCTCACCAGTGGGAACAGATATGTGCAGTTCTGTAGGTGATATAATGTGCAGTGTCAGGGAACAGAAAGAGCTTTAGATTAAGATAACAGAATAATTTTCTACTTTCTACCTCCTACTACATGAATTCAGTCAATTATGTCCACATGCTACACCGGGAAAATTATATTCATGGCTTTAGATAATCAAAATCATTAGGAACATTTTGTTACCCAAATATGCTCACAATATCATGTCAACATGTATGACATCATATCTAAAACAACAGTTGTACAGCTAGCTACAGGGGGAAACAATATGAAATCTATCATATAGTGACTGAACTGTACATAGCTAGCTGATATATAGATAGGTCGGCTAGACTGATCTTAGACTCAGCTGATATATAGGTTAGCTAACCATGTCTAGGGAAGAGGTTGATATTGATGCCATTATAGAGGAAGTTATGGAGGAAGAAGAAGTAGATCCACGTGATGTACCAAGAGAAAGGCCATTCAACTTGAAACAATTCTTCAAAGATCTACAAGACAGTAGAAGAGAAAAGAGCCTACGATACTACCATGGCAAGTTACCAGGGGAGTTTAGATGTCGAAGGTGTGGTCGTTATTGGACTTCAGGGCACACTAGCTGCATTCTTGATCTCAAAAAGCAGACGGTTAAAAAGAAACTGTATCAGAGATGTGACAACTGTGATGAAGATGATGATAAAGTATACCCACATTACAGGAATGAGGAGAGAGTCAGACGAATGGTGAAGTGGGCAGTAAATCTATATTTGGTCAAAACTAATCAAAGAGAGCCTAGGGAACGCACAGGAGGTGATTATTTTCGACGAACAGCCCCACACCGTGATGAACTCTGTGAATTATGTGAAGTACTGGGAGGGCTCTGTACTGAGCTACAATGATGAAGACACTAACACTTCACTACTGGAGAAATAGTGTAGTATATATATTTTGGCAATAGTTAAGTGTAGGTCACTGTCTTATGTAATGTAGCTAAACTATAACTGTTGGTCATGTGTTGCACTGCTTATCAAACTATGTCTTCATAACATCACTGTTAGTATAGACTGGTGAGTAAATAGTTTAGTTAAATTGGGTACTTTCCTCCCTCAGAAAAAAGAGGTGGGTCTACACGTAAATCTGAGGCCAATCATGGTTACTTATTCAAAGTAAAGTACAAATTTCAAATGAAGCTATGAATATTCCATTAATGACCACTGTTCTTGAGTGTACACCACAAAACAAGGTTGAACATTAATTAGACAGCTAACCAGGAAGTTATAATAAACAACCTGTGAGTATGAATATGCATTCTACTGTAACACCTCCTGCCTAAATGTAGGCTGTGTTGGCTTTTTCTGAATTTAGAATCGATTTAGGAATACAAGGAAGCTTATACTAAGTGGCTATTGAATATACAAATTTGATTGTGCTAGTATGTACTGTATGGGCAGTTAAACCAGGCAAACCCTTTGGCATCCCTTCGATATTGTTACTTGACATGTCAAGTTGGGCTATGACATAGTTGGGTTATGCTAGCCTCGTTCCCAGGCCTTCCTCTCTCACGTACCGCACGGGAGGAAGAGAAGAAGAAAAGAAGAAAAATAAGCGAGAGGAAGGCCTGGTACATCTTATCACGTGAGTGACGTCACAAACAGCGTGATATTTAATGAGCGTGGGCGATATACACGCTAACTCATGACGTCAGAAAACAAGCGCCCACGCGATCTCTTCCGCACTTTACCCTGGAAGGACTGAAGCGATTTAGATGGAGCAGACTTTAGACTTCTACACGAAATAGATAGCTGATTTAAGTACACAGTCTAGCATGCGATGTAGATAGCTAGCTTTTTTGTTACGTAGCTAACTAGTAGTAGCTAGATAGTTAGCTCAATACTCTTGGGTCTACTCCTGATCTTCACCATCCTAGATGTCACAGACTGCTCCAGTAGGCCTAGGACAAATTGAAGCATTCAAACTTACGATCGCGAAGACGGTCTGATCTGTTTGATGGTCCTGTCAGAAGGCGTAGGCATGGTCATGCTGCAGAGTAAAACATGCCCACGCGCAATTAAAGTCCTCTCTACCTCCTCTCTACCCTTGACGTCACTCACGTGATAAGATGTACCAGGCCTTCCTCTCGCTTATTTTTCTTCTTTTTCTTCTTCTCTTCCTCCCGTGCGGTACGTGAGAGAGGAAGGCCTGGGAACGAGGCTAGGGTTATGCTACATTATGACTTCACTGGGTGCACTACAAGGTTAGCCATTCACATAATCAGGAAGTACAAATTTCAAGTGAAGCTATGAATATTGATTATCCTTCCATTAATGACCACTGACAGACTGTACACCACAAAACAAGGATGAACACAATAATAGTGGACTAAAATTATAAATTATACCAGGAAGTTATGATAGAGTCTGTACACATACTGTGTATGTATACCACTGTATACGAGACCATATTAAATCAAGGCAGAGGCAGAGGACCTCTGCCTCTGCCTTGATTTAATATGCACATGTGAAATAAACAAAGGGCAACCAAGAGTGATGGCACATTTAAAATCCTGGGAGTACCAGGAAATTTAGTGAAGCTATATTAAGTTGCTACTGAATACTGACTGTCTCTAGTTCTTCAGAAATAGAGATTTGATTGTGCTAATTTGTGTATGGAATGGAACAAGATGGCTGATGATGATGATGTTGATAATGACTACCTAAAAATTTATGTTCCTCATCCAGTCGAAGATGAAGAAGTCAAGAAATCATCTGTAAAGAACTGAGAAAGAGAGGTTATGACACTAATCACATTATTCAAATGAAGTTTCATAAGGAAGTTAAAGGATTTGTATGGTTTTATTGCCCATGTAAACATCAGTGGCCCTCTGCTCATGCTTAGTGCATCGTTCATCTCAATGAACTGATAATAAGTTTACCTTTACCCACTCAACAGAAAAGTAAGTAAAATCCTGAGCACATTAGTATTTCAGTATGCAAGAATAAAAAACACCATATGTAATTAACTTAGAACATATCTTGTGATTAAGCAAACCATAAGATTTAGAATTTTATAATACTCTGTGGTGCTCTACATTATACTATTAGCTGGCATTCATGTTTCTCCATGGTGACAATAACAATATTAGAGGGCAACTCTCCATACAGTCTTTGCCTTTCAACAGAATATGGCTAACATAAACCACTGAAAAAGAAAGCTTCTGTATGATATTATGATTTGCTCACTCTGTTTGCAACATGAAAGGACACAGTATACTCCACTTAGCACTATTATTCAATCAATAGGACTATGTGAAATTAACATGGTCATAGCTAGTCACGAACCTGCTTTAAAATCTAACATACACATCTAAATTTTCTCTGTAATTGGGACACACCCCCTCAGAGTGAGAGGGGGAATTTTTAGTCACATTAGAGGAATGTCTGCATATTCCTATTCTAATACCTAATTTATTCTCCCAGCTAGAACTCATCGCTGGTATTTAAAGGACTGTTTGAAATAAAAGGGTGAAACTAATCGGGGATCCATCAGTTGAGATCTTCATGAGTTGAGATGAAATTAAAAAGGTGATAATGATAATTATTGCCCCGCTACACATGCACAGCAAGGGGTTAAGCAATCAGTTGGGATTCACTAGCTATAATGTATATGTCAGTGGCAGAACTAAAATATCTACGCGCTCATTCGACACTTATTGCTAGCATATTTCATACTTACGTACTTGAAGCCATAATGCTGATAACATAAAGAACATTTTCTTGATGGCTTGCATGCATGTTTTTCTTACTGGCTCCGCCTCCAAGGCTATCAGTTAATTCAATCCTGCCGGATATAGATTGGATGTGCAAGAATTACACATTAAAATTAATGATCCTTACCAAATATGGAATGAGGCTGTGCACCTAGGCTAGTGCCCCCCTTTACAGACTAATTACAGTGAGGCATTGAACCAAGTTTGAAATTGATTCAGTGGAGGGTGGAGTGGTGGATCTCTAGCAACAAGTAGTCCAAGCTACACACACTGGAATCAGACTACATAATTAGAGAAGGTTGCTAAGAACATAGTATAGTGGTTCCAGAAGCTAGACCTGCCCACATATAACTAGCTCTATCTCAGAGATCAATAAACACATGAACACGTAACTCATATCCAGCAGCAGCTTAATAAATGTACTAACTACTCAAATACCAAATGAACCAGTGTGGTATGTTCACAGTTAGCACCGTTGATTTTTAGTTCTATGTGGAGAAAACGGTAAATCTGTATAACATCTATATGCTTCACCTGTTCCTTGGTTAACCCTAGGCCCTGTTATAAGCTACCTAAACAAGCGCTTCTATAACAGTCAGGCTGTGCTGGCAGGGCAAAGTTTCAGGAAATGTATGGCTTCTGGAATCACTAATAGTAGTTGCCTAGTAACCATGATGTGATAGGTCAGTTGTGGTTGTTGCTAAAGCTAGAATTTCAGCCACACACTCCCCATATATGGGCACAAGTGGATGGGTCAGTTTAATGGAGAAGATAAAAACAAGACGAGCAAATAGACAAGGAATCAAGTCAGTGAAAAGTCTGGTGAAACCAATTACTCAAACACTGAAGAAAAGTGGAGAGAGAGTAAGGTCATTTGGTATTAGGTTTGGATTTATAGCAGATAAAGATAAGAAGTTCACTGAGGACTCTATGTCCAAAGGTAGTTACTCTAAATTACACCATGACAAACCTAGTCAGCTCAATGTCAAGAACATAAGAGACACTAAAGAACAAGGTGAGGATAGAGAGGTTGGTCAGGAGAGTGGTGGTGAGGAGATGGATATAATATCAGCAAGTTTCAAGGGAGAGATTAAAATAGTAAAACAACTTCTGGAAGCAGGTGCTGAAGTTGATATACAAGATAGTGATGGAAAGTCTGCTCTAATGTATGCAAGCTATACAGGACAAACTGAAACTGTCAAAATATTACTTGAAAGGGGTTCTCAAATCAATCTACAGAATAACAATGGAGAGTCTGCTCTAATGATTGCAAGCAATAATGGACAAACTGAAACAGTCAAACTATTACTCCAAAGGGGTGCTCAAATCGATCTACAGGAAAACGATGGATGGTCTGCTCTAATGTATGCAAGCGATACAGGACAAACTGAAACAGTCAAACTATTACTCGAAAGGGGTGCTCAAATCGATCTACAGGAAAACGATGGATGGTCTGCTCTAATGTATGCAAGCGATAAAGGATACACTGAAACAGTCAAATTATTACTCGAAAGGGGTGCTCAAATCGATCTACAGAATAACAGTGGAGTATCTGCTCTAATGTATGCAAGCGATACAGGACAAACTGAAACAGTCAAACTATTACTTGAAAGGGGTGCTCAAATCGATCTACAGAATAACAATGGAGTGTCTGCTCTAATGTATGCAAGCGATACAGGACAAACTGAAACAGTCAAACTATTACTCGAAAAGGGTGCTCAAATTGATCTACAGAATAACGGTGGATGGTGTGCTCTAATGTATGCAAGCAATACAGGACAAACTGAAACAGTCAAACTATTACTCGAAAAGGGTGCTCAAATCGATCTACAGAATAATAATGGATGGTCTGCTCTAATAGCTGCAAGCAATACAGGACAAACTGAAACGGTCAAACTACTACTCGAAAGGGGTGCTCAAATCAATCTACAGAATAACGATGGAGGGTCTGCTCTAATGTATGCAAGCAATACAGGACAAACTGAAACAGTCAAACTATTACTCGAAAGGGGTGCTCAAATCGATCTACAGAATAACAATGGAGGTTCTGCTCTAATGTATGCAAGCGATACAGGACAAACTGAAACAGTCAAACTATTACTCAAACAGGGTGCTCAAATCGATCTACAGGAAAACGATGGATGGTCTGCTCTAATGTATGCAAGCGATACAGGACAAACTGAAACAGTCAAACTATTACTCGAAAGGGGTGCTCAAATCGATCTACAGAATAACAATGGAGTGTCTGCTCTAATGTATGCAAGCTATACAGGACAAACTGAAACAGTCAAACTATTACTCGAAATGAATGCTCGAATCGATCTACAGGATAAGGATGGAGATACAGCTCTCACAGTAACTGGATATATTGGAATAGTCCAACTATTACAACAACATGCACAAATCTGTACTAATGTGTATCACACAGCATCTACTCCAAAATATCAAAGTAAGTTATGTGCATATAATCTTACAATCCATACCCTGTGTGTGCATGTTGTATGATGTGATATTTAGATAATAGGGTGCCAAGGAAATTATGGCTGTGAGTGGTCAGAGTCCAAGGCCGCAGCTCAAGGACAAAGCCATTCTCACAGTCATATTTTCAAGGCAATAGTACTATAAGTTATTATATGTTACACCTTCTTGGAGAATTACCCTGACCTGCAAGAGCAATACTGACCATCTTTCAACTTTTCCAGTGAGTTATACTATCTCTAAGTGAGCTGCTAGCAAAGAGAATGTAGACTTCAAGGATTGATCGACCTCAGGCATGCTTAGTCTCACGTAGCAAGAGGGTTCGGGATGCTTTTTTCGTCTTCCAATATAGCTTCTTTTTTTCAGGAGTTGCCTGTGGCTGGTTGTGCCAAACTAGCCAGACCCTTACTCACAACGTGATGTAAATACATAGCTAAGGGCCTTGTTTTGCACATGTACAAAGTAGCTAGTAGTAGATAAATATTCAAGTGTTCCTTTGACAGTAATATTGTATGCATTTACTTCACACACTGAATACATCAGCATCTCCTGGGCTGATACTTGGTGAAGGAACAGTCATACAAGAAGGTATTACATCTAGAGGATGTACTCTTGAAGGCATGGGCATAATTGTGTCCATTCCTGAAGACTCGATGAGTTCTGCAGAGGAACCTCTCACTCTACAAATCCACCCTTGCTTCAGTGGACCATTCGAACTACCAGAGGAGTACGAGTCAGCAAGTCCAGCTTATCTTATCAAACACAGCAGAAGAGTGAAATTTCAGAAGGACATAACAGTCAAGATCCATCACTATGCTTGTCTGGAGACTGAGGAGGACTGTGATGACATGGTGTTCCTCTCAGCTAGCACCACTCCAGAATTCAGGGAGTCTGGTCCAGTGTATGTCTTCAAGGAAATAAAGGAGGTCAAGGGGGTATTCAAACCTGAATACCAGATAGGAGAGATTGCCTTGAGGCACTTTTGCTTAGTGAAGACAGGTAAAAGAAAAAGGACATCAAAGTCGCTCGAGTCTTCTGAAATAAAGAAACTTAAAGGTGTGCACATGTACATCTAAATCATTACATTGTGCTTATTCTTCATGTTTCATAGGAAACTCTTTCTATTACTCTGCAAGGCTGTACAGAAGTTCATCCCAAAACTTGGCAGTATTCTGCATGTGCTTGTACCATCAAGTGTATACAAAGGTATGTATTAGTATGCACTGTATATGTAGATATGGTTGTGTTGTGATATCTACACAGCATTGTGACAGAATGATTGTAAAGAAAGATGAGGAATGGAACGTGAGTGCAGTCACTGCTCGACTAACATCCAATGAAGTTAGTCTCTGTGTGGCAGATGGGAGAGGATGGAACATCATCTTTGATACAGAACCTACTAAGGTCAGTCCATAGCTGAATCCTTTCCCTTTCTCAGTTATGGACTAGGAAATACATATTGAACTTTGAACTCCTTCATTTAATTAATATTATGACGGTATTCCTGCAGATTTTAAAAAGAAATATTCATATACCTGAAGAGTTGCATAGAGATATCTCTGAGTGTCCTGATTATCCTCCAAAACTTTCAATTCAATACGAGTCACTGGATTCTACAAATGAACGCTCCAACCCTATTAAGCTGAGAGTGACGGGACTAGACATGGAGTATAGCTTTAATATCAAAGATCCAAGTAAGTTTGTATATGAAATTATAATACAACCTATTAATGACCTACTTCATTGCAGGTCCTAAAAATGCCGAGTCCAGCAATAGTCCTGAGAATCGTAGCACAGAGCAAAGAAGTTCAGTACATTCACCTGTGACCATTACCAATCCCTCATCTACTTCTATCAAGGATTCTGATCAGCTTTCTTCATGGAGTTCAGATGAACCTACACTCCGTGACACCTTTCGTATTCTGTACCCCATAGCACACAAGTGGGATGACATTGGCACCTTACTGGATATACCAGCAAATGAACTGTCCGTTATCGAGCGGGATAAAGATGGGGCACACGCCTCTTTGCGTAAGATGATTGTACTCTGGCTGAACAGTGAGACCTCTTCCACTTGGCAGTCACTTGCTGAGGCTGTGAGAGTCATCGACCATAAAACAGCTTCAGAAATAACCAAGAGTTATAAAACATAGTTATCTCTGAAAAATTTTTTTCCAATGAACACTGTTTTCATGCTTGTAGCTAGCTACTTTACTTTAAGCCTAACAAATTACAGGTGATGCAAAACGATCACTGGCATGTCTTGTGATACAGGATCCAGTTTAATGTCATTTTCCAGCATCTGGCTAGCCTGCATAAAGAGTTCATTCATCACTAGTTCAGTCTTTTGAAATCAGCCATAAGATTCTCCAATTTGAGGTCTTCAGCTGGTCAAGATGAAGGTAAAGAGGAATCATCTACAAAAATTATTCGAAATTGATAGTGGAGGGCAAATCCAATCCATAGGTATGGGTGGAACACTTGCCAGAGAAATAGTAATTATTTATAGCTCACTGGGAAAATGCATGGACTGGTAGGGTCGGCAATCTAGACCTCAAACACGCGATCAGAACTGAATTAGCTAATTACATGACATGACGTACCAAGTGTGAAATATTCAAGTGTTCCTTTGACAGTAATATAGTATGCATTTACTTCACACACTGAATACATCAGCATCTCCTGGGTTGATACTTGGTGAAGGAACAGTCATACAAGAAGGTATTACATCTAGAGAATGTACTCTTGAAGGCATGGGCATACGTGTGTCCATCCCTCAAGACTCACTGAGTTCTGCAGAGGAACCTCTCACTCTACAGATCTACCATTGCTTCAGTGAACCATTAGAACTACCAGAGGAGTACGAGTCAGCAAGTCCAGCCTATCTTGTCAAACACAGAAGAAACAGTTGAGATCCATTATCTGGAGAGTGAGGAGGACTGTGATGACATGGTGTTCCTCTCCACTCCAGAATTCAGGGAGTCTGGTCCAGTGTATGTCTTCAAGGAAATAAAGGAGGCCAAGGGGGTATTCAAACCTGAATACCAGGTAGGAGAGATCACCTTGAGGCATTTTTGTTTATTGAAGGCAGGTAAAAGAAAAAGGGCATCAAACTCTCTCTCGAGTTTTCTGAAACAAAAAAACTTAAAGGTATGCACATGTACATCTAAATTATTACATTGTGCTTATTCTTCAATGTTTCATAGGAAACTCTTTCTATTACTCTGCAAGGCTGTACACAAATTTATCTCAAAACTTGGCAGTATTCTGCATGTGCTTGTATGATAAAGTATATACAAAGGTATGTATTAGTATGCACTATGGCTTATAGGATATCCACACAGCATTGTGATGAAGTAATAAAGGAAGATGAGGAATGGAATGTGAGTGCAGTCACTGCTTGACTAACATCAGATGAAGTTAGTCTCTGTGTGGTTGATGGAAAAGGATGGAACATCATATTTGACAAAGAACCCACTAAGGTCAGTACATGAATACAGTTGCAGCTCCATCTTAAATTTAGGTAGTTAAGCCTACTTGTGGTTAAGATCAAAGCACTGCTACTTGGTTGTAATTCTAGAATAACTTATACTTACAATAATGTACTGAACTTAGTACTGAACTTTAAAACTCATGTGTTATGAATTTTATGACTGCATCACTGAATAGTTTCTAAATTTTAAAAAGGAATATTCATCTACCTGAAGAGTTATATTTAGATATCTCTGAGTGTCCCGATTATCCTCCAACACTTTCAATTAAATTTCATATACTTGATTCTGCAAATGAGCACTCTAACCCAATCAAACTTAGAGTGAAGGGACTAGACATGAAGTGTTATTTTAATATTGAAGCTACAAGTAAGTTCACACAATGATAATTTTGTATGCTCCACACTATTCCTTGCAGGTCCTAAAGGTGCTGAATCCATCGAATATTATCGCACAAAACAAAGAAATTCAGTATATTCACCCAATTCCATTTCTGATCTCCCATCACCTTCAACCAAGGATCCTCCTGCAACTAGTGGCCTTTCCTCATGGAGTTCGGATGAACAAAAAATACGGGAAGCTTTTCATATTTTACTCCCCATAGCACACAAATGGGAGAACATTGGTACCTTGCTCAATTTGTCACCAAATGAACTATCTAAAATCAAGCATGATGTTCATGAGGCTGATGACTGTCTACGTGAAATAATTAAACTCTGGCTGAGGCGTGTGACCAATTATCTGTCTCATTATTCATTACTTTACAGTGCAATTTTAATAATTTATTTGAAGTTGTATATGAATTATTGAAATCATTACGTTAAAAATAATGTGCAAGTAGGTGAGTATGTTTTGAGGTTAAAGGTCAGTGTACAGATAAATGTTATTCATGAGGCACTGGCTATGAGATGATATAGTTGAAAACTACAGTTTCATACTAACTAGCACTCCCTAATACCCATAATAGATGGCCAATGGATGGAAAGAGGATGGACAAGTGAAGGAATGGCATACATATCGTATGTACATGTATGGTAGAGTCTATTATGACTTGGGTGGGTGGTGGAGAATTCCCCTGAATGCCATCATAGCTATAATAAATGTGAATACACTCATGTTGAAGACTTAATAAACAATGAGTGTTATGATAGGGTGATACATATGTACATTCTAATGAGGTCATCATAATTATGTAGGGACAGATCCAAGAAAATTATTACTAAACATGGAATAACACTTTGTTTAGCCACACCCACCACTAGTACATAATATTATATGCAAATGTTCTTTGAACTTCTTTCTCAGGCCTATCATGGTCACTTGAAGTGCCAGAGGGGTGGCTGATATGTAGACTGACAGCTGCCTAATGTGATAGAACAGTGATACACAGTTCCTTAATCTATTAGCAACATGGTTGAGTCATGTGGCTATGTGGTTGATACATTTACATTATGGTCTGAGTTGAGAAACCCCCAAATTCGCCAATATCAAAATGTATGTACTTTGAATATTTGAAATCACACTGTTTCACATCTGCTTGCATGTGGTGAAGAATTCCCCCAAATTCCATTCCAAATTCCATTCCACCTAACATGATTCATGATTTCACATAACATGATTCATAATAGCAAAACACACTCCCAGTAACTCATATTTGCACTCCCAGTAACTTGCATTCATAACACATGATGACAATGCATACTTAGGTCACTATAAAAACTCTCTTGAAAACTATATCCTTGAAAGCTCAATAGTGTGTGGCAGGTAGTTACTCTACACTTGAGAATAAGTAGCTATGCCCAGACGCCGTAGACGTCCTCATGAGGTGGACATTGATGAGGAGTAATGGCTGAGTATGAAGTTGATTTGACTTGGATCACATTTTTGAGAAAAAGCTAAAGACAAGCAAGCAATATTTTCTCGGCAAAACACTGGGTCATTTCACCTGCCAGGAATCGTGTGGGTAATGGCCAGGGGTTAAGGTGCAATCAATACTGGAAATCAGGCCATGCTAGTTGCATAATAGACCTCAAGGAACAGATCCGGATTACAAGAGTGCAGGATCGATGAAACTGAAGTTTCACCACGCTTCATTGATGTAGTAGAAAATCTGTAGCAGATATTAATGATTTTTTTTTTTTTTGGGGGGGGGGGGGGGGGGGGGGGAGGGGGGAGTTTTTCCCACACCACTTAGCATGTATGTGGGTAGGCAAAGGGGTGGAGCCTCACCTGCAGCTCTACCAACCCCACAGAGACTGAGGTACAGAAAGGGTATATGACAGTAGACTAAGGACCACACAAAACCAATAGGGGAAGCATGCCCTACACCCAGTTAAACATAGAGGATGCAAGGGCACATGGGCACAATCATCCAGAGCTACCACATTTGGAGAGAAACAGCTCACCAGTGGGAACAGATATGTGCAGTTCTGTAGGTGATATAATGTGCAGTGTCAGGGAACAGAAAGAGCTTTAGATTAAGATAACAGAATAATTTTCTACTCTCTACCTCCTACTACATGAATTCAGTCAATCATGTCCACATGCTACACCGGGAAAATTATATTCATGGCTTTAGATAATCAAAATCATTAGGAACATTTTGCTACCCAAATATGCTCACAATATCATGTCAACATGTATGACATCATATCTAAAACAACAGTTGTACAGCTAGCTACAGGGGGAAACAATATGAAATCTATCATATAGTGACTGAACTGTACATAGCTAGCTGATATATAGATAGGTCGGCTAGACTGATCTTAGACTCAGCTGATATATAGGTTAGCTAACCATGTCTAGGGAAGAGGTTGATATTGATGCCATTATAGAGGAAGTTATGGAGGAAGAAGAAGTAGATCCACGTGATGTACCAAGAGAAAGGCCATTCAACTTGAAACAATTCTTCAAAGATCTACAAGACAGTAGAAGAGAAAAGAGCCTACGATACTACCATGGCAAGTTACCAGGGGAGTTTAGATGTCGAAGGTGTGGTCGTTATTGGACTTCAGGGCACACTAGCTGCATTCTTGATCTCAAAAAGCAGACGGTTAAAAAGAAACTGTATCAGAGATGTGACAACTGTGATGAAGATGATGATAAAGTATACCCACATTACAGGAATGAGGAGAGAGTCAGACGAATGGTGAAGTGGGCAGTAAATCTATATTTGGTCAAAACTAATCAAAGAGAGCCTAGGGAACGCACAGGAGGTGATTATTTTCGACGAACAGCCCCACACCGTGATGAACTCTGTGAATTATGTGAAGTACTGGGAGGGCTCTGTACTGAGCTACAATGATGAAGACACTAACACTTCACTACTGGAGAAATAGTGTAGTATATATATTGTAGGCAATAGTTAAGTGTAGGTCACTGTCTTATGTAATGTAGCTAAACTATAACTGTTGGTCATGTGTTGCACTGCTCATCAAACTATGTTTTCATAACATCACTGTTAGTATAGACTGGTGAGTAAATAGTTTAGTTAAATTGGGTACTTTCCTCCCTCAGAAAAAGAGGTGGGTCTACACGTAAATCTGAGGCCAATCATGGTTAGTCCAAATTTCGAATGAAGCTATGAATTACTATGAAGAGGAAGATGATGAAGATGAGTATTATAATAATGAAGATGAAGATTACAATGCTGAAGATGAAAATTACAATGATGAAGATTACAGTGATAAATATGATGATGGTAAGGTGGGACTAGCTGTACTTAATTTTCAGGTTGGAATATGTATTGCTATTCTGTGTATTGAATATGATGACGAGAACTACCCTTCCAGCTCATCTCTGGAGGAGTATAGGACATAATTGTCCAAGCACTAGAAGGGAAATGGAAGGGTTTGCCTGGTTTGACCGCCCACCATGTCAACACGAACGCTGGCCTTTCAACCATGCTTGGTGTGTGATCAAACTTACGTAAAAAGCTGTCTGCAAGCTTATGAACAGAACTGTAACAGATGCGAGTCAAAGGCATATCCCAAATTTCCAAGAGAATCGATACAAAAATTGATTCAACATGTAGTGAATTCGTATCTCATCAAGATAGGGAAACGAAAACCTCATGCCAGAGCTTCAGGCATTGATGGACCCACATGATGAAAGAAGGTGTGGAAAATGTAAGCATCTCAGAAGAAACTGTTGGAAAAAGAGTTAATAAAGTATTCAGAAGGTTGACAGAAGGCACAAATTATTAGCTTACTTGTAATTAGCTTTCACACTATGGTTTGAACAACATATTTATGGTAGTTGATGACTGAAGTTATCATCGTATTTATCTGTATTACATTACTATGACCCTGCACAGTCATGGGGCAAGTATTGAGGACTGAAATCTATAATTATTATCCATATTTGCTCAATCATATCTATACAGAATAAACAACATTAGAACTACCAGCAAGGCACATAGCTATTGTTGTATGTATAGAGCTGATTATAGCAGACTCATGTTAGAACTTGAAGGATTAGGAAAGGCTTGTTATTAGGTCTTTAGAACTTGAAGAGCCTATTTCTAGTACAAGAGCCTATATATATCAAAAGGCAAAATGGAATGTGGAGGTATGTAATAAATGATTATGGTGATGATAGAGACAATGAAAGTGGCCACAAAAGTGGACACATGTTTTGTGGTAGTTAAATCCCACTGGCTATAGTTCACACAGTAAGCTAGACTTCAGTAAGATATTATTTAATTGAGGCTGAGAGCTATCTATTCACAATAATTGAGAACGACATTATTATTTCAAATGAAGTTATATATAGTTTAACATTCCAAATAATAAGTCGTGTCTGATATGTATGAGTCAGACAATTATGTACGATAAACATGATATATATGATACATGTATGTAGCTGATAGACATCATATGATATCAAAGAATACCAGGATATCTATATTACACATTAGGTGGACAACAATTTAATAATGAGTCTAGGCAGGCCATGTATAGATGTTACTATGTAATTGTAGAGTTAGTTCCCTATACATATATGTGGAGTGACTGTGCATTAGAGAGTACCAAGAAATCTAGTAAGACCAAGTCTATTTATAACAGTAGCGAATGAATGCTGATGGTCAGTAGCAGGAAAAATTCAATCTGTTCTGTTTTATGAACGAAATGGCATATGGTGGCTGTGACTCTGATGATGGTGAGTTCAGTAATTTTAATGATGATTTTGATAGAGGATGGAATTATGATGATGATGATGATGATGACCACGAGTAATGGCTATCACCTACATCACAATAGGAGCTACATATTTGAATTTTAGATGACTGGTGTCTGATATATATACAGAGGCATAAAAGTATTTCACTATGGCCTTAGCCCTTGGCTGGTCTGCATGTCTATAGTTATAAAACAGGATTTCCTTAAGGAAGGGGAAGGGTGTACTATACTCCAAACGTAAGAGATTGGACCTAAATAGACCTTATTATTTGCTTCCTGACACATCAGAGCTCTGTCTACCTCAAACGTCTCCTGAAAATATCAAGAAAATCATCTGTGATGTGCTCAGGGAAAATGGGGTAGACCCCGAAAATATCAGGATCAAGTTTCACCTGGATGTCAAAGGGTTTGCCTGGTTCAACTGCCCACGCAGACACAATAGATGGCCCTCTGCCCATGCTTGGTGTGTGATCAATCTCAACAGTAAGTCTTTGAGTTTACCCTACGAACAGGACTGCAAGAAATGCAACTCGAGTGCTTATCCTAAGTTTGAAGAAGATGCAATTAGAAGGATGGCTGAGTACGTAGTGAATCGCTACCTCATCAAGATAGGAAAACGTCAACATACTAGTAGCACGGGCACTGACAGGACAGAGACAGAGGGAGGTCCACACGACGAGGAAAGGTGTGGAAGATGCAAGAGACTGGGAAGAAGCTGCTGGAAATAAATGAACACCATAAGATAATATACATACATAGTATTGAGCTTATGACTCTAGAAAGAGTGTCAACCTTTTATACTGTAAATGAGTGCTATTCTTCACATTCCTTGATGAACTTCATTGTCTAGTTTCAAGTGATTTCAGTACTGTATGCTATAACATTATGTGTTTTATAATGGGTCTACACTGCACTATGCATAAGGAGTGAATGTAATGAAGAAATAAAATGGTGACAGTGAAATTATCTTCCCTTCATAAGATATTGATGCTTCAGTTGAGGGTAAGTTCTACTCATCCTTTTATGTTTGTGAGTTCTTAGTGTTTAAATATCATCCCTACATAACTTTGCTAACACAACTTTTGCAAAGCAAACTTTTTTAATCACTAATACATTATGATTTCACTGCTTGATTGGGTACTCTAGGAAAGTGCACTACAAGACTGATCATAGTTGGCTATTCACATATTCACAATTATTAGGAAGTACAAATTTCAAGTGAAGTTATGAATATTGACTATCCTTCCATTAATGACCACTGTTCTAGAGTGTACACCACGAAACACAATAATAGTGGACTAAAATAATAAATTATACCAGGAAGTTATGATAGAGCCTGCACACATACTGAGTATGAATTCTATTGTATACACCTCTGCCTCTGCCTTGATTTAATATGCACATCACATGATGTGAAATAAATAAAGGCAACCAAGAGTGACTGTGCATTTAAAATCTTAACTCATTTGGGAGTACCAGAAAATTTAGTGAAGTAGGTGGCTACCAAGTACTGACTGTCTCTAGTTATTCAGAAAGAGAGGTTTGATCAAGCTAGTATACGTGCATACAAGATGGCTGATGATGATGATGATGATGATGATGATGATGATGATGACTACCTAGAAATATATGGTTCTCATCAAATAGAAGACGAAGAAGTCAAGAAAATCATTTGTGAAGAACTGAGAAAGACAGGTTATGACACTAAACACATTATTCAAATGAAGTTTCGTAAAGAAGTTAAAGGATTTGCGTGGTTCTATTGTCCATGTAAACATCAGTGGCGCTCTGCTCATTCTTGGTGCATTGTTGATCTCAATGAGCTGACAATAAGTTTACCTTTACCCACTCGACAGGCCTGCAAAAAATGTGAATCCTGGGTATACCCAAACTTTGATGAGGAAGCAGTAAGGAGAATGGCCGCATATGCAGTAAAACGCTGCCTTATCAAGATGGGCCTGCTAGATAAAGAACCATCATCCATGGACACTAACAGAATAGATACACGAGGACCACATGATGAGGAAAGGTGTAGAAAGTGCATTAGAAAAGGAAGCAGCTGTTGGAAGTGAATGGGATAGTTAGTAACTTACACATAGCTACATGAGTAGACACATACACACACTGAACCATGTGAAAGATTGTTTGGACATGTTACACGCATACATATACATTGTACACATATATTTGTACTATCCTTCCAGCCACACCCACTACACAGTAAGGCACGCCCAATATACAGTAAACCACACCCACCTCTTTTTATAGCATTCTGTTGTCCTTTTTGCAGTCTCTCCAGCTCAGAAGCTTGTCTCGCCCTCACAGCCTGTACAGCTTCACTCTTGCAGTGCTTCATTCTCTTCACCCAACTGGTTTAACAGCTGGTTAATCTGCTGAGTCAGCTCTGCTATATCCCTGGAAAAATGATTCACGACTACCAAGTATAATTACATAAAGTAAAAAAATTCTAAACAAGAAGATATGGCTGGCTGTATGTAAGGTTCAAAAAAGCTCATGTACAAGAGAGTTTTTCTATAACCACATGCACCCACAACCCAACAAGCTAACTATCCCTACTTCATTCCACATGAGAGACCAGCCATAATGGCTCAATTCGACATAGCGGCAGTAACACAACACTCACCACCTACCATACACATGCCTGGAGTGTAGATCTAGAGCAATAATAGATATCTACACTTTCAATGAGTCATGACCTGAGAGTCAGCTCGCTCACTCTGCTCGCTTGCTGCAATCACAGTATTCAAGAATAGAAAGCACCATAAGAGTTGGAATTTTATAATACTCTGTGGTCAATAAATTCCTCCCTTGCCCTCTGCTAAAGCTACAGCGTCTACTTCCCCCCAGAAGCATGACACTAGGTGAATGGTGTCTATACCAACCACAGTGAGCAACTTACTGGATGGTCAGAGTTCAATTCAGCACCATAGGACAAAATTTGATTGAAAAATTAATCCAAGTCCTGATGGGATCAAGGGAACCAAGGAACTAAATGTATGATTTATTATTAGCTTTTCTCCATGGTGACAATAACTATTAGAGGGCAACTCTCCATACATACTTTGCCTTTAACAAAATATGGCTAACATAAACCACTGAGAGAGAAAGCTTCTCTATGATATTGCGCTCTGTTTGTAACATGAAAGGACACAGTATACTTAACTTGGCATCGATATGACTTTTGCGAAATTAACATTGTCATGGTGATGTCATGAACCTGCTTTAAAATCTAACATACACATCTAAACTTTCTTCGCAATTGGGACACACACCCCCTCGGAGTGAGAGGGGTTTTTTTTAGGAATACCTTAAGGTGGGTATTATTGGCGGCTACTAATTTTAGCGTTTTAAGGGGATACTGTATTTGGCGGGTATTAATTTTAGCTATTTTGAGCTTTGTGTAATAGCTATTTTAAATGTAGTTTCATATGATGTTGCTTCAAGAATTTCAGGCACAAATGCATTATTGTGTCAGTAACTATCATTGGAGAGTTAGTTTTTGTAGATTGAACAAAAAGGATCTTGATAGTGATACTTCCATCTATCACACCTGTTACTCCTGCCTTTTTCCACCCCTACTGCTGCCATTCTTGAGTCCATGAAATTAGATAATGATGAAGTATCTGAAATAGACTCTGATGAAGACAACAGCGATCTAGCTAGCTAACTCCGCCAGGATACTCAAACAGCTAGCCTACAGTTTTGTTCAATATTACTTCTAAATTTTATTATTAGCGCGTGCTTATATTAGCGAATAAAGGCCAACTCACTAAATTAACAGGTCGCCCATAATACCCACCTTAAGGTATCTAGTCACATAAGAGGGCATCAAGGTCATAGGTTGCTGGTTAGATAGAGAGAGAAGTTTTGTGTGTGGGCACTGCACGTCAGGGTGCCCTCCTAACATGCAGTGATCTCCCAACAATTTATTCTCCCAGCTGGAGCTCATCATCTTTTAGACACTGGTATTTACGAGTCATTTCAGAGTCAAGAGTTTCCTCGAATTTGGAATAAATTAACATCAGCTCTGTCGATATCATATAGTTTGTGTACCATAGGCATTCCTACCTTTCAAGAATTCTGAACACTAGGAATGATTACAGGTGATTCAAAATGATCATTCACCTTCTTATCAGTTTTAATTCCATGAGTGACCTGAAATAAATAGCATTCTCTTCTGAAACTGATTGGGATCAATCATTTGCTTCCAGTATCTGGTAGTCCAATTTGAGATCTTCATGAATTGAGATGAAACCCCACTGCGCATGCACAGCAAGGGGTTAAGCAATCAGTTGGGATTCACTATAATGTATATGCCTGACTGTGGCAGAAAATTTTGAAAACTAAAAATAGGTGCTTATTCGACACTTATTGCTAGCATATTTCATACTTACTTGAACCCATAATGCTGATAATGAAGAACACTCTTGGTGGCTTGAATGCATGTTTTTCTTACTGGCTCCACCTCCAAGGTTATCAACTAATTCGATCCAGCTGGATAAAAATTCCACGTGCAATTCTAGTTAAAATATGAATTACATGTCAAATTTGCACACCTAGGCTAGTGCCTCCCTTTACGAACTTATTACAGTGGGACTGAGTTCTAATTTTGAAACTGATTCAGTGGAGGGTGGAGTAGATTGGACCAAGCTAATACACACACACTCAAATCAGCTTTTAGATTGTACTACATGAATAGAGAAGGTTGCTAAGAACATGGTAGTTGCCTAGTAACCATGATGTGATAGGTCAGCTGTGGCTGTTGCTAAGGCTATGCATCACATACTCCCACACATTGCCCATATATGGGCACAACTAGGTGTGTCAGGTTATGTTTATCGAGCTTACTAGATACAATAATTAACCATGGAGAAGACGAGCATATGAACAAGGAATTTAATCAATGGAGAGTCTGGTGAAACCAATCACTCAAACACTAAAGAAAAGTGGAGAGAGAGTAAGGTCATTTGGTATCCGGTTTGGATTTATAGAAGACAAAGATAAGAAGTTCACTGAGTACTCTATGACCAAAGGTAGTTACTCTAAATTACACAATGACAAACCCAGTCAGCTCAATGTCAAGAACAAAAGAGACATTAAAGAACAAGGTGAGGATAGTGAGGTAGGTCAGGACAGTGGTAGTGAGAAGATGGATATAATATCAGCAAGTTCCAAGGGAGAGATTAAAATAGTAAAGCAACTTCTGGAAGAAGGTGCTGAAGTTGATATGCAAGATAGTGATGGAGTGTCTGCTCTAATGGCTGCAAGCAATACAGGACAAACAGAAACAGTCAAACTATTACTCGAAAGGGGTGCTCAAATCAATCTACAGGATAGCAATGGAGTGTCTGCTCTAATATATGCAAGCTATACAGGACAAACTGAAGCAGTCAAACTATTACTCAAAAGTGGTGCTCGAATCAATCTACAAAATAACAATGGATGGTCTGCTTTAATGGCTGCAAGTGATACAGGACAAACTGAAACAGTCGATTTATTACTCGAAAGAGGTGCTCAAATCGATCTACAAAGTAACAATGGATGGTCTGCTCTAATGACTGCAAGCGATACAGGACAATCTACAACAGCCAAACTATTACTCGAAAGGGGTGCTCAAATCAATCTACAGGATAACGATGGATGGTCCGCTCTAATGTATGCAAGCGATACAGGACAAACTGAAACAGTCAAACTATTACTCGAAAGGGGTGCTCAAATTGATCTACAGGATAACGATGGATGGTTTGCTCTAATGCATGCAAGCTATACAGGACAAACTGAAACAGTCAAACTATTACTCGAAAGGGGTGCTCAAATCAATCAACAGAATAACTATGGATGGTCTGCTCTAATGCATGCAAGCTATACAGGACAAACTGAAACAGTCAAACTATTACTCGAAAGGGATGCTCAAATCAATCTACAAGATGGGACTGGAGCAACTGCTCTAATGTATGCAGGAGAAGCTGAAACACTCGAATTATTACTAGAACAGGGTGCTCAAATCGATCATAGACTATAGGGATTCCAGAATGGGCTGGAAATGCCTGTTTATTGTTAATTACATCCTGTACCATACATTTATAGTAATACTTACCTAGTGAATTTTTACAACCTAATATGTACCTAAAATGGATAGAAACAATACCAAACCACACTACAAACTTTATGAACTGCTATCTAGAACGTTAGCTCTCTCTATATAGGGATAATACAGACGGTGGCATGTGTCTCATATAGAAATCTAGTTCCCCATTAAGTCTTAATAGCTATTGTGAATGATTATCCAGCCTACTAGAGCCTACTACAAAGTACAAGCAAAGTTACAGGATCAGGGAGCTAATCGTTTCAGAAATACGGCAAGCACTGCAGGTAAGTCACTGTATTCTTCTTCTTCTTATATTTATCAGAAGCCTTTTTATTCGATAATATATATGCATGCGCATGTATTTCATATTCAATTATTCGATATTACTCATGCTCTCTAGCTCTAGCTATAGATTATATGTGTGTGCTAGATCAGAGACCAACTCGGGGATTTTTGATTCACCAACCAATCTCCAGTAGACTCTATTCAGATTCATCTGCATCCTCGACCTTCAAGCATATCTCAACATGTCAAGCCTTGACTCACTGATAAATAATCATTGAGCTGCTATAAATATTCCTCCCTGCATACACATAGAAAAATGAACTATACAAAAGTCTTAGAGAGAGAAAAACATTTCCATGAAATGAAGGGGAAAAAATGTAGGGATGACCATTGAAGTATAGAAGCAAGAGTAGGGATGAAGGATGGGGTCAATCTTCGTTCTGTATATCCAGCCAACAATCTCTACATATGCGCACTATTATCTGAAGCTTTCCAACGTACGTAGGGATTATTGGCTGGATATACAGAACAAAGATTGATCCCATTTCTATCCTTCATCCTTACCCTTGTTTCCTGAACTATTGTCACCCATACAATTCACAGAAATGTTTTTTCCCTTTATCAGAGAGTATGATAGTATTCTCTAAGAAGGGATAGCACGGACCGCCCCATTGGACTAGCTCCAGAATACTTCCCTCCTACAGTCTGCAACTCCTAACTTGAAGACGAAACACATTCAATGTGCTAGTTGAAGGAGTCAGGAAGGGTTTTTCTTGGTGGCTTGAATGCATGTTTTTCTTACTGGTTCCACCTTCAAGGTTATCAGCTAATTCAATCCAGCCTGATATAGATAGCACGTGCAATTCTAGTTAAAATATGAATTACGCATTAAAATTATGATCCTTACCAAATAGGGAATGATCAAGATTGTGCACCTAGGCTAGTGCCCCCTCTACAGACTTATTACAGTGAGGAATTGTCTATGAGCTCTAATTTGAAAATGATTCAGTGGAGGGTGGAGTAGTGGAACTCTAGCCAGCAAATTGGAGTAATAGTAACCCAAGCTAATACACACACTCAAATCAGCTTTTTTAGAAAGCAGAAAAGGTTGCTAAGAACATAGTAGTTGCCTAGTAACCATGATGTGATAGGTCAGCTGTGGCTGTTGCTAAGGCTAGAATTTCTCCAACACATTCCCCATATATGGGCACAAGTGGATGTGTCAAGTTATGCTTATCGAGCTTACTAGTCACAATAACTAACCATGGAGAAGACAAAAATAAGAGAAACAAATAAACAAGGAATCAAGACAATGAAAAGTCTGGTGAAACCTATTACTCAAACACTAAAGAAAAGTGGAGAGAGAGTAAGGTCATTTGGTATTAGGTTTGGATTTATAGCAGACAAAGATAAGAAATTCACTGAGGACTCTATGACCAAAGGTAGTTACTCTAAATTACACAATGACAAACCCAGTCAGCTCAATGTCAAGAACATAAGAGAAACTAAAGAACAAGGTGAGGATAGTGAGGTAGGTCAGGACAGTGGTAGTGAGAAGATGGATATAATATCAGCAAGTTCCAAGGGAGAGATTAAAATAGTAAAGCAACTTCTGGAAGAAGGTGCTGAAGTTGATATGCAAGATAGTGATGGAAAATCTGCTCTTATGTATGCAAGCAATAATGGACAAACTGAAACAGTCAAATTATTACTTGAAAGGGGTGCTCAAATCGATCTACAGGATAACTATGGATGGTCTGCTCTAATAGCTGCAAGCGATAGAGGACAAACTGAAACAGTCAAACTATTACTCGAAAGGGGTGCTCAAATTGATCTAAAGGATAACAGTGGATGGTCTGCTCTAATGTATGCAAACGATACAAGACAAACTGAAACAGTCAAACTATTACTCGAAAGGGGTGCTCAAATCGATCTACAGAATAACATTGGAGGGTCTGCTCTAATGTGTGCAAGCGATAAAGGACAAATTGAAACAGTCAAACTATTACTTGAAAGGGGTGCTCAAATTGATCTACAGAATAACATTGGAGGGTCTGCTCTAATGTGTGCAAACAATAAAGGACGAAGTGAAATAGTCAAACTATTACTCGAAAGGGGTGCTCAAACTGATCTACAGAATAACGATGGATGGTCTGCTCTAATGTGTGCAAGTGATACAGGACAAACTGAAACAGTCAAACTATTAGTTGAAAGGGGTGCTCAAATCGATCTACAGAATAACGATGGATGGTCTGCTCTAATGTATGCAAGCAATACAAATTGAAATTGTCAAACTATTACTCGAAAGGGGGGCTCAAATCGATTTACAGGATAATGATGGAGTGTCTGCTCTAATGTGTGCAAGCTGTACAGGACAAACTGAAACAGTCAAACTATTACTCGAAAGGGGTGCTCAAATCAATCTACAGAATAACAATGGACTGTCTGCTCTAATGTGTGCAAGCTATACAGGACAAACTGAAACAGTCAAACTATTACTCGAAAGGGGTGCTCAAATTGATCTACAGAATAACAATGGACTGTCTGCTCTAATGTGTGCAAGCTATACAGGACAAACTGAAACAGTCAAACTATTACTCGAAAGGGGTGCTCAAATCAATCAACAGAATAACAATGGAGTGTCTGCTCTAATGCTTGCAAGCAATACAGGACAAACTGAAACAGTCAAACTATTACTCGAAAGGGGTGCTCGAATCAATCTACAGGATAAGGATGGAGATACAGCTCTCACAGTAACTGGATATATTGGAATAGTCCAACTATTACAACGACATGCACAAATCTGTACTAATGTGTATCACACAGCATCTACTCCAAAATATCAAAGTAAGTTTGTGCATATAATCGTACAATCCATGCCCTGTGTGTGCATGTTGTATGATGTGATATTTACACAATAGGAAATTATGGCTGTGAGTGGTCGGAATCCGAGGCCACAGCCCAAAGATAAGGCAATTCTCACAGTCATAATTTCCAAGCCAATAGTACTATAAGTTATTATAATTAATTATGTTCCACCTGATTGGCTGACTACACTGGCTACTATGCATATCACTGGCTAAATGGCTGACTTTCAGGCTTGTTGTACAACAATTTTATGTGGTCGCTGTTATCCAACTGCTAGCACACAATAGCATGGCTTCACAGGAGCAATACCAGAGTTGAACATTACCATATTTTCTCGCCAGTGAGTCATTTCTGAGCGAGCTGCTGGCAAAGAGAATGTAGACTCCAAGGATTGATCGACCTTGCATGGGCAGCGTACGCTTAGTCTCACTAGCAAGAGGGTTTGGGATGCTTTTTTGCCTTCCGATATAGTCAGAAGTTGCCTGGGGCTGGTTGTGCCAGACTAACCAGACCCTTACTTGCAGCGTGATGTAAATACATAGCCTGAGGGCTTGTTTCACACATGTACAAAGTAGCTAGTAGTAGATAAATATTCAAGTGTTCCTTTGACAGTAATATTGTATACATTTACTTCACACACTGAATACATCAGCATCTCCTGGGTTGATACTTGGTGAAGGAACAGTCATGCAAGAAGGTATTACATCTAGAGGATGTACTCTTGAAGGCATGGGGATAATTGTGTCCATCCCTGAAGACTCGATAAGTTCTGCTGAGGAACCTCTCACTCCACAGATCCACCCTTGTTTCAGTGGACCATTCGAACTACCAGAGGAGTATGAGTCAGCAAGTCCTGCCTATCTTATCAAACACAGCAGAAGAGTGGAATTTCAGAAGGAAATAACAGTCGAGATCCATCACTATGTTTCTCTGGAGAGTGAGGAGGACTGTGATGACATGGTGTTCCTCTCTGCCAGTGCCACTCCAGAATTCAGGGAATCTGGTCCAGTGTATGTCTTCAAGGAAATAAAGGAAGTCAAGGGGGTATTCAAACCTGAATACCAGGTACGTAGGAGAGATCGCCTTGAGACATTTTTGTTTATTGAAGGTTGGTAAGAGAAAAAGGGCATCAAAGTCTCCCAAGTCTTCTGAAACAAGGAAACTTAAAGGTATGCACATGTACATCTAAATTATTACATTGTGCTTATTCTTCAATGTTTCATAGGAAACTCTTTCTATTACTCTGCAAGGCTGTACAGAAGTTTATCTCAAAACTTGGCAGTATTCTGCATGTGCTTGTATGATAGAGTATATACAAAGGTATGCATTAGTATGCACTATTGTGTATAGTTAGTGTGTTATGATATTCACACAGCATTGTGACAAAGTAGTTGTAAAGAAAGATGAGGAATGGAACATGAGTGCAGTCACTGCTCGACTAACATCCGATGAAGTTAGTCTCTGTGTGGCAGATGGGAAAGGATGGAATATTATCTTTGATACAGAACCCACTAAGGTCAGTCCATAGTTGCACCTCTAGCTGAATCCTTTCCCTTATGGACTAGGAAACACTTACTGAACTTTGAACTCCTTTATTATGACGGTATTCCTGCAGATTTTAAAAAGAAATATTCATCTACCTGAAGAGTTGCATAGAGATATCTCTGAGTGTCCTGATTATCCTCTGAAACTTTCAATTCAATATGAGTCACTGGATTCTACAAATGAACGCTCCAACCCTATTAAGCTGACAGTGAAGGGACTAGACATGGAGTTTAGCTTTAATATCAAAGATCCAAGTAAGTTTGTATATAAAATTATATTACAACCTATTAATGACCTATTCCATTGCAGGTCCTAAAAATGCCGAGTCCAGCAATAGTCCTGAGAATCATAGCACAGAGCAAAAAAGTTCAGTACATTCACCTGTGACCATTACCAATCCCTCATCTACTTCTATCATGGATTCTGATCAGCTTTCTTCATGGAGTTCAGATGAACCTACACTCCGTGACACTTTTCGCATTCTGTACCCCATAGCACATAGCTAAGTGGGATGACATTGGCACCTTACTGGATATACCAGCTAATAAACTGTCCGTTATCGAGCGGGATAAAGATGGGGCACACGCCTCTTTGCGTAAGATGATTGTACTCTGGCTGAACAGTGAGATCCCTTCCACTTGGCAGTCACTTGCCGAGGCTGTGACACTCATTGATCATAAGACAGCTTCAGAAATAACCAAGACTTACAAAAGATAAAATTCATTCTCAAATTCTGTAAATTTTTTATAACTTTATCTCTGAAAAAAAAAATCCAATGAAAAATAATACTGTTTTCATATAATTCTGACATGATTATGCATGATCTCCACTCTGACCATGTATAGTATTGTACATACTTACATCAGCAAAAGGCTTCAAGCCTAACAGTATTTACAGGTGATGCAAAACAATCATTATAGTCTATATATGTTGAAACAAGATCCAGTTAAATGTCATATGCTTCCAGAAACAGTTTGTTCATCACTAGTTTAGTCTTTTTGAAATCAGCCATAAAATTTGAGGTCTTCAGCTGGTGAAGATGAAGGTAAAGAGGAATCATCTACAATAATTATTCGAAATTGATAGTGGAGGGCAGACCCAATCCATAGGTATAGGTGGAACACTTGCCAGAGAAATATTTATAGCTCACTGGGAAAATGCATGGACTAGTAGGGTCTGCAATCTAGACACGCAATCAGAACTGCAATCAGCTAATTACATGACAAGATGTACCAAGTGTGAAGATTGATTATGTCACCAAGGCTATTACATCATTCCAATCCCGAGTAGTTAGCAAATATTGAGTACAATGGAACCTGTCTATGTATGTATATGTAAGTTTGGAATTTCAAGTAATAATAATTTTCATGCTTGTGACGTCCAAGCATACCAAACACTTCAATTGTTGTTTACAAGCAATTCATTTGTCTTAGGCTATGTATATGTGTGTGTGTGTGTGTGCATTTACTTAAACCTGTTTCTTTTGTTTTACTTATTGTAATTAGTACATTGGCTTGTGATTCTAACATCATCCCTACACATACACACATTCTTATCTCATTATGTCATCTCTAATTCTATTGGTCAGCTATATATATATATATATATATGTTCCGCCCCGATGCTGAATTTGTCCCGTTACGTGATGGGACGCCCGTTACGTAACCGGATGCCCCATTGCTGAACGCAGTAATTATGCCATGTAACTGGATGCCCTGTTGCTGAACTATCTTGTCCTGTAGCACAATGGGCCAGCTGGCCTGTTGCTCAATGGGTCAGTTGCCCTGTTACACAATGGGTCGCTACCCTGTAGTCTCGCGAGCCAGAATGGGTCTGGCTTGCGAGACTATAGCTACCCTGGCCTATACGGGTCGGCTGTCCCGTTTTTTAGTTAGCTGCCTGTCACCTCAATCACATCTGGTAACGTGGCTTCAGCTGCCCTGTTGTGCAACGGGTGAGCTGCCCTGTTGTGCAACGGATGAGCTGCACTGTTGTGCAACGGGTCAGCTGCCCTGTTGTGCAACGGGTCACTACCCTGTAGTCTCACGAGCCAGAACAGGTCTGGTTCATGAGACTATAGCTATCCTGGCCTATAGCTACAGGTCGGCTGTCCCGTTATTTAGTTAGCTGCCTGTCATCCCAATCACATTTGCCCTGTTGGGTAACGGGCTTCAGCTGCCCGGTTGTGCAACGGGTCAGTTGCACTGTTGTACAAGTTGTCCTGTTAATTAATATTGGTCAGTACACTATTCTCAGGTCTTCAGTCTAACAGAGATAATGTACTAGTAGCTAACTAGCTATAGAAAAAAACTGCAAGTTCATGATCACTAAATTAAGTAATAAAGCTATTTTTCTATAGACTGCTAATTCGATACTCCATTCTTGCCATTACCTGAACCATGACCTACAATATTAAAGAAAAGATTAGCTATAGTCCCGTATAATTAAAGATATTTAATTTACCTCAGGCATCAATATGTCCATTGCATAGCTAATCAAATCTACACTCATTAACTTCATTAGCCATCTTGTAAACTTTGTTAATATTTCTTAATCACCTACAGAAGAATACCAATTACGGGGGTGGGGCAATTCCATCATTTTTGATAATCTCTGACTAGGCCGACTGGAATTTTTTTATGGTGTCAGAATTGCCCCACCCTCATGATTGCCCCTCTTATTTTAGCTAGCTTCCTTTAATTAAAATTTTAGCTATAGCTACCCTACCTGCTTATAGCTTGTACGTTTATATTTGCTTCACAGTCATACCTTTTGGGTCAAAAAAGAACAAATTTTAAAGCTAACTATTACCTTCTTGCAGACCTGTCAATTCCATGAATTTGTTGAAGAATGGAGTACTCTTCTCTTACAGTTCGGTAACTCTCATTCTAGTGTATCTATTCCAGAGATATATATTAAGAAATAATGGCTGAATCAACTGCAACTTTGCCTTACTTTTTACTCCCGCCACTAAGATGGGAACTTCAGCAATAATTGAAGTTTGCTAATCTTCACTCTATAACTGAAGTTTCTATCCTTTCATCGTCACCCTTCATATAATTTAGCTACACTTCTTGGGTTTTCAGGGTGCATGTAGGCCCATGATGATGCAGCTAGCTGCAGGAGTGATGCACAATATAGGCGCGCGAGTTGAGAGCATGCGCTTTACAATCGGGCAAGTAGGAGAGGTCCGGTTACGTAACAGGCCATCCCGTTACGTAACGGGGCAGAAGTTCAGCATCCGTGCGGAACATATATATATATATATATATATATCAATCCTATTGCTTATTCCTGTCCTTAAATTCTCTGACTTTTATAGCTATCTCCTTTCAGTTCTGTGTCTTTTGACTCACCTATTTGTATCCCCTGTATGTAACCTCTAATTAATATTTTATTGTTGCTACCGCTTGGACATTGAGGGTGGGCAAGTGTGCAAACTCACATGGTTTGGAGTTCAACTACTCTACTCTACTGCCACTTGGGTGTGATAGAGACCAGTGGACTGTTGAACTTCCCAATTTTACTGTGATGCATGCCATCCACCCCTAGCTAGCTGGCATCCATGGTTTCATTGAATGGGCTCATGTTCAGTGTGTGTAATCCAAGCATCAGGGAGGTGCTGCAGTCCTCTTACACTGAACATATTTATTCTAAGAAATTCAGTATTATGATGACTTCAACTGATCCCAGAGTCTCCATTCCAACCAGTACTGACCATGAGAGGTTTCTGAAATGAGTTGATAGTCTCTAGTAACTGTGATGTAACACCCAACTGTTGCTAAGGCTAGAATTTCAGTCAATCAAATATGCATGATCATCCCATGGGAATTGACTGTTATGAATACAATCAATAATAGACTAGCTTAACAATGTGTGTGGCAATCAACAAGTCATTTGAGTCTAAGAGATTCTATTGAGAAATTTTTCTGCTGAGTATACTATGGAGAAGACTAAAACTAGACGACAGGCAAAAGAACATGGGATCAAATCTATGAAAAGTCTGGTGAGACCTATTACTCAAACACTGAAGAAAAGTGGAGAGAGAGTAAGGTCATTTGGTATTAGGTTTGGATACATAGCAGACAAAGATAAGTTTACTGAGGACTCTATGACCAAAGCTAGTTACTCTAAATTACACCATGACAAACCCAGTCAGCTCAATGTCAAGAACATAAGAGACACTAAAGAACAAGGTGAGGATTGTGAGGTAGGTCAGGAGAGTGGTAGTGAGGAGATGAATATAATATCAGCAAGTTCCAAAGGAGAGATTGAGATAGTGGAGCTACTTTTGAAAGCATGTGCTGAAGTTGATATGCAAGATAGTGATGGAACATCTGCTCTTATGCATGCAAGTAATACAGGACAAATAGAAACAGTCAAACTATTACTCAAAAGGGGTTCTCAAATCGATCAACAAAATAACAGTGGAGTGTCTGCACTAATGTACGCAAGCAATACAGGACAAACTGAAACAGTCAAACTATTACTTGAAAGGGGTGCTCAAATCGATCTACAGGAAAACGATGGAAGTACAGCTCTAATGGCTGCAAGCAATACAGGACAAATTGAAACAGTCAAACTATTACTTGAAAGGGGTGCTAAAATCGATCTACAGAATAATAGTGGAGTGTCTGCTCTAATGTATGCAAGCAATACAGGACAAACTGAAACAGTCAAACTATTACTCGAAAGGGGTGCTCAAATCGATCTACAGGACAACAGTGGATGGTCTGCTCTAATGCGTGCAAGCAGTACTGGACAAACCGAAACAGTCAAACAATTACTTGAAAGGAATGCTCAAATAAACATACAGGATAGCGATGGATGGTCTGCTCTAATGGATGCGAGCAATATGGGACAAATTGAAACAGTCAAACTATTACTCGAAAGGGGTGCTCAAATTGATCTACAGGATGACGATGGTAAGTCTGCTTTAATGGCTGCAAGCAATACAGGACAAACTGAAACAGTCGAACTGTTACTCAAAATGGGTGCTCAAATCAACTTGCAGGATAATGATGGATGGTCTGCTTTAATGCGTGCAAGCGATAGAGGACAAACTGAAACAGTCAAACTATTACTCGAAAGGGGTGCTCAAATCTACCTGCAGGATAATGCTGGATGGTCTGCTCTAATGGATGCAAGTGACAGAGGACAAACAGAAACAGTTAAACTATTACTTGAAAGGGGTGCTCAAATTGATCGACAAGATAATGATGGATGGTCTGCTCTAATGGATGCAAGTGATAGAGGACGAATAGAAATAGTCAAACTATTACTCGAAAGGGGTGCTCAAATCAACCTACAGGATAATGATGGATGGTCAGCTTTAATGCGTGCAAGCGACAGAGGACAGACTGAAATAGTAAAATTATTACTTGAAAGGGGTGCTCAAATAGACCTAAAGGATAAAACCGGATGGTCTGCTCTAATGAATGCAGGCTATACAGGACAAACTGAAACAGTCAAATTATTACTAGAAAGAGGTGCTCAAATAGACCTACAGAATAATGATGGAGGTACAGCTCTCTCGGTAACAAAAATATCTGGCCACATCGGAATAGTCCAACTTTTACAACAACATGGTGCACAAAAGTGTACTGATGTGCATCATACATCATCTACTCTAACATATCAAAGTAAGTTTTGTAAACTCATGCCATGCCCTGTGAGTCCCATTGGTATAGCTGGTACTTTGGAAGAATATAAGAAATATAGCTTCCCGAAGTTCAGTATTCAGTCATAGATTTGTTCACACAGAATCACTATGTGCATTCAACTGCTTAACTTTATATGGTAGTAATACACAGTGCGAATTTTCTTATTACTCCAATTACTATAGGATCAGCATCTCCTGGGTTGATATTTGATGAAGAAACAGTCATACAAGAAGTTATTACATCTAGAGAATGTACTCTTGAAGGCATGGGTATAAGTGTGTCCATTCCTCAAGACTCACTGACTTCTGCAGAGGAATCTCTCGCTCTACAGATCTACCCTTGCTTCAGTGGACCATTCGAACTACCAGAGGAGTGCGAGTCAGCAAGTCCAGCTTATCTTATCAAACACAGCAGAAGAGTGGAATTTCAAATAGATGTAATAGTCAAGATCCATCACTACGCTTGTCTGGAGACTGAGGAGGACTGTGATGACATAGTGTTCCTCTCAGCTAGCGCCACTCCAGAATTAAGGGAGACTGGTCCAGTGTATGTCTTCAAGGAAATAAAGGAGGCCAAGGGGGTATTCAAACCTGAATACCAGATAGGAGAGATTGCCTTGAGACATTTTTGTTTATTGAAGGTTGGTATTAAGAGGAAAAGGACATCAAGGTCTCCCGAGTCTTCTGAAACAAAGAAACCTAAAGGTATGCACATGTACATCTAAATTATTACATTGTGCTTATTCTTCAATGTTTCATAGGAAACTCTTTCTATTACTCTGCAAGGCTGTACAGAAGTTTATCTCAAAACTTGGCAGTATTCTGCATGTGCTTGTACCATCAAGTATATACAAAGGTATGTATTAGTATGCACTATGATGTGTGGATATACATCATGAAATCCACACAGCATTGTGATAGAATAGTGACAAAGAAATGTGAGAAGTGGAATAAGAGTACAGTCACTGCTCGACTAACGTCAGATGAAGTTTGTCTCTGTGTAGCAGATGGGAAAGGATGGAACATCATCTTTGACACAGAACCCACTAAGGTCAGTCCATAGTTGCAGCTCTATCTAAGCTCTTTCCTTTCAAACTTTCTCAGCTATTATACTATGGACTAGGAAAAACTTACTGAACTTTGAATATAACTATGGATTTCATTCCTGCAGATTTTAAAAAGAAATATTCATCTACCTGAAGAGTTGCATAGAGATATCTCTGATTGTCCTGATTATCCTCCAAAACTTTCAATTCAGTATGAGTCACTGGATTCTACAAATGAACGCTCCAACCCTATTAAGCTGACAGTGAAGGGACTAGACATGGAGTATACCTTTAATATCAAAGATCCAAGTAAGTCCACATAATCATGCTCCAACCCCTTAGTGACCTATTCCATTGCAGGTCCTAAAAGTGCCAAGTCCAGCAATAGTCCTGAGAATCAGCCAAGAAGTTCAGTACATTCTCCTGTTATCATTACCAATCAGTCATTTGCTTCTACCAAGGATTCTGCTGCTCTTGATCAGCTTTCTTCATGGAGTTTAGATGAACCTACACTCCGTGACATTTTTCGCATTCTGTACCCCATAGCACACAAGTGGGATGACATTGGCACCTTACTGGATATACCAGCAAATGAACTATCTGTTATCAAGCGGGACAGTGATGGGGTGCATGCCTGCCTGCGTGAGATGATTGTATTCTGGCTGAACAGTGAGACCCCTCCCACTTGGCAGTCACTTGCTGAGGCTGTGAGAGTCGTTGACCATAAAACAGCTTCAGAAATTACCAAGACTTACAAAAGATGAGGCAAAAGATCTAAGATTACTAATTAGTTATTTAATTACATACCAAGTAGAAATATTGTACTCTTACAGGCACTCTAGCATGATAAACTACTTCCTTGGATACCTTTAAAATAGCAGTCCACCCCAGTTTATGTTTTGAGACACTTTCATTATAAACTTACTAAATATGATGTTCTCTTCAAAAAGAAGCCAGCTGTCAATACCTTTAAGGCTGCAACTAAAGCCTCTGGTTGCAGGAGATATAGAACGTTTACAAACAACTGTAAAATTTAAAGGATATTCCTTCACTTAGCTATTAATGTCAAATGAAACACAGACCACAAGCATAACACCATCATTGCAAGCATTCTTGGTCAATGTCACAACCTTTGCTATCTACCAAAGATAGATGATCTCGAAAGAACTTGAAAGGATGGTGAGTGTTTGTGGCCTACTGCTTCATTTGAAGATTACTCTCTTCACATACCTGTAGCTGTATTAACCTGACTGGTCATCTGCTCTTCAGCTGTATGACCTGGCCTCGGAGGTTTTGACAAAATTTGCCGACAGTGCAGAATTAAATTCGTGCTCGCTAAAATTAAGAGTATTGCATTTGTAATGCCATTATACAGAGGTTTTCAGGTTGGTTGACACAAAATTTGCCAACGGTGCATAATTAAATTCGTGCTCGCTAAAATTAAGAATATTGCATTTGTATGACAGTATATCTTGCTCGCTTGAATTTATCTTGCACATGCGCAAATTCTACTGGTCAACCAACCTGAAAACCTCTGTATCTTGCTCGCTTAAATTTATCTTGCACATGCGCAAATTCTACCAACCTGAAAACCTGTGTACGTACTGTAATGTGCAAAAACGTTGCAAAATCCAATATTTGTTGTTTGTTTTTCTTTTTAATAAAAATAGTCCACAATAAATGAAATGGGGCTTGGTAATATAAAAGTTACTGAAGCTTATTGACAGCATCATGCAGAATATCCACTGAATACTTCAGGTCACTGATGACTTTCTGTACTGATGGCTTGTCATCAATCACTTCCATGCTCTGAGTGTACGGGTTGTAACGAATCGAAAATGGACGAGGAATAGATCTGGCAAATTCCCTAGATATGCAAAATAGAAGAAAAATCTCACTAGATCTTTGGGATGGACCATTTGTAAATAGATCATGGCCAGCTACTTGAAATGAAAATCAGGACAAATCCTAAAATAAAACACCTCTCAGAGTGGAATTTTCTTTCTTCCTAATTCCAAAAGTAGTTTGCAAGAAACTTCCCAATAATGGACACACTTGGGGGCTAGCATTTTGTCCTTTGTAGAGAAGTGTCCTCATTTAGGGGGGTATTTTGTGTAGAGTTTATTACATACAAAGGTACTTGTCCTCTGTATCCTCTCTTGGAGTGCCCTTCCTTATAAGTGGTTCCACTGTATTGCATTCTACTGCACTCACATGACTTTCTCTTTGGCATCCTCAAAGCTGTTCGCAAGGAAGTAAACAGGCTGCATCTCTGTGATTGGATACTTCTGCACGCATGTCTTGGCAGGGTCAAGAGGTCGAACATCAGGCTTATCCGAAAGACAATACTGCATTTAAAAAAACATTTAATTCAATGCAACTCTGCAACTCTTATGATCATGCAAGAATAATATTGGTCAGTTTACCTGCAGCTCTCCAAAGGAGGAGAGAAGTCCAGCTCCATAGGCTTTGGTCTTCCCTTCCTGTTTGCACAGCCCAAACTCAATGGTGAACCAGTACAACTGCAGCAAAAGTCATAAGTACATAAACTACATAGCATTATGTGATTCAGTACATAGATACCAAAATAATACAGAGGAACCTCACCTCTAGTCTCGCTAGCCAGCCGCACTTTTTTCTTTTCTTTTTTTTTTTGCGACCACTTCAAATGGGAATTTCCGATAAAGGACCCTCCAAGAAAAGGCCGCTCTTTTGGGCCCCTTTCCCATAGCATTAAATACAATGTCATTTTAAACCTCCAAGAAAAGGATAATCTCTCTACACAGGACAAAATGGTTGATTCCAAATTACTTGGAGGTTCCCCATGCAACCGCTATAAAGTTCAAGCACTATGACAAACGTACTGTGGCCAGTTGCTGGACATAACTCTCAGGGGCTCCTAGGGAAGCCAGGCCAATTTCCTGGGAGAATTGGGCAAAGACTGGGTCACAAAACAAGGGGGCGTGGCCAAGGAGCTCGTGACAGACATCCGGTTCTGGAGTGTACATGGGACGGGAACTGTGACGGATGTACTGAGTTGAGTGGAACACTCGGAAGGCCAAGCCAGCCAGAAAGTCACGAGATGACAAAAGACCTGTAAGATATTGAAAGCAGTTCTTTCTTAGACCACACCCTTCTCTCTCTCTCTCTCTCTCTCTCTCTCTCTCTCTCTCTCTCTCTCTCTCTCCCTCCCTCCTTGACCCTTTATATTGGTGTACCTGCTACTGGCCTCAGACGGAATCCAGTACAACTTTGTAAGTACTTGGAGACATCTTCCAGCTGAGGAAGATTATCTTCCCTAAAGAGAAAGAAAAAAGAAAGAGTTGTATTACAAATATTATAGTCTTGCAGCCTAGAATCCTCTTTTCCTGGCTACTTGACCTGTCCTACCTGTAACCACAGTTCTTGATGAGCAGAGGGAAAACATGGTTATGCTCCCTTACAGCATGTGAGGGGTACAGCTTAGTCAGTTCTCTAAAGATAGTTCCCCTATTATAATAACATGGTAAAGGTCGTCATAATTAAAAACTCTATTCATAGAGACAGCACGGCACACTCACCAAGTTTTAGTCTCTTCTTCAGTATACTCAATCCTAGGGATTACTTCACCACTGTAATCAGACAATAGTTATACATGGATCACCAGACTCAGAGATGAACTTACTGCTTGTAATCATGGGCTATGTCAGCAAATTGCTTCCTCCGTGCCCTATACACTGGGTCAGTAAAACCCTGAGCAAATAAAGCACTGGTATAGAAGAAGTATACATTGACCATCACTATGGTCACCTTTGAACAACTAGTTCATCTATAACTGTATCTGTGCCCTCTAGCTGAAGCTATAGTATCTATTCCCCCCCAGAAGCATGACACACTAGGTGAATGGTGTCCAGTCATAAACATCAACTTCCTACCAGAACCATGACACTTTCTATAGTGAGAGACTTACTGGATGGTCAGAGTCCAATTCAGCACCATAGGACAAAACTTGATTGGCAAATCGATCCAAGTCCTGAATCCGCCGAGGAAACCAAGGAACTGAAATTATATTAGTAGTTGGCATTACTTTTATGGTGACAACAACATTAGAGAGCATCTCTCCATACATACTTAAACTAACACTCTGTATACAACATGAAAGGACATGGTATACTCCGGGCACTACAAATACAACCTTTGTGAAATTGATATGGTCATATGACCTGAACCTGCTTTTATTATAGCACATCTGAGCCTGTCCTTTTAGGACACACATACACCTACCTATGACACACCCTAGTTGGGTAACCCCAATATCACCCGAGAAATAGGTAACTCTGAACAGAGGAATGTCTGCATAATAAGCAGAACCCACTGAAGTTCAGCACTTCCTACTCAAAAAAACATATTGCTTCCCATTTTCCCCTCCCTTTGAAACTATTAGTTTTTTTTCTTCTCAATATCAGGTACTAAAATGAATTCTTTTTTTGCCAGAAGTAGTTGCCAAGGTGACCATCTCAATACACTCTACCACCTGTATAGTACATTGCACAACATAGCAACATACATCTCAATTTGCGATGTGAGTTTTCAACTGATGACAACCAACTTGGATATATACACACCATGTACCAATACATTATTGGGAGAAACCTTTTATCTTTACCTATCATAGTACAAGAACTTCACCTTCATCATTGCTGGGAGCTCTTGAAAGAACATTAACAACTTTGCAGGATATGGGATTCAGCTTCTCCAGTAGCAGTTGCTTCTGTTCATCTGTACTCACACAGTCCACATAGAAGTCGTACTCAACCCCTGGGTTGGTCTTGGATGGACGTGACTCAATATGAGTCATGTTGATCCCCAATTCCTACAAATAACATTTAGATAGTTAATGTGTGAAAACAAACATTGAAAAACTATGACCTGATGAACCGAGAATACAGAATAAATGAGAGGGCATGCAAATCCTATACACCCAAGTACTACTGGCTCATAAAATTGATCGGCCTACTCGATCCTTCTCTCTCTGCCCGCTCGCTAGCTAGCTAGCCAGCTGTACCTCGAAAGGCCTGAGCGCTTTGGCCAGAGTTCCTGGTTGTTCCTGGAGAGAGAAAATGAGGGAGAGAGTAGAAGTGCCGTCTCCATTCTCCTTCTCCTTAGGCAAGGGGATGTAGGCGTCCTTATCCCCGTTGTCCAACCTCGCCTTCTTCTCAGCAGGACCTTCTTGATCCATGACGGATGGCCGACAGATGCGTTAGGGTGTGTATTCACGTGACAAGTTTTAATAAATAATTGATTTTTAAGGAATAACGAGCCCCGCCCATCATCTTATGCAGCTAGCTTTGTTCGTGGGAAAAGGCCTAGCAGCCTCCCAAGATAACTAAAGATATAAGGTTGCACTGTATACAATATTTATGTAATAGAAAAAAATATCTCTTCTTCAGTGATTATTGGAATCTATAAAGTTGATGAATCATAATGAATTTAGTGATCAGCATAAAGGTATACACTGTATGATCAAGCAGGAGTCGACTCGCTAATGAGTGCAGGCGAATTGGACTGCATTGGGCTCAAAGAATCTCTAACCGAGCTTCCTCCATCACTTGGCTTACGCCCACGATTCCCCGTGGCAAGCGAGGGGGCTAGGGGGCATGTCAGCTCCTTTTCACTGGGGTTGATAGTGAGGGCATGGTAGTTCTTAATGGGTGTGGCCTGCAGAGGAATCAATTAACAACCATTAAGCTAAATGTAATGGTGGTCCATAAAAGGATTACTGTGGTAATAGGTAATAACATTCAGCTGTGGATGCAACATTCCCCTTGCCCCGATAATGTTCGCCCACCCCCCCCCCCCCCCCCCCCCCAAATCCATCCTCCCCAACTCATAATTGGCCCTGGCTGTATGTATCGAGTAATGGATTAAGTGGCTCTGTACCTAGCCCTGTGTACAGGCAGGGCCAGGCAGTGAGTCTGAGGTATGCCTTGGTACTTTGCTAATAATTAAAACAGCAAATGCATGTTCTAATCGGCCATTCAAGAGCAATTAGTGGTTATCCAAATGATGAATGGTATGCCACATGATAGGAAGCATTCACTTACATGCCATATAATGTACCCTCTAATCCCAGCTTACTTGACTACAGAACTGATCCCTCTAGGGAGGAAGTGTTGGGTTGGCTAGCACTGACGTAGCAGATGGTCTCACTAGAGGGTGCTGGTGGTTTGACTAGACCACAGTATTAAGGGGATTAACCAGACAATAGTCTTCAAGATGTAACCACATTCAAAAGGGATATCCATTTCGATTAGGATGATGATTATACCAAGGTACATATATTCGGATGTATAACTCTAAAAACCAGGCTGCAGCTTGGTGCCTTTCTTTGATTTCTCTTTTTTTTTTTAATTAAATTTATATACTATTTTAATCAACACCTGCAGATATCAACAATGCACTTCATGCGTTGACTCACCTTAAATACCAGTGACTTCCGATACTCCTTAAGTTCCTCTTTCTCCTCTTCCTCCCTCCTTTCCTTTGCCCGTGCCTCTCTTGCCTCCATCTCCTTCCTTCGCCTGTCCACTTCACCCTGGTACTGATGCCGCTCTTCAATCCGTCTGTTAATCCCCAAATTAAATGGTTTTGGAACTGTCACAGGCAGCTAGACAGACACAAAGAAACTAAAATAGTCTCCAAAATTGATGTTATTATTTCCTGCATGCCAGGATAGACATAGTTCTATTAGCTACTGTAATAACACTTTAAGGGATTATTGTCCTATAGTTTCTCATACACTAGGGACTTTTTTACTTTCCTAGTTTCTCGGAATTTGATACGGTGCAAGCGGAAATCATGGAGGCTATATAAGTTGTGGCTAGGGTCAGGGCTATAATTATAGATACACAGACGCTACACGTCTTACAGATTTTCTCTTGTTAGAAGCGGATTTCGTAGGCCGATTGCTCTTTTTCGGTATCTCTGCCTCCGAAGGAATAGCAGGTTCTGTCATCACCAGCTCTTTTCCCTCAACACCTGCCATGCCATAGGAAAGATGATAGCTAGTTGTATTGCGGATAATTAGAACTTTTCTGTAGCATAAAATTGAAATAAACAACCGTAAATGAGAGAGCGGTGTGCTTGTATTTCACAGTTTGTAAAAGCATACTAGTCTAAGTACTATACTCTACTGACTATGGAAGGCGAGACTACAGCAGTATTTTTAGGCGCAGGGCCTGAGGAAAGAGATGAATTCTGTACAGTTGAACGCTTACTTGAGCAAAAGAGAGCCATGGAGAGAAGAGAAGAACTAAGAAGGATATCCATGATGAGAAGAGTGAGTTTCGGTGTTAGCAGGCTAGCTAGCTACGTGTACCAAGTGTGTCGTTCGTGTTTTGTATACAGAAATAACCGCCTCCTTATAGCTAGATTTCTCTGGAGATTGATATTAAAGCCTTGTAGATTCTGAACAGCATTACTATGGCTTTTGTCAGTCGAAGTAATGGGTATTTTATTGCAGGTTGAAACCATGAAAGAGAGACTTCTTGACAGTAAGCTGGGTAGAAATCTTGTTGATAAGCTTAAAACTGGGCCACTGCACAAGAAGAAAAAGAAGACGGCAAGATCTCATCGCTCTTACTCTCTCAGGGGATTTCGGAAATCAGGTGGTGGCCTTCGCCATAACCATAGAAGAATTTCTAGCGATGAGGACTTAGGGAAGCAAATGACTCATCAAATTTCTGTTGAAAAGAAAAAACTTGAGCAAGAAAGAGAACTTAGAGACCTTGAAGAGATGCAGGTGGTGGGAAAGACTTCCATAGCCAAACTCCAACAGCATATTCATAATCATATCACACGCATGTACAACCACCGCCTCACGATAAAGCCTGATGGACCACCACAAGCAAATCGTAAAAAGTCATCCGTGTTGGTGACCAGTATTAAGGACCAGGAAGAACAGGAAAAGCAGGCACGAGAGATTTATCGTCAGCAAAGTCGCTTCTTCATTGAGACGTTCTTCCAACTACCTTCTCATCGACAGAAGGTCCTGGATAAGCTGAGCACAGAGGAGTTGCAAAAAATTAAGGATGTAGAGAGGGCTAAGATCAAGTCACAAAGTAGCATGAACAAAATGGACCAAGTAAATGGAAAAAGAAGTGTGAGTTAGAAATAACACACCTTGATAGCAGCTGGAAAAGGCCTTATTAGTATCATGTTTAAACCCATAGTCTACAGTTAAGAGCGGCAATGAGAAAACACATTATCACATGGTTTAGTTAAGGGAAGATATCAAGTTTAATTAAGAGTGGCATGAGAAAAAGTACATTGTTTTGTTAGGGGGAAAGTTAATCAGAGTGGCATGTGTTAGGGGGGAAAGTTAATTATCAGTACCCTTAAGAGTGACATGAAGAAGCACGTTGATATTAAGGTGTTTTCGTTAGGCCTATATAATTTTATTTATTTTTTTGCTATGTGTCTCAGTAAAATTATTGCTACAAGGTGATGACTTATTGATGGTAACATCCCTAGAGCAAGGAAATTGTATTATCACTGTCCCTAGTGAGACCACAGAACTGAGATTTGATAACATGCTTGCTAGTAATCATTCATTTCCCCCTCATTATTACATAGGAATCTCCCAGTACTGCAGAGAACCCACTGTCTGCATCACCTCCTCCCCCTCCACCACTACCCAAGTATTCGAGGTCCGTTCCACCCACAACTCTTCCCTCTTCGAGCAGAACCCCACTGCAAGCTAGTGCAACCACACCCCTATCCCCACCCTCTTCATTTACAAGTGGAGGCACACCAATGTCTTCTTTTTCAACGTATCCGACTTCAGGCGCATCACTTTCTCCTTCGAGCTCAGGCACGCCACTTTCCCCACCCTCGAAATATCCGACCACAGACATGCTAACTTCCTCATCTTCAATGCCACTTTCCCCACCCTCAAGCTCAGACACACCACAGTCCCCTCCTACTTCACATTCCACCTCTGAGACACCCATGGCTGTCCACCCCATGTCACCATCTCCATCCCCACCACTCCTGGACCTCACTTCCCCAGTAGGAGTGAATTCAAAGCGAATGAGTGTAGACTCCGATGAGGATACTGACGGAGAAATGGCTGGACAAGGGAAAGAGGTGAAGTACTACATGATGGCCAAGCCTATTCAAATGTCTTCAGAGCAGAAATGTTACAGTGAGCATGTTCAAGAGACTACTTCCTATTATTACAGCGAGGAGCGGGCTGCTCTAAATGAAGACACTGAACCAGTAGATGAAGCTGAAGAGGTTGAAGCACTTTTCCTTAGAGGAGAGTCTGATGATGTTGCTGTCTTGGAAGGTGAGGCTGAAAATATTTGCGAAGTTGTCAGAAGGAAAAAAGTCTCGATTGACCGCCATAGTGAACCTCAACTTCTACAAAGCCCGGCACAGTTTGATAACCCTGAAGTTTACCCTGAGAGTTTTCCTGACATTACTGCCCAAGAGGGATCTGATTCGGCCATGTATAGTCAACCCGGTCAAATTTCAATGGAGGGGGAGGGCGAGGATGACCGTGCCCCCCCTCGTCCTAGCTCCCTCTCGTTCCCTTCCCCTCAACTCTCCCTGAGCATGACCAGTGAGGATCTGGCTGCTCAAATGGCCTTTGCCTCCCACAGCACCTCTCATGGCTTTTATAGCTCATTGGAAGTTGACGTCGACCCATTTGCAAAAGAATTCCAAGCTGGTGTTAAAGAAGAAAAATCAGGACGATGTAGAGGTGACTCAACCACATCACCCATCAGTGTTTCCAGACAGATATCAGAGATGTTAATCACCCCTCACCCCTTAACCGTGAAGGATAGTAAGACTAAGATTCCAAGGAGAGCCTTTAGTGATCCAGAATTTATAAATTACATTAAAACTCTTGACCATGACCCTGAAGTCTCTGACTACATCACATACAGGATGCGAGTGATTGGAGATATAGTGGAGAAAAGATATGCCGATAAGTTGAGTCAAGCAATGGACGAGATATTCTTTGAGGTGTTGAAGCAGAGTGTCTCGTGGTCTATGTTCAGCTCTATCTCCAGAAGGTTATTGCTGGAAGGAGCACGGATACAAGATGGGATACTTCTGATCCCGTGTTTTGCCAGACAGCTGATCAATTACGTGCCACACCTGGGCGACACTATTGGACATTACACCGAGTCCATTTTGGATAAGTATGCAGCAGACAGCATTCTGGGTATGGGAGGATGGGTGAGTCAGCAAATTAGAGGGGCTGAAAATTTTTGGGATATTGTTATAATTTATCACAAGATCTGTCCCACGAACCTGAATTCCTTGACCAAAGTATGTGCTTAAGTGTTGAGATAGACTGTGAGTGGGGGGTTCAAAGGTCTTTAGCCTCGGTTCAAAGGTGATGAAATGACTGTATGGATTGATGATATTTATAGCATGTGTAAGGTCTCTGGTCCTCAATGAAGTACCAACTCAGCTCAGAAGTGAAGAAATTCATTACCATTAGAAATAGTGTTTACAGTATCTGGACTGCTGTGCACAACAATTTTTAAAGGGTGTGAGGGCTGTCCCATGCATGTACACTATCCATGTGCATGCTGTCATGACACTTGCTCTCATGACCTTTAACCTGTGCATATTTACAGAGTTCACTAATGGAAAGTTACATGGAGAATGGAGGATATGAAGATGGGGTCATGATTGATCGGGAGAGTGGAACAGTCCTTGCTGCTACTGTTGGGGACACTTATGATCCTCCACTAGGAAGGCATCGGGCATCACAGGTATGAATCTCACAGAGTCTAATCAAAACTATCTCCCCCCCCCCCCCCCCCCCCCCCAAGTCCCCATTAGTTATAGTACAATTGCAATGCAGTGGAACCAATCACATAATATTACACAGCATGTCTGTATATATAACATCAGTGCTTGTGATAAAAAATTGATATTAATCCCACAACGTATAGTTTGTCACTGGACATTGCATTAGTGTGTATACTTTTGTCCTGAAAAACGAATAATGACCTGATATTGGCCAGAAAATGTCAGGTGTCAGGCTGTCATCATAAGCTCTGTAACATAATATTACACAGCAAGGGGTCATTGAATGTCCAATATTACGCAGCAAGGGGAAGCAATCATCCTGGATGTCTAATATTACGTAGCAAGGGGATAAGCAATCATACTGGATGTCTATAATATTACACAGCAATGGATTAAGCAATCATCCTGGGTGTCTATATATATATTTGTATGACTCTATGTCTATGTTTTTTAACAGACAAGATATATTTTTCACTGTTTGAACAGCTGCAACAATAGCTCTTGAGCAGTAGACTAGCGAGCCTATATTACATGCAGCACAAAATCTAAGATTCCAAACTGTGCACAAAGAGGCTGCACCTATTCACCTTCACCTTATATTTTTGTTTCCAAAACCATGGAAGCCACAAAAATTACACACATTTCCTGCTCTGTAGTAGTACAAGGCAATGCAATACTGCTGCTAATTCCCAAATGTGTTATTATTATGACTACAGTGCAAATTCACTGGTATGGAAGTATTCCCCTTGATATTCCTGGCTTCTTGCTGGTCTGGCTTATGTGCTAGCACTTGTTCCCACACTTTATATGACTGATACTACTTAGCTGTGGGTGTCTAACGGGTTGTTCTCACTCTATTGCTCACATTGTTTCATGTTCTGTTCAAACCTGGACATCATGAGTTATAGAATGACTCAGTCAAGGGCACTATTCTGTCCACCAAAAAAGCAACAAACGACAATGTTTAACTCTAAAGAACATTTGTCCCTATAATTATATCTGTTATTAAGCTCCGGGTACAATTATCGTTTTTGTTGTTTATTTTTGTTTTTTGTTATTTTTGTTGTTGTTTTTGGTTTGTTTGTTTGGAACATTTTCTGGTTAATTTTTTTCATCACTTCCTGCCCTTTATTACTATCAGAGCTATGCTGCTCTCATATCGTTATTGCATGCTACATTGGGATTATCATGTTCTGCTTTCTTCTACACATGTAGGTATATCCCCCAACTGACTGCTCCCAGGCTTCAAATCCTTTCGGGCCTGGATCATCAGCAACCCTTCCCAAAAGATTCTCTCCAGGAGCTCACCATCAGTCACAGCACACTATATATCCAGTATCCAATGATGACAAGAGTGCATCTATCCCCAGGGAACCACACACTCTGCGGCTGGGACGTTGGAATAGCGTCGAAGTTCTTTTTGAAGAGCCTGTAGATGACAAAGAGGATGCAGAATCACTTAAAGAAACTCACACACCTCATTTGGGAGCACAGGCTTTGCATTACTCTTATTCTCGAAGCATTTCCACCAACTCCCTTGACTTAGCCACACCCACAAGTCTCTCTCTTGTTCAGAGTCGTTCGTGCTATGTATGTGACTCATCCTCTCCTGTAGTAAACATTCCTTCTAATGTAGCTCTAGCAAAAGAAGGCTCTTTCCTACCAACGCTCCTAGAAGAAATTCCATTTTCTGCTCATGGACCAGAAGATGGCATTGCTAATGGATTTGGGGTAATTGGGAGAAATTCTGCAATGTCAGAAGCTCGAGTATCTCACCTCCAGTCATCAGAATCAGTATCGTCCGGAGAATACATGCAAAACCTTTACTCCAACAGCAACACGTTAGATCATTCACATGACCAAACTCATCCCTCACAAGGTGGTAGCTCCTCCTCTTCTGTAGACGATGTGGATCAGGGCAATCATATGCATAACGAACAGGGACATGTTAAGAAAGGGAGAAGTGTGTCTGAGGGAGCTGCAGTAAATGGCCAGAGGAGAAAAAGTGAACCAACAAGCCGGGAAAGGACACAAAGTGAACCACGACCCGAACGCAGGAGGAGTTTAGTTGCTGATGTAATCCTGCCTGTGTCTACCACCGTTATTCACATTGTGGCTGTGGGATTCATGTACTTTAGCAGAGAATAGTATGATTTTTTATTTCTATCTGTGCACTGCCCAATAAGTTTTCTTTTAATTATTATAATAATAATTGGAAATAATACTTCATAAAGTGTTTTCAATACTTTGACTAAGAGAATTAACTTTACAGCAATAAGGGAAGGGATAACATCCAGGGTCTCCACACAGCTGCACCCACTTGTCCCGACCGATCTGTGTTTGAGAGGTCCCCCAATCCAGGCCATACAGTAGACTCCGGCGGATCTGCATAGATTGTTCCATAAGTGCTCATGAAGATTGATGGATTCATATTCTTGGGTTGGGTCATTGAGTTTGTATAATAATTTTAAGGATTTAGCTAGTTAGTCTGAACCAACCCTTGGACCTAACAGCAACTGCAATGTCACTGTCCAGCCAGTGAATGAGCAAATGAAAAGCAATGTGTCTGTAAAATCACATCTTCTTTGTCTGTCCTGATAGTGAAATGGTTGATCCTTACCAATCCAATCTTTTCTAGTACAAGGGAATATTTCCTTGGGTTGAGTGGGAAGATCTCGCCGGGGTCTGTGTGCAGGTTGAAGAGGAGTGGAGGGTTATGGTGCTGCAGAGTGGCATTGGAACGACAGGCTGAATCAAAGTAGTCTTCAGGACAGTAACCTCTGTATGTGTAAACAGGCAGGATAAGACCAGACTCTGGTTGTCAATACTCAAGGTGAAGGACCTATTTACTCACCCAATAATTCAAGAGCTGACCTGTACTCAAACTAATTAAGAGCCACAAGCAAGTATTAAATTTTAGTGATGTCAGGTAAGAACCTCACAAATATGGGTGTGAGAAGCTTGTGTGTGCACATGTGTATGTACTAATTAGAAGTATGATAGTAATAGGATTGCTAGGTTGACTAGTAATCAACCTTGTCCTCGGACCAGCAGGCTTGTGGACTAAGATGGCCTCTTCATACACTCTATTCAGACTCACCCTCTGGTGTAGTAGTGGGCCTTGTATTCACGCCAGCGGATAGCATGGGGACCTTCTGTCCTATTGATGTATTCAGGATAGTAGGGCACCCAATCTCGCTGGTTCTACAACAAGAAAAGAGGATAATAATGTTCTGAATGATGTACAGTGGAACCTCTCCATGTAGACATTGCCATTATTGTCCTGGTGAATGAATGGAAAATATCAAGAATGAGATGTTCTGAATAGTTGATATGTAAATGGAATCTTTTAATTCCAATAAGAGTGTCCTGATTAATAGAGGTATCAGTTTAAGGGTGTCCTAGTTAACATACTGGTAGTCCTAAATTTATTAATGATGTCCTGATTATTATTTTAAAAGTGTATCTATTGCAGGGGACACCATTTGTTTATCTGCTTAGCGAACTTGGAGAGCCCATATCAAAAGTTCCACTGTACGTATTCTTTTACATTTCTTTTGTTCTTGAGGAGCACTGAACTTAAGTCCACACCGTCGATCTTGTTATCGGTGGTAGACTTCACTCCAACCATCTTCAGGATAGTCGGAAACAAGTCCAGACTGGAACCAAGCTGGTGGGTGTGGTTATGACCGATCTTTCCTGACCACCACGCAATGGCTGGCACCCTCATGCCTCCTTCCCAAGTGGACCCTTTACCGCATCTCAAATGCCCAGCACTGCCCCCATCGTTCTTCAGATTCAAGTCAGGGCTATAAAACGTTATCAAGAAACAAACAATTACTAAAGAAATGCAAACCACTGTGGCGAGCGAAGCTTTGGCTGATGATGCCACCATTATTGCAAAGAACTCGATGGAACCGGAATAATGTATGCACATACAGTGACATGATATACCGTATAGTGCGATATTTTCGTGGGTAAAATTTTTCGTGGATTCGTGGCTTTGAAAAATTAATAAGGGAATTTATATGGTTCACACATAAAACCACAAAAATTTTGACCCACGAAAAATTTGCGTTATATACAGTATAACAGCACCCTTTCCCTAGTGGCTCGCTTCGCAATATAACTACAGCATATTAACCCTGCTAGTTGAGTGTCCTGGTGCACCGGTGTTGATCACCAAGTATTATTGTTTACACAACCACAACATCAACAACAACAACAACAAAGTAACAATAAGGTACCCACTGGGCTTACCCATTAGCTGATGTAAGGAAGATAAAAGTGTTCGAGTAAAGATTGTTTTTCATCAGAGTTTGCATGATTTGCCCTACTCCATGATCAACTTCACTCTGTGTGGAGGAAAGAAAAATGACCTCAACTCACCAGTTATTACAGGAAACATGTGTGCATTGAAGAGAATCTCATGGGAGATCAATAAATTGTATGGGAGAAGGGAACCTCCCTGCACAGGTTGCATGCATGACAGAAAGTGCATATTACACAGGAGAAAGTGCAGGGTTGCATGGGAGGTGAGTACAGTAAAAAGATAATCTCCCTCCAGAGGTTGCATGCATGGGGTCATGGGAGGTGAGTGAGTTGGCTATGTGGAATTAATAACTTACCAGGAGAAAGTGCAGGTTGCATGGGAGGTGAGTACAGTAAAAAGATAATCTCCCTCCAGAGGTTGCATGCATGGGGTCATGGGAGGTGAGTGAGTTGGCTATGTGGAATTAATAACTTACCAGGGAGTCCCCAAAGGGTCCACGAATGCTGGAGTTGCGGAACTGTTTCCCACTGAAGTGTGGGGCATGAGTGTGGTGGAAGGAGTACAGCAGAAAGAAAGGAGTCCTTTTAACTGGAAAAATAGAGAAGGTGCAGTTATAACAATGTTATCCCATAGGTATAGCTAGGCACTGTCTTAATAATATTCGATTTCCATTCAGTAATCGAACTAGTATAGCTAGCTAGATCTAGATAGCACTGCATACAAATAGCTACTGTATTTAGCATAGATCTGATTGACCTGTGCTCCTTTTTATGAAGGAAACTGCATAATTGAGAAGGTTGTTAGAGAGGTTAGTTAGATCGACAGGCTGCTGGAGTATCTTCTGCCTATACCTGGTGTAATATATCAGCGGGCATTGCACATATCCTATAAGATGTCATATGACATATCACATGCTTATGACAAACAGAGAGCAGTTCATGAATTTTAACTCACGTGGATCACATGTTTGGTGGCATAACTGGTTTGGGTAGAAACAAATGTTGCAAGGACAGTCACTATGAGAATTGGGAACCCCCTATAGCAAAACAATAATAGTCCAACTCTACCCTAGCTTGTTTTCTGCTCCTATAGCAGCATAGATTACTCCAAGCTGAGATGTTACACTCAGGGATCCTACACAGTAAAGGAACTGAACACATTAATGACTGGATAACACGTATTCTGTACACTGCAGGGACCAAATACTACACTCCATTACCTATTGTAGCATGACAGGATAACAGGTATTGCTGCACACCCTGTTAGATGTTACTCTACCAGGTATTTTACATAGCCAAGACACCACAGAGACCGAATACTAAACACTCTGTCACCCATTATAATATGACAGAATAGCAGGTATTCTGCGCAAACTGTTATACCAGGTATTTCACATACACACTACAGGGACCAAAATAATAGTACACTCTAATAGCTACAGGATAGCAAGTATCCTGAATTACTCTAAAACAATACGAATGACGTGTCACTGTACACAGAGGTTCAATCACCATTATAACCATTATGCACCATTCATAAGTGTCCCCAATAGGCTAGCTAAATGACGAGTTGTTTTCACTGTACATCACAGCAATTGATTTTAAGTGTGTAGCTGCAGTACTTCATAGAGTGTTGCTTGAACTTACCATGTAGTAATCAAAGCCATGATTGTGCGGTAAATGTTTTCCTCTGTCTCCAATGCCCTACAATTTGTAATGAATATCTTTATCATAATCTCTTTTATTTCACTGCATTTTCTCTAACACAAATACACAGTTTTACATCTGAACTGTTTACAAGGTGAGTTATTCGTGTATAGAAAGAAATAGTGTAGAAAGTTCAAAAGGATAGAAGTCCTCAGTTATCTATTGAGTACAATTTATTTGGTATGAAGTACAGTGTTGATTGTTAACAGTACTATCTGTTGCTGGCTAGATGGTTGACGAACTCACCAGTTGCCATTTACCAACTGTGCCTGTCCTGTAGCCTAGTTTCTTCAAAACCTCAGCTAAAGTGATCTCATTTGAGGGCAGGCCTGCAAGAAATAAATAAATGAACAGTTGAACAGTCATTTCTATACGCAAAAAAAACAAAACAAAACAAAAAAAAAACAACAAAAAAACTGAACCATGCAAGGATGTGGCAACTCTTCAATGCAAATATCAAAGTTAAAATGTTAACTTGTGAGACTATACAACGAAACTAATATGAAAGACATTATTATTATTATTATTATTATAACTATTGAAGGCTCCCTGTGCCCATTAGCGATTACAAAGTTGTAGATAATGTACCTCCAAGATCATCTGGAGTGAACTCCCCAGGATAAATTCCAGATCTTATTGGATAACGACCAGTCAGTAGTGCAGCACGGGTGGGACTTCCCACAGGACTGGCTGCATAAAATTGAGTGAAGATGAGCCCCTGATCGGCTAGCTTTTGGATGTGAGGAGTTGAGGAAGTCGGGTGTCCATAAGGGGAGAGGTCTCCATACCCTAACTGCATGCCCCGATGAATAATAATTATACCAATTAGTTAAGCCACTATAGCTATAGAGTTTAAAAGTAACTTGCAAATTGCTGCATTGAAAGCACCTGTGAGGTTAAAATCGGTGCATGCAATTGCTGAGCTAATTTTGTATTCATCCTACACATACATCACACACATAGCTACTGTACGTGTTATGAGTTCTGAGTTCTGCACACTCTAGCCAGACAGTCGGCAGTCGCTTTGCTTCTTAGGTTTACCAATTTAGTTACATTCGGCTATCCTGCCATCAACTAGAATTTAAGCTGTCTGCCACTTCATTTGTGTACACACAGATATGCACAGAGCAAGAAGTAACTCTTAATGAAGTGTTTAAAATCAAAAGCATGATGTTTGAAACACTGATTTTGCAAGCCACCTGCACAGATGATAGAGCACTGGCAAACAGACAGATGGACAGACAGATACACCATAAGTTTTGCTGCACATGTATGCACATGACCAATGCTTAATAAGCAGCTAAACTGAGTCTGGCATAGATACGTAGCAGGCCCAATCAGGTATTTTTGTGACCACTATTAGATTATCCACTCATTTAGTGACTTGTAATTAGCATTACGTACCTAGCCAGCTACTATAGCTAGCTACTCCAGCTCACGTCATCCACTAAGAAGATTATGATATTTGGCTTCCTGTATTTGTCCACCTCCTCCTTACTGGTTGCAACAGGAACCATCAAAAAAATTCCAATGCAGACGGCAAGCGAGTACCACACTGTATTCATCTGGCTCATCTCTGGCTTTCCAGCGAGAGTTGGCATTTTATGTCCATCCCATGCCCATGGTACGCATGCTCAGTTAGTTTCCTATAGCCCCGCCCCCTAGCTAGCCGTAGGCATGTTTATGACGTCACATCTTGGGCTTCATGCAAGCATAGATACTATATACTGCGCACCCTGGATAGGAAATTGGAATTTTTTCAGTGGTCACATCCGCTTTTCGGGGGGCGTGGGCGTGCAGCTGCTTTATTAGTATCTGATAGCTAGATGGATCCTGACGCTATCCTGCGTTTTAATAACATATTGGAGGAAGTTACAAAACAAGAAGAGTTCAGTCTTGACACTCCAGTAAACAAAAGTATCTTGAAAGATATAGAGGACATTAAAAGCAGGGCAGAGAAGCCCCTTTTGCTATTTACAACCTTAGAAAGGGAATGTTCGGAAATTATCAGCAAAGGAGGCAGTCTACATTCAGTTGAACTATTAAAGAAAAGAAGTATTCCTAGGTTTCATAGGTTTAGGACATACAAGCTTCCAGAAATCTTGAGAAAGTTTCCATCCTTACCAACAGGTCTTTTCCTTTGGCAAATTGTTGCAGAAAAGATATTTTTGTCATTTTTCAAGGCTCCTGCTCGAACACAAAGTATGCAGCGACAAAGGTGTCTAGATGACATCGAAAAGAATGCCATTCGATATGCATCTGGGTATGTATTGAGGAAGCTTATGAAGAAATATAGCAAGGATGATTCAGCAAAGATTAAGGAATGTATTAACTCATTAATTCATGATCCAACAGACTTAGACCATCTTGAAGATGTGGATGCGGATGATTTTGAGGAATACACAAGGGTTTGGTTGACCAAAACTGACAGAGGTGGTCTGCTACATGTGACAGATGAAGCATTTTGGCTGTTTTGTGAGATTGAAATTGTGATTTATGACAAGTTGATGGAGTGCTTTGCAGGAGAAGAACGTTCTGTGGCTAGTCTGACTGCAACAGCAACTACAGACTCTGATATACAGTTTATTTGGTCTGAAATAAACAACATAGAAGATGAGTATCACCACCTTGCTCAGTGCCTCTTAACATCTATTGTGCAGGAATGGATTATCTTGCGAGGGCATTCTCTCCGCAACAGATTCATGGAAAATTACAAGGTATTGAGTATGACTAAAGCCAAACAAGGGAAGAAAAGCCTACGAAAAGAACTCAAGCGGAATGAGTCTTCTTCAAAAGAAGAGAAGTGATATATGGTACAGGCCATGTTAGCTACTATCAATATTATTATCATAATAATAATTATTATGTATTCTTTTTCTTCTTTTTGTGTAATGGTTGGAACAGTTCTTCAATATCATTAGAGTCAAAATCAAGCATTCGCTTCACACTGCTACTCCCTCCAAGGGCCATTGAACGACCAACCCTTATTGCCTGAGTATTCTCAATAAACCTCTTGGCAGTAGGGTTATCACTTCTTCCTCCTCTCATCCTCTGTTTGCCAAAGAAGGCTTCAAGAGGGTCCTGATTAAATCTCTCACTGAGTATGAAGCATCCTTTGCTACCACTGCTCAGAAGAGACTCGGCTAGTTCAGTGAAGGAATAAACTGCAAGCATAGGTTACAGCTCATATAGTTAGCTATTATAATTATTTAGAAATAAGTACCTGTCATACGTACACCATAAAGTGTCTCATCTGGAAGGAGCATACAGTTCTTTTCTTTGTCGGATAATTCAGGTAGTGCTTTCACTGATTCATCCCATTCCTTCAAGTATTCCAAAAAGGTCGTCTTTAGCCACTATAATTATGATGCATGGTTTGACATAATAATTGTACATATTACTATTTACCACATCACACCTTAAGCCTGGAATCCTTTGGGCTAAAATATCCCCTGAGATCAGGTTTTCTCTTCTCCTTGGCCTCCTTCAAATTACGTGTATTCATACAGTCAAAAAACTTGTCAAATGTTTGACAGAATCTCTCTGTTTCCACTGTCATTTTCCACACATAATTTTCTGGCTCAAGCTCCCTCATTGAAGCAAATGAATCCACTACAGATTTGCTGAGAACCTATAAAACAAGTGAATAATGTAATTAAAAAGGTGATACATTAGCTAGTACCTGAGCTGCGAGTCGCACATTCATCTTCGAGTAGGATGTCAACTTCAGATGCTCTAATTTGAGTCTCTTGCCAATGTACAATCCTGTCTCACTTTGTGTTCTTTCATATAGTTTAACAAGATGGTACCACATTATCTTTTGTCCATTAATCTAAAGACTTAAAATATTAATATTAATAGCTATGTAGATATCATTGCATTACCATCAGATTCCGAGTTCCTTTCTCTGTAGAATTTGCCCATGCATTTCTTGTTGTTTTTATAAGATGCGGGACATCAGAAAAAAAGTAGATGAATTTTCCAGATCTATTATTTGGGGTTTTATAAACTACTCCTTCCTTCATGTATGTCTTGTGCCTGTGATCTCGGAAAAATTTTCTGTTGGGTTTCGCACCATCACACACAAAAGCAACGACGTGAAGTCCAATTTGCTCAATGCGTCGTGTTGCTTCCCAAATGATAGCATTTAAATCAATTCCCACAACACCTGTGTTATAGCTAGATGGATTAAAGTATGACTACATTTTAGCTAAGTGTTATTACCTGATGTAGGAAACTGTGCATAGGGAAAATTCAACCTGATAAATATTCCTCGAATCATCAGTGTCAACATTATTATGGGTTGCAATTTCATTATTATTGCTGTTTTTACACCGCTGCTCAAACGACCTTATCTTGTTATTAAAATCGCCAACATCAACAAATCCAATAATTTTCCATTTCTATCAAACACTAAATCTTCATGTATTTTCATCTTATCAAATACAATGCTAACACTTCTATGGAATAATTTAATAAATAATAATTACATATTATGATAATCATAATACCTCTTCCAATCATGCTCCAATTCTTTAATATTTGCTTCCTCCATTAAAAAAGCATCAACTTCTATTTGAAATCCAGGTTGTGATTTGAAGAAATGTGTATAATCACGCAATGTCCGTTTAGATGGAAGAGTAATAAAACCGGAGTCACGCATTATATCATAGGTTTTAGATGATGTAAGTGCAATATTTAAACACCATCGAATAAACAATGGATGCCATCTTCGTCCTGTATTCCCTTTCACACTCATTGCAGAAACCTAATTACATGTAAATTCCATAATATGTAAGAGTCTGTTAAAACAGCTATTAACTAACTTGTTGATCCCAAAATACTCTTTTGAAATTCTGCACAGGTAATTTCTTCATTTCACCATCATGACTCTTTATTATACTTTTAAAATCATCCTCAAGCTCTTTTGTGACTTCAACACCATGCTTCTCAGTTAGATTCTTAAACCTTTTTTTCCATCTTTGTATCTGCCTTTCCTTATTATGCAATACTTCCTTCATCCTTAATATTCTTGCTCTCTTTTGTGGTGAACGCATGTAGTGTAGGTTGGTTGTACTGGTCAACACTGAATTTTTCTTCCTGGTGTAACTGGAATGCATAGCCCTCAAATTACAACGGTACTTGTGGCACTCTGCACATGACACCTCTTTGACCAACAATTCACATTTTGTATGTCTGACAGTGCAAGGGTAAAGATTGCCATCCATAGTTACACAATGGTTATCCAGATAACACACGAGTTCTTTATTGGGGGACAAAATTTTTCCTGTACGCGATTCTGCCATCTTAACAAAATTGGCATCAGGATTCCCTGCACACACATTATGACTCATTATGAGGGAGAGCAACACCTTGAATGTATCAAATGTCAGTGTGCTAGGGATGTCAAAGAGGGCTGAACACTGTAATATGGACCATCCATGTTAAGTCCAAATGCACAATCAATGACTTTGTTATAACTATAGGCTTAGTAGAAGGATGCTTTTGACGATGCAATCTAATAATCCTCAGTTCTGTCAAACTCTCATTCATTTGAAATACCCAATCAGGTGAAAAAGATTATGATTGTAAGTGAAGAAGAAAACCTTGAAGGGTATCAGAAGTACACTAAAATAGAACAGTGACAAGATATCAAGTAAAACAAGTCTGATATGCTGTCATAATACCTTAACAGCATAAGTTTCTTTCCTCTTCTTTGGGGGGGCTAAACGTGACTTGCTTCTTGATCCATGCCCCTTCTTTCCTTGTTTACCAGGCATTATAGCCACAGGTGTAATATTTTTTGTTTATTTTTATGCCCCTATTTTCTAAGCACTTCTGAGACACCTGCTATTCTTACCCCCCTAACTTTATTATGTCATAACTGGATCTCAATTTATGATTATGTTCAATACAGCAGCTCAAAGTACTTGTTGGATTATGTGTGCAATTTGCTATGTCCTAATTGGAACAAGTTTGTAAAAAATATACCTACAATAAATAGAAGAAAGAATAATGACTAGATTACTCCATGCATACATAAATGAAAAAGAAGCTGTAAAGTTACTTGGCTAAAATATGCAAGCAGTCTGGAGTTTATGTGCTCACAAATTCCATGCAACCTATTCTTCCTACTAAACTCTAGTTAAAGTTGCGTAAGCAGGCAATACTTAAACTATATTTTGTTTAAGTAAGTGGTTAGTAATGAGGCTACTACAAACTTACCACTTTGGACGAAAGAAATCGCTAAACTTGATGCAGTCAGCCTGTAACTAAGGCCATCCCAACGTGGAAATAATTATTTTCGCGAAAAGCGCATGCGGCAAACGTGCCAATTAATTGAGAGGTGGAGTTTCCTATCCAGGGTGCGCAGTATATAGTATCTATGATGCAAGCTTTTATTTTGTAGTAGTAGTTAGGTATAGTCGGACCCAGTGTCCTTGAGCGTAATGAGTGTGGCCGGTCTATCAAGGCTCAGGGATCTCTCCAGACTCAGCTGGAAAAGGTGAGATGATACTGTATAACACTAACAGTATAAAGGAACTCTGTCTAAGCCAGTGTGTCATATATGCATAGATTCCTCCGCCCATTTTCTAGCTCTCCCTCCTTGTTGAAGGAGGTGGGGCTGGGTAGTGGGGTGGACCCAGTGGAGGAGGGGCTGTACACAAGTGAGCACATGGAAATGCGATCATCCCTCAACAAACTCATCGAGAAGGAGATCAACCCTTATGTCGACCAATGGGAAGAGAAGCAGATGTTCCCTGCCCATGAGGTGGGTATATTAATTAAGTCCCAGATCTGAGAAAAATACTAAGTATTAGCTTCTATGGCTGATTATGTTCATGGATGTTGCATTAGAAGTACAGCTTAGATTTGAGACACAGCCTTTTGTAGAGAGGTTATCCTCTTTAGGAGGTATAGAGTGTCTTTTCGGAGTCTGCTTTATTGTAGTCTTAGAAGAAAATTTGCTTATTCATAAGAAATAATCAGACACATTTTTCCATATAGTAAAAATCGTCCTAATGTGTAAGGTTGTCCTGATTGCTATAATATTGTCCTGGTTACAAGTCTTAGTAATTATGTGTGTGCATAGTTTAGCTCAATGTATCAATGTTCATATGGTAGGTACACAGTTCTTTTTCTGGTCCAACTAGTGGTACGGGCAGTAGCATGTGTTGTGGTAAGAGTTGAACCTGCAAGATGTAAATCAGGATAAGACACGCAGTGGGAGTGAATCCAAAAGTACAGTATCAGGGCAGTATTCTAAGATTCCTAATGCTCAACTCAAGCCACGCCCACCTGCAGGATTGGTTGTTTGGTCCGCAGGAGGTCTTGTGACACCATTCTTCCTCGTGCTGATCTTGGCATGCGGGGCAGCGACATTGCCTGCGGCTATAGTCATAGACGCAGTGGGGCTTGCTTGGTTGTGTCAGGCAACTGCAATAGAATAACACAATGGCTGAATGTTGACTTCCAAGTGGTATGCATTGTGGAATAGAGTATACCGTGACAAAACCAATATGGCAAAGCTGTTAGCTAAACACTAGTCCCCTCCCACTAGTTCATGCAAACTCCCAATGGAGTGTGTGCATATGCCATTTTGCTGTGTTGGGATGGATATAAGGGCTCTGTAACATATTCACCACTTCAGTTTTCACCTACTTTTTTTAACCGAGATCCTGGGGGTATGCATGCATCTTATCATCCTACACCACTGGACCATACCCATTCCTTTGAATTGGCCATGAGATAAGCAGGGTTTTATTCACAGTGGCTCAGTAATTTTGGCACTAGTTTGTCAACTTTTAGTTTACCAAAGAGACCTTTGTGTACTGCATCATATCAATGGGTGTGGCCAAAATGGGTGTGGTTAAAGCAACCACCACTCATATCCAGTTGTTATGACTTACTCTGTCCTTGTGCATGTTGAAGCATTGGTGATACTGTCGCAGGAGGGACAGAAGCACTTTTGGGTGGTTTGGTTCACCTGACAGAGGAGGTGTTGGTTATCTCTGCAGTGTGTGAACCTGCAATGCCTCAGGCCAACAGCTCCACAGCTGAAATAAATAGTACAATAAATGCATTGGTTCTTGTATTATATTGCCTTTTGCTTCTCTGGAAGCTACAGTGACACTGTTTAGCTATACAGCAGAGAGTATTTGCAATATCATTCATGACCAGTTACGAAGGTGGGAGGACCTCATTTCTGAGGTTGTTGCATCAGTTTTTCTCTCTGCCTGTACTTTTCAAATTCCCAGTATGTGGAACTTTTCATTCTCCTATTTTAATTTTTGGTACTTACTTTCCGATGCACTTTGAACCGGACAAGTAGCTTCCTGGGGGACAGTCACATTGGCAGGTCTTAGGGTTGAAGATTCGTCCAGGGGGACAGCGAATCAAGGGGCACCGACAGGAACAGGTGGCGTTATCAAAAAACTTAGGATAGGGACATGAGAATGGAACACAACAGCTGCATCGTCCGTGTGGTACTGGAATTGGAATTGGAACTGGGAGTATTGAAACTGGGGCGACCTCCTCGGCTTGTCGTTTTCCTATTGGAGTGGGACCATACGTCCAGTAGCAGAAAGAGTTAGGCTTATTGTTGTTAGGGCATGGTTTCGTCCTGATGCAGTCATTACGTGTCCTGATATCGCTACACTGTTTGCAACCACAGGAGAGATGATCGAGGTACCATATGGTGCGGTAGCCTATCCTTCGCCAGCATCCGTTGAGAAGCTTGTAGACAAGAACGCAGCGTCTCCTCCACACTGTCCTGCGTGGAAAGCACGGAGGGTTCTTGCAGTGGAGGTTGTCACAAGAGCCTTTATAAATGGGAGGCCAATGAAATTGGTTTGGTATGGAGTGGATTTTCTATAAAAGAGAGTCAAATTTGTAGCTAGCAGTGGAGAATTTTAAAAAGTGAATGAGTCAATGAAGAATACAAGAATAAATATACGTATACAGCCATGATATCTGACATGATTTTTGCAAGTAATTGTAGTATTTTCCTTACCTTCACTGGGCCTTGTTCACATTGTTGTACTGGAGGGACAATGGTGAGTGACTCGGCTGCATCCCCAGCATCTTCAGACGTGTCTGCTGAGGTCTCGGCCAGGAGCTTTGTGTCAGCAAGACATACCGGAGGAGAAACAGAGGGAGGTGGTGGACCGAGAGTGATGGGGGAAGCAGTGGGAGGGCCAGGGGGTGGTAGAGTCTTCAAGACATCTTGTGCTGAAATCTGAATAATATTTAAGAAAATGCTTAAATGATATTTCGTATCATGCAAATCTTTAAGAAATCATTCCTCACGATTTTAGCAGTGGCTACTAGTAGTAACAGAACTGCACTCTTCATTCTTGAGACCAGCTGGAGAAGAATTTGAGGGCACAAATGCTGTTTTGGCAGTTGATCAATATGCAAGGATGGAGCTTTTGCTCCTTTTATAGCAAACGTTCAAGAATTTGAAAATGATGTGCGTGCAAATTACAATTCCTCATTAAGAGTGTGAGGTATCCTGTTAAAGATGAAAGTGTAGCAATTATGTCTTGGCGATGATTATAGTTTGGTCTTTTCGAAAAAAGGATGCATCTGCGATTGGTCAGGGCTGAAATACCTTGGCTGTTTTTTACTTGAAGATATGTGCAAATAGATATTAACAAGTTGATTGTGTGGAGGAGGTGATGGTTTATGATTGTGTGTTCATATTGTAAGGTTGTGTAGACTGTCACCTGCACTGTGAATTAGTTGTAAATTGTGCACTTCAATGAGGGAGGACAATGGGGCACGGTCTGCATGGGAGAACAGAAATAGAAAGTAAAGACTGTCCAGTCAAAATCTGAGTGTAATTACAGTCACTCGTTTGTTGGTTGGAAACTGTGTTGGCACAAATTACCTTCAAAGTACCTACCACTAAGCCTTTAGAAAACAGAGCTTTCTCTTGCAGCTGTTGGAGCAGCCCCTTTTGTTTATCAACAAATGCATATGCAGCTAATCCTGCAACCACTTTTAAGACCACTTGAAAAACTGTCTATAGACCTCATAAAAATTAGCTTTATGAAACAAACACACCGACGTTTCAACCAGAATACTCTAGCCTTCATCCGGTCCATTTTCGTTTCACGTACCCTGATGAAGGCTAGAGTATTCTGGTTGAAACGTCGGTGGTTTGTTTCATAAAGCTAATTTTTTATGAGAACCATGTTAGCTGAGAGAAATGAGAAGCACTTGTAAACTGTGTATTATATTATCCAGCCACGTACTTCCTCTAATAGGAGTGCACCATAATGTAATAATAAAGCCATGGCTAACTCCATCTACTCTCAGGTTTTCAAGAAACTTGGCGATGGTGGCTTCCTCGGGCCAACCAGAGACCCCAAGTATGGAGGTTTGGGGCTGGATTTCACTTACTCTATGGCCATCGCAGAGGAGCTGGGCAACATCAGAGCTGCTGGAATTGGTATGGCCATTGGAGTGCACACAGGTCAGCACATATTTCATTTGCGGCAGTTTCAGGAGAAACCAAACACTTAGTTAAATTACCCATTGAATATGCATTGATAACTTCTGCCATGTGTCCTACCTCCAACCTCAAAGCCACTAGAAGTTATGGTAACCAAAATGAATGTGTCTCTATTTACCTGGGGGCCAATAATAATTTGATGTAAGTGCTCACTTTCAATTCTAATTGTGGGGTGCTATAAAGAGACGCATGCTTCTATCTGTTGATAAAGTGATTAAGTTGGGCATAATGTCCTTGACAGTTAACTCTTATTGTATGCTGTAGATATGGCTACACCAGCTTTGTCAAGATTTGGGAGCCACGAACTAAAGACCGAGTTTCTGGCCCCCTCGATCGCTGGAGATGTGGTGGCCTGTTTGGGGGTCAGTGAAGCTGGAAGTGGCTCTGATGTATCCAGCATCAAGACTACAGCTCTCCCCAAAAGAGGTCCATTAAAAAATACTCTACCATGGCTACATAAATCAATTTCTCAGATGTAAAGTCCCAAACTTTCATACACTACAGATCATTATCATAGAGGAACCTCCGAGTAAAGGATACTTTGGGATCAGCCACTTTGTCCTTTGTAGAGAAGTTATCCTTTTTCTCGTTGGTTAAAAATGTATTAATGCTATGGGGAAAGGAGCCCAAAAGAGCGTCCTTTGTTTGGAGGTTATCCTTTTATTGGAGGTTCCACTGCATCATCCACACAAACTTGGCTACTTAGAAATGGCTGAAATATCCTAATCTTTCTGGAAAGGTCATAATTGTGTGAAATATTTTACTTGCAGGTTCTGATGATCTGGTGATAAATGGAGGGAAGATGTGGACTACAACTGGATTGCAGGCGGATTGGATGTGCCTGCTGGCCAACACCAGAGAAGGAGACCCTCACAGGAACAAATCTCTCATTTGCCTACCCATGAAAACCAAGGGAATCAGCACCAAGAAGATACACAAAATTGGCAACCATTCCTCTGATACCGCCATGGTGTTCTTTGAAGATGTCATTGTTCCTCGCAAGAATATTATCGGAGAGGAAGGGAAGGGATTCACTTACCAGATGCTCCAGTTCCAGGAAGAGAGAATGTGGGGCACTGCTTCAAGTAAGAGGGGGGGGGGGGGGGGAAACCCTGCTAAGTTGCTCTTTAATTGGTTGCTGTATCAGATGGTTTGTTCCTTCTCATTATGAGTCAAAGCAAAACTGAGTCAGTTTAGCCGGCCCATTTTGTGGGTTTAAATGCCAACATCAAGATGACAGCTCCAAATTAGGAAACCAAAGGGCACTCCATATTAGGAAACCAAAGGGCACTCCATATTAGGAAACCAAAGGGCACTCCGTATTAGGAAACATCTCAACAAAGGACAATCTGAGTACCTTAATATACAACACAACCTCCAAAAGAGGACAACCTCTCTACAATGGATAAAAGGCTGGGTCCCCATCGTGTTCCACTTGATAAAACCCCCTGTCTTTTAAAGAGTCAATCAAAAGTCGAGCTTCTTTATTGGACACGGCTGCATTCTCTTCAAAGATGCTCATAAGGGCTTGCATGCCTCAGAAGAAAGGATACAATACATAGCTGGTTGATATGTTAGTTCTTGTCCCTCTCCTGCAGTTATGGTGCCATTGCAGAGATGTCTCCAGCAGACCATCGACTACACTCGTGAGAGGAAGGCCTTTGGACGGAGCATCCTTGATAACCAAGTGGTCCACTTCAGACTAGCAGAGCTGGAGACAGAATTGGAGCTCCTCAGATCTTTACTCCACAGAACCATCAGTATGTTGCTAGGTAGTGGGTATGGCTAGGTAGCAGTATTTTCCCCACACAATCAGTGAGAAATAATCCTGTAGTGTCACAGTGTGCACTATAATGCAGTTTATACCTACACTATCGACTATAATGTAAGCTAGGAGATGAAAGGCAGGGAGCACTCTGGTAGCCCTCTTTGGGGGAAACACTGATGCTGCATGCCGTGACACTAACAGGCTTGTATTTGTTCAGTCTAGTAGAACCCCTCACCTTCAATATGGATCCATGAACTCTCCACATGATGTATACATCACCCTTCACTGTACCTTTTTTAGTTTAGTCTTGTATCCAGGCCTTTTCTTTTCCCTCTGCAAAAGAAAGGGCCTGGATACATTTTTCATGGCATGACCAACAGATACAGGATGTCCAGCCTATAAAATAGCCACAAGCCTATATCTATTAGTATATTCATGACCCATAACAACCCAAATATTAAATCTCGGTTGAATTATAATGGGTGTGCACTTCTTTTATACAGAACTGTATGTTAAGGGCCATGACACTACCAAGCTTGCGTCAATGAGCAAGCTAAAGGGAGGACGTCTTTGTAGGGAGCTTGTGGACTGTTGCCTGCAGTTCTGGGGAGGAATGGGATACACTTCTGAGGTGGAGGTCAGTCGGCTGTACAGAGATACTCGCCTCCTCTCCATCGGAGCTGGAGCTGACGAGGTCATGCTCTCCATCATTTGCAAGCATATGGGCACACTACCAAAATAACCTTAATTAAAATTTGCAATAGTAGTATTGGTAAAGGATCATTACATATTATATTTTCGCGCGTGCCTCCTGCGCGCGCGAACTGATATCTCGATCACGAGATAATCACATGGTAGTTAAAAGAGTCATATGATCTAATTTTGGGAGCAGGTTACAGGTAGCTAGAGCGAATAACTTACTGCAGCTTGACGTTGCAGTCTTACTAGTGAAGTATATACATTCTAACTCTTGATCTCCATAAAGCTCAAGATGGCTTTATCAGATGAACAAGTTGAGAAACAGGTGAGCTAATTAGCTAGCTATTATATATTTACCTGTAACTTAGTCTAGTGGTTATTCCTTCCATGCTTATTGTATCTATGAGTGCATATCGTTAGTATCCATTTCAGAACTTGTTAGCTCTCTTTGCAAGGATGGGAGGGGCTTGACAGGGACCTAAGAGAGGGCAAGCCACATTCAAGGGGGATTTGCCCCCGTTATCCAGCATTACTAGTAGAAATACTTAATGTGCAAAGATTAAGATATTTTGGGGGGACTCATCATCATCAGTGGTCTATTACATTCTGTAGATCAATCACATGAAGCGCTTCATTGAGCAAGAGGCTCAGGAGAAAGCGGAGGAGATCATGATAAAGGTTAGTGTTGGGTTCGTCGTGGCGCGCTCAAGAGAGTCAACACAAAGATGCTTATTCTTAGACAACTGCACAATGACTGAATCATATGGGGTTACCTTTTGGCTTTTTAGTAGCCTATCTATGAGGTGACTAACATTTAGTGTTGATGAGGTGTAAATGATGTATGAATCAAAGTGTTTATGCATAAAGTATTTATAGGTCCAGGAATGTCATTATGCTGGAGCAGTGGCTACTGCTCCAACAGTTAGACAAGCTGCTATTCAGGCATTTAAGTGCTCGGCATTGACAAGAGTTGTAGCAACAAGACAGCTCATTGTTTCCATTCACATGCATCAATACAGACTTACGCTTGTTGATGTATACACTTAACACTTTATTCAATGTCTAGAGCATGCATAGGCCAGACCCATGTTTATTGCCTTGTCATGTGATCCATGATCATGTGACTGGTCTGGTCATGTGACCCACCATTGTGTGTCTGTTCATTGATACAGTAGTGCTGACATTGGCTCTATTCAGTATCATGTGACAGTTCATGTGACCATGTGTGCTAAGCTAACTAACAGTAGGATGTTCTCGTCAAATTTAGTCTATCAGGACAAAATGACTGGCCATGGTCAGAATGTGATGTCCTGGTGGAGATGCAGGCCGGACTCCACCCCTTAGCCCACCTGCAAATAGGTGCTAGGTGCTGATAATGGGTAATTCAACTGCATGCTTGGGTTGGAGGCCATATCACTTGGCACTGTGAACTCCCCATCAGGACACTTGTCCTGTATAATGTGACCCATTACAACTGCCCTAGTTAGTAGGTGGACCAGTCTGATGATCTATAAGTTGTCATGTGACTGATCATGTGACCCACCATGATATCTTTTTACTACAGGCAGAGGAGGAGTTCAACATTGAGAAGGGTCGCCTCTTACAGAATGAGAAAAGAAAAGTCACCAATTTCTTTGAGAGGAAAGAGAAGCAACTGGAACTGCAAAGAAAGATGTGAGTGATGTAATTTCCTGTCTTAAACATGGCAGAGGTATGGAGAGCATGTCCCATGCAGCTGCACATCCCTGCAGCTGCTCCGATGTTATTTTTGTTTCCATACAGCCAACACTCCAACTTGCTGAACCAGGCCAGGTTGACAGTCCTGAAGGCACGCGATGACCATGTCAAGACTATTGTAGAGGAGACCAAAGGGCGCCTTGGTTACATCACAAGGGACTCTGCTAAGTATAAGAAGATGTTGGAGGATCTGATAGCACAGGTGTGTTGCCTCGCTCGAATGTAGGAGAAGTGGGTGGGGAGGTAGGGGAAATCTGTTAGCTCTGCTGGAAGAGGTATCACTGGTAGATAAATTCTTTGTTATTCTGTTATTAGGGATTATTTCAGCTACTAGAAAAGGAAGTTACAATACAATGTCGTCAGCAAGACCTTAGTATGGTCAAGGTGAGTCTGGGATATACCAGCTCTGTGTGCACAGCTGAGGAAATTCTTATTATTGTAGTCTGTGGTACCAGCTGCTGTAAGAAGTCTGGAAATAGCTAGCAGGATCAAGTGCAAACTCTCTGTGGATGAAAAAGAATTCCTACCACCAGATTGGTAAGAAGAAGAGAGGGGAAAAAAAAAAAAAAAAAAGAAGGCCCTGACCGGATTCGAACCGGTGATCTCCTGTTTACTAGACAGGCGCTTTAACCAACTAAGCCACAGAGCCAGCTGAACTAGGTGTACTGAATTTATGATTTTATTGTGTAACACTGCAGCTCTGGTGGCGTAATATTGTTGGCCATGGATGGCAAAATCAAAGTAGTCAACACATTGGAAACAAGATTAGAACTCTTAGCAGCACAGGTAAAATGAATAAAAAACAGAAATAGTATACATGATGTATTCATCTACCCTTTACCAGATGATGCCTGAAATTCGATCCATTCTATTTGGAGTCAACCCTTCTCGTCATTTCGTGGACTAAATGAGATAGTTCATAAATTGGAATGGGTACTAGTATACCTTGTATATGTTACTGTGTACTTATTTAAGAGACATATGTGTTATTTCTATTTCATGCATAATTGTTGGAGTTTTGGTGTTAGGGATGAAATCACTTGTAATCTCTAGTAGTTATGTAGCAAGAGAGTGTAGTATACCTTTCTGTTGGTCTTTGAAAGTTTCCATTAGTCTTAAGTGAAGAGTATATAGTTCTTTGTGAGAAGACCCCATTGGTGTTAAATGAACTTGGTTGGATTACTGTTCGGTGACTTGATGTGTCTCATAACACTCTTATTATTGTATAACAGTATTTTTTAAAACCTTCATTTTCACCTTATAGAGGTACCAGTCTCTATAAACATCCTTTTTTGTATGTACTTTCCCAAAGTTCTTGGAATCAAGTAAACTGGCCAAGATTAAGCACACTCTTCCTTCCTTTAGCTTGAAATGTTTTGCTACTCTTCCTTCCCTTAGTTTCAAATGTTTCGCTAGTTAACTAAAATCATCTGTGAAGTGCAACATCCTGAGTATATAAAAATGCTCAACCATTAGCTAAATTGACAATAAGATTGTGTAAGTTTCTGTACTGTAAGTCATTGCTAACTACTAGCAAGGAACTCTGCAAGACATCTTTTTTTCTCTCTCTCTCTCTCTCTCTCTCTCTCTCTCTGCCATTATTGTTTGACTGCAAGTGCTGCCCTTCCTCTCCAATCAACTTTATGATAGAATCTTTGGAAAAGTGACTCCGAGCTCCAGTCTGCTGCTTTCAAGATATCATTTGTTGTGATTCCCATGTTTTTCAGCCACGAATTTCCTATTACTCTCAGGTAGTGAACATGGCTATATTAGCAGCTACAGGGTAAAACTGTTACTATCTTAGCAGCTGCTGGGTAAAACCATTGATACTGAACATGCACAGCTGCGTGTTAAATGTTGCATTAAATATTCAAAATACCAACTCTATGTCCAGATTAGACTCGTGTATCTAGCCAAAGCCATAGAGTGAACAGCTTCCACAATCATGTTCTTTCTGAGTCATTGGAAGACTGTACTGGCATTTCCAGCAGTCGTGGCATCAGGTTTGAAATGAAGCTAGTTGATCCTAGATACTTAGCTTGCTATGACATAGCTAGTGAGTCGATGGTCAGGCATGCAGAGAAATGAGGTTACATTTTTAAGCATAAGATTAATTGGGAATGGCCAGTGTGATGCAGAGAAGTTAAAAATGTAGGTTACATGAGCAGAAAAGTTCAGACAAGGGATGGAAAGGGGAGGGAATGGATAGTAAAAGAGCTAGGCTAATTGAATTGGTATGTATTGTGATAGTAAAAACACTTCAAGAAGGGGGTTTACACAGCTAATCATCTACTTGTTATTTACAATGTTATTACATTGCAGTGTATTACTATGGTTGGACATCAGGAAATCTCCCCAAAGTGCAGTACATCAGGAGTCCTGAACCAGACCTCCAGTTGCACTACCCTTGCAAGTGGAGAGAGGGATCAGCAGAAGAGACAGACAGAAGCAAATATAAAAAGATCCACATCATCAGAAGGAAACCCCTCAAGAGAAAGAAAATTCAATTTTAAGAACAGCTACAGTATTCTTATTATAACCAAGCAATTATTTCCCTAGAAGTCATTACATAATTACAATTACAAAAAAAAAAAAAAAAAAAAAAATAGCCTCAGCAATTTCATTTTCAGCTTTATTGTTGATGAAAAGAGAAAAAAATTATAATTTACCTAACAATAACTAGTACTTGCAAAATCATTAGTTTTTTTCTTTCTGCGTTGCATATTGCACCACGTCACTCTGAGTCTACATCCATGCTGTTGCCATGCATGTGGAACTTGGGATAGGCCGTGACGGGGGGAACAGTGAAGAGTGCATCCGACCACATCTTGATGGTGTAGTACTTGTGATTCATCTCGAAGATGAAGTGCTTGGATTTGATGACGGGCAACTCGCAGCCCTTGGCCGGGAAGTGGCAAATGATCCCCCAGGGTGCACTGCAGTTGGAACAGAACATTCTCTTCTGACGATTAACACGTTTGATGGTTTTGTGCTTGGAACGATACGGCTTTGTGGTAAAGCGAGTGCTAAAATCCCGATGAGGAACTACACAGTGCCGCCCTCCATCCACAAAGAGAGAATACACCTCCATCCCATGGCAAGCAAAGACCTTACACTTCTTGCATCTGAGTTGGATCATCTCGATAGTTGGATCTTTCGGTTTCTTCTTTCTTCTTTTGGAGAGTGGGACGATATAGCGGGCTTGGAAGTTATACATGACATCTTCAAGGGCTCTGGTCAACTTCTTCTTCAAGTCTTCTCCAGTGGGCAGGCTCTTTAGTCCTGCTTCCACGCGACACATATCAAAATCTCTGCGAAGATCGGCAAACGATTTAGTCTCCTTGGATCGGACAAGTGCCAACACGTATTCCATTTCCATCGTGTCTGGTGGCTTGGATGTCAGGTGAAGGCGTGCTATGAAGTCAAATTCAGACCGGATACCTTCGACCTTGACTGTATCACTCTCCAAAGCATACGGGATCAAAAGAAGGCGAGATTCACCCCTGGCAAAGGCATCAAGACCTTCCCTCCCTTTCTCCAAAAACTCTTCTGGAGTCACCTCCTCTTTCTCAACCTCGGAACACGTGTCGGTGGAGTAGTTGGCCACCAGGAAACGAGGGATAGCAAATGGCCGACTCAGAAAATGAGATTTGGAGATTTCTTCACATAGAAACTGTGCATCACGAAACGAGTCCACAAACAGAACACCACGAGATTTCACCCTGGAGTTATTGAACTGCTTGCACACGATATCGTTAACAGCTTCAAGGATGGGGTTCTTCATAGTCATAAGTGTCTCAAGCTCTTCCCTCATGTTCTTTAGAGAGTTGTACTGGGAAGGTGTGAGGACGGCCTCGTCTCCCCCCGCAAGGATCGAGCTCTTCCCCCCTCCCTGCAAAATGTCAAGGGCACTCTCGAATCCAAACTCCAGAAAGGTCCGCAGTGCTTTAGCATAGCAGAGCAACAACTCCAACACGCGAAGACGATTGGTTACCACAGCAGCGGACGTGGTTTGATCCAAGGTTCCAAGCAAAGAAAGGTTGACTTGCAATTGGGATTGCACGAATTCACCATATTCAAACGACCATTTGGGATCAGCACAAACGAAACTAATGGTTTGTTCCCACTTTGTCATTTCGACTTCAATACGCATAACGAAATCCTTCTTTGGGTCACGGTAGTTGAATTTCCGTGTTATTATTTCTGGTTTCGGACGAGGTTTTGAGCTTGGGAGCTGGATGTACGTATCAGAAGTCACATCTTCAGTGAAAACGATACCGGCAGTAGAATCCACACCCCCTGCTACTTTCAGGAGATGTGTCTGCATCGTTTCTTCATCCAGAGCAGTGGATCGCTCACCAGGGTCACTTGTGATGCCCACCATGAAGGGGCTGGGAGGTTTGAGGGTCCTGTAGACCTTGTCCTGGAGGTACTTGTGCACGGCAGCTTCCAGAGGAGTCTGGAACATGGCAAGATGGCAATCATCGATCAAAAGAAGAGAAATTGAACTGAATTTAACCACTTCTGCTTCCAGTTCACTACATAATTTCCCTGTTGTGCAGATAATCACACTATCCTGAGAGAGACACAATTTTGTGGTCATCGAATTTTCTTCTGTCCCGGTAAACAGCGCAACATCCAAATTAGGAAGGATTCTCTTCATCTCCTCTAATATCTCAACTGCTCGTGGTTTCGTGTTGGCCAATATTATGCACTTTACAAACTTGTCTTCTTTTTTCCTCTCTGCAGCATGCTGACACAGCACCATGGCAGCGTAGATGCTCTTGCTGGAGGCGTGGGGGATGAGGGCAACGTAGTTAGTGCCGTGGGGACAACGTTCCTGCAGCCGCTCCAGTTTGGAGGGGATATAGACCTTATCCACGTCAATCCTGAAGAGGGAATCAGGAGGTAGGGAGGCATAGAGAGGGGACTTAGGTTTCAATGTAGGTGAAGAGGGTGGAGTCTCGTAATTGTCTGTCTCAACTTCCATTTTGTTTGCTTCTAAAGTTAAAAGAAAATTTTTTTAAAATAAATACGAGTAATATGGACACTGTAGACATGAATCAATGTGGATAACATATACCGGAGCAGTACTACTAACTTCTTCAGTGTATTTGTTATAACAGCAACTAAGTTCTGAATGGTAGATAGCTGATCATGTGATGATCATGCTGATGGTGAGGCTTTATTAGTGACTGCTAGCACTGATTTCAAAACATCTGATTGAATGTCAGACTACTATAATAGCCCAGGGCTGCAACACAAACACACACTAGAGCGTTTTTGTTTCTACATCCCAAATCAAATTGTAGCCCAGCTGTAACCAGTGGATCAATGCTCCATCTAACATGAAAGCAGGAGATTTGCCATTTTTTGTGAGGCAAAAGGAAGGCTGATATAGGATACACAGACTGTTCCAGTGACATTTTGTGTATGTCTGTATGACAGTCCCAAGTTGAAACTTTGGCTCACCATGACTCATGACTACTAGTGGCCATGGTCTGGAAGTTTGGTGTGGAGATAGTCTAACCATTATAGAACACATGACTGAAGTTTGGGAGAAATTCATCAAAGCACACTTGAGAAATAGCAACTTCGAATATTCTATTTCTATCCTGATACTATACTCGGGTGGAACACTTTAGTCATGCCTTGAGAAAATTAAGCCATTCTGTCCAAAAAACATACCTTCCTCAATCTCATCTGGACGAGCAGGTGCCAGCACGTTGCGAATGTCACGCTCATCATTAGGATCAGGTTCCTGTGAGGAAAGGGGAAAGTGTGAGAAAGGGAAGTGGGAGGAGGAAGGGAGAGTGGGAGGAGGAAGGGAGAGGGAGGTGGGAGAAAAGCTTTAATTTTGATGCAAATTAAATTTTTATTAATTTAAAAAAAAATTTTTTTTTAAAAGCAACAAAAAAACATTAAAGCTTGCGATAGCATACAGGGTTTTGCCTTTTAGCCACGTTATAAAGTAGTGGTCAAGGCTATTATGCTCAACTACTCACTCTTCCTTATAAGGAATACTTTGAGCTCTTGTAAAAACCCTATTAGCCAAATACCAATTCTGCCAACTTACTGGTATTACAAGTTTGAAGCAGCAACAGTTCACAGTGTGCACCTTCTCAATCTTCAGGTCGTCCAGCTGGGTATGATTCAGGGGAAAGGCCATGTTCCGTGCAAAACTTGGGATTTGGAACGTGTATGTTACCAAGCCAGTAATCTCACTGGGGACGACCGAGACAAGCTTGAGGACATACTTGGAGAGATGCAACGTGTACGCCAAACGACTGCGAAAAGACTCCACATCCTGCAGTCTGATCGACTGAAAATTCTTCTCAAGGGTCAGATCAATCAGACAAAAATTGGATTTCACAGGGAGACAGAAAGGTTGTGGACACTCAGCAACCTTACGGCTGGTGTAGGCATTTATCTTGTCTCGGTATCTATCCACTTGACGTCGATCACGAGCACTCCCTCCCAAATTTAGTAGCATATCAATCATCACGTGATAGTTGAATGCAGAGAAGTAATCGAAAATGTTCGGCAAAATCTCGTTTATGGATTCAGCTGCTTTGAACTGAGGCAGAAAAGGGGTGCAAATGCTAGTAAGAGGACAGGTAAAGGTTGGAGTGATTTGAAATGTGTCGACAGTCCTCAGGTAATTTGCCAGCTCTGCAACTGTCACGTTTTTTCTATTTAGAGCACGCCATACATATGTGATAAAAACGTTGAACTCCACGATGAGTTCTTCATAGTCAATCTGCAGCTTCCTCCTCCTGCTCTGCCCACCATCAGTCTCTGATTCGTCAGGTACGAGGTAGGGGAACTGAACGGAAATGGTACTTTTATCGAGAATGGAGGATACTAGCTGTTCACAGCGACAGTTCTCAATACTACACCCAATAGGAGCCAAAGGATCATTGGTGCTTTCTGCAGAGAGAAAGTGATGATTATGTAAGTGAAGCCAAAGCTTGACCAGTTTTTCTAATGATCCAACCAGTCTTTGTTTTGCTATGTCAAAATGTAGCCCCCTTTTAACTTAGGTAAAGTATAATCATACATCACTAATCCTAACCCCTTTAATTCGAACCTTCACAAATCTGAATAGCTACTTTAATCTTTTGAGGTGCATTAAATGGAAACTAGAATCAAACTGTATGCATTCACTAATCCAAATCTTTCACAGATCCAAATGGGCTTTGGTCCCAAGCTATTTGGATTAGTGAGGGACCACTGTATAATCACGTGAAGAAAGCTGAACACCTAGTGAAGAGCTAGCTCTGATTAAGGTCACAGTCTTTAGTTTATGAAGATATCATAAAACTAACTGTAGAATTTGTTTAATTGCAAATCTTGACTACATGCAGTTTCAGTCCTTGCCGGATGGTCCAATGGTGCTATTGACAGTATACGCTCATCCAGGGATTACTACACTTTACTGTTGCCAACTGAAAGTAGGGAACCTCTCTCTCTCTCTCTCGCTGATCAGCTGAGACCAACGGAGAACTTCCCCTCCCTTTGAGAGTTTCACTTCCTCTGAGTCTCCCCTTTACAACTAACTTTGCTGTACACCATACATACCTGATTCTGCCAAGTTCCCAGGGTATTTCTTCTCCAGTTTATCGGCCAGTTCTTCTTCGTTCACTCTGTCATGCTTGAGCATGTTGACCACAGTACCCCATGTGGGGCAAGGACACATCCACTCCAACCATTCCTTCACCAGAAAGTGGAGTTTCTCTTGCTCTGTGGTATCTTCCTTCTTCATCTTCTCGAGCACTTTTTTGGAAAATTTGAGTATCGAGCCGATTTCAAACCACTTGCTGGCAAGGTCTTTCAACTCATTTTCCACATTTTCCAAATCATTAAGTGTCAGAGGTCGAACTATAAAGATAAAATGGGAGGTCCATAGCTACTAGGAAATTGTCTGTATCCAATACCTAGCTAGATCTAATAGCACCCCATGGTTGAAACCACACCCGTAATAGGCGATCTTACTTTTTTCAGGGCCTGGATTGAGTTCAATGTCACCACACAGCAACAAGAGGAGCTGGCTCAGGTTAGGATTGGCAGACAGCCCGTTCATCGCGTGGTCCAGCAAGTAGATCCCTAGAGACAGTGCGCACCAATTAGAATTAACTGATTGTGGATGGAAAACGCGGTTCTCAATCATTCAGCAACCGGTAAATAGCTAGTAACAGTATCATAAAACAACTTACACTCCTTTTAACGCACCAATCCAGTTACAAGACTAGCAAGTGTTCACGAGGCCTCTCGAGAGGCGTAAAACCTCAAAAGTAATCTTTGCTAAAATTTATTGCGCGTGCGCGAAAGCATTCCCTCCAAATAAAAGAATGCACATAATAGACTATCATGATTGTATAATATAAAACCAATGTTTCACTATGCTACTCTATGATTCTGTGGACATAATACAATAGTTGTATGCTACTATTAAGTGTATGCAAGAGAGCTATAACAATATACTCCTAATGGCAGTGAACAGCCAGCCATACTACACACCAATCAGGTCAGTTAACTCATATCCAATTTCACTCGTTTCGAACTACTATCCTCAAGAACTGGACGGCATTGTTCAGAGAAAACTGGTTTCAAAGCTAAAGAGGAAGCTTGGGTTGTCTTGACTCCATTGGCTGCCGAAGTAGCAGGAGAGAGGGGGAAGGAGTAGCAAGAGAGAGGCAGGAAGGCGGAGTTAGGGGAACCACCAGGAAAGAAAGGATAGGCAGCAGATGTTGTGGCTAGAAGGGAATTAGGGTTGAACGAATTACCCCCGTCCACTGCATAAGGGAAGATTGGTCCCGTTTGGTTCTGCCGCATACTGTTAAGGAGATGGGCGTGGTTTGTATTTATAAGCATGCTCTCCACACTTGCAAACTTCTTGAGTTTGGATTGTGGTGACAAAGTGCCATGGGTCACAGGAGTCGTGGGGGTGGTGGTCGATTCAGAGGGAGTGGCAATGCCAGCACTTGGTGGGGACACCATTCCAGCAGCAGCTGCACTCGTTGGGCTGTCATTAGGTGGGCACGAGACAGCTAACGGAAGAGGGTTAGGCTGTGGAGAGGTTAGGAAAGTGTTTGCCAGTTCCTGTGGGCTGACGAGGGAAGCGGGACTGGTGTTAGGAGTGGGCATAGATTCAGCCTTAGGTAGGATGGAACGACCACTTGCTGCTGCTTGCTCCAGTGTGTTCTGAAATTTGAGCACAAACTCGTGAAATACTGGTGCCAGTTCAAGGCAGTCAAGAAAAATATACTACCATAGTTTTACATATTAATATAATAATATTCCTGCATGTGCTAGAGCACAGGAAATGATGAAAGGATATCATGTGGAAACTTGTGAGAATGCTTCTGAATTTCAGCCTCAAACTCCTTCACTTCTTGCAAGTAGTCAATCTGCCTATAGGTCACTAGAAATAACAGATACATAATATGATCATGAGTCAGCATAATATAATATAACCTACACTGTCTGGCCAACACACACTTTCCATTCGATGCAGTTGCCTGAGAGGAAGTGGTGGGAGGGGAACGCGTGCTTGGGACCGGCTCCTCCCTATTTTTGGCTAGCATCTGCTGAAGGGGTACTGGAGATGGCTGAGCATTGTGTCGTGCTCTAGCTCCCGCCCCAAATGACAGGCTCCTCTTGAAACCAGAGTCCTTTGATTTGATGGGCGAGGAAGGGGCAGAGCTTGGCTGTGAGGACGCAGCTCTTGGGTGGTTTTTGACTTCATACTGATGAAGGAATGGACGCACGCTCCCAAAAGATGGCTTTCTCGTAAGAGATGTCCCCCCTGCTCCTCCTCCATTTCCTCCTTTCCTCTTGGAGTAGAACGGGTAGAGATTGAACTCACTTTTACGAAATACAGCTGCATAGTGTGTAAAGGGGAAATATTTCATTGCCCCTTTATTAAGAGAATCATTGAGCACTCACGTATAGTTTGTATCTGATCCAGAGTAGGCCCTGCCCATGAGTAGCCAGGCATTTTACGATGGTTAGGTGCCAGGAAAGTTTTCTTACGAATAAGTCCCAGTGTGGTCAGCACATTGGCTATATCATAGAGCCTGCGCACTTTAGCTAAAGGAAGGGAAAAAGCAGTAGTGCATACAGGATTGATCAACAGGGACTTACTCTTTGGATTGGTAGGCTGCAATGAAAAAGAGCCGTCATCTGGCATCAAAATATTCCCAGCAAAATCCAGAGTGACTTCATTTTCCTGTCATAAACAGAATGTTATTTTGATCGTAAATTGAGTTCGGTTCTTTACTTACTGGAGTGACCAGAAAGAGCATGATAAACTTTTGACAGAGAACACCTAAACTTTTATCCCAACGTCCTCCACCAGCTGAAGAGCTTTCTTCAGCTCCTGGAGGATCCTCCATCTTGTAAGAAGCCTCCAGTTGTACCTCACTCCTAGTTGTTGTAGGAGGTGGAGTTGGATTATCCTTGGCTGCCTGAGATGAATCCAGTCCATTTTCCTTATTAAGAAGATTTCTGAAGTCGGCATCATCTTCTGCCATAGCCTGGATATTATAAATCAGTAAAATTGGTCTGTAATGCACTGAAACTCAAAATATATCTCTCTTTCTGACATGCATATTACTCCTAAACATTTAAGTTTCTCCTTCCAGTTAACTGATTGCACTCACTCTCATCTTGGCAAGGGTGACCAGCAGGTTGTCCTGGCCGAGCCACGTATACCAGTTTTTTGACTGCTTGACAATCATCTCCAAGGCTTCTAGGACATTAATAATGTCATAAATACGACGACGATTGGTTCCAAGTTTCTTGGACATTGTCTCCAAACTGAAGTCAGTACCAACACCTATCTCACTCTCAGCAATTGATAGAAATCTGACAAGAAAATAATATTATAAGATAGGATATACCTTTAATATACAATAATACCTCTTGCATAGAATAGCTAGCGACTTCATTTTCCGGCCTCCTCCTTCCTCCCCACCTTCCTTGGTGCCAGAAACCTTTCCTTCCTCACTCACAGGAGCGTCCTTTCTGGGTGCCTCCCTCCTTTCAGACACCATCTCCAGTGTGACCTGTGGTTTATCTTCTTCCTCCAGGGCATGTGCTGTACTGGCTGCCTGTATTAGCACCTTCAAGTTGGCCAGGGGTGTAAGTGGTGGGGTCCCTATAAAAGGTTAAAGTTGCTCAACTCCATATATAAAAAAAGATCTACTTCTATAGTGAGTTGTAAAACATGCCATTGGGATCACTACATCTCTTCCTTTGAGTAGCTAGTATAAAGAGAGGAGATAAGGAAGGATTGCTAACCAGTTGACTCACCACTGGAGGATAGAAAGTAGTAAATGTGGTCTGTTTAAACACAACATAGTCTGATTTCCCATATTGGGGTTAGCATTGACCCACTAGCTGAATCAAGCTTGACCTAAACTGGTTTGACCTAATAAGTGGGTCAAGCTTGACCTTAATTTTGATCTGACCTGGTTTGGATGCCTGTCCTGATATCTTTAATGGGGTCTTAGGAGCAGCTGGTATTGTTGTGGTGTTAGTGCCAACACAATGAGTGTCCTTTGCATCACCCTTTCTATAGCCAACACTGAGAATGTCCAGCTGAGATGTAACTTTAGAAGGAGCAGGCTCCATAGGGACATCAGAAAACTCTACTGTTTTAGAAAGGCATTTAGCTGGATTCATTTGGTGCTTGAAGTGAGCACTGTTTGATAAATTTCCAAGTTCTTTAAGAGGACTGCGCTTCATCATGCTGGCTTTTTTTACTAGAGAACAAAGCAGGAAATTACTAGTAATGTATGAAATAGTAACACAACAAATTCACTTATCAAGTAGCTAGGGCTGCCTAGTCACAGCTAGGGCTACTTCTTAAACTGTTGCTCACTGATAACATTTATCCAGGGTAATGGAAGCTGTAAGAACCTATTGAGAGCGGATAGACAGATGGAATTCTATCACCAGAGCGCTGCAGCCAAAGAAAATAGGGAAATAGCAGCGTCTCTTTTCATTTTCTTCTGAACCTGTTTGAAGAAAAAAATTCCCGCTCAATTTTAGAACGCGCCAAATTCAATCTAGCTACCGACCAATCACATCCCTCAAATAATATGGCGGCACCTGCGCGGATACCACGTGGTCTAAGGGTGGCGGCGGTTTATTCAAACCACAAAGCTGAAATTTGCTGCTCTGATTTACTCTACAACTAAGAATTTGAGCTGTAGTACAAAGTCGAAGTGAGTTTGGTGACTATATATAAGTAATCGAATGGGTATAGCACTTTTTGGTGGGCCTAACCTTATGATGGGCTTTATTTAGAATATAAGACCAACCATTCGGTTATGCAGCTGAGCTGTATGAAATTGAAATTATGATCCTTGTACAACATTGACAGATACACTATATTCGTTGAATGTGCTTGTTCTAGATGTTTTTAGTGGTATTTAGTATGTATGTGGTGTGCCATATTTAGAATTAAATAACCATCCAATTTATCCAGCTTTGAAAAACAATGGCTGGTGGGTTATGGGCACCATTCAAGGAGCTGGTTAGAGTGGTGAATGCTGCCATACTGAGGAAGGAACCGGATGCTTACTACAGCCTTGAAGCCGAGTTGAAGAAACGAAAGCCCGATTTCTTTTCTTTGCTGAAGAATCCAGTCAGTGAAATCATAAAATATGAGCTACTTATAAATACTTTTAAGTAGTCTTAATGTACTGATAGATATACCAGTGTATTATCTAAAGCATAGCACTGTGGGAAGAGTTGAAATTTGATTCCACTGATTATGTGCTATTGTTCGTACCCTGTAAATAAAATCCCTTTCCCTCCCTCCCTCCCTCCCTGTACCAGCCTAAGAATGCTTCCCATCGAGCTAAACTGGTGAAGGCTGTGAAGGAAGGGCTGGACCTCCCCAATTTGCCACACCTTCATTCCTTGCCTCAGGACTTCATTGATGAGGCTCTGGTACTTAGTGACATTCTCAATATCAATGAGATGTCTGCTGTGGAGTTGCTACTGGCTGGAGAGCAGCAGCTGCCTCGGTCAGTTGGTAAAGGGTTTCATATGTACGTAATGCTAAAATCCAAATGGAGCCCCCTGTCTTATCATTAATACTTAGGTAATCATTCTTCATTCCTCAAATATGGTTTAATAGCACTATCTCAAACGTTTGTCATCTAATTTCAGCCTAGTAGAGCTGCCAAAAATCTGGTACAGTGAAACCTTCCCACAGAATAGATTGATTTTGACCTCTGTTTCCATTTAGAGACAGCCCAGAGGTTTCACTGTAATAGCACATTAATGTAAATTGGATCATGCCTCTTTCAAATCAAATTATAGCTTTCCATTGTACACACGGGGTCTTGTGGCTGTCCTCCTTTACTACGATGGGAGACGAAGCATCGTCTCTGCCCTCCGCACCTTGATCCAAGCCAGGGAGGGTGTGTCATGGACCCTTGGACTCAGTCCTGCCACTCTCAACCTCGTGACTAATTTTACCAACCAGCTGTTCGAAGATGGCCTTGTGGACAAGATCCTTGCACTGTTGACTAGCATTAACGTGGATGAGGAGTTGACCAGACTTGGCAAGGGCAAGGGGGTGGGTGGGCCACAGCACCGGCAGGAGATCATTGACTTTGTGACTGAACAGAGAACTGGATTGGCTGAGTGTTTGCTCTACTGGGCATGTCAGAATCCATTCCCTGAGAAAGAGACGTTGAAGGTTTTGCAGTACTTGCAGAAAGTGAAGGTGGAGGAGACGTCTGGTGGTTTTACACATTTGGATTCCACCTCCCTCTCTCTCTTCCACACTCTTTTGGCATGCTTTAACATAGGAGATCACACTGCAGGTTAATGATACCAATCTAAAGCTGAAGTTATTCAGTACAATTCCTTTACCTTTACTGTTTATCTTTTTTCCACTGAATAGAGAATGCTTTTGATGAGTCTCTTATAGATGAGCAGTATCCTCTGGTGGCTAAACCAACTTTTGTGTCTGCTTTCCATGCTGAAGTTGTCAAGGATACCACCAGCTGGGCCAGCTCTAAACTCCATGCAGCTGTCTGTTTTGCCTGGGGTGTATTGTTGAGAGAGTGTGCCAGTAGGACTGTATTCGCAGGTATCCAAATATATAGACTGTCATGTTTACAAAGGCTATGAAATGTTGTTAGTCATGGCTGAAATATCTACTGCTACTAGGGGGTTTCTAATAATACAATAGCTTGCTCTATAAGAGCAGGGATCTGTGAAGAGAAAAAGAAAAAAAAAAGAACGTTAATTGTGGCTAAAGGATGTATTGTGACACATACCCTGGCCATATAGTGTGTGGAATAAATTATGATATTCAAGGTTTCCAATCGGAAATTAATCAGTGTATGGGATGGGTATGGGATATCTACGGATGAAGGGTATGCAGATGATGTCTATAGGGTAGAGAATATCTATAGGATATCTATAGGGTAGGGGTGTCTAATGTCTATAAAGTAGGGATGTCAAATATGAGATGTCTATGGGACATGGTGATATCTTACCTTATGATCAATGTAATTATTTTTGCCGAGGCACAGTGCTGAAGGCGACTATGGTGGTACGTTATTAGTAGCACACGCAAATAGTTCTACGCATGCGCATGACCTTGACTTTACAAGCCATATGTATGTATAACAGCAGGCTGGGAAAGTTAACAACTGTCTGAGAGCAAACAGCGAGAGCAGAGCGTACAACCTCAAGATTTTATGAATGTCTGAACAGCAAGAGTGAGCCTTAAATAGCGAATAACAGAAGCTACAAAGTCGAGTTAAGACTCCAAGTTGTGAGAAAGCAGATGCAGAAAGAGAGCCAAGCTGAAGACCAGGATGTTATAACACAAAGTAAGCAAGAAAACCAACATGAAAGCCATAAATAGCGAGACCAGAGGGTACAAAGCTCAAGATCATCTAGCAGAGCCTACAAGAAAGCCTTAATAGCAAGAACAGAAGCTACAAAGTCACAAGTAGGCTGAGAAAGCTGAAAGATAGCCAAGCTATAGCTATGACCACCATAAAAGCTTGCTCACTTAAAAAAATAACTATAATAGCAATAACAAAAAACAGAACAAAAAAACAGCAACAACATAATAATGACAGTGCATGCAAAAAGTAAGATCTTCAGTCTTCAGTATAACTCCTATAATTATTTATATACCTGCAAAAATAAATCAGTGATAACCAAATGATAATAAGTTTACTACCCGAGGCATCCAGTCTTTTAAAAGACTAACTTGTTAGAGAGGTCTTGTTATCAGAATGAACCTCTATTATTCATGAGACATAACAATATTCATGACATTCCATAAGCCCTACAAAGTAGTACACAATGATAGTTCCCACCCAAGGGGTTTAGGTCTTGCATTATTTTTTACTATAACACTTAAAACTGGCTATGTAATAGTTAGAACATGGTAGTCTGGTGATTATGGCCAATAAACAACCGAATCCGAGGGCGCAATTCTAGCTGTTATATATCCCCAGGGCGCACGATTTCATTGGTCGGTCTGTAGCTAGAGCGTAGCTACCCCTTAGTTACGAAACAAAACAAAAACTGCCATGGCTTGTCCCTGTCCTGTGATGTGCCGTTGTTCAGACACCAACTCTAGCCTCGTGCTCTCAAGCAAGACTACGAACTACGAGGCTCCTCCCATGCCCACCACACCCAGCTATTAACGAGTTCCTCCACCCATGTTTTGTGTTTGCTAGCGACAGCGAAGCTAGCGGAAGGTATGACGATCGTTAACTTCATAATCATCTTCTTCCAACAGTCAGCTATAAACTACCAACATAATACAGAGACAGAAATAAACTCTTTAGTAATAGCTAGGTAATGACAATGTTATCTGATCATTATCTCATAAATTATCTTCATTATCATCTTCTTCCAACAGTCAGCTTCAGAAAACCTAAAACTGTTGTTATTCATAGCCTGGGGAACAGTGCGTTTATGAGTCATAACACACTTTACCCTAAGGGAGGGAATTTATGACAGTAAGAGCACTTTTCTCTATGGGAGTAAATGTATTAGGTGGGATATATTTATTACATAAACTGGAATAAGCTGAATGATAATGATAAAACCTTGGGAAATATATCAGTTTAAACACTGCCTTATGTCTTGCCACTATGCCTTCAGGTCTCCCCCCTATGCTATATCTTGCCACTATGCCTTCAGGTCTCCCCCCTATGCTATATCTTGCCACTATGCCTTCAGTTCTCCCCCCTATGCTATATCTTGCCACTATGCCTTCAGTTCTCCCCCCTATGCCCTATGTCTTGTCACTATGCCTTCAGTTCTCCCCCCTATGCCCTATGTCTTGCCACTATGCCTTCAGTTCTCCCCCCTATGCCCTATGTCTTGCCACTATGCCTTCAGTTCTTCCCCCTATGCCTTATGTCTTGCCACTATGCCTTCAGTTCTCCCCCTATGCTATATCTTGCCACTATATGCCTTCAGTTCTTCCCCCATGCCATTACTGGTGGCTGGCTTCTACACCAGGAGCCATCTCAGAACACTCATAATCATTGGGTCCCTCTCCTTCATGATGATCGTATGGTCTTGCCCCTATGCCTTCAATAAATCCTGGGGAGAACCCTGTGAAGTGTCTAATACAAATGGTGGTTCCCACTATATTTTCCAACAGACAAATCTGAGCTTGAGGATGATGAGAAGTTGGTGGATCAAGGGATCAAGTCTGAAGCTCTCCACTTTCTGCGTCAGAGTGTGGTTGCTTCCCCCCAATTCCATCAGGAGGTAGGTGGGGCATGTGGGTGTGGTAGCACATCAAATTTGTATACAAGAAATTACTTGTAATAATAATAATGTAGGAGTTTTATGTGAGAAGAATGCACTGGCTTGTGACAAGTTTCATCGTCAACATGCATCTTAAGGTACTGTACTGCTACCTTCTCATGACTGGTCATACAGCAATAGTCCAAGCTTTTTCCCCCCAAGCTTATTTCAATGGCTCATAGCCCAACCTCTGAAAGATATTAAGCAGCCTTGGTTTTTATAATATTATTGTCTGGACATAGTACCTTGTGATAGATGCATAGCTGTTAGTATGAATTAGACAGACCAGATGAAATCAGTAAATTGTCTGGACATACGTACAATATCATGATCTATATTTAATCAGACAAAAATAATGGAGAAATTGCACTTACCTGATGGTCCTAAATCCGTTGGAGATGATCCCATAGGCATATCGACCTTACAAATGGACCAGACAAATGGAGAATTGGCTGGAAATGCCCTATATCATGCTGTTATTAAGCACTGTAGACTGTACTTGAGCAATACTCACACACCCTCCCTTCAATTATAAGAGGAGTGCATGGATGGAGAGCTAAGTAGGAGGAAATACCCACTAATTGGTGCAGCCTCCAAATAAGGACACTCCGACTAAAGGACTAGCTTCATTCCCAGGGTCATGAATATGCTGTGGTTTACACAAACTCTGTAGTCCTTGTAGGCCATACATACCTAATATGCCATCTTTACCAGTAAACACAGACAGCTATATATCGTGATGCCATTTTTAGCTTGATGTGGTATAATTGAAATATCGACAACCCTTACCAAATGTGTATTGCAATGGTGATGACCCTTACCAATATATGCCAACTGCATAACTAGGATTCATACAGAAGGGGAGCCCTGGGATACGATCAGAGGGTTGTCCTCAGAGTGTGCTAGCGCGGCGGAGCACCACGCTATTCTGTTTAAATCAAAACAAACGAAATTCTGACAGTTTCAGAGCTTAAAGCTAGCTAGAAAGCTTCATACACATTATTTATCAGAACTAAGGTAGGCTTTCCAGCTTACATGCTTGGAATTATGAACTAAGCTATCTATGCTACCTTTGGTGCCTTGTTTCTCTTCTCTAGGCTTTAATTAATTGGCACTTCATAGCACCAGGAGGAGCTTCTCACTGACTCTAATTTGAAACTCCACCCACTGACATGTTGCTTATTCAGCATAATTTTGTGCACGTGCATTAAGCTGTTAGTATATTTACCGCTCTACTTTTACAACCCTGGTAACTGAATTAAATGCTATGAAGGAGCATTAGAGTCTTAATGATCATCAATGATGACAGCTCTGATGAGCAGAGGCACATGGATTTTAGCCACAGCAGTAGAAACAAAAGTCCACGCTCTTGCATTTGAAAAGATTATAGCGGTTTGCACCACAACCAATTCTGCATGAGTAAAGTTAAACTTGACCCCTTACCAAACGATTTTTTTTTTTTTTTTTTAATAACTCACTGTGCAGTAGAATAATAATAATATACCCTCCAAGCTAACAGGTATCTGAACATCATGCATGCAGCAGTATGTACCTATTGGCAACCAATTAATGTCTGTCATAGTTATCAGAGAGTGCGGTAGCACTCTCTAAGTAGGGATGGCAGGTCAAAGTCCATAGGACAGTATAAACTAAAAACTCTTCTTTCTCTTCTACCCTTACTCTACAGGTTCTCAGAAGGCTACAGTGAATTATTATATCTACAAAGAAGAGAGGAGAATGTTCAAAAGCCAAAAATTCATTCGCCAACATAAGAAAAAAACGAGTTCTAAAATTGACTTTTCGTTCTTTTTCTTTATAATAATAATAATAATAATAAGGATAATAATAATAATAATAAGATCGACGTACCGACTTACTGGCTATAGTCATCAAAATTCTGCTTTGGCCATCTGTTAGAGCGGCACCTAGAGGCTGATCTTTTGCTATTAGTTTTGACTAAGGCTCTACTTCACTATTCGATAGCACTCGGAACACAGCTGCTAATCTTTCTACGCCATTTTGAAGGGGGCGGGGCTTATGGGCGGAGCCACGTAAGCTTAAGTTTAGCTATAGCCAAGGTCTTCATTCATTATCTGATGATGTTCCAGTCACTCCTTGCTGAATTACACTACAGATGCTCATCCTATATATATAGTAGCATTATAGCCAGTACTTGCCTGTAGTGTAGTCAGCTCACTTCACCATGCCGTGTACATGTCATTTACATTGCTGTTGCTGTAAAGTTTTATATCAACAAAACTTAAATAGCTAAACAAATTCTTCAACCAGAGACACTGTATGTACCTACAAAAGAGGTTTATGTAGAGCTGGCTTTGTATAGTACTGTACTGTAGCCTCCCTCATTCAACTTCAAGCACTAAGAAAAAGGATAGAAACAAGTGAGCGTAAAAAATTTCTTCAAATAAAAAGGTTAAGTAGGGATAGCCTAAAATCTAGCTGGGCTATCTATAATGTGCTGCAGCCTCGTATGAAAAAAATCTTCGCGATATTACCCCATAAAAGGGGTGGGGCAATTAATAGCAGTTCTCCTCATATAACACCTGCACAGGATGTGGCCATTTGATGGCATCCACTATTATGATCACTACACCAAATGCATAAACTCCCCATACTCCTCCCTCAAGCAAGACATACGTACCATCTCAATAATTATTTCAGTGATCACATATGTAACAATTAGCTAATGCTGTTCACTTTTTAAAATGTTCACTCCTTTCAGTACTCCATTACACTGCAGATGATCATCCTTCAAACTCTCCTCCCTGAACAGAATGAAATACTGATCATTAAATAAATTTAGTTCAATCAAGGAAGCCTTTAGTGTCTATCAATTTTCATAATCACAAAGAAAAAGAATGCAAACAAGTGAATGCAAAAAATTTCTTCGAAATAAAAATGTGAAGTAGGGATGCTATTATAACTGCAGCTTCATTATGAAAACCAAGTACTGCAGCATCGAAGCAGTATGGCCCAAAAATCTAGCTGGAATATGTATTATAACTGCATGCAAGAGAGTGAATTTAGTGAAGTGACCCTTACCCATCATCAAGTACGAGATACTATTCCTACTTCACTCCCATGATCAAGGGCCAAGGGAGTGAAGTAGGAATAGTATCTCGTACTTGATGATGGGTAAGGGTCACTTCACTAAATTCACTCTCTTGCATGCAGTTATAATACATATTCCAGCTAGATTTTTGGGCCATACTGCTTCGATGCTGCAGTACTTGGTTTTCATAATGAAGCTGCAGTTATAATAGCATCCCTACTTTACATTTTTATTTCGAAGAAATTTTTTGCATTCACTTGTGATAATAGTATTACTCAACAATTAACTCACGCCCATTAAGTAAGATCTTTGGAAGGAAGGTCCTGGTCTGGTGCCCACGTGTTAATTGGTGATAACAATAGTACTAAGTGTTCCTAACCCTCACACTTAGCTTTTATTCCCAGTTATCACCTATTAATGATCATTAAGGTCATGCAATACTCCTGTTTTGGGGAGATAATAGGCTCAAATTGGAGCCTATCCATCCAGGACCCAGATCACATCTGCCGCAGTGTCTGTGACAGATGGAGTAGAGCAGAAAACATCTAACATACATATCCCTGGTCCTTGCTCCTGGGGAGACACCAAACTGTATCATCAAATAAAGATAGTTTAATCAGGGTGGGTGGGTGGGTGGGAGAAATTCTGGCTCTTGCTTGTCTGCTTGCACGTGCAACTTTGAGTGGCTTGAGCATGCGCACTAGGTTCTTTTTATATCTCCCACCCCGCCCTCTCTTATACGCATGCGCTACTTTGCAATACTGATACTGACATTGTGGCCTGCATCATCCTTCTTCCTGCCTTCTGTTGGGATGGGCATCCAGCCATTGACCTTCCTTCCATTAACTCCGTTTAATGCCTGGGCATTAACCTCCATTATGAGCCAGGGAGCAGATTCGACCTACAGGTTGTGTACTGTGTATTTGCTATTAAATTGGGAAAAGTTTCATTGTTTTTGTTATCACTTTACACTTTATAGGAAATACATAGTGTAAAAGCTAACAGTAACCACAAGTAGAAGGGTGACTGACTAACATACCAAATATACACCTTATAAATAGTGTAAAAGCTAACAGTCTTTTATCTTAACCACGTGACTGACTAACATTACCAAGGAGCCATTGTGGCTACTTTTGATGGTGGTAAGGCAATGAAATTTTCGTGGGGTAAGATTTCACAAAGTGTAAAGTCTAAGATCATACATGAAATGAAATTGCCCTCTGAGACTGGACTGTTTTTTTTTTTTAGTTTTGTTTTTATTGTCAGAGGTCCCATGAGCCATTTGTTCTTGGGAGCCTTAGTTAACAATTTCAAATTTCATAACCTTAAATGTATGAACATATATACTGTATAGGAAGCATAAGATTCAAATTTCGCATGGGTATATGTGCTGAACTTTACCTTAGGACAAGTTTAATGGTGGCCTCAAGCATTATTTTTTAGACAGTACTAAACTTGGCTAAATTGTTGGCAGCCCACCCGTGACCCTATGCATCATCTAATTAATTGCATAATTAATCTGAAGAGTGAAGATTAAATTACTCAAATAAGCCTGCCCTAAATGCTATGGTACTTCAAAAATTTACCCAACATTTTCACTGTAGTCAGACTGAAGGATTTCTGTATGTATTCAACTTTTGGGTAAACTACTCACCCCACAATGCTCGCATTTCCCTAGTAACTCGATCTGCATTGGTCATTGTGTGGAGTCTGTGGCCATTATACTCCCTTTATTTATTATTGAAGATTAAAGAGCTCCGTAATCAAGGTGATGAGAATGCTAAGAAGGTTGGCGCAAGAGGTGGGGACATAAGCGTGGTGCCCAGTGGGGATCGTGGCTTTGAGGAGCTCATGCTTTTGGTGAGTAGGACAGTACTCAAGTCATGCATCATGGTATAACAGAGTTTGACAATATGCATTCAATGATTCAAAGTATCAGGGTTGTCCCCAAAGGGTATTAGAGAGGTGCAATACCACTCTGATGGGTCCATTTTTCTTTCATGTGGTTAAAACTATGTATTTTAATAGCCACAAGAATATCAAAATCCTTTAACATGGTATTCAAGCATCGCTCTGATCAGTTTCACTGGGGAGAACTCTGAATATACCAAGGATATCCTTATAGGGACACAATGTTACCTTCCATAAAGGAAGTTAGTAGATGTGATGTGTTTAAGTTATTGTATGTGCGCATGCGTGATAACCTGTTTATGCATGGAAGAAAAAGTGTTTTTATTTGCGTGCATATGCTGCAATACATGCTGCCATGCATATACAAGTAAGTATAGTGCTGGTTGGATACAGATCTATGGAGGTAAGTGAGATTATGGATCCAGATTTGAGACCTTCTTTTTGGTCTAGACTCACTTATTAACTAAGCTTATGTTATGTAACAGGTAAGGCAAAACATCAATTATGTATATCTTTTAACAGGAAAATTTTGTGGGTGAAATTATTTTAAAATTAAGGTATTACACGATATAATTACCAATCAAATTAAGTGCCTTATTTCTAGCTCTGCATCAAGATATCCATTAAGGGTGCAGGCACACTCCGCCCACGTATGGTTGCTAGGGAAAATTAACTTAAAAACTATTCATGATAGAAATTTCTAACTTGCACCATGTTATTGAGTATCAGAATAGTACTACATACACAAAAAATAAAGGAGGACCAATCAAAATGACTGATGTTATGACTGATTCCATTCTCAAGGTACACTGCGTTACATCTCAATGAACACTTGGAATCAATGGTTGATTTTTGATATACAGCTTCTTATACTTATTGCCATAAAAATTACATTTAGTTTTTGTCAATTCACATTCTACTTTTCAATTTATCCATATAGGATCTTGTGTCCTGCACATTCTGTACTAGCTATAAACTAAAGCAAAATGTAACTTTTTAGACCTTATCAAGTAGTTGCCATATGCAAAATATTGGCCCATTCCCATGCATAGTTTCTGAGTTGCAATGACTTGTTCATTATTCATGCCAGCATGGATTTTACATGTGCCAAAGCAGCAGCTGCTATTGTGTTTACTATCTGTTATTTTAGCGAGGTAGTGTTTGTGGTTAATTAGTGCTTGTACTAGTGCTTGTACTAGCGCATGCCTTGGTTACTATGTGCCTGCACCCTTAAGGTTAGTGCAAGAGACCGCCCTAGCTCCTCATGAATCGATAAATCAACTTATTTTGATGAGCCAGCATGAAAATGATGCTTGTACAAGTTAACTACCGGAATGTGACCAATGACCAGCAGTTATTGGTTGCATTAACCTTTTAAAGAGATTCATAATATTTATCTTACATATAAGTCATCAACCTCAGTATAGCTAACCAGTACACAATACATCCCATGCCTATATTTTCATAATGTAGTTTTAAAGTAAGTATTCACATCTGTATATATTTGACAGCTGTGATATGTATTACCAATGTAGTGATGATTACACTTCCATAACTTCAATCAATGCACTTCCATAACTTCAACATGCATTATTTCTGGAACTGGCTTCATAGTGTGGCTTGAATATTATGTAAGGGCTTCTGTAAAGGCCCCTATGTGAGGACTCTTATCAGGGTTGGCCATGCCCACTTTTCCTAACCACACCCTTTTTGGATATCAAACCATGCCCACTTGATGTTTTGCAAAAAGTAATACAAACAATGACTTTTAGCTACGAGCACACAGCTGAAAAGTTATTGATTTTAAAAAGTGAAATCCTTCAATTCCGTGCTGTCTTTGAAAAAAGTGTGCATTCCTATTAATACTATATGGCCTATACTCCATATAATGCACACTCCAGACTGCCGACCATTATCTACTCTATCTGAAATATTTCAGGCTGTGTAAGACTACAAGCGCATCTGTTTAGTGGTGTAGAGCAACAGCATGAATATTAATAATTAGCTGGAGTGTGTTTAGTGACAAGTCTACGACAGTGTTGCCATGACAAGATTTATGTAGCCATTAGCTACCTCAGAGTTCTCCAAGCATGTGGACTCTGTAGTAGAAACATACTAGCTAGCTCAACTGCTTGATAAATGATTGGAAATGAACAATACTTTTAAATACCTCCTGCTCATCAGTTATCTGCTCAATATCTGTAATAATTATCGATACTTGCTGTAACTAAGCATTTTCAGTGTGCGCTGAGGGTTAGCACTTCAGTGTTTTTCATTATAATATTAGCTGTATTCCTGAGTACCATCACCATTATGTGACGGAATTTCTGCAGCTGGTATTTATATGAGCTTTCACGCTACCTATGTGGCAGAATTATTCTTTTATATGAGCTTTCATCAAACATATTGCTTACTATGATAAAGTGCTTTATGAATGTGTTCATGTATTTTACGAAGGAACAAAGTAACTGACTTTCATATCTTTCATAGCTACAACAAAGGAAATGGGTGGAGTCACTGGTGCTGTAGTACTGAGTAGTCCTCTGTAGAGGGAGTGGCTGTTGTTCTCTGGAAGGGGACATCATAAGTCTCTCCCTCCCTCTTCTCCCTCTCTCCCCTAACTACTTGATAGTTCCCTTCTCCAATCAACTCTGCAGGTGGACCGTCAATCTTGATGATGTCATATGTAGGGGCAGTCCCTTCAACTGTGTGATCAGCAGGCATGCCTCGAGGGCCAAGGGAGCTATATTGGACAGTGAAGTGTGGCTGGGAGGATAAAGCTGAGGAGTAGGTGGGGTTATCAAGTGGCATTTTAGCAGTAGCATCAGAGGCTTTGATTCTGTATGTACATGTAATATCTCACATGAATATCTTCTATGTGGCTATTAGTTTCAGTGCTAACCCATTTGGGGTGGAGGACTTTACTCTTCTCTGTCGGCACCACACCCACACTACAACCACACCCACCAACCCTAAGGCCATGAGAGCTGCCAACGCCCCCAGACCTCCAGCCAATGCTCTGCAGTCCTTTTGTTGTTGTTGATTTCGCCCTGTCCTTTGGGCATTCTCAGTAATTGGAGGTGGTGTCACAGTGCAGGGGGACTGGCTAGGCACCACCTCAGTACACTGCTCCCTCAGTATCACTGTTTGGGTCAGTTCGTGTGTGACAGTTTCAGTAACAGTTTCAGTAACAACAGTCCCTGCATGTCAAAATGAAATGTGTTATGTATGTGCATGGAGCATTGCTTACTGCATGCCACTCCTGCAATAAGACATCCATAACCAATATTTGTGGTTTGATGCATGCAGTCAATAAGTTTCGTCTCATTCCCTAAACATCCAAAGTTAGTGAGTCCTCCTTTCCCTTCCCAGCCAAAGTGGAAATATTCTTCTCCTATATACGGTATTAACTTGTGATGCATGTATATGCTGAATATGAACTTACCTCCCTCAGGGAATCCTAACTGCCTGCACACCACCTTGGCATCCATCCCATCCCATTTAGAATGGCACACTGTCCTCCAGTGAGTCCCATTACATATTTCTATGCGACCACCTATAAGATTCTGTCCATCTCTCCCTTTCAGTCTAAGGTCACCTTCCTGGCACATATCAAGAGCATCTGATACTGTGGAGTATAGAGTTAGTACAAGATAGAGTAGAGGTGAAGACAAAGGCAGTGCCTACTTAGTGGATGTAGCAGTAGTAGCCACAGCAGCAAGACCCAGACCTTCATAGCACTTAGTCTTTGTCTACTATCACAGTGTTGTGGCCACAAATTAACACAGGAAGTGGAAATGGATATCTATCCTGCTGCTAAATATACTGTTTAATATTATGAAAATGAAGCTGTATTGCTGTTCAGAAAGTGTGAGATGGAGAACTCTTCATCAGTGAGAGTAAGCAGGGATTGATACAGGATTTTTTGCTTGGAGGGGGAAATTACAATTGTATGGACCATGTGTATTCTAGTGTCAAATGTGTGTTGGAGCATAGTATGCATAGTGTGCGGTAGTATGATACATATTGAAGGCCCTGAACTTACTAAGTGAAATTTTAATGAAAATAGACGCATTGGTAAGCAAGGCTTCTTTGCTAGCATTTCTGAGCATGTGAACTTCAAAAGAAGCTATAGAGCGTTTGCAATTATGGAGATTGTGCACCAAAATGGCCGCCGTTGGCATGCAAACGCTCTATTATGGATAAAGTGTTTCTATAGTAGCACTACAAATGTATGTGACTATATCCTCTTGCTGGCAATTAGTCATTCATGATAAATATAACGACTGCTATGGACCACCTCCTCTCCCCAAAGTAGTCAACAGTTCCCTTCCCCCATTAACTCTGATGATGTTGTATGTTGGATGTGGGACAGTGGGGTGTAGCTGGGAGGTGGAAATTAATGAGACCTTCGTGGCACCATGGCACATATAATGAAAAGCACTGAAGTGCTAACCCTCAGCGAACACTGAAAATGCTTATAGCAAGTATCGATGATTATTAGATATTTTGAGCAGATAATAGATGAGCAGGAAGTATTTAAAAGTATCATTCATTTATAAAGGAGTTGAGCTAGCTAGCATGTTTCTACTAATGTGTGCACTTTCAGATCTTGCATGGATGCTAGCCTTGTACTAAGGCCTGCTTTTTTTGCGGGGGTGGTGGAAAAGCAAAAGGCCTGGTATAAGTTGCATGTGCATGCGCTCCATCCCCCCAATTAAGGGGGATTCACTATACTTTCGGGCACGTCCGTTACACAAATCGTAATAAACATTACATCATCGTAATTTTGAGAGTTGAGTCAGCAGCTCTAGAGACTGTTCTGTCTTTCTGTGCTAGATTCAACTCACCTCACTCCCAGAAGCGTTCCGTGCAAGCTGTTTATGAAAGAAGTTGTTTGTTTGTGTCGCTACTAACTGGTTAGACGAGAAGAGTCGCTGCTATCAAAGTATCATGTCTTACCTTCTGTTTTTGACCATAAGCTTGGCTTGAGAGGGATAGTTCTGTTCTTGTCTTGTCTTAGTTTATTTCACTGATGTGGATAAGGTCTGGAGCCAGATCTAGCTAGCTAGCTAGCTTAAAGCTGCACTGATTGAATGTGTGCGTGCTACATACATTTTTATGATTACATCATTCATCATGCACGAAATTTTACATATCATTTCGTGTCTAATCAAGCGCATGCGCATGCAACTTATACCAGGCCCTTCACTTTTCCACCGCCCCACGAAAAAAGTGGGCCTGGGTACAAGGCTAGCATGGATACATGCAGTGATTAAGCCTCCATAGTAGCTGTATTCCTGAGTACCATCACCATTATGTGACGGAATTTCTACAGCTGGTATTTATATAAGCTTTCATGTAACATGTGGCAGAATTATTCTTTTATATGAGCTTTCATCAAACATATTGCTTACTATTCAGCTACGATATAGTGCTTTATGAATGTGTTCATGTATATTACGAAGGAACAAAGTAACTGACTTTCATATCTTTCATAGCTACAACAAAGGAAATGGGTGGAGTCACTGGTGCTGTAGTACTGAGTAGTCCTCTGTAGAGGGAGTGGCTGTTGTTCTCTGGAAGGGGACATCATAAGTCTCTCCCTCCCTCTCTCCCCTAACTACTTGATAGTTCCCTTCCCCCATCAACTCTGCAGGTGGACCGTCATTCTTGATGATGTCATATGTAGGGGCAGTCCCTTCAATTGTGTTATCAGTAGGCATGCCTCGAGGGCCAAGGGAGCTATATTGGACAGTGGGGTGTGGCTGGGAGGTTAAAGTTGAGGAGTAGGTGGGGTTATCAAGCAGCATTTTAGCAGTAGTATCAGATGCTTTGATTCTGCATGTACATATAATAACATGAATATCTTCTATGTAGCTATTAGATTCAGTGCTAACCCATTTGGGGCAGAGGACTTTACTCTTCTCTGTTGGCATGACCACACCCATACTACAACCACACCCACCAACCCTAAGGCCATGAAAGCTGCCAATGCCCCAAGACCTCCAGCTAATGCTGTGCAGTCCTTTTGTTGCTGGTTTTTCCCTGTCTCTCGGGCATTCCCAGTAGCTGCAGGTGGTATGGCAGTGCAGGGGGACTGCTGTGTCATGCTAGGTACCACCTCAGTACACTGCTCCCTCTGTATCACTGTTTGGGTCAGTTCACGTGTGACAGTTTCAGTAAAGGTTTCAATAACAATAGTCCCTGTATGTCAGTATTTTACATGTGTATGGACATTATGAATGGCATTTACTTACTGCATGCCACTCCTCCAAAAGTACATCCATTGTTATCTAGTTCATATGTGCAATTAAAGAGTTTCGTCTCATTCCCTGAGCATTTAAAGTTAGTGAGTCCTCCTTCCCTATCCCAACCATAGTGAAAGTATTCTTCTCCTGTACACAGTAACAATGTGATGCATGTATATGCTGAATATATAGAACTATGAACTTACCTCCCTCAGGGAATCCTAACTGCCTGCATACCACCTTGGCATTCATCCTATTCCAATTGGTATTGCATACTGCCCTCCAGTGAGTGCCATTACATATATTTATGTGACCTGCTGTAAGATTCTGTCCATTTCTCCCTCTCAGTCTAAGGTCACCTTGTTCCTGGCAATCATCAAGAGCATCTGAGTATAGAGTTAGTATCAACTATGACAAGATAGAGTAGAGGTGAAGACAAAAGCAGTGCCTACTTAGTGGATGTAGCAGTAGTAGCCACAGCAGCAAGACCCAGACCTTCATGGCACTTAGTCTTCATATGCTATCATACACTAATTAACACAGGAAGTGGAAATGGATATCTATCCTGCTGCTAAATAGACTATTTTAGTATTATGGAAGTGAAGCTTATCAAACATGTATTGCTGCTCAGGAAGTGCAATGAGAGTAAGGCTTCTTTGCTAATATTCCTGAGTAACTTAACTTGAAAAGAAGCTATAGAGCGTTTGCAATTATGGAGATTGTACACCAAAATGGCCGCTGTTGGCATGGTAAAAGGATGCATGCAAATGCTCTATTATGCACTACAAATGTATGTGAATATGTAATTAATCATTCATGATAAATAAAATGACTGCTATGGACCACACACAGAATTCTAAATGGTATGCCCATCCTGAAGAGCAGAATGCAAGTTTGATCAGAGTGTATTTTTGTAGCAAAAGAGAAAAGGCAGAAAGGGTTATGAAAAGCTCAAGTCTATAATAACTGCGTTGCTTACATAGCAGCTGTTCTGCGTGAATAGTATACTCTTTTGAAGCCCTTCATAACTACATTCTAAACAATTCCAAGGGAAGAAATCCTGTTCACTTAAAATGTTAAGTGACATAATACAGGATTTACGTATATCATTTGACTTTTTAGCACTGGTAGTACAGAATAGTCTTCTGTGGAGATAGTGGCTGTGGTCTTCTGGAAGGGGACGTCACCTTCCCTCTCCTCTTCTCCCCAAAGTAGTTGATAGTTCCCAACTTTGTAATTCTTGATGATGTCGTATGTGGATGTGGGACAGTGGGGTGTAGCTGGGAGATGGAAATTAAGGAGACCTTTGTGGCACCGTGGCACTAAGCTATGGAGGTGCATTATAAAGTTTTGTTATTTACTATGAAAGTCATGAACCATTTACAGCTATTGAGGAAGACTATAGCAATAGAGTGATGCATGGTCATTTTGTCATTACTATAAATGCATTTATGTATGTAAGGAAAAGATACTTAATGGACAGCATGTAGTTATGTACCCTTAGCATAGCTACATACAATATCCACTTCTGATTAACTTCCGTAGTTAACTGTTTCGAATCAGTTCCATGCCTAGTGTGCACATATGCATATCGTATGTATCCATGCAAGATCTGAAAGTGTGGACATATGCAAGTAGTAGAGGTCAACAGTATCGGTTGTGCTGTAAGGTTATCAGAAGGGCCAAAGCATTACTTGAACGTCAAGACATCAGGGAGAGATTGAAAGGAACATGAAAGTGACACATGAAAGAAAAGGTGCACAAGCTATGTGTAAATTATACAAGGTCTAGTTATATATTGTGAAAGTACATGGTACTGTGCCTCTGCACAGACCACCTGTGTATATGTGTTCATGACCTCTAGAAAATAACACTGTAACAAAAATTGCACTATACTTGAACATAAATTTCAAGAGTGGATTTTTTATTCTAATACAGTGGAACTTCAGAATAATGGACGTACTTAGGACCCAGCCTTTTGTCCTTTGTACAGTAAAGAGGTTATCCTTTTTGGATGTTGTTTGTATAGAATAGAACGCTTAAGATTGTCCTTTGTTGAGAGGTTTATCCTCTTTCGGAGTGTCCTTTATTGGAGGTTCCACTGTACTTCAAATGCATGCATCTACACGGCTACTATTTGATTGCCTTCAAAATATTCACGACTTATCAAGTTGTTTTTTGTTTTATTTTTGTTTTTCATTTTTTCCTTATCTCCCCTCCCCCCCAAAGGGCAACCTCATAGGACCTAACAATATTTTGGTGAGGATCTTCACTGTTGCTGGTACTCAGTAGATACATACATTAGATATGGGTCAAATTGCACTAAGCAATACTGTGCATTTCAGAACCTTATTTCATGATTTGAGACATATAGTTTTAAATACTATATATTACACAATTTGTACCAGACCACCCATAATGATGTTAAATGTAATCCGGGGACATATCCTTAAGGTGAAAGTCGTCGTGAGGTGCTCGTGTGTTGAAGGGGGTGGTAATAGCATAGCTGAGATTTTCATCCATTTTAGTTTCACTGTATATTGAATAATATATTATAGCAACAGAAATAATCATTGTAAAGGTGATAGCCCTCACCTTTGCTCTCCTGTGGAGTGTGTTTTGTGGGGGGTGATAGTAGCATAGCTGGGATTTTCATCCACTTTGATGTCATCCTTAGTCCTGTAATGTAAAGATCAGGCTTAACTCTTTTTCTAATGTCATTGTACACATGACCTCTCCTTGAGTGAAGATGTCCCTCTCCTCCTGTGGTATGACCACACCCACACTACAACCACACCCACCAACCCTAAGGCCATGAAAGCTGCCAATGCCCCAAGACCTCCAGCTAATGCTGTGCAGTCCTTTTGTTGCTGGTTTTTCCCTGTCTCTCGGGCATTCCCAGTAGCTGCAGGTGGTATGGCAGTGCAGGGGGACTGCTGTGTCATGCTAGGTACCACCTCAGTACACTGCTCCCTCTGTATCACTGTTTGGGTCAGTTCACGTGTGACAGTTTCAGTAAAGGTTTCAATAACAATAGTCCCTGTATGTCAGTATTTTACATGTGTATGGACATTATGAATGGCATTTACTTACTGCATGCCACTCCTCCAAAAATACATCCATTGTTATCTAGTTCATATGTGCAATCAAAGAGTTTCGTCTCATTCCCTGAGCATTTAAAGTTAGTGAGTCCTCCTTCCATATCCCAACCATAGTGAAAGTATTCTTCTCCTGTACACAGTAACAATGTGATGCATGTATATAATATATAGAACTATGAACTTACCTCCCTCAGGGAATCCTAACTGCCTGCATACCACCTTGGCATTCATCCTATTCCAATTGGTATTGCATACTGCCCTCCAGTGAGTGCCATTACATATATTTATGTGACCTGCTGTAAGATTCTGTCCATTTCTCCCTCTCAGTCTAAGGTCACCTTGTTCCTGGCAATCTTCAAGAGCATTTGATACTGTGGAGTATAGAGTTAGTATCAACTATGACAAGATAGAGTAGCCTACTTAGTGGATGTAGCAGTAGTAGCCACAGCAGCAAGACCCAGACCTTCATAGCTGGCCACAAATTAACACAGGAAGTGGAAATGGTGAGATGACAAACTCTTTGCTAGCATACAATCACCTTCCTGAGCAGGTGTAATAGCTTTACTTCAAAAGAAGCTATAATAGGTAAAGGGTTTCTATAGGTAGCACTACAACTGTATGTGCGTGTATATGTAGTATAGGCCCCACAATTGTATACTAGAATACTTGCATATCCTCTTGCTGGCAATTAGTCATTCAAAGATAAATTAAATGACTGATAAATTAAATAACTGCTATGGACCACACACAGAATTCTAAATGGTGTATGCCATGGAAGTTTGCAGCTAGCGCGTTTCTGTAGAAAAAGAAAAAGCAAAAGGGTTATGAAAAGCTCAAGATATCTAGCTAGCTCCTATAATAACTGTGTTGCTTACATAGCAGCTGTTCTATATTATGAAGCCCCTAGCTCTAAAGTAGCCAATTTTAAGACGAAAAAAAATGTTCGCTTATTATGTTATGACACAATACAGTATATCATATATTATATTTATAGTGGAGTCACTGGTGCTGTTTGTACAGAGTCTTCTATGGAGGGGACGTCATAAATATTCCCCTCCCTCTCCTCCTTCTCTCCCATAAGTGCTTGATAGTTCCCTTCCCTCATCAATTCTGCAGGTGGACGGTCATTCTTGATGATTTCATATGTAGGGGCAGTCCCTTCAACTGTGTGATTAGTGGATGTGCCTTGGTAGCTATTATTATTGGACAGTGGGGTATAGCTGGGAGGTGGAAATTGATGAATAGGTGGGGCCATCAAGTTGCATCTATGAGACAGGACTAGAAGCTTTGATTCTGCATAATGTAGTATTGTGAATGTTGACGTGGTAGATATTGTTTCAACGCTAGCCCATTTTGGATGGAAGACATTCCTCTTCTCTTGTAGCATGACCACAACTGGAGGAGTGTGTGTACAGATTACTGGGGTAGGCCAGGTGCCAAGGTAGTGTGCAGGCAGTTAGGATTCCCTGAAGGAGGTAAACTGCCACAGCAGCTAAGCTCTGGATTTTTTTACAGTCCTGAGAAGAATACTTTGCTTTTGGCTGGGAAAGAAATGGGGGACTCTATAACTTTATGTGCTCAGGGAATGAGACGAAACTTGTTGATTGCACATATCAAACATATCTTGACAATAGAGGATGCATTTATGCAGGAGTGGCATGCAGTAAGTAAATGGCCCATCCTATTGTCACAAATGACATTACAGTCAGTACTCTGTACTAATTCACTAGTGGTTGGTTTCTGCCACTAGTGAATCCCATTACTAAATGTGGTCACTGCTATACTGTATGGCAATACAGGGATCATTGTTACACTGAGCATTCCAGTGGCTACCACTATCACCAGTGGCTACCACTATCACCAGTGGCTACCACTATCACCAGTGAACTGATCCAAACAGTGACAAGTCAAGACCAACAACAAAAGGACTACATAGCATTGGCAGGAGGTCTGGGGACGTCAGCAGTTCTCATGACCCTAGGGTTAGTGGGTGTGACTTTAGTGTGGGTGTGTTCCATTGCATATCTCTATGCGACCTGCTGTGAGGTTCTCTCCATATCTCCGTCTCAGTCTGACATCACCATGTTCCTCGCACATTTCAAAGGCATCTGAAGTGCAAAGTTAGTATCAACTATGACAAGATAGAGTAGAGGTGAAGACAGAGCCAGTGCCTACTTAGTAGATGTAGCAGCAGCAGCAAGACCCAGACCTTCATGGCACTAAGCTATAGATCCTATGGAGGCTCAATCTTCAGCTCTCACTGCATTATGTTTTTATGTTCTTTTTTTAAGGATGTAAATATATATCATGGCACTAAGCATGGAGGCTCAATCTTCAGCTATTATGTTTTTATAGCTGATTATCTACTCTTAAAGTTCCGTGTGTTTTTTTGCTATGAAAGTCATGCCTATAAACCAGCTACTGAGGAAGACTATTACAATAGAGTGATGCATGTGGTATCCTCTTGTTGGCCATTTTGATGCAATTTATAAAAAATGCAGCTATATCATATGGAACTACTTAATGTTTTATAACAGTTCTAATCATATGGTTAATATTTACTAATACATTTTCCCTCATTAATTTGTGTGCAATTAATCCCTAATTGCATTCGTAGTTTTATAATTGCACTCCTACATCTGCGCATGTGCAGACAAATAATAGCCATAGTAATGGTAGACTAGCTTGATTTATTCCTACATTGTTTTTCCAAAGTAAATTGTAGGTGCTAGGCTTATCTAAGTGGATTGTTGGCCACCTGCTAGGCTTATGTAAGTGTTTTGTGGCAAGCATTACAGGTTCATATTAACAGTTTCCTACATGCAGCTGCCTGGCTGATACAACTACCACATGATTAATAGGCAATCACATGCTTTTTCATGCAATTATACCCAAATTGCACTCAAAAGCATGTGATTACCTATACATATTTTGTTACCATCCTAGCTATACTGGAAGTTAATCAGAAAGTGGATATCAGCTATAATGCTTATCTGGTAAGAATGATAAATTTTGTAGCATGCCTGCATATGCATGTATATATCCATGCAAGATCTGAAAGCATTACTGTGTACTAGTCTGCCCAGCTTTTCTTCTTTTTTGTGGGGAGGGGGAAGAAAAGTGGTCTGGGAGCTCTAGCATCAACTACTTATGATGCCTGTGCGCTTTCTCAAAAATAATTTAAATTGCAATAAACATGCGTGTTAAATAATTTTCCAAAGCCAGTCAGTAGAATTGCGAACACATCGCCCTTGAAAATTCCTGATACAACTTCCAGCTATTCAGGCTTCAGGCCAGGTATTCCTAGCTCTTTAAACACAACTCTCAGGACTTCTCCATAGCTCTGCCAACGTGGAATGAATTGTGGGTGTGTCTCACCAACATTATACTACTTCATGTGACTGAATAGAGCAATCTGATTGGCACGCAGCTGGCGGGCATCAAGATGTGACTGTATACTAATGTGATTCTTACTATTATGTAGCCTCGTCCCCAGGCCCTCCTTTTTAATTATGATCATGGAGGGCCTGGTAAGCAAAAAATATCGCAAAACCATAGGTGTGTCCAAGGAATGCATTCCCATCGACCATGATGAATCGGTGCTACGACCACACGAGCACATGGCCAGCAAAGCCTAAGAAAGAAGAGGCGTTGAGCCATTGAGCTGCACGCTTTGCTAGCCTAGCAGCAGATAGTATCAGAGCTGCCTATCATTATATAGTAAAGCTATCAAGTAGTCTAGATATTAGGCTTAGTTGGATTATAAATAGATCGGCCTCAGAATTCTTCACGAATTTTAGTAAGTCCTTGGTTGTATAGCCATAGTGAATAACTCATTTTGTTGTAGCGAAACAAAGTTCTTCTGAACTTTAGGTCGGTAGTCGCTCCAGCCCATAGCCCAAATGCGTGGGCATGGTCATGATGCTCTCGTGCACTGCCCATGCCTAATTAAGACGGTTCTATCCCAGGCCCTCCACATTCATAACTAAAAAGAGGGCCTGGATGTGGCTAACTGTGTCCTTCTACTGAACTTTAGGCTTTGTGTACTGTGTAAACTGTTAGCTGAAGAAGAGGCAAATAATTTCAAAGTTAGGAAAGGCTCAAGTTATCTTCTTTAGTACTACATAGCAGCTGATTTTGCATGATTCATGTCCCTTCAAAGCTTCAAGATTAATTATATCAATATAAGTCAAAATAAACTTTATATATTACTGTAGCCTGAGGAGAGGGTTATTGTGGTTTCTGGGGAGCTGGCATCAGAAACTCTTTCCTCCTCATCCTTGAGTTTTTTAAAGATCCCCTTCCCCTGGCGCTCTGGAAAGTTCCCTGCAGAGAAGTCATCGGAAATCTCCCTCTCCCTTTCATCTTCTTTCCCTCGTACTTGATAGTTCCTTTCCCCCTCTTGCTTTGTAGAGGGACCATCAATGTCATATGGAGGAGCAGTCTCTTCATCAGTGGGCATGCCTGGAGTACCAAGGGAGGTATCTTGGACTGTGGGGTGTGACTGAGGGGAGTCATCGGAAGTCTCCCTCTCCCTTTCATCTTCTTTCCCTCGTACTTGATAGTTCCTTTCCCCCTCTTGCTCTGTAGTGGGACTGTCAATGTCATATGGAGGAGCAGTCTCTTCAATTGCTTGATTTTTAGATATGTCTTCATTGTCAAGGGAGATGTTTTGGACAGTGGGGTGTGACTGAGAGGAGATATCAAAAGTCTCTCCCTCCCTTTCCTCTTTTTCTATCACAGTTTGAAAGTTTTCCTCCTGCTGCTGCTCTGGAGAGATCTGTTCTGCTGGGAGACCGTCATTCTTGATGATATCACATGCGGGGGCAGTCTCATCAACTGTGTGATTAGTGGACATGCCTGGAGTACTGAGGCTGGTATCTTGAACAATAAAGTGTGGTTCGGAGAGGGCATCAGAAGTCTCCACCTTTTCCCTGGATCGAAAGTTTCCTTTTGCCCGCCACTCTGGAGATAGACAATCATTCTTGATGTCACATGTAGGGGCAGTCTTTTGCTTGGCAAGTTTGAGAGGACGGATTCTGTATATGCACGTGCCATAACTATATATTTGTTGACATGGTAGGTACTGCAAACCTTTTTTTGAGGGAGGCTCTCCTGTAGCATGACCGCACCCACAATGAAACCATACCCACCAACCCAAAGGCCATGGCAGCAGTAACTATGCACAGTCCTCCTGTCAGTGCTGAGCAATTATTAACTCTTTCTAGTATTTTCTTAGCTGCCTGTCCAGTAGCTTCAGTTACATGTCCAGTAGCTTCAGTTACATGTCCAGTAGTTTCAGTTACATGTCCAGTAGGTGCATGAGTACAGAGGGACTGCTGTGTCAAGCTAGGCACCACTTGAGGAGTACACTGCTCCCTCTGTGTCACTGTTTTAATCAGGTGATGGGTGGCAGTGGTAGGCGATGTAATCCATCGTGTTTTAGTAACAACAGTCCCTGTAAGTCAAAATGAATGTATTGTATGTACATATGCATGCGGCACTTGCTTACTGCAAGCCACTCCTCCACGGTTACATCCTCTACCAGTGTTTAGTATATGTTGGCATTGCATTAAATTCGTCTCATTCCCTAGACAAGTAAAGTGGTATCCTCCATCCCCTACCCAGCTGCCATAGTGAAAGTATTCTTGTCCTACACACATTAACTATGTGATGCATGCATGCTGAATACATAGAATTTACCTCCCTCAGGAAATCCTAACTGCCTGCACATCACCTTGGCAGTTCTTTCATTATAATTGTGATGATGGCATACTGCCCTCCAGTAAAACCCATCACATATATCCATGACACCTGCTGTAAGATTTGCATCACTTCTGTCTTTCCCTATCAATCTATAACAACTTGATCCATGGCACATATCAGCAGCATTTGATACTGTGGAGTATTGGTATCAACTATGGGATAGAGTAAAGATGAAGACAAAGGCAGTGCTTACCTAGTGGATGTAGCAGTAACAGCCACAGCAGCAAGACCCAGACCTTCATGGCAGCTCCTATTGAATCTCGATCTAAACTGATATTGAAGATAGGAATTTAACTTGGGACTGATCCTTGTAACCGTGGTAAATAAACTTGTTTGTCCTTACAGTGCCAGAAGCAACTCAGTCATTATTGTGCCCAGAGGGGAGCTTGGGGCACTTAGAAACCTCCTTTTAGGCATTTTGTAAAACCTCTTTGTTGCTATGGTTTCAATGTAGTTATCAAAACATTTTAATTTTAGTGTGTGTTAGTACAGGTAATCAAGTGCTTTGAGTGCAATTTGGTGCAACAGTTGTAGCCTCGTACCAAGGCTCTAAAATTATGTGGAGGCAGGCAATAGACCACTGTTTATGCACACATCAGGAGCACCATTGACACTGTGGACTATTGAGTTATATAGTATCAACTAAGAGACAAAGGCAGTGCCTACTTAGTGGATGTAGCAGTAGCAACCACAGTAGCAAGACTCAGATCTTCATGGCAGCTCTTATGGAGCCTGCTTCTTATCTTATTGTTACTCCCAGAAAATCTCCTGCTGGGTACAATCAATGAAAATGATGATGAATAGACAAGTTGCTCTTGGCACTATAAGATACAAAATTCTATCTTTAAAAAAACATTTGTGGATTGTGGCTATCAAGATTGATGATATGTGATAGATTTGTCCCTTTACCAACAAGTGTAACACTACAACTTCAGCTGTAGGTGATTGATTCATCGATCATTAGTGTAAATCTATGCAGTGATCATTCTTCTACACTTCTGTCATGTCTACTATTCAGCGTCAGTGATGAATTTGAACTGCTAGCCACCTGCTAGATCCACAGCTGATAGCTAAATACTAGGGTAATGTGCAACATTAACTTTTACAGCGAGCGAGCAAGTATTTCTATAGGCATTTAGAGCTGATATTCATTTGTGCTTCAACTCCTTAGATTTTGCTGGCAGCATACATAAAAAGCTGTAATGCTTACCACAAAGCACTTAGAGAGCCTTCAATCCACCTAGCCAGAGAGGCTGTAAAACTCAGTTACAATTGGAGCATGCGCATTATGCATGCATGCCAGGTAGCCTCGTCCTCATGCTCTAAAATTTCGCTGAGGCAGACAAAAGAGCCTGGTGCCGACTGTTTGTGCATGCGCCAAAAATTTCAGGGAATTTGTAATCTCTCAGTAATCTTCTGTGACGCGTGATGCAATATTGCTTAATCAGCACTGCAGCAGACAGCTAGCTCTAGTTTATTTCATGTACCAGTTCTTTTTGGCGGACTGGCACTTTTAAAACTATTCATAGTGGCACTGTGGCACTGTGGATGCTACTGGGGCATTTTGGAGTGTAGACCTAGATATATATATTTTTACATTTTCTATAAATGTCTATTCCTGCCTTGTTTTAAATTTTGTATGACATAAGATACAATTACAATTACATTTTTAAGGAAGAAATAGAGAGTCATGTCTGACAAAGCTTTAGCTACAAGAAGAATCACTGTGTAGAAAAATAGCTATGGTATCCTTCTCCCTCCTCCCCCTTCCAGATTCCCCTCCCTCTCTGCAGGGGGACCACCAGTCTTGATGATGTCATAATATGTAGGGATGTTCTCTTCATTCTCTTCAATTTTGTGACTAGTGGGCATGTAATCAGTGGAGCTAGCGATGTCTGACTGAGATGGGGAAATTGGGGTGTCTGAGACAATTCTGTAAGTACATATAATGTATTATGACTGCTGACACGGCAGGTATTGTTTCAATACTGACCCTTTCTTGATAGCGGACATTCTTATTTTTCTGTAATGTAACCACACCCATGCTAAAACCACAATGACCAATCCTAAGGTCATGACAACAGTCAATCCACCCAAACCTCTAACCAGTGCTGAGCAACCGTCTCTATCTTGTGGGGTGTTTTGTGATATCTTAGCAGCAGCTGCAAGTGGTGTCACAGTGCAGGGAGCCAGAGGCACCACCTGAGTACACTGATCTGTCTCTGTCACTGTTTGGGTTATTTCACGGGTGACGGTGGATACAGCCAATGTAGTAGTCTGTGTTTCATTAATAATAATCCCTGTATGTCAAAGTGAAAGTATTACACGCGTGTGCACATTATGAATGGCATTTACTTACTGCATGCCACTCCTGCTAAAACGCAACCATACTGAGGATCTGTGGGTGCATGCCAGCAGTCAATGAGTCTCCTCATGTCGTTCTCTTGACACCTAAACCATTCTAATCCTCCTTCCCTTCTCCAGGCGTATCGAAAGAAGTCAACTCCTATACACAGTAACTATAATTATGATACATATATATGCTGAACTATGAGTTTACCTCCCTCAGGGAATCCTAACTGCCTGCATGCCACCTGGGCATCCCACAAATCCCAACCTTTTTCGCATACGTTCTTCCATTCGGTCCCATTGCATAATTCTAGGCGACCTGCTCTAATATTCCCTCCAGCTCTCCCCTCCAATCGAAGAGCACCTTGTTCTGAGCAATCTTGAGCATTTGATACTGAGGAACATGGAATCAGTATTAGAGATGAAGACAAAAGCAGTGCTTACTTAGTGGATGTAGCAGTAGCAGCCACAGTAGCAAGACCCAGAACTTCATGGCACAATCTTCAGCTTTTGTTTTATAGACATAGAAAAGATATTTCTTTGAAACTGATAGTGTATTTATTTCTGTAACCATGGTCTATTACAGTGCCAGAAGCAATTTAGATATCTGAAGGCCTGAGGCTATAGCATCCTACTTAGAATTTGAACCACTCTGCATAAATAAGTTTGTTACAGGATCAAGTGGTGAAGGATGCCCAGTCGGGGACCAATGAGATATATACACAATAACCAATGAGAATTGACCAATTATAGCTTGGTCTTGTTGTCATAATTATCGATATCTGCGATAATATTACACGGTGAAAAATCTCTAGCTTGTGAGCAGTCACTGATAAGCCTACATACATAGGAAGCTTAATCAGATAAGTGTCTAGATAAGCCTACAATCCACTTATAGATAGGCCTACAATCCAAGATAAGCCTACAATCCACCATAGACTAGATAAGCATAGAAGTGAGCTAACTTCACTATATTTCTTTGAGGGAGCTATTAACAATCGTTGCCCTACCTTTTTGTTAACAACCTATGCTTCTGTGAAAGCCAGAAGTTAGAAAACAGCTACTCAACTCAGACTCAGCACAAATTATTCCAAATAATACACACCCAGGATTTAATAGTAACCATAGCAATGAAGCACAGTGATACCTGTAGCTATAACATGAGGTTTTCCTAACTGAGGTTTCCAAGCTAAGAGAAAACCTCCAGTTAGAAACTTAAGTTGGTTAGACAATTGTTAACTTCCTATTTGTCCTGTTGTTTTAAGCACTGTATATGTTATGCCTAAGGAACCAGCAAGAAATTAAGAGAGTATTTACTTGGTGTATGACAGCTATTTCATATCTGTCCTGAATATCAAAGTTTATAGGGGTATGCCTTAAAGGGGGTAGCATTTCAACCGTTACAATTTCACTGTATTGTTTTCATCAATTGAACAAAGAGTGATATAGTATACACAGCGAAACATCTACAACTTGTAACAGGTCTGGACTGCCCCACATACCAGTTATGACCTGTACACAGGTCTGTAACGGGTCAGTAAAATCTACAAGTCTGTAACAGGTCCATATTTATGGACTGTATCAGACCTGCTGCCCCACCAACTGCCTACAGATCAAAAATTAGTACTTTCGGTGCCTAGGATTTACGGATTTTCGTTCTGTTACATACCTGTTACAGAATGCTTACAAGTTGTATATTTTTCGCTGTGTAAACAATAATTGCACCTTTACTTTCCTAAGGGGTGTGTCTCGAAGGAGGTGGTGTTAGTTTCGCAGTTATAGTGTGAGATGGGGAATTTCGTTCTTTTCCTACAGTATGACCATGTCCCTAAGACCACACCCACTGTCATGACAACTACCAGTGCAGATTTCCTTCACTTGGTCTTGTCCCATCTCTTCTGTAGAATTATAATGCCGCTGTATAATGTACTCCCTACATTTAGCCCCCGCCCAATTTTACATGTCCTAAAATTTCCAGAAGGGAACTTCTTAGGGACATGATCATAGTGTTATGCAGTAACCAAATGATCTTCAAAAAATAAATAAAAAGGTTAAGTAGGGATGGCCTAGCTGGGCTGTATAATGAACTGCAATCTCATATGAAATCAACCCCTACATTTACATTCGCATTGCTTGTTTCTGTGACAGCTAAACAATGATATTATTATAATGGCAACTTCTCCAGCTTCAGCTACCAATGATACCTGTTTTTCCTCTGACGCTGTCACTTTCCCTTGGAGATGTTGGGCTTGCCTCATGTGGAGGAGCAGAGCTTGGCCAATCAGGTCTGCCTACGAAGTATTTGTACGTCTTTCGACTGGTTTTGGGAAGAGCCAAGTTCTGCCGTTTGTAGTGGACTACCAGAACTTCTGAAAAGTCTGGCCACGCAAGACTTCGTAAAGGTGGCTAGCTAGTTGGGAAGAGAAGCAGAGTTCTTGCTCCGGATGGAGGATCAGGTCAGAGGGTTGAGTAAGTAGTGTTACTATCACGGTGTTGTGGCCACAAATTAACACAGGAAGTGGAAATGGACTGTTTTAATATTATGAAGATCGAAGAAGTGAGAGTAAGCAAGGCTGATATACAATTAGCTGCTATGGGTAAAGGGTTTCTCCCCTTACTCCCTGTAATGATGCGAGTCTTAGTATCATTGGCAAGCAAAGCAAGCCCCCCTATTCATGCATGCAAATTTAGATTTTGATACGCAAGTCATATTTATATGCGTTTGTTTCACCTTTGACCACCACAAATAAAACATGCCCACAACACTTATAGCAACAAACAGCTAGAGCTTATTACTTTCTACAGCATTTTGTCATAGAGGTGCTAAGCTTATCTAAGTGGAGCGCTTGGCTTTCTAAGTACTTGTGGTAAGCATTATACAGCTCTTTTGAATGTTACACGAACATACCCTAGTGTGTATATACTGTCCTTATACTAAACTTTAGGCTTTGTGTATGTCACCATGAACTGAAGTTACACTCGTGCAAAATACATTTTGTTCCCAACGGTAAAAAGCGCGCTACACACACTACAATTTCAGCTGTTATCAAGACAGCCGGTTGCGGTAGACTAGACATGCGTCTCTACCTTTTTTTGTATGAACATCCACCTATGCTGTGTAGACTGTTAGCAAAAAGAAGCAAATAATTTGAAGGTTATGAAAGGTTCAAATTCTTATACTTGGCAACTGCGAAAATACTCGCTCTTTGATGTCACTTCAAAGCTTCGTGATTAATTATATCAGTACACTTAATAAATAATGAAACTTTTGCTTGAAGTTGGTAGAATCACACTGGTGCTGCACTACAGATTACTATAGCCTGAGGCTCCCTCTCTTTCCACTTTTTCACTGACAGTCTCCTCCTTCTGCCACTCCCTTTCATTTTCTTTCCCTCGTACTTGATCGTTCCTTTTCCTCTCTTGCTCTGTAGAGGGACCATCAATGTCATATGGAGGAGCAGTCTCTTCATCAGCGGGCATGCCTGGAATACCAAAGGAGGTATTTTGGACAGTAGGGTGTGACCGAGGGGAGTCATCGTAAGTTTCCCTCTGCTCCTGCTGCTCTGGAAAGTCCCCCTCTGCTTCTGCTGGGTGACCAGTCTTCCCTTCAACTCTTTGCTTAGGAAGTTTCTTCTTGGTTGGACTGAGTAGTGCATAATTATTTAGGAAGGTGGCTCTCCTGTAGCATGACCGCACCCACAATGAAACCATACACACCAACCCAAAGGCCATGGCAACAGTAACTATGCACAGTCCTCCTGTCAGTGCTGAGCAATTGTCAACTCTTTCTAGTATTTTCTTAGCTGCCTGTCCAGTAGCTTCAGTTACATGTCCAGTAGTTTCTCCAGTAGTTTCAGTTACCTGTCCAGTAGTTTCAGCTACATGTCCAGTAGGTGCATGAGTACAGGGGGACTGCTGTGTCAAGCTAGGCACCACTTGAGAAGTACACTGCTCCCTCCGTATCACAGTTTGGATCAGGTCATGGGTAGCAGTGGCAAGCAATGTAATGCTTTGTCTTTCAATAACAACAGTCACTGTAAGTCAAAATGAATGTACATATGCATGCACTTGTAAATGGCACTTGCTTACTGCAAGCCACTCCTCCACGAACACATCCAGTACTGGTGTTTAGTGTATGTTGGCAATGTAATAAATTTGTCTCATTCCCTAAACAAGTAAAGTAGTATCCTCCATCCCTTGCATAGGTACTGGCACTGTGAAAGTATTCTTGTCCTACACACATTAACTATGTGATGCATGCATGCTGAATACATACAATTTACCTCCCTCAGGGAATCCTAACTGCCTGCACATCACCTTGGCAGTTCTTTCATCATGATTGTTATGATCGCATACTGCCCTCCAATGAAACCCATCACATATATCCAAGGCACCTACTATAGGATTACCTCTGCGATTTACCACTCTAGAACAACCTCGTGTTTGGCACACATCAGGAGCAGCATTTGATACTGTGGAGTATTGAGTCATATAGTATCAACTATAGGATCAGGGTTCTGCCCACACTTGCCATTTTCAGGCCCATACCCAGGTGGGGTTCGTGGGTTTGATCAAACCCCCCTTTCAAATTGAACTTTAAATGCGAGCGCATACATCACGTGCGTCATTAAAAATTGTAGTACATTTAGAATTATGTGCCTGAGAGAGGAAGAGAACTAGTCTAGCAAAGCCTATTGTCCAGCTTTTAGCTAGCTATAACCCACTCTTAGGATAGATCTATGGTGCCTCAAGCTATTAGCTCTGCTAAGTTCAGCTTGTATCTAAGTCTTACTGTAAAACTGTACAGGTAGAAGAAGTGATATCATCTTCATCATCTACTCGTAATCTTAATGATTTCCCTGACTGCCTACACATGGAATTTGCGGTCAAAGTCACGTGGAAAATGATGTAATATGACGTAATCAACGTTCCATTTAGATATGGAAACCTTGCGTCTTTCATCAGACGTATTTTCTCCTTCCCCCTCCCCCTTCTTTTGCAATACGTGTATGTATGTAATTATGTAAGTGTCCAGAATTAGTGCTGCATAATGCACATGCTCCAATTGTAATCAAGCTAGACTGTTTTCTACTGCCTTTTGCCATAGAGACATTATAAGCTTATCATAGGTGCTTAGCTTATTCAAGTGCTTGTGGTAAGTATTTATAGTTTTCTATGTACAGAGCTTCCAGTCGGAACAACAACTTACATGACTCTTGTCTCTGACAGCACTATCATACAGAACAAAGATTCCATCCTTGTTGTTTCCTTACTTTTTTGAGCAGTGGTCATCCCTACATCTTTTTTCATTTCACGAAATGCTTTTTCCCTTATTATTATTATTATTATTCTTATTATTCTTCTTAGACAACCATATCTCTCGAACCACTCAAGCTACAGCTATGATTTCTGGATAAATTCACTCCAAATTCTACCAACTACGATCTTTTCTACTCGTTGATCCTCGTAAGAGTCGATGAAAAAGGAGACACTACGGAGCACAGCACTCGACTAATTCAATTAGGAAGCCATCTTTTCTATAATATGCATGCGCATGTATTTGATATCCAATTATTCGAAATTATGATATTACTCAGCTATCTCTAGCTAGCTAACTAGATAGCTAATGGACTACACTATCGACTCGGGGATTTTAGATTCACCAATCCATCTACCGGTAGACTCTATTTCAGCATCTTCGACCTCCAAGTATAGCTCAACAATAACACAACACCGTTTGACTCATTGATAATCATCAGGCTGGTATGCTATTGGAGAACTATTCTTCTTTCATCTGTCCATGCATACACACATACAGAAGAATGAACTCTATACATATAAAAGAGAGGAAAAAAAGACCAGGAACAAGTAAGGGAAAAAGCATTTTGTGAAATGAAAAAAGATGTAGGGATGACCACTGTTCAAAAAAGTAAGGAAACAAGAAGGATGGAAATGTGATCAATCGTTGTTCTGCATATCCAGCCAACAATCCCTACATATACGTCGGGTAGCTTCAGATTATAGTGTAGTAATGTACGTATATGTAGGGATTGTTGGCTGGATATACAGAACAACGATTGATCCCATTTTCATCCTTCTTGTTTCCTTACTTTTTTGAGCAGTGGTCATCCCTACATCTTTTTTCATTTCACGAAATGCTTTTTCCCTTGCTTGTTGAATAATATATTTATTTATAAGTCATGACCTGAAAGTCAGCTCGCTTGTTGAATTACTAGCTGCTAGTTACAGCATACATGCTATCCAAAAATGGGCATGGTCGGGAAAAAATGGGCGTGTCAGGCAAAACTTCGTGCAAGTGCGCAGATAGTTGGAACCCCCCTTTCAAAATTTCTGGGTATGGGGTTGATCTTGGCCACCACTAATATAGTTGTACTACATATCAGTGATGGTTTTAATCATCAAATGGGACCCCTAAATGTTATAAAGTTGGTATTGCAAATAAATTTTGGCCACCACTCAAGAATCCTGGGCAGAACCCTGTATACAGGATAGAGTAAAGATGAAGACAAAGGCAGTGCTTACCTAGTGGATGTAGCAGTAACAGCCACAGCAGCAAGACCCAGACCTTCATGGCAGCTCCTATTGAATCTCGATCTAAACTGATATTGAAGATAGGAATTTAACTTGGGACTGATCCTTGTAACCGTGGTAAATAAACTTGTTTGTCCTTACAGTGCCAGAAGCAACTCGATCATCATTGTGCCCAGAGGAGGTTTTCCAGGAGCTTGGGGCACTTAGAAAACCTCCTATGGAGCCTCAATCTTGTTACATTGATAATAGTCTGGCATAGTACCGTGGTATGGTGACATACAATATAACGAGTTGTGCCGGTGGATTCTTCTGCGCACGTGCATTTTCAACAGGAAGTGTCGTAGGTAGCGGTATTATAATTAGCCAGTGACATCACAGTTGTCATTAATTTAATTGGCAGGTGCGCGTAAGTAATTTTATGTCATTCATTGATTTAGCAGGCTTCCTGCTAAATGGCACAACTCGTTTTATTGTATATCATCAGACCACATACTCAAGTCAGTGGGCGGTGCTATGCCAGACTACACTGATAGCCACAAATCCACAAATGTTTTTTTTTTTCAATAATAATTATAAGAAATTTTAATTTCATGTAACCATGATAAAAATAAACATATTTTTCTCATAATACCATGAGCAACTTTATATCATCATTATTTTCATAATTATATGCTTTTGAGTGTAATTGCACGAGAAACTGGCTAGGTAATTGCACAAGGCTAAGCCGAGTGCAATTTTAGACAGCAATTACACCCAAATTGCATGGTAAATTACTTGGATCAGCCAGGCAGCTGCATGTAGGTAGCCGTTTATGTGAACCTGTAATGCTTGCCACAAAACACTTACTTCAGCTTAGGGTGGCCTACTAGGCTGACAATCCATTTAGATAAGCCTAGCGCCTACAATTCACCCTGAAAAAATGCTGTAGAAATCAATCTAGCTTGCCTACAATCTTCAGAAATGTCGTTACTAGGTTAGTCTGCACATGTGCAGTAGGTAGGAGTGAAATTATGAAGTACGAGTGAAATTAAGGATTAATTTCACTCAAACTAATGAGGGTAAATGTACTAGTAAAATTAATATTAACCATATGATTATGCCTATAATTAATAGCAGGAGATTTTCTGGGAATAATAAAAAGACAAGAAGCATGATAAGTGATAGATTTGTCCCTTTACCATCAAGTGTAACACTACAACTTCAGCTATATAAAGTGATTGATTCATCGATCATTAGTGTAAAGTTATGCAATAATCATTCTTTTGCACTTCTGTCATGTCTACTATTCAGCATCGGTGATGAATTTGAACAGCTAGCCACCTACTAGATCCACAGTTGATAGCTATCAACTGAACAGGTTTAACTCCTTCCACAGGTGTCCATTTCTGCCTTGATTTAAATTTTTGAGAAAAAAATACAATTATAATTGCATTAAGGAAGAAATAGAGAGTCATGTCTGACAAAGCTTTAGCTACAGGGAAAAGTGGGTGGAATCACAGGTGAGAATCTGTAGAGACAATAGATATCCTTTTCTCTTTCCTAATGATGTCTAACTGAGATGCAAGTGCATATATATTCATATATATTATGACTGCTGACATGGTAGGTATTGTTTCAATACTGACCCTTTCTTGATGGCCATTTTCCTGTAGCGTAACCACACCCACACTAAAACCACAACGACCAATCCTAAGGTCATGACAACAGTCAATCCACCCAAACCTCCAATCAATGCTGAGCAATTGTCAGTATCTTGTGGGGTGTTTTGTGATATCTCAGCAGCAGGTATAAGTGGTGTCACAGTGCAGGGAGCCGGAGACACCACCTGAGTACACTGATCCGTCTCTGTCACTGTTTGGGTCAGTTTACGGGTGACGGTGGATACATTCACTGTAATGGTCTGTGTTTCATTAGCAAAAGTCCCTGTGTGTCAAAGTGAAAGTATTACACATGTGTGCACGTTATGACTGGTCATTTACTTACTGCATGACACTCCTGCTAAAGTGCAACCTCTCACATAAGGATTTGAATTTAAATGCTTGCAATCAATGAGTCTCCTCATATTCTCTTGACATTCAAACCATTCTATTCCTTGTTCTCATATCCAGGCGGAATGAAAGAAGCCAACTCCTATACACAGTAACTATAATATGTGTATGCTGAACTATGAGTTTACCTCCCTCAGGGAATCCTAACTGCCTGCACGCCACCTTGGCATCCCGCAAATCCCAACCATTATGGCATATGTACTTCCATTTTGTCCCATCGCATAATTGTAGGTGACCTGCTCTAATATTCCCTCCAGCTCTCCCCGCCAATCGAAGAGCACCTCGTTCTGAGCAATTTCGAGCATTTGATACTGAGGAACATGGAATCAGTATTAGAGATGAAGACAAAAGCAGTGCTTACTTAGTGGATGTAGCAGTAGCAGCCACAGTAGCAAGACCCAGAACTTCATGGCACAATCTTCAGCTTTTGTTTTATAGACATAGAAAAGATATTTCTTTGAAACTGATAGTGTATTTATTTCTGTAACCATGGTCTATTACAGTGCCAGAAGCAATTTAGATATCTGAAGGCCTGAGGCTATAGCATCCTACTTAGAATTTGAACCACTCTGCATAAATAAGTTTGTTACAGGATCAAGTGGTGAAGGATGCCCAGTCGGGGACCAATGAGATATATACACAATAACCTATGAGAATTGACCAATTATAGCTTGGTCTTGTTGTCATAATTATCGATATCTGCGATAATATTACACGGTGAAAAATCTCTAGCTTGTGAGCAGTCACTGATAAGCCTACATACATAGGAAGCTTAATCAGATAAGTGTCTAGATAAGCCTACAATCCACTTATAGATAGGCCTACAATCCACTTAATAGATAAGCCTACAATCCACCATAGACTAGATAAGCATAGAAGTGAGCTAACTTCACTATATTTCTTTGAGGGAGCTATCAACAATCGTTGCCCTACCTTTTTGTTAACAACCTATGCTTCTGTGAAAGCCAGAAGTTAGAAAACAGCTACTCAACTCAGACTCAGCACAAATTATTCCAAATAATACACACCCAAGGTTTAATAGTAACCATACCAATGAAGCACAGTGATACCTGTAGCTATAACATGAGGTTTTCCTAACTGAGGTTTTCCAAGCTAAGAGAAAACCTCCAGTTAGAAACTTAAGTTGGTTAGACAATTGTTAACTTCCTATTTGTCCTGTTGTTTTAAGCACTGTATATGTTATGCCTAAGGAACCAGCAAGAAATTAAGAGAGTATTTACTCGGTGTATGACAGCTATTTCATATCTGTCCTGAATATCAAAGTTTATAGGGGTGTGCCTTAAAGGGGGTAGCATTTCAACCGTTACAATTTCACTGTATTGTTTTCATCAGTTGAACGAAGAGTGATATAGTATACACAGCGAAACATCTACAACTTGTAACAGGTCTGGACTGCCCCACATACTAGTTATGACCTGTACACAGGTCTGTAACGGGTCAGTAAAATCTACAAGTCTGTAACAGGTCCATATTTATGGACTGTATCAGACCTGCTGCCCCACCAACTGCCTACAGATCAAAAATTAGTACTTTCGGTGCCTAGGATTTACGGATTTTCGTTCTGTTACATACCTGTTACAGAATGCTTACAAGTTGTATATTTTTCGCTGTGTAGACTATAATAATTGCACCTTTACTTTCCTAAGGGGTATGTCTCGAAGGAGGTGGTGTTAGTTTCACAGTTATAGTGTGAGATGGGGAATTTCGTTCTTTTCCTACAGTATGACCATGTCCCTAAGACCACACTCACTGTCATGACAACTACCAGTGCAGATTTCCTTCACTTGGTCTTGTCCCATCTCTTCTGTAGAATTATAATGCCGCTGTATAATGTACTCCCTACATTTAGCCCCCGCCCAATTTTACATGTCCTAAAATTTCCAGAAGGGAACTTCTTAGGGACATGATCATAGTGTTATGCAGTAACCAAATGATCTTCAAAAAATAAATAAAAAGGTTAAGTAGGGATGGCCTAGCTGGGCTGTATAATGAACTGCAATCTCATATGAAATCAACCCCTAAATTTACATTCGCATTGCTTGTTTCTGTGACAACTAAACAATGATATTATTATAATTGCAACTTCTCCAGCTTCAGCTACCAATGATACCTATTTTTCCTCTGACGCTGTCACTTTCCCTAGGAGATGTTGGGCTTGCCTCATGTGGAGGAGCAGAGCTTGGCCAATCAGGTCTGCCTACGAAGTATTTGTACGTCTTTCGACTGGTTTTGGGAAGAGCCAAGTTCTGCCGTTTGTAGTGGACTACCAGAACTTCTGAAAAGTCTGGCCACGCAAGACTTCGTAAAGGTGGCTAGCTAGTTGGGAAGAGAAGCAGAGTTCTTGCTCCGGATGGAGGATCAGGTCAGAGGGTTGAGTAAGTAGTGTTACTATCACGGTGTTGTGGCCACAAATTAACACAGGAAGTGGAAATGGACTGTTTTAATATTATGAAGATCGAAGAAGTGAGAGTAAGCAAGGCTGATATACAATTAGCTGCTATGGGTAAAGGGTTTCTCCCCTTACTCCCTGTAATGATGCGAGTCTTAGTATCATTGGCAAGCAAAGCAAGCCCCCCTATTCATGCATGCAAATTTAGATTTTGATACGCAAGTCATATTTATATGCGTTTGTTTCACCTTTGACCACCACAAATAAAACATGCCCACAACACTTATAGCAACAAACAGCTAGAGCTTATTACTTTCTACAGCATTTTGTCATAGAGGTGCTAAGCTTATCTAAGTGGAGCGCTTGGCTTTCTAAGTACTTGTGGTAAGCATTATACAGCTCTTTTGAATGTTACACGAACATACCCTAGTGTGTATATACTGTCCTTATACTAAACTTTAGGCTTTGTGTATGTCACCATGAACTGAAGTTACACTCGTGCAAAATACATTTTGTTCCCAACGGTAAAAAGCGCGCTACACACACTACAATTTCAGCTGTTATCAAGACAGCCGGTTGCGGTAGACTAGACATGCGTCTCTACCTTGTTTGTATGAACATCCACCTATGCTGTGTAGACTGTTAGCAAAAAGAAGCAAATAATTTGAAGGTTATGAAAGGTTCAAATTCTTATACTTGGCAACTGCGAAAATACTCGCTCTTTGATGTCACTTCAAAGCTTCGTGATTAATTATATCAGTACACTTAATAAATAATGAAACTTTTGCTTGAAGTTGGTAGAATCACACTGGTGCTGCACTACAGATTACTATAGCCTGAGGCTCCCTCTCTTTCCACTTTTTCACTGACAGTCTCCTCCTTCTGCCACTCCCTTTCATTTTCTTTCCCTCGTACTTGATCGTTCCTTTTCCTCTCTTGCTCTGTAGAGGGACGATCAATGTCATATGGAGGAGCAGTCTCTTCATCAGCGGGCATGCCTGGAATACCAAAGGAGGTATTTTGGACAGTAGGGTGTGACCGAGGGGAGTCATCGTAAGTTTCCCTCTGCTCCTGCTGCTCTGGAAAGTCCCCCTCTGCTTCTGCTGGGTGACCAGTCTTCCCTTCAACTCTTTGCTTAGGAAGTTTCTTCTTGGTTGGACTGAGTAGTGCATAATTATTTAGGAAGGTGGCTCTCCTGTAGCATGACCGCACCCACAATGAAACCATACACACCAACCCAAAGGCCATGGCAACAGTAACTATGCACAGTCCTCCTGTCAGTGCTGAGCAATTGTCAACTCTTTCTAGTATTTTCTTAGCTGCCTGTCCAGTAGCTTCAGTTACATGTCCAGTAGTTTCTCCAGTAGTTTCAGTTACCTGTCCAGTAGTTTCAGCTACATGTCCAGTAGGTGCATGAGTACAGGGGGACTGCTGTGTCAAGCTAGGCACCACTTGAGGAGTACACTGCTCCCTCCATGTCACAGTTTGGATCAGGTCATGGGTAGCAGTGGCAAGCAATGTAATGCTTTGTCTTTCAATAACAACAGTCACTGTAAGTCAAAATGAATGTACATATGCATGCACTTGTAAATGGCACTTGCTTACTGCAAGCCACTCCTCCACGAACACATCCAGTACTGGTGTTTAGTGTATGTTGGCAATGTAATAAATTTGTCTCATTCCCTAAACAAGTAAAGTAGTATCCTCCATCCCTTGCATAGGTACTGGCACTGTGAAAGTATTCTTGTCCTACACACATTAACTATGTGATGCATGCATGCTGAATACATACAATTTACCTCCCTCAGGGAATCCTAACTGCCTGCACATCACCTTGGCAGTTCTTTCATCATGATTGTTATGATCGCATACTGCCCTCCAATAAAACCCATCACATATATCCAAGGCACCTACTATAGGATTACCTCTGCGATTTACCACTCTAGAACAACCTCGTGTTTGGCACACCTCAGGACCAGTGTAATCTTCATGATTTCCCTGACTGCCTACACATATTTGATTGGAATTTGCGGTCAAAGTCACGTGGAAAATGATGTAATATGACGTAATCAACGTTCCATTTAGATATGGAAACCTTGCGTCTTTCATCAGACGTATTTTCTCCTTCCCCCTCCCCCTTCTTTTGCAATGCGTGTATGTATGTAATTATGTAAGTGTCCAGAATTAGTGCTGCATAATGCACATGCTCCAATTGTAATCAAGCTAGACTGTTTTCTACTGCCTTTTGCCATAGAGACATTATAGGCTTATCATAGGTGCTTAGCTTATTCAAGTGCTTGTGGTAAGTATTTATAGTTTTCTATGTACAGAGCTTCCAGTCGGAACAACAACTTACATGACTCTTGTCTCTGACAGCACTATCAAGCACTGGAGCATATCAGCTGCTCACTTGCTCACTGTCAAAGGCTGCACATTGCTATAAGGCTTATCTAAGTGCTTTGTTACATACAAGCTCAGCAAAATCTTCTAAAGAGTTGTAGCACTAACTTAGCTTGCTCGCTCACTGTCAAATGTTGCACATTACTGCGGTAGACTATGTTGGGATTGAAGTTCGCGATTGCCTTCTTCATTTTTTGAATGATGCTTGATAGCCAGTTCTAGGTCTGTCCTCAGATCATAGCGTTGCGCACTTGCTGTAGATAGTGGTTCATCAACTTTCATATCCAAAGCCATTGCATTATGAAATTATAGTACACGGAACTAATTCTGGCACGATGATATCATGCACATGTGACCTAACGCGTGACAATTTGTAAATCAACAATCTGATTGGCTCTGCCAACATTCTGGCAGAGTTCCCAGAAAACCTTGCGTCTTTCACCAGACGTATTTTCTCCTTCCTCCTCCCCCTACTTCCGCATTACGTCTTGCTCATGAGACTACATGCACGTAATTATGCATTGGGCATTTTGGGCATTTCAGCTCATGAAAATACGGACACCTTACTCATGAAATAACTTGCCATATTCCACAATGAGTGTGATAAATAATTTATTCTATACTTGATAAACTTACAAATAAGCATCTGTAAATTGTTATGGTTATTTATAGCAGACAGGCTATTCCATAGATATTGACTTGTAAGTTGCTAGGCAGCTGCACACAAGGAAAGCTGTAATACTTACCACTAAGCACTTAGATAAGCCTAGCACCTACTGTTCTCTACTGACAAAAGTGTAGAAATCAATCAGTTGCCCTGGAAATTTTACTGTATGCATGCTCAGTACAGCGTGATCTCACTCCATGAGAATATCTCATGCTTGGCCCATGGGAAAATACTATTGTAACTATATCGAGTATTGAATAATATATTTATTTACAAGTCATGTTGAATTACTAGCTGCTAGTTACAGCATACATGCTATCCAAAAATGGGCATGGTCAGGAAAAAATGGGCGTGTCAGGCAAAACTTCGTGCAAGTGCGCAGATTGTTGGAACCCCCCTTTCAAAATTTCTGGGTATGGGGCTGATCTTGGCCACCACTAATATAGTTGTACTACATATCAGTGATAGTTTTAATCATCCAATGGGACCCCTAAATGTTATAAAGTTGGTATTGCAAATAAATTTTGGCCACCACTCAAGAATCCTGGGCAGAACCCTGTAGGATAGAGTAAAGATGAAGACAAAGGCAGTGCTTACCTAGTGGATGTAGCAGTAACAGCCACAGCAGCAAGACCCAGACCTTCATGGCAGCTCCTATTGAATCTCGATCTAAACTGATATTGAAGATAGGAATTTAACTTGGGACTGATCCTTGTAACCATGGTAAATAAACTTGTTTGTCCTTACAGTGCCAGAAGCAACTCGGTCATTATTGTGCCCAGAGGAGGTTTTTCAGGAGCTTGGGGCACTTAGAAAACCTCCTATGGAGCCTCAATCTTGTTACACTGCATCACAGTTGTCATAATTATTCTTAATATAATTGGCAGGTGCAATTTTAGCACGCGAACTTATAGGAAAAGGTGCGTAATTTCATGTCATTAAACGTCATTAATTTTAATAACATTCATTGATTTAGCAGGCTTCCTGCTAAATGGCACAACTCGTTTTATTGTATGTCACCAGACCACATACTCAAGTCAGTGGGCGGTGCTATGCCAGACTACACTGATAGCCATAAATCCACAAATGTTTGTTTTTTTTAAAATAATAATTATAAGAAATTTTAATTTCATGCAACCATGGTAAAAATAAACATATTTTTCTCATAGTACCATGAACAACTTTATATCATTATTTTCAGTATAGGTAATTACATGCTTTTGAGTGTAATTTGGGTATAATTGTCCCTTTACCATCAAGTGTAACACTACAACTTCAGCTGTAGGTGATTGATTCATCGATTGTTAGTGTAAATTTATGCAATGATCATTCTTCTGCACTTCTGTCATGTCTACTATTCAGCATCGGTGATGAATTTGAACAGCTAGCCACCTACTAGATCCACAGTTGATAGCTATCAACTGAACAGGTTTAACTCCTTCCACAGGTGTCCATTTCTGCCTTGATTTAAATTTTTGAGAAAAAAATACAATTATAATTGCATTAAGGAAGAAATAGAGAGTCATGTCTGACAAAGCTTTAGCTACAGGGAAAAGTGGGTGGAATCACAGGTGAGAATCTGTAGAGACAATAGATATCTTTTTCCCTTTCCTAATGATGTCTAACTGAGATGGGGAAATTGGAACGTTTCTGCAAGTGCATATATATATATATTATGACTGCTGACATGGTAGGTATTGTTTCAATACTGACCCTTTCTTGATGGCCATTTTCCTGTAGCGTAACCACACCCACACTAAAACCACAACGACCAATCCTAAGGTCATGACAGCAGTCAATCCTCCCAAACCTCCAACCAGTGCTGAGCAATTGTCGGTATCTTGTGGGGTGTTTTGTGATATCTCAGCAGCAGCTATAAGTGGTGTCACAGTGCAGGGAGCCGGAGGCACCACCTGAGTACACTGATCCATCTCTGTCACTGTTTGGGTCAGTTTACGGGTGACGGTGGATACATTCACTGTAATGGTCTGTGTTTCATTAGCAAAAGTCCCTGTGTGTCAAAGTGAAAGTATTACACATGTGTGCACGTTATGACTGGTCATTTACTTACTGCATGACACTCCTGCTAAAGTGCAACCTCTCTCACTAAGTTTTGAATACAAATGCCAGCAATCAATGAGTCTCCTCATATTCTGGTGACAAGTAAACCATTCTATTCCTTGTTCCCATATCCAGGCGGCTTCATAGAAGCCAACTCCTATACACGGTAACTAACTACAATATGTGTATGCTGAACTATGAGTTTACCTCCCTCAGGGAATCCTAACTGCCTGCACGCCACTATGGCATCCCGTATATCCCAGCCTTTATCACATATGTACCTCCATCTTGTCCCATCGCATAATTGTAGGTGACCTGCTCTAATATTCCCTCCAGCTCTCCCCGCCAATCGAAGAGCACCTCGTTCTGAGCAATTTCGAGCATTTGATACTGAGGAACACAGAATCAGTATTAGAGATGAAGACAAAAGCAGTGCTTACTTAGTGGATGTAGCAGTAGCAGCCACAGTAGCAAGACCCAGAACTTCATGGCACAATCTTCAGCTTTTGTTTTATAGCCACAAATGAGATATTTCTTTGAAACTGATAGTGTATTTATTTCTGTAACCATGGTCTATTATAGTGCCAGAAGCAATTTAGATATCTGAAGGCCTGAGGCTATAGCATCCTACTATACTTAGAATTTGAACCACTCTGCATAAATAAATTTGTTACAAGATCAAGTGGTGAAGGATGCCCAGTCGGGGACCAATGAGATATATACACAATAACCAATGAGAATTGACCAATTATAGCTTGGTCTTGTTGTCATAATTATCGATATCTGCGATAATATTACACGGTGAAAAATCTCTAGCTTGTGAACAGTGACTGATAAGCCTACATACATAGGAAGCTTAATTAGATAAGCCTAGTGTCTAGATAAGCCTACAATCCACCATAGACTAGATAAGCCTGATACCTATAGAAGTGAACTACTTCACTGTATTTCTTTGAGGGAGCTACTGTAAGTATCAACAATCTTTGCCCTACCTTTTTTGTTGAAATTCATAAGCAACCTATGCTTCTGTGCAAGCCAGCAGTTAGAAAACAGCTACTCAATTCACAAATATTCCAAATAATACACACCCAAGTTTTAATGGTAACCATAGCAATGAAGCACAGTGATGCCTGTAGCTTTTTCCTAGCTGAGGTTTTCCTCCTGTTAGAAACTTAAGTTGGTTAGACAATTGTTAACTTCCTATTTGTCCTGTTGTTTCAAGCACTGTATATGTTATGCCTAAGGAACCAGCAAGAAATTAAGGGAGTATTTACTCAGTGTATGACAGCTATTTCATATTTGTCCTGAATAGCAAAGATTTCAGGGGTGTGCCTTAAAGGGGGTAGCATTTCAACTGTTACAATTTCACTGTATTATTTTCATCATTATTGAACAAAGAGTGATATAGTATAGACTATATTGCACCTTTATTTCCTAAGGGGTGTGTCTCGAAGAAGGTGGTGTTAGTTTCACAGTTTAGTGTTAGGGGCATGTTTGATGGGGAATTTCCTACAGTATGACCATGTCCCTAAGGCCACACTCACTGTCATGACAACTACCAGTGCAGATTTCCTTCAACTTGGTCTTGTCCCATCTTTTCTTTTAGAATTATAATGCCCACTTAACTAGGCTGTATAATGTACTCCCTACATTTACAACTGATAGGCAATGCAAATGTAAATGTAGGGGTTGATTTCATATGAGACTGCAGTTCATTATACAGCCCAGCTAGGCCATCCCTACTTAATCTTTTTATTTATTTCCTTGAAGGTCATTTGGTTACTGCATGACACTCCTACAGTATGATCATGTCCCTAAGAAGTTCCCTTCTGGATACTTTCAGAAATTTTAGGATACGTAAAATTGGGCGGGGGCTTGTCTCTATGACAGCTGAACAATGGCAACTTCTCCAGCTTCAGCTACCAATGATACCTGTTTTTCCTCTGACGCTGTCACTTTCCCTTGGAGATGTTGGGCTTGCCTCATGTGGAGGAACAGACCTTGGCCAATCAGGTCTGCCTATGAACGTCTTTTGACTAGTTTTGGGAAGAGCCGAGTTCTGCCGTTTGTAGTGGACCACCAGAACTTCTGAAAGGTCTGGCCACGCGAGACTTCATAAGGTGGCTAGCTAGTTGTGAAGAGAAGCAGAGTTCTTGCTCCGGATGGAGGATCAGATCAGAGGGTTGAGTAAGTAGTGTTACTGTGGCCACAAATTAACACAGGAAGTGGAAATGGACTATTTTAATATTATGAAGATCAAAGAAGTGAGAGATTTTGATACGTAAGTCATATCTAATATGTGTGTGCATATTTTTTGTTTCACCTTTGACCCCACAAATAAAACATGCCCACAACACTTGGCAACAAACAACTAGAGCTTATTACTTTCTACAGCATTTTGTCATAGAGGTGCTAAGCTTATCTAAGTGGAGCGCTTGGCTTGCATTATACAGCTTCCACCACCACTTTTGAATGTTACACGAACATACCCTAGTGTGTATATACTGGCTTTGTGTATGTCACCTATGCTGTGTAGACTGTTAGCAAATAATTTGAAGGTTATGAAAGGTTCAAATTCTTACTGTAACACTATACTTGGCACTGCGAAAATACTCGCTCTTTGATGTCACTTCAAAGCTTCATGATTAATTATATCAGTACACTTATAATGAAACTTATGCTTGAAGTTGGTAGAATCACACTGATGCTGCACTACAGATTACTATAGCCTGAGGCTCCCTCTCTTTCCACTTTTTCACTGACAGTCTCCTCCTTCTGCCACTCCCTTTCATCTTCTTTCCCTCGTACTTGATTGTTCCTTTCCCCCTCTTGGACCGTCAATGTCATATGGAGGAGCAGTCTCTTCATCAGCGGGCATGCCTGGAGTACCAAGGGAGGTATCTTGGACAGTAGGGCACTCTGGAGATGGACCATCATTCTTGATGTCACATGTAGAGGTAGTCCCTTTAACTCTTTGCTTAGCAAGTTTCTTCTTGGTTGGACTGAGTAGTAACTATTTGGGAAGGTGGCTCTCCTGTAGCATGACCGCACCCACAATGAAACCATACACACCAACCCAAAGGCCATGGCAACAGTAACTATGCACAGTCCTCCTATCAGTGCTGAGCAATTGTTAACTCTTTCTAGTATTTTCTTAGCTGCCTGTCCAGTAGTTTCAGTTACCTGTCCAGTAGTTTCAGTTACCTGTCCAGTAGTTTCAGTTATATGTCCAGTAGTTTCAGTTATATGTCCAGTAGTTTCAGTTATATGTCCAGTAGTTTCAGTTATATTTCCAGTAGTTTCAGTTATATGTCCAGTAGTTTCAGCTACATGTCCAGTAGGTGCATGAGTACAGAGGGACTGCTGTGTCAAGCTAGGCACCACTTGAGGAGTACACTGCTCCCTCCGTGTCACTGTTTGGATCAGGTCATGGGTAGCAGTGGCAAGCAATGTAATCCTTCGTGTTTTAGTAACAACAGTCCCTGTAAGTCAAAATGAATGTATTATGCATGCACTTGTAAATGGCACTTGCTTACTGTAAGCCACTCCTCCAGGAATACATCCACTACTGTGTTTAGTGTGTATTTAGTGTATAGTCCTCCATCCCCTACCCAGTTGCTGGCACTGTGAAAGTATTCTTGTCCTACACACATTAACTATGTGATGCATGCATGCTGAATACATACAATTTACCTCCTTCAGGGAATCCTAACTGCCTGCACATCACCTTGGCAGTTCTTTCATTATGATTGTTATGATCGCATACTGCTCTCCAATAAAACCCATCATATATCCATGACACCTGCTATAGGATTACCTCTCAATCTAGAGCGACCTCGTGCTTGGCACACATCACGAGCAGCATTTGATACTGTGGAGTATTGAGTCATATAGCATCAACTATAGGATCTGGGTTCTGCCCACACTTGTTGACAGTGGCCATTTTCAGGCCCATACCCAGGTGGAGTTCGTGGGTTTGATCAAACCCCCCTTTCAAATTGAACTTTAAACGCGAACGCATACATCACGTGCGTAAATTGTAGTATATGTATAATTATGTGGCTGAGAGAGGGAGAGAACTAGTCTAGCAAAGCCTATTGTCCAGGCTATAACCCACTCTTAGGATAGATCTATGGTGCCTGAAGCTATTAGCTCTGCTAAGTTCAGCTTGTATTCAAGAAGTGATACCATGGATCTTCATCATCTACTCGTAATCTTCATGATTTCCCTGACTGCCTACACGTATTTGATTGGAATTTGCAGTCGAAGTCACGTGGAAAATGTAATATGATGTAGTCAACGTTCCATTTGGATATGAAAACCTTGCGTCTTTCACCAGACGTATTTTCTCCTTCCCCCTCCCCCTTCTTCTTCAATACGTCTGGCTCATGAGAGACTAACGTGTATGTACATATGTAAGTGTCCAGAATTAGTGCTGCAAAATGCACATGCTCAAATTGTAATCAAGCTTCTATAGCCTTTTGCCATAGAGGCATTAGGCTTATCATAGGTGCCTGGCTTATCCAAGTGCTTGTGGTAAGTTTTCTATGTACAGAGCAACAACAACTTACATGACTTTTGTCTCTGACAGCAATATCAAGCACTAGAGCCTATCAGCTGCTCACTGTCAAAGGCTGCACACTGCTATAGTAGGCTATAAGGTTTATCTAAGTGCTTTGTTACATACAAACTCAGCAAAATCTTCTAAAGAGTTGTAGCACTAACTTGCTTGCTCGCTCACTGTCAAATGTTGCACATTACTGCGGTAGACCATGTTGGGATTGAAGTTCGCGATTGCCTTCTTCATTTCTTGAATGATGCTTGATAGCCAGTTCTAGGTCTGTCCTCAGATCATAGCGTTGCGCACTTGCTGTAGATAGTGGTTCATCAACTTTCATATCCAAAGCCATTGCATTATGAAATTATAGTACACGGAACTAATTCTGGCACGATGATGTCATGCACATGTGACCTAACGCATGACAATTTGTAAATCGACAATCTGATTGGCTCTGCCAACATTCTGGCAGAGTTCCCAGAAAACCTTGCGTCTTTCACCAGACGTATTTTCTCCTTCCTCCTCCCCCTACTTCCGCATTACGTCTGGCTCATGAGACTACATGCACATAATTATGCATTGAGCATTTCAGCTCATGAAAATACGGACACCTTACTCATGAAATAACTCGCCATATTCCACAATGAGTGTGATAAATAATTTATTCTATACTTGATAAACTTACAAATAAGCATCTGTAAATTGTTATGGTTATTTATAGCAGACAGGCTATTCCATAGATATTGACTTGTAAGTTGCTAGGCAGCTGCACACAAGGAAAGCTCTAATACTTACCACAAAGCACTTAGATAAGCCTAGTGCCTACTATTCTCTACTGAAATCAATCAGTTGCCCTGGAAATTTTACTGTATGCATGCTCAGTACAGCGTGATCTCACTCCATGAGAATATCTCATGCTTGGTCTATGGGAAAATACTATTGTAACTATATCAAGTATCAGAGAGTGCGGTAGCACTCTCTATGTAGGGATGACTCGGACGGCCGCGCGCGCCGCCTATAGACTAATACAAAAGTGAAATTCTAGTTCCCCCACTTAGACCTAACAAAAGCTACTATAAATGATTATCCAGCCTACTAGAGCCTACTACAATGTGCAGACCAAGTTTCAGGACCAGGGAGCTTACTGTTTCAGAAATACAGCAAGCAGGTAAATCGCTGGATTCTTCTTCTTCTCTATTATTATTATTATTATACTTATTATTCTTCTTAGACAACCATATCTCTCGAACCACTCAAGCTACAGCTATGATTTCTGGATAAATTCACTCCAAATTCTACCAACTACAATCTTTTCTACTCGTTGATCCTCGTAAGAGTCGATGAAAAAGGAGATACTACAGAGCACAGCACTCGACTAATTCAATTAGGAAGCCATCTTTTCTATAATATGCATGCGCATGTATTTGATATCAATTATTCGAAATTATAATATTACTCAGCTGCCTCTAGCTAGCTAACTAGATAGCTAATGGACTACACTATCGACTCGGGGATTTTAGATTCACCAATCCATCTACCGGTAGACTCTATTTCAGCATCTTCGACCTCCAAGTATAGCTCAACAATAACACAACACCGTTTGACTCATTGATAATCATCGGGCTGGTATGCTATTGGAGAACTATTCTTCTTTCATCTGTCCATGCATACACACATACAGAAGAATGAACTCTATACATAGCTAAAACCATAAAAGAGAGGGAAAAAAGACCAGGAACAAGTAAGGGAAAAGGCATTTTGTGAAATGAAAAAAAGATGTAGGGACGACCACTGTTCAAAAAAGTAAGGAAACAAGAAGGATGGAAATGGGATCAATCGTTGTTCTGTATATCCAGCTAACAATCCCTACATATACGTCGGGTAGCTTCAGATTATAGTGTAGTAATGTACGTATATGTAGGGATTGTTGGCTGGATATACAGAACAACGATTGATCCCATTTTCATCCTTCTTGTTTCCTTACTTTTTTGAGCAGTGGTCATCCCTACATCTTTTTTCATTTCACGAAATGCTTTTTCCCTTGCGTGTTGAATAATATATGTATTTATAAGTCATGACCTGAAAGTCAGCTCGCTTGTTGAATTACTAGCTGCTAGTTACAGCATACATGCTATCCAAAAATGGGCATGGTCAGGAAAAAATGGGCGTGTCAGGCAAAACTTCGTGCAAGTGCGCAGATTGTTGGAACCCCCCTTTCAAAATTTCTGGGTATGGGGCTGATCTTGGCCACCACTAATATAGTTGTACTACATATCAGTGATGGTTTTAATCATCCAATGGGACCCCTAAATGTTATAAAGTTGGTATTGCAAATAAATTTTGGCCACCACTCAAGAATCCTGGGCAGAACCCTGTAGGATAGAGTAAAGATGAAGACAAAGGCAGTGCTTACCTAGTGGATGTAGCAGTAACAACCACAGCAGCAAGACCCAGACCTTCATGGCAGCTCCTATTGAATCTCGATCTAAACTGATATTGAAGATAGGAATTTAACTTGGGACTGATCCTTGTAACCATGGTAAATAAACTTGTTTGTCCTTACAGTGCCAGAAGCAACTCGGTCATTATTGTGCCCAGAGGAGGTTTTCCAGGAGCTTGGGGCACTTAGAAAACCTCCTATGGAGCCTCAATCTTGTTACATTGATAATAGTCTGGCATAGTACCGCCCACTGACTTGAGTACGTGGTATGGTGACATACAATATAACGAGTTGTGCCGGTGGATTCTTCTGCGCACGTGCATTTTCAACAGGAAGTGTCGTAGGTAGCGGTATTATAATTAGCCAGTGACATCACAGTTGTCATTAATTTAATTGGCAGGTGCGCGTAAGTAATTTTATGTCATTCATTGATTTAGCAGGCTTCCTGCTAAATGGCACAACTCGTTTTATTGTATATCATCAGACCACATACTCAAGTCAGTGGGCGGTGCTATGCCAGACTACACTGATAGCCACAAATCCACAAATGTTGTTTTTTTTTTCAATAATAATTATAAGAAATTTTAATTTCATGTAACCATGATAAAAATAAACATATTTTTCTCATAATACCATGAGCAACTTTATATCATCATTATTTTCATAATTATATGCTTTTGAGTGTAATTGCACGAGAAACTGGCTAGGTAATTACACAAGGCTAAGCCGAGTGCAATTTTAGACAGCAATTACACCCAAATTGCATGGTAAATTACTTGGATCAGCCAGGCAGCTGCATGTAGGTAGCCGTTTATGTGAACCTGTAATGCTTGCCACAAAACACTTACTTCAGCTTAGGGTGGCCTACTAGGCTGACAATCCATTTAGATAAGCCTAGCGCCTACAATTCACCCTGAAAAAATGCTGTAGAAATCAATCTAGCTTGCCTACAATCTTCAGAAATGTCGTTACTAGGTTAGTCTGCACATGTGCAGTAGGTAGGAGTGAAATTATGAAGTACGAGTGAAATTAAGGATCACTCAAACTAATGAGGGTAAATGTACTAGTAAAATTAATATTAACCATATGATTATGCCTATAATAGCAGGAGATTTTCTGGGAATAATAAAAAGACAAGAAGCATGATAAGTGATAGATTTGTCCCTTTACCATCAAGTGTAACACTACAACTTCAGCTATATACCGTAATCGTATAAATTTTCGATGGGGTTTTATTTTCGTTTTTTTCGTAGTCGATCAGAATCCTCAAATAATAAACGAAGTCTTAGTACTATGACGTCATATATGACGATGCGCATGCGTGTGTGATATCGATAGCAGCTGGAAAACAGATAGTCGAGAGTATCATGCTTCATTACCGCCGTTACCTGTCTCTCTTGCTTCTACAACGAAGCGTCTCGCCTTCCATAGCAGTCTAGATTTTAGTTTGGCCGTCGCCAGCCCAGCTTTTCTTGCATGTCACCCGGCCCCAGCAGCAGGCAATGATATAGCTATTAATATACGCGCATGTGCTTGCTACGTACGTACGAAAATTAGACCTGCGGAAATTTTTTATTATAGGAACAATCCGGAAATCACGAAATTTTAAACCTCCGAAAATTTATACGATTACGGTAAAGTGATTGATTCATCGATCATTAGTGTAAAGTTATGCAATAATCATTCTTTTGCACTTCTGTCATGTCTACTATTCAGCATCGGTGATGAATTTGAACAGCTAGCCACCTACTAGATCCACAGTTGATAGCTATCAACTGAACAGGTTTAACTCCTTCCACAGGTGTCCATTTCTGCCTTGATTTAAATTTTTGATAAAAAAAAATACAATTATAATTGCATTAAGGAAGAAATAGAGAGTCATGTCTGACAAAGCTTTAGCTACAGGGAAAAGTGGGTGGAATCACAGGTGAGAATCTGTAGAGACAATAGATATCCTTTTCTCTTTCCTAATGATGTCTAACTGAGATGCAAGTGCATATATATTCATATATATTATGACTGCTGACATGGTAGGTATTGTTTCAATACTGACCCTTTCTTGATGGCCATTTTCCTGTAGCGTAACCACACCCACACTAAAACCACAACGACCAATCCTAAGGTCATGACAACAGTCAATCCACCCAAACCTCCAATCAATGCTGAGCAATTGTCAGTATCTTGTGGGGTGTTTTGTGATATCTCAGCAGCAGGTATAAGTGGTGTCACAGTGCAGGGAGCCGGAGACACCACCTGAGTACACTGATCCGTCTCTGTCACTGTTTGGGTCAGTTTACGGGTGACGGTGGATACATTCACTGTAATGGTCTGTGTTTCATTAGCAAAAGTCCCTGTGTGTCAAAGTGAAAGTATTACACATGTGTGCACGTTATGACTGGTCATTTACTTACTGCATGACACTCCTGCTAAAGTGCAACCTCTCACATAAGGATTTGAATTTAAATGCTTGCAATCAATGAGTCTCCTCATATTCTCTTGACATTCAAACCATTCTATTCCTTGTTCCCATATCCAGGCGGAATGAAAGAAGCCAACTCCTATACACAGTAACTATAATATGTGTATGCTGAACTATGAGTTTACCTCCCTCAGGGAATCCTAACTGCCTGCACGCCACCTTGGCATCCCGCAAATCCCAACCATTATGGCATATGTACTTCCATTTTGTCCCATCGCATAATTGTAGGTGACCTGCTCTAATATTCCCTCCAGCTCTCCCCGCCAATCGAAGAGCACCTCGTTCTGAGCAATTTCGAGCATTTGATACTGAGGAACACAGAATCAGTATTAGAGATGAAGACAAAAGCAGTGCTTACTTAGTGGATGTAGCAGTAGCAGCCACAGTAGCAAGACCCAGAACTTCATGGCACAATCTTCAGCTTTTGTTTTGTAGCCACAAATGAACATAGGAAAGATGTTTCTTTGAAACTGATAGTGTATTTATTTCTGTAACCATGGTCTATTACAGTGCCAGAAGCAATTTAGATATCTGAAGGCCCGAGGCTGTAGCATCCTACTTAGAATAAGTTTGTTACAGGATCAAGTAGTGAAGGATGCCCAGTCGGGGACCAATGAGATATATACACAATAACCAATGAGAATTGACCAATTATAGCTTGGTCTTGTTATATTACACGGTGAAAAATCTCTAGCTTGTGAACAGTCACTGATAAGCCTACATACATAGGAAGCTTAATCAAATAAGTGTCTAGATAAGCCTACAATCCACTTATAGATAACCCTACAATCCACTTATAGATAAGCCTACAGACTAGATAAGCCTGGTACCTATAGAAGTGAGCTAACTTCACTATATTTCTTTGAGGGAGCTACTGTAAACAATCTTTGCCCTACCTTTTAGTTGAAATTTGTAAACAACCTATGCTTCTGTGCAAGCCAGCAGTTAGAAAGCAGCTACTCAACTCAAATTATTCCAAATAATACACACCCAAAGTTTAATAGTAACCATAGCAATGAAGCAAACAACTACCACAGTGATGCCTGTAGCTCTAACAGGAGGTTTTCTATGTACTCCAAGCTAAGAGAAAACCTCCTATTAAAAACTTAAGTTAGACATTAACTTCCTATTTGTCCTGTTGTTTCAAGCACTGTAGCTATATGATATGCCTAAGGAACCAGCAAGAAATTAAGGGAGTATTTACTCAGTGCATTTTCATGTATGAAAAATCCATAACTATAGTGTCGAGGGTTATGTTCATCCACCAGCTAATTCTCCAGCTATTTCATATTAAATTTTGTCCTGAATATCAAAGTTTTAGGGTTGTGCCTTAAAGGGGGTAGCATTTTCAACCGTTATGATTTCACTGTATTGTTTTCGACAATTGAAGAGTGATATAGTATAGACTGTATTGCACCTTTACTTTCCTAAAGGGTGTGTCTTGAAGGAGGTGGTGTTCGTTTCACAGTTATAGTGTGAGATGGGGAATTTCCTTCTTTTCCTACCATGTCCCTAAGACCACACCCACTGTCATGACAACTACCAGTGCAGATATGGACTTCCTTCACTTGATCTTGTCCCATCTCTTCTTGTTGCCCACTTAGGCTGTATAATGTACTCCCTACATTTACAACTGATAGGCAATGCAAATGTTGATTTCATATGAGACTGCAGTTCATTATACAGCCCAGCTAGACCATCTTTTTTATTTATTTATTTATTATTTATTTATTTATTTTTGAAGGTCATTTGGTTACTGCATGACATTCCTGCATAGCGTTATATTTTATTATCAAGTGTTTGATATCAAGTTTTGTTTCATTCCCAGAGCATTCAGAGAGTGCGGTAGCACTCTCTATGTAGGGTTAGTACGGAATGGGCGTGGCTTCTCATTAGAACAATACAAGTTGGACTCTCTGTATCTCTTCTATTCTTGCTACAGGCTCAACTAAACTTCTTACATCTAGAAAACAATGCAGAAGATGATGATATGTCCGCTCAAACTCCTCCAGAACAGCGTCAACAATCGGCACCAGCCGCCGTCTAAATCTAAAATTTTTATGATTCGTTCATCAGATTCATCTTCTAACTCCATGATCCTTTCACATACGACAATCAAATTCATATCGACTTGTGCAGTTTTAATCACACAATGTGCTTTTACCATTGTTATCCACACAGTTTTCCTCCGAAATAATCAGTCATATTGATTCATTACAAACAATACTATATCAGCCATTTTGAAATTAATGTCACGCACGAGCGTCAGTCACGATCATATGCATGTACGCGCATGCCAACTAGTACCTAGCTAGCTAGCTATCTCTCTAAATGGTCATATAAAAAGAAACAAGTTATATATATATATATGCTGAATAAAAAGGTTAGTCTGTACTTTTACCTATAGCAGTTTCTGTGAACAAATATCAAAATTATGCTACCTTCAATAATAATCCCTACATCACTGCCTAAACCAAGCAGAACTTTTACACTGACATGAATAATTAAAGCGGCTTGGTGGGAGGCAGTGATATAGGGATTGAAGGCAGCATAATTTTGATGTTTGTTCACAGAAACTGCTATAGGTAAAAGTACAGACTAACCCTACATGGCCTTTTTATTTAGCATAATTTTTTTTCCTTTCATAAAGTTATAGAATTCCTTCTTTCTTTACCAGCCAAAGTAAAAATATTCTTCTCCTATATAATATGTATTGTGTTCTAGATAAGAGCTGACTGTTAGTTAGTGAATGGGTTACCTCCTTCAGGGAATCTTAACTGCACATGTCATATAAAATCATGTGATTTTCATAACATAATATACATGATAATTAAATGTCGTCATATCACCAAGTTAGTCTACTATTCCTTTAAAGTGAGTATATGACCTTATTGTGGATGGGGACTTCATACGCCTGTGCCTCCTCCCTCTCTCCCTGCATGGTGGGTCCTGCTCCAACATGTGGTAAACTCTCTCCTCACCATCCAATAGGGTCACCCCCTATAGATTAGTGGGTGTGTTGTACAGACCAAATGAGCCATAGTGGACTATGAGGTATGGCTCAGAGAGGAGGATTTGCCTAACTGTTATCTGTGTGGCTACTGTTCATAAACTATCAGTGATAAAATACATAATGCTATCTAAGTACTACACTGTAGCTCTCCTTGAACCTTCTTATCCAATATGACCACACCTACACACTAACACCATCCCTAAAGCCATAAGAGCTGTTAAATGTCCCCAGACCTCCAGTCAGTGCTATCCGATCCTTTGTTGGTTTCATCCTATCCCTTGGATGCTGCAGGTGGTGTGGCATTGCAATGGCAACTGCATGTACTTAAAATAGCTACACACACTGTTATACAGAATGGCAATGCAGGGAGAGCAGAGTACCAGCAGGGCACAGCAGTCCTCACTTACTATACAGACCACTCCTGCAATTTTTCTTCCCCTTTGACCATGAATGTATAGTAAGTCGCATATCAATAGTATTCACTGCAGACCCAGCTAAACTTTGCATTACTGAACACCTCCCATAACAGTGTCCAGTCCTTCCCTCCTGTCTGATGCTACCACTTTCACATATCAAGCACAAAATTAATACAAATAATAATACAATCAATGAACAATCTAGACAATTGTGATAATTCAGCAGCCAAAGTTTACACTAGTCTACCAATATTTAAAATATATATATATGCCAGATTTAATTCCTGCCAATATATTTCTGGTTAAATCCCTGATTAAATTCTCCTCCGGCTGCTTCCTATTTATCCTGAAGGTCAGAGTCATGTTGTCCTGAAGGGTGTGTCTTGAAGGGGCCAATGCTGGTGGTGGCATAGCTTTCATTTTCAACCCTTATGATTTCACTATATGTAGTGTTTCAACAATGAAGAATAATATTATACTCATCACCTTTGCTTTCCTGAGGGGTGTGATTTGAAGGGTGTGGTGTTAGGATGGCTATATATCATTTCACTGTATGTTGTATATAATCATAGGGAGTGTTAGAGAGTGTTGTACTCACCTTTGCTCTCCTGAGAGGTGTCTCTCTCTGATGGGTGATTTCCTATGGCATGACCATACCCATCCTAAGACCACACCCACCAACCCTATGGCCATGACAACTACCAGTGGACCTAGACCTCTAGCCAGAGCAGTGCAATCTTGTCCCATCTCTTCTTGTATGGTGGCTACTTCAATGGTGTGTAACAATAGTCCATGTGTTAAGAGCAGCACTATTTGTAATAATGGCTTACTACATGCCACTCCTGCATAAGTGCGTCCTCTATTGTCAATTATTTGATATGTGCAATCGATGAGTTTCGTCTCATTCCCTGAGCACCTAAAGTTATTGAATCCCCCATTCATTTCCCAGCCAAAAGCAAAGTATTCTTCTCCTATAATAATACACACATTACTATGTGTTCCAGATAAGAGCCTTGGTCAGTAAATGAGTTACCTCCTCCATGGAATCCTAACTGCCTGCACACCACCTTGGCATCTGGCCTACCCCAGTAATCTGAGCACACACTCCTCCAGTTTGTTCCATTGCATATCTCTATGCGACCTGCTGTGAGATTCTCTCCATATCTTCCTCTCAGTCTGACATCACCATGTTCCTCACACATTTCAAAGCCATCTGAAATGCAAAGTTAGTATCAAGGTAGAAGACAAAGGTAGTGCCTACTTAGTGGATGTAGCAGTAGCAGAAAGACCCAGACCTTCATGACACTTAGTTTCTCTATTAATCAATGCAAGTCTATCACATCATACATGTGGTTGTCATAACACACACAATGTGCAAAGGTTCAGTATGCTTTTATATCATGTTGTATGTATAACATTTGTCCTAAGTCACAACTATACTGTCAGTCTTAAGGTTTTTTGTGACTCTACATGTTATCCAAACTTTTCGTTGACAACTGTACCCCTTCTGTTCCAGAGAACCACAGCCACTCCCTCCACAGAGGATTACTCTGTACTGCAGCACTAATGACTCTACCCACTTTCTCTGTTGTAGCTTTGACATGGTTTCTTCCTTTATTATTGCGTGATGATGTTTAATGTGTTTATGAATGTTTAGATTTACTGTCACAGTATTTCATATCCTATACAATACGAAAGGAGCTAAAGATCTTCAATTAGATGCTGGCTAGCCAGTTCTACAACTTTAGCTACATCTAGATTATTCTTTGTCAATACTCATAATTATTATTTCAATAAAAGAGCAGTCAGTCATAGTTTTATTGCATCATCAGCACAATGTGTCATTACTTTCTTCCATTCTGGGGCTAGATAATAAATTGTTCACTTCTGTAGCTAATATTGTTTAAAAGGGACACAATACACTGGGTGATGTTCTTAATCGTATATTTGATCCACCAATTCAGTTTGTAACCCACCATTAGTTTTTTGCATGCATGCAGTTGTACTCTAGACTAATAAGGAAATCACTTTCATGAGTCTTCGATCCACCAATGGAGTTTGTAACCCACCATTAGCTTTTGGCATGCATTATTGTTATACCAAAAGTGCCTATAATTTCTATAATGAAAATTTCTCAGACATTATTACCAGATGTATTGAAATGTACCAGGAATAAGGTGATATCAGATGGATATCAGATTTGACCAACCAATACGAAAATATTCTCCTATTCACAGTAACTATGTGATGCATCCCTCAGGGAATCTTAACTGTCTGCACACCACCATAGCATTAGATAAATGTCTTAGCATACTGACACCCATCGAGTCACATCATATACCTCCCTACTGTAGGACTACTCCCACCTCTCAGTCTAACATCACCTTGTTGCTGGCATGCTTCAAGAGCTATTGAGTATAGAGTTAGTATATTCAACTATGACAGGATAGAAGACAAAGGCAATGTCTACTTAGTGGATGTAGCAGTAGCAGCCACAGCAGCAAGACCCAGACCTTCATGGCACTTGTCACAGCCTATGTGGCATAACTATAGCTATTTATGGACATTAGTATTTTAATGCAGCACTCCTGATTATTTACTAAATGCCATGGCAATCATATTAACACTTGGATGCATAGGATAATAGAAATTTACAAAACCTCTTGCTCTCATACTGCTGCTATGACTCAAAAAAAAAGGGGGGGGGGGGTGGTTTGTTTTTTTCAGCCTTTCATTCTTTACCAAAGAATTTACATATGACAGCCAAAGCCACAAATTCATGTCAGGCTATTATTTCAAGCACTGTGTATGATATGCCTAAGGAACCAACTCATGGATATTTATAGTTAACTCTAACATGTACAATAATATATGTAATCCATTAATGATTATAGTGTTTCATAAGCTGTTTAAATCCCAAGGTTAACTCCTCCTCCTCTCCTACTCCTCCAGCTATAAAATTTCTTGTTGTCCTATGGAGTGTGTCTTAAAGGAGCAGTGCCAGTGGTAGCATAGGTGAGGTTTTCAACCATTTCACTGTATATGTAAGGTATGTTGTTTTGACAATTAAAGTGATATAGATTGTGTTGCACTCACCTTTGCTCTCTTTTCACTTATTTTGTAAATGTGTTATAGTGTGTGTGTACTCACCTTTGCTCTTCTGAGGGGTATGTCTTTTCGATGGGGGATTTCCCTCTTTTCATGTAGCATAACCATGCCCACCCTAAGACCACACCCACCATCCCTGTTGCTATAAGTACTATCAGTGTACTTAAACCTCCAGCCAGAGCAGTGTAACTATGGACTTCCTTCTCTTGATCTTGTCCTACCTCTCCTTGTACCACAACAGTCCCTGAGCAATACATATATGTAGGGCTATACTTTTTTTTTTTTTCATTTTGAAGGTCATTTGCTTACTGCATGCCACTCCTGCGTAAATGCATCCTCTATTTTCAAGTGTTTGATATGTGCAATTGATGAGTTTTGTCTCATTCCCCAAGCACGTTAAGTTATAGAATCCTCCATTTATTTCCCAGCCAAAATAAAAATATTCTTCTCCTGTGAAGATACTAGATATAGCTACAAGAACTTAGCTGTTGTAGCAATTTACCTCCTTCAGGAAATCCTAACTGCCTGCACACCACCTTGGCATCTGGCCTACCCCAGTAATCTTTGCACAGACTCCTCCAGTTTGTTCCATTACATATCTCTATGCGGCCTGCTGTGAGATTCTCTCCATATCTCCCTCTCAGTCTAACGTCACCTTGTTGCTGGCATGCTTCAAAAGCATCTGAGTATAGAGTTAGTATCAACTATAATGAGATAGAGTAGAGGTGAAGACAAAGACAGTGCCTACTTAGTGGATGTAGCAGTAATGGCCACAGCAGCAAGACCCAGACCTTCATGGCACTTAGTCCTTTCAAGACTGGCTGTAATTATGTGCTGTACAGTGCTTTCTGGCATCCTGTGCTATGAATTTTTGTTTTGTGTGTTAGTGAATGTGTGGATTATACAAACACACTAACCCATGAATATTATGTTAGCGTAAACTTGCCTATTATCGCCAGTTTTAGGTCTTTTGCACTCCTACAGACTAACGATGAATATTGCAGACTCAGCACGAGACTGGGGGGTTCCCCTGTACTGAAAGCTGCAATAACTGAATTTTTGATAGCTAGCTATACTTTACCAATTTTTTGTTATTTTTTTAATACGCATAATGCAAACCGGCGATAATGAGTTATGATCGACCCATTATCGCCACAATATAAAATGTGTATAAATAAGATGAAATCACAACATTTGCAAGAAAAAAAGTGTATTAGCAAGAAAAATGAAGAATTTGAGTGAGCAAAATGATGAATTCAAGCACATTTGGAGCACATATACCTCCTGGAAGATGCATTTCTTCCGAAAGCACAGTGACAGTGGACCCAATCTCCACATTTGTCACAGTCAATCCAAAAAATATTTTCTGCAGCACACGCAGGCCATGGAGGTTCACGGTTGGAACAAATGCAACACTCCGTACCACTGCTTTCACTGCTGCTCTCTGAGTCTGATTGGGTTTTAAATCGAGCAGGAAGCTGTCGAGTACGTTTGGGTTTCTGCTGCAGTACTTCTTCATCTTCAGATTCACTGCTAGCACTGTCTGCCTTTGACTTCTTCGAGGTACTCGAACCAGCACCATCAGACTCACTACCGTTGACTTCTGGCACTTTTGACCTCTTCTGGCGAGTTGGAGCAGCACACTTCTTGCCTTTGCCTTTTGCTTGCTTTGCCTTCTCCCTCTCTTCCTTTTTTCTCTCTCGCTCTTTACGTTTTTCTTCCTGCACTTTCTCTCTTTCTTTGCGTTTCTTTTCTCGCTCTTCCTTACGCTTTTGCTTCAACTCTTCTGTTTCCTTTTCTTTACGATCCTTCTCCTTCATCATTTCTACGTACTCATTCTCGGTCAACACTCGAGCTTTCACTATCCTTCTTTTTTTAGGTTGCATCTCAGTTTCGGGAGTAGAAAATAAATCAGCTAGGTGAGTTGGTACCAAACCAGCCCTGACTAAGGGGTTGGTTGCCGATGAACGTGTTTGAGGGGTGGAGCTTTCCTGTGGAGGAGTAATCGTTAGCGATGTTGGAGTATCAGCTACACTAGTGCTATCGGGTACAGGTGCTGTCTGGCTTGAATCTGAAGCTGGGGGGGGGGGGGGGGGGGGGGTTAGCAAGTTCGTAGTTTCCGGCTGACAATCTGATACTACGGGTGATGGGGTGACAGGTGCTAAAATAAATGATTCTGCTGACTCGTCACCAGCTGTACTCTCTCCTGCTCCATCACTGGAAGTAGAGGTATCAAGGTATTGATAGCATTCGGATGGTTTCATTTTTGATTTTTCCACGGCATCAGGATTAAATGGAAAAATCCCTATTTTAGCAAACCCAGCTTTGATGTTTGACATGGAAAAAGACTTCTCAAATGGACCCTTTACCACAGATGCAAAATCTCGCTTCGAAACTGTAAAATTTTTCTTTACGAAGCTCAGTGCACGTACGGATTTATAAAAATTATCTTTCAATGATTTGAAGACAGAAACATCAAGTGGTTGCAGTGCATGCGTCGTATGAGGTGGCAAACAGAATAAAATCACATCATTAGCACGAGCCACATCTACCAGATCCAATGTCATATGGGATTTATGGCCATCAATGATTAGGAGTAGAGGACGTTGTGCAGCTGCATGTGGCAAAAAAACTTTATTCATCCAACTCAAAAATAACTCGGAATCAACCCATCCACTCTCGCTTTTAGCATACACTGCATCATCAGGACCCTTAAATGTGTAAGATCCACCAGGAAATGCCTTGGGGAATATGATCATCGGTGGCAATGCTAACCCAGCTGCAGACGCTCCGCACAATAATGTTATGTGGTCGGTTGTTCCATGAGCCTGAGCATACGAATGTTTTGCTTTAACTGAGGTCACTGCCTTCTCTCTCGTTCCATCCAATGGGAGAAAGGATTCATCACAGTTATAAATGCATCTCGGAGAATGCATAAGATTATTTTCAGCAAGGGTTTTCTTCAAAAGTTCAAAATAATCATTAACCACATCCAAATCCAGACATTCAGCACGTCCTCGATCCAACTTGTCTGTCTTTCTTAAAGTTACTTTTGGATTCCGTTTCCGAAAATTTAGCCACCAATGGTCACCTGGACCAAGCTCAGGATTGAATATTGATGCTTTACCAGCACGCTCAGCTATAGACCAGGCAAACGACATAACCATGCGGCGGGTTAGGGGAAAGCCTCTTTCTGCCATGTAGAACAGGTAGTTACACAAATATTCCTCTTCTTCTTTAGTGAGAATTGGATCTCTCCCAGGATTAGTCCCATGTACAACTTTTCCTTTGACCCGATCATCAAGCGTTTTTCTTGGGACGTTGTAGGAAGATGCAGCTTGCGTTACAGTAAGAGATTTATCACCTACAGCCTGCAATGCAGCTTTCATATCACTGTCTTTCCACAGTTTCCTCTTTTTCTTCTCCATTGAAATCCTGGAAAGATAAAACTAGCTAGTTAGCTAGCTAGATAGCTAGCTTTATAAACATGGTTAGCTAGCTAACCGCAACCAAATTTTTAAAACCCATCTTGAAGTCCCTACAGAGACTTATTCAGAGTTCTAAGCCCACCAAATCATAGGCCTAACACAGCTAGACCCGGCAAATACCTTTAGAAGCACATATAATTTAGCTACCCAGGCCCTTTAGCCCGTCGCCTTCGCTTACTCACCACTTCAGGGAGCTAACAGAACACAAAATCAGCACTAACTCGCAACTCCTGCCAGCTATCGTGAAAAAGTGCGAAGTCATCTCGAGCACATGGCCTACCAATCATTTGCACGTGATATGAGGCTTCTAGAATCTTCTTGAAGCTCATTACACCCATTTGGCGATAATGGGTAAGCATTCCAACGTGGCGATAATTGGCAAGTTTACGCTATTAAGACAATGGTAATTGTGTGCCTGTACTTGATCATGATGTTGTAAACATAATATTCAAGTCATAAATAGCACAATATGCAGCGGCTATATGATATTCGTCTCAACATCATCTATAATTTCAGTTTTAATTCTGTGCTAGGTTTTTTTATGACTGCATATGTTGTCCAATCTTGCAATCTGTTTTGTTGATGATTATTCCGTTAAAGTAGGTGTGGCCTTATTCTGGATTGGGACCTATCACTCCATTGCATTTAGTGTGCAGTGTCTTACTCATGTATGTATGTATGTATGTATGTAGTATAATGATGTGTATTATAGTCATAGCCATTTATGGGCATTAGAGTATCTTCATGGTATCATAGCAACTGTATTAAATTTAACTACATAAGATAATCATTTTCTACTCTTTCCCTTCTTGCTGCTATTGAATGAAAAGAAAAACATTATCCTTCTTTCTGATTATACAGCAAGTCACTTGTTACCTAAAGGTACAATAATCAAGAGAGTCCTTATTTACTACCATAAATTGGGAAATTTTCTTATTTTCACGATCTGGTTCAACAACGAAAATTAATCACATGAAAATTACAAAATAGTGTAAAAGCTAATTACAAGTAATGAGCTGTAGCAATGAAAATAAATTAACTCCATTTATTATAGTGTATCGTGACCTGTTTAAATCTCGTCCTCAAACTATTTGATATTTATTCTGAAGGTCAAAGGTATGTTGTCCTGAGGGTCGTTTCTTAAGAGGGGCAGTGCCAGTGGTAGAATAGCTAGGATTTTTATCCATTTTGAGTTCACTGCATAATTATGGTATTGTTTCAACAATTAAAGAGTGATGTCGATTGTATTATACTCACCTTTGCTCTCCTGAGGGGTGTGTCTTGAAGGGGGTGGTGGTAGCATAGCCAGAATTGGTTTCACTATATGTTTTAGTAAAAAAGATGGCAGTGTTAGAGGGTGTTGGTGCTTACCTCTGCTCCCCTTTTGAGGTAGTGATAGCATATCTAGAATTTTCATCTATTTCAGTTTCACTATACAACAGTAAAATAATATGCAGTAGCTAGTGGGAATTTAATGATTTTGAAAAATTAATTGTGAATCTTTTTTCTTTTTTTTCGAAATCACAATGAAAATTTGGTACTCACCTCTGCTCTCCTGAAGGGTGTGTCTTAGAAGTGCCTGTGGGCAACAGACAACCTCTGGAGTGGGAGGGGTTGGTTTGGTTGGAATTTTCATCAACTTTTGTAGGCCTACATAGATAGTGTGAGGTCATGGCGGTCATGGGTACACATGCTGACCTCTCTTTGATGGGGGACTTCCCTCTTTTCCTGTGGCATGACCATACCCATCCTAAGACCACACCCACCAACCCTATGGCCATGACAACTACCAGTGCACCTAGACCTCCAGTCAGAGGAGTGCAGATATAGACTTCCTTCACTTGATCTGTTCCCATCTCTTCTCGTACAGTTGCTACCTCAAGGAGTGTAACAACAGTTCCTATGTTAAGAGCAGCACGGGTGACTACCGTAGGGCGGGTTTATTTTGTTAGGAAAAATTTCCTTCATATCTGGAATCGTTATACTAATGAAAAAAATTGAACAGATAAATTTTCGCACATGCGCATTGAAGACGAAATTTTTCCCCCCACCCAGTTTTTGTTGAAGTGCAAAGGCAGATGAACTAGCTATTTCAAGAGAGACACTTGCATTCGTGGCTATCACGCTATTTGGGCTGCTGCTGTAGGAGAGGGGCTGGAGTGTAGGCGAGAACCAACTAACCTTGTTAGACATCTTAATGTATGGACCTCTCTTTTTAATCTGAGACTCTTCCTGCATCTTTTCAACTGCACAGCACTGTTAGCCACTTCTATAGCCTTTATGGTGTCAAAGCGGACAATGGTCCATCAGGATTGGAGAGATCCAACTATTTGAGAAGAGCCACGAGCAGCTTTTGGAACATTTCTCTTACAGCAGTCTCTAGCTAGCTCTCACACGAAGCGACGTGATTGACGATCTACCACGTATGTTGCGCAAAAAATGCGTGCAAAAATTTATGACAGTAAAAATTAAATTTTCAATTCTTTATACCAACGGTGAAATAGATGAATTTTTTTCCCTGACGAAATTAACCAGCCCTACGGAACTTGTCATTATAAGGTCATTTACTTACTGCATGCCACTCCTGCATAAGTGCATCCTCTATTGTCAAGTGTTCGGTATGTGCAGTTGATGAGTTTCGTCTCATTCCCTGAGCACGTAAAGTTATAGAGTCCTCCATTTCCTTCCCAGCCAAAAGCAAAATATTCTTCTCCTGTAAAATATTCCAGACATAACTACAGCTTAGCTGCTGTGGCAATTTACCTCCTTCAGGGAATCCTAACTGCCTGCACAGCACCTTGGCATCCATCCTACCCCAGTAATCTGTACACACACTCCTCCAGTTTGTTCCAATGCATATCTCTATGCGACCTGCTGTGAGGTTCGCTCCATTTCTCCCTCTCAGTCTGACATTACCATGTTCCTCACACATTTCAAAAGCATCTGAAGTGCAAAGTTAATATCAACTATGACAGGGTAGAGTAGAGGTGAAGACTAAGCTAGTGCCTACTTAGTGGATGTAGCAGCAGCAGCCACAGCAGCAAGACCCAGACCTTCATGGCACTTACGTAGTTCCTTCCGAGACTATTCTTCTGCTGTGTGTATGTGCTTTACAATGGTGTTTGGCATACTAGTGTTGTTTTAGTTTGTTTATGTTATGTGTGTGATTGATTTGGTTTTTTTGGTGTTTTTTTTTTTTCGAATGTGACCATTGGGTAAACTGAGCATGCATGCTCATCCCACAATGCTTGTGTGTGCATGTGCTTGTGTGTGTGCTGACATGTGGTACCAAGGAATACAATAATGTGGTTTTCATAACAATATATTTAAATGCACAAACACAATGGTTTAAATAACACTCTAATTATGACAACTATGTTATCATACCAAGGTTATCTATACTTTCAGTTCTAATTACTAGTTTTTGTGTGACTGTACATGTTGTCCGAACTTGATGACTACTTCTTTGGTGCTGTTGAAGTAGGTGTGGCCTTACTCTGGATGGGGACCTCGTACGCCTGTGCCTCCTCCCTCTCCCTCTCCCCCCCTGCTGGTGGGTCCTGCTCCAACACGTGGTAAATCCTCTCTTCGCCATCCATCTCAACGATATCATGTGTATGGGCACCCCTTTGAGTTGCAGGATTAGTGGGTGTATCATGAGGACCAAGTGAGCCATAGTGGACTATGGGGCATGGCTCAGAGAGGGAGGTGGTGCCATAACTTGGATTAGCTGTCATCTGTGTGGCATTGCTATTGTACAGGAACCATGCACATAAACCAATCAATAATACAATCCATTTATATTACATACACACTACACTGTATTACTGACCTCTCTTTGATGGTGGCTTTTTCTCTCTTTCTCTGACATGAGCACACCCACCCTATGACCACGCCCACTAGCCCTAAGGCCATGATAGCCACCAGTGCTCCCAAACCTTGAGCCAGGGCTCTGTGTTTGGCGGCACTATTAAGTGAATTAGTACCAGTAGTCGTGGCTGTCACCACTTGTGGCATCACTGAAGGACATGTTGGGTTAGATGTCACAGTGGTTGTCACAGTGGTTGTCACAGTGGTTGTCGCCATTTGTGGTATCACTGAAGAACCTGTTGGGTTAGATGTCACAGTGGTTGTCACCATTTTTGGCACCACTGAAGGACATGTTCGGATAGATGGGAATGTGGATATCACTCTTGTACACTCTGTAAGGGACTGAGTACATTCATCTATTGTACCTGCACAAATCAAGTATTAGATTAGCTAGGGAATGACCTACTGAGGAGAGAAAATTATTCACAACATGCAATAAGATGTGATCATCTCCTGAAGTAACTGATGCTGGTAATGTGCAACTATTAGCTTTTACTCAATACCATAGAGTATACAAGAGTTATGTCCTCTCGCAAAGAAGGTGCTTATTGTCACTAGATAACATGTTTGGGATAGATATGACAGTACAGTATATATGTGGTTTTCATCATTTGGCGTTGATAGCATTATGAATCTATTGGAGTAGCTATGACAGTGGTTGTTGCTGTTTGGCTCATTTTAGAACACAGCATGGAACACAGCATGAAATTAGGGGACTGATGAATACATGCATAATATATTAAGAATGCCCTTGCAGTGGGAGGTGGCTGCTCTATGTATATACAGTAGACAATTCATGGATTTTTCAAAATTGCTGCATTAGAAGTAGCTACATACCAAGGTCCAAAGTCTCTATGCTATTTGCACACAAGGGCTGTCTGTGTAAATGGGTAAGCATTGAATTTAAACTGACCCATACATGCAGTACCATAGCCACAGGCATTTCCTGCACATAAAAATTAGTGGGCAGAGTTTCGAACTAGCTACTACAAAGCACCAGAGAAGAGCAACTAGATCCGAGGGTAGCATAAATAGTTGAGCATAAGCTTATAAGCTGGAAAGCTTACTTAATTAGGTTGGAAAACCTACCTTAGTTCTGGCAATATTTATGACTCTCTGCTCTTGGATTCTCTGAAGTGACTAGTTAGCTTTAGTGCTATAATATTTGAAGCCTTTCTGCTTTAGTCTACTTTAAAAATTTGTTCAATCAAGCATTGGATCGAAATTACACTATCAATCTATGTAGAGAAAAGACAGTGTCCTGCTAGCCTAACTGTGTTTTCTTAGCAATGGCTTGGAAGAAGATAATTTTTGGCTCTAGTATGTATGATTGTAGTAAGAAGAATAGAGCTCTAGAGTGCCTGTAAGAGCAGCAGCATTACAATTTTTCTGATTAATGACCTCATTAATTAGCTATGAAAATTACATTGTCTTCCAAAGAAGGAGCAGACACCTGAAAAAGAGGAGTTTTATTTACATGGCTATACAATTTTAGTATACCAGTAGTTGTACCTTGACATCTTATGGTTATATTTCTCCACTGCCTACACTGTAGTTCCACTGTGCATCTCGATTCTTCATGTAGATAAGTGTAATCATTTTTACTCACTCAACTACCTGCTTACCTGCTGGACTCATTTGTTGGCCAATAGGGAGAATTATCAGCAGAATATGAAGCAGTAGTAGTAGTTGATTCATGGTCAACTGAATTTGTATTATTAGTGAGCTAGCATTTCCTTCCCAACTAAATACTATATAGTGAAAGTGTTTACCCTTCAGTAATGCTAACATTTTGTATTGAAATCAGTTATGTAAACACAAAATATACTGACACTTGCTGGTAAGGTAGCTGTCACATTGAAGCAGCCTTGATTCGAAACCAATGCCATGTAGTGTACTTTGAAAGTGTATAGCCGTGAATATATTTAACTCTAACAATGCCTACCCAAAACCACACCCCATGCAACAGCTGTAAGATTGGCAGTATGAGATTATTATGAATGACTAAAGTTCAGTGTTTCACATATCACTGGTGTTGGAGAACTGAGTAGTCCTCTGATCCTGAGAGGGAGCCTGTCCCTCTACTTTGGGTAGCAACTTCATACATCTGTGCCTCTGATGAGTCCTGCTCTAATACATGATAGATCCTTTCTTCACCTTTGTTCTTGACAATATCGTAGGTGGGGATGGCCTGTGAGTTATTAGTGGGCGTGTCATGAGGGCCAAGGGAACTATATTGAATGCAGGGTTGTGGCTGGGAATAGGTGGGGTTATCAAGTTGTACTTCAGATGTAGTGCTGGAAGTGTTGGATCTGCATAAAGAAAGCATCAAGCAAGTATATAGCATCCTGAAATTATACCATACCTTTTCAAAGTTATGGATCTCTTTCTTCTCCTGTGACATAGCCATGCCCACCCTAGTATCATGACAACCATCACTAAGGCCATGAGAGCAATTAGTGCTCCCAGGGCTCCAATTAGGGCTGTGCACTTATCGACTTTCTGTGTTTTGTCTTGTCCTTCTAGTCGGATGTTCCCATTAGCTGCAGGTGGTATGGCAGTGCAGGGGGACTGCTGTGTCCTGCTAGGCTTGATACACTGGGTAGCCACTGCCACAGGAGTACATTGTTCAGCGTGTGTGATGGTTGAGACTATAATATCTGGAGTGCACTGTTGAGTTGCAGTGACCGTTGTAAGCACTTCTTGAGTGTTAGTGACAGTTCTCTCTACTTGTTGAGTGGTTGTGCTCACTACTTGTTGAGTGGTTGTACTGACTACTTGTTGAGTGGTTGTAACAGTCTTCATTATGTATCTAGTGGTTGTAACTGTACTCCGGTGTCTACACCGTCGATCTCTCATACACAATCCTGCAGTATAATGCATTATCCCCAGCACCATTATAATTGGTAATATCATGATCTATAGATAGCATACCTGGAACACTTGATAACTGTAGTGTTATTCCAGCAATGAAGAGAAATAATGTGAGAACTTGTGACTGACTCATTATTCTACATTGTAGTTACTAAGTTTTATAATAAAATGGGGCTTTTATATGTGATGTGTGTGAGTTGTCGTAGCAATTCTGACTTCATTCGATGCATTGTGCCAGAGGTCATGAATCATATACACCACACAGGAAACCAGACAGGAAGTGACAGGACATCGTTAAATATGATGGCAGTACGTACAGTGGCAGTTGTATATTGTACAACTACAAGAAACCAGACAGGAAGTGACATCACATTGTTTAATGGTGCATGCACCAGTTTACTTGTACAGCTAGTGATGTACTATGACCTTCCTAGTAGTTGTATTTCAGTATTAGTCTTATGAATTACTTGCATCTTGTTTTGCTTGCTATAGCTACTTATTAGCTTTATAAACTTAAATAGAGAAAATTTTAATGTGCTGGTATAATCATTGAAACTGAAGCGGACAAGCACAAACATTGCATTACTGTGTTTATAATTGGACAACTCTATCTGATATTTTGAGAGGATAGTCACTCGTGCTGGAGTACAGAGTACCTACTGCTCTATGGAGGGAATGGCTGAGTTCTTACTCAGACAGGGGACCTCATATGCCTGTGCCTCCCCTTCTACCCCGATGGGCGGGTCTTGTTCTAATATGTGACTCTCCTCACCATCCCCGACAATGATGTCATAATCTTGAGTGGCATCTTTATGAGTAGTAAGTGTGTCCTGCAGACTGTGCGAGCTGTACTGGACTGAGAGGCATGGCTGAGTAGGAGTGATAGTAGTGGAGTAGGCGGGGTTAACATGGATTCCCAATGTAGTATTGACTCTGCAAGCAACATCAAACAAAAATATTCATTTTTCCATTTTCGGTACAAGTAGCTATACCTGACCTCTCTTGATCATTGGATTTCTCTCTCCTCCTGTGATATGACCATGCCCACCCTATGGCCATACCCACCAGCCCTAAAACCATGAGTGCTGCTAATGTCCCAAGACCTCCAGCCAGTGCTGAGCAGTTGTCGACTTCCTTTGCTTGATCTTGTCCTGTCTCTCGGGCGTTCCCAGTAGGTCCAGGTGGTGTGGCAGTGCATGTCCTACTAGGAGTACACTGTTCTGTGTGTGTGATAGTGGAGACCATTCTTTCGCCATCTGGAGTGCACTTTTGAATGTGTGTCACCATTAGTTGCTGGGTTGTTGTGATCTTTGTGGTTGGGCTGCACGGTGCAGGAATAACTAGAAATTGAATTATAGATTCCATGATGCAGGCAGACATTAAACATTTTACATTTTACATACTATAAGAATATTGTTTTCCCATTCTTTTAATAGTGATGTTGCAGGAACCTACATACATTGATAGGGTATAATAATTTCTTTCAAGTGGTGATATCAATATTTTATGTAGTTACCTGATTGTAGTTTTTCATTTAGATCAGCTCTCTCTTCACTCTTTGGACACATTTGCTTTACTGGACTTCCACTTTCATTCAGGCATGTTAGTTGCCATGTTAGTTCAGTCATACACAACCCTACACAGTTATAAATAGTTCCTTCATAATTATTATACTCTAAGATGGTGTCAATAGCTACCTGGAATACTTGATAGATGTCCAACGGTGAAGAAAAATAGAGAAACAACTAGTGACTGGTTCATAGCTACACCCAAGGACACTCACTGCTGGCACACTGTGGAGTAACTGACTGTGCATGCACACTATTGTCATTGTTATCTTAGCTGATTGCTAATGGCCACTAAGTTTATTTTCAGTGCATCGAGTCATCAACTGTTGTCATAATGGGACAGAGTAGCTATCCTTATAGTGGCCTAATATATAGGTAATTAACCTCCCAATAGAGTCGACTCATGATTATTTTATACACTCTCATTTTTTGTGATATGTGGGTCACTGTGATGCAGTGTAAAGCAATGGCTTCTCTTTCTCCACCAGAAGCCATCCAACAAGAAACACATTTCCGTACCCTCTCAGTTTCCAACTAGCAAGTGATGCACCTCCTGTTCACTGGATAGCATCATCCATACATGATCTCTCGTTATGAAGCCATTCATAAATCTGACTTCCTCTTGCTATAGGTATTTTACATGCAGGGTAGGTCTGAAGTATTATATATTCCATTTTGATGACCACTTACCAACTATACTCCATTAAACGAAACTAGCTAAGAGAAAGACTGAAAACAAATAATTAAATGAGCATGATGAAATGAGAGAGTTCGAAAAGGTTATGGTTATGGTTCTCTAAATGTAATAGTAAGTAGGATCAGGAGATGTGTCCCGAAGGTCATCATTGTGCTGTTGTAGGGGGTTAGTCTTGATGGAGGTGGTAGCAGCATAGCTAGGATTGGGGTTCATTTCCTCTTTCCTGCTGCATTTTGGTTTCAAAACATGTTGAATTAGTTCTTTATCAGAGTAATAGATTTGGATTACTTTATAGGAGATATAGCTTACTTTTGGTATATGTAGAGAGGTTTATTCTTTGGATGGCAGTTCTACCATTTAGCTGTTGGTATTGTACTCACCTTTGTTGCTGCATCTTAAAGAGGCCATAGCTGGGATTTTTATCTATTTCGGTCACACTGTTGATCCTGCATGGGGTATGAACTATCTCTAGCCTTGTTCTCAGGCTCTCACTGAAGAGGAAATATAAGTGGAAATGTGGGGGTGGCTCATACATTTCCACTTCACTGAGAGCCTAGGAAAGAGGCCTGTGGAGGGAATGACTGGGTCTTCAATCTGACTAACTGGGTGCCTCATATGCCTGTGTCTCCTAAGGCTCTACATGTATACATAGCATAGCAGCATTGAGCAAATTGTCAAGTAGTAGACACACTAACCTCTCCTGGATAGTGGATTTCCCTCTCCTCTTATAACAAGACCACACCCATCCTAAGACCATGCCCACCAATCCTAGCGCCATGACAGCAGTCAATGCCCCCAGACCTCCAGCCAATGCTGGGCAGTTGTTGACTTGATCTTGTCCTCTCCTTTGGACGTTTCCATTAGCTGCAGTGCAGGGGGGCTGTTGTGTCCTGTTAGGCACCACCCCAGTACACTGTCCCCTCTCTGTCACTGTGGTAACCACTGCCACAGGAGTACACTGGTTTGTGCGTGTGTTGATGGTCCTCACTATTTGTTGAGTCTCAGTATGGGTTTGAATTTCAGTGACAGTACTGGTTTGAGTCACTGGATTGCAAGTTGAGTTAGATGGTATTGCTATTATGAAGAGAAGTATTCATGTATGATACATCATCCCATTTTTTATTCAAGGCCCAACTGCATATATACCAAGTAGAAAATTAATAAGCACCTTAGAGAAGAAGCTAGCATAGCAACATCAAGAAGTTCAATGCAGTTGGAATATTAGTAAAGGTAATAATTTTGGTAAGGGATAGTCAAACACGTAAATAGAGTATGTATAGTGCAAATTCTCACTAAACAAAATGGCAGCTGCTATTTGTTGTTTTTTTTGTTTTTGTTTTTTTTGTTTTTTTTTTACCATAAAACATGTTCCTTTGGAGAACCAGCCTGCAATATCCTATAAGAAAATAATCAAGGCATAGTAACTGTACTAACACTACACATACTTACCTGAACTTAAGCTTATTTCAAGGTCGTTTGGGCAAGTATTATGACTCTGAAAATTTCCATTGCTACTGCATTGTATTTCCTTCTCACAATTGCATCCTGCATTGGTACGTACTTTAATCATAATAATCTACAATAGCTGTAAGTAGAACTATTCCAGTACTATGGAGAGCAGTATGAGATATAGTGTCCTGTAACTGACCAATCAGATTGCTCTATTCAGCAAGAGCTATGTTCTGATATCTATAATGGATATTACTATAGACGTTTAAATACTTGATTGCTGTATGACTGCTCCAATGATGAGGACAAGCAGAGTAATAAATTGTGACCAATTCATAGTCCCTTTGTTCTGTAACGTACTACTAAGGTGACTGAAGTAGTTAATGTGAACTCGGAAACATTGAGATTGCCATAATTATAGCTAGTTAGAGTAGCTTTAGATCGGGTTCATTTCCTCTTTCCTACTGCATTTTGGTTTCAAAACATGTTGAATTAGTTCTTTATCAAGGTGGCAAGGCACAACTGTTTTGTAGGAGATATAGTTTACTTTTGGTGTGTGTAGAGAGGTTAACTCTCACTCTTAAAAAGCATGCTGTTTATGAAGGAAATGATGTATTCATAATGGGTACCCAGGACTCAAGCACATTCTTAGCACATTGGCTTTGTTATATGAACAACATACTGGCCTCTTTGAGAACGAGGCTACAATGGAGGAGACTGGAGTGATTGATTGATTGCATATCAGCAAACTATGACCTTATCAGCTCTCTATGTTATTGTATGCAAGTGCAGATATTTTAGTTCGTATAATAATTCTTTATGCACTTGTATAATTATAGTGGTCTAGTATAGGGGTAACCCCCAATAGTATGGTTAGTATTTGCACACTTTTGTCTCAAAGTGATGTGTGGGTTACTGTGAGCACACTACTATAACAATGGCTTCTCTTTCTCCATCAGAAGCCATCCAACATTAAGCTACCCTCTCAGTTTCAAACTAGCATTGATACACCAGTTAATTTACATTCAGGATAGGTCTAAATAATAGTTAGACACCGAGGCCATGAATCTACGGGATTTAGAAACCTGAAGGCCCTTGGGCTGTAGAGGCCGAGCGAAGCGAGGCATCTACCCAAGGGCCTGAAGGTTTCTAAAACCGTAGATTCTATTGGCCGAGGTGTCTAACTCATTTAGACTATATGCGTGCGCATGTAGTTACCATTAGTTACCTTGAGAGAATATTAATCTTCATGGCTGAACTAGACGACTTTTTCCCCTCGTTCTTGTCAGCAGCAAGGTCAGAGGTGAAGAGGAACTGGGTGTGGCTGACCTTCTGTTGGCTTCTAATGAATCGTTTGTCGGCGATGAAAAGCTTCGTAATGCAAGCTAAGTTGAAACTACGCTTGGAAATATGAACTTACTATGAACTTACTATGAACTTACTATGCCGTCTGCACTACTTTCAGTACCTTTTTAGTCTTATTTTAGCTTCGTAATGCAAGCTAAGTTGAAACTACGCTTGGAAATATGAACTTATATGAAATATGAACTTACTATGCCGTCTGCACTACTTTCGGTACCTTTTTACTCTTCTTTTAGCTTTGGTTGGAGCTTCCTAACACCAGAATACAAGAAACTAGCTTCTCTCCAACTTAAGTTCGAAACCCCGCCCACTATCTTTACCGTTCAAGTTATCATTGTTGCTATTGTATCCAAGCTAAAAATGCAGTTTGTGGTTTTGCTTTCTAAGTGCCTGGGGCTATTGTGGTTTTGAGTTCTAAGTGCCTTAGGATTTTGTGGTTTTGTGATCTAAGTACTTATGTAGAAACTTGCAACTGACCAATCAAATTGCTCTATTCAGACTAGGTATAGTCTAAGTAGGTTTATTTCATTGCATCGGTGTACTGTAATTTTTAATTTTCATTGTATTATTAACAATAAAACTAGCTAGCAATTGAAGAGGGAGTACTGGTAGTTCATGGAGGTCATGGTTATGGTGCAGGACTAGGAAATGCGTTCCGAAAATGCTGTGCTGTTGTTTGTCATGATGGACAGGAGGTGGTAGCATAGCTAGATGTAGGGTTCATTTCCTCTCTCCTATTTTTGGTTTCAAAAACATATTGATCAGAGTAACAAGACAGTAAAGGCACAAATGTTTTCGGAGATACAACTTTGCTTTTGGCATGTAGGGAGGTGTCATTCTCTATTGTGTCCTTATTTTGGAGGATCCTTTGGAAGGTCCTTTGGAGGGTCCTTTGTTGGAGGTTCTACTGTATAACTTGGTAGTGTTTATTGTTGTGTCTTGAAGAGGCCATAGTTGGGATTTTTTGGTCACACTGTTGATCCTGCATTATCTCTTGAGGTGATGCATGTATAGATACTGACCCTTTCTACCTTCTCTGGCATGACCACACCTATTCTAGAACCATACCCACCAACCCTTGAGCTAACAGTCCCCCCAAATTTCCACCAAGGGCTGTAAATTCTTCAGCATTTCCTCCAACTTCAAAGTTAACCAGTGAGATGTATGTCACAGTGGTTGTCATGGAGTGTGGTTCCACTGTGTAAGTGACAGTAATTACCTCTATTTGTGTGGGGTGTGATCTCACCATGTACGTGATGGTTGCCACGGATATGGTGTTGCTGGATGTGTGACGGTGGTTCTCACTAGGTGTGATGATTCCACCAAATATTGTGTGATAGTGGTCACTATTTATGTGAAACTGCTTCACTGATGAATAGATATCTGCACAGAAGAAAGTCATCTCACTGATGAATAGATATTGTACCTGCACAGAAGAAAAGCAAGGAAATTAAGAACAGGAAAAGCCTCATACAGAAACTGGCAATTAGTTTATTTGCTTTCAAATAGTGCACACTATGCGATATTGACTGAAAGCAAGCTTGTACTGCAACTCTTTATGTTGGAGCCAATAGCTGCTCTCTGAATAGAGCATGTGCATTTCATCCAAAAAAAGAGATCAAAATGGGCCCATGATTACAGAGCAGTATAGACATAGATGTCATGAATTGTGCATGGGCTTGCTCTTGTACTCCAGAATGGTTTTGATACTGTGCTTGAAGCGGCAATACCCTAAAGAATAGACAAAATAATAGTAAATTGTGCTGTACTTTATTCTTATATTCCAGGAATTTTGATACTATATTTGAATCTTAAAGGATAGACAAATAATAATGGAGACTAAAGTATTTACAAAGCACAATGTACCCAAGCTTAGTTGATGTAATCATTTTGGAGCATGTAGTAGTACTGTGATATTTGGACTGCTAGCTACACTGTACTTTAATAGCATCCTGCACATGCAGATACACACGCAGTCATTCATCTGTATCACAGATTATCTGAATGAGTATTTTTACCTGCTGAACTTCTTTGCTGTCCATGATTAGAATCATCACCAGTAGAGTGTGGACTAGTATTCATGGCCAACATCAACTGGGACTCTATCTCCAAGACTTTTATGCACAAGCTATGAAAGCAATAGCTCTACTAGCTGCTAACAAAAGTGTACTTTTCTTGTGTATCATGTGCACTGATTTTGAATTGGCCAGAATCATGTGACCAGTGTTTAGTGAACCTTTTAACTTGAGTTTAGAGCAATAACTCAGTAGAGATATTGAATTCTCATATTATCAGCATGTTCCAGTCTCACAAAGATCAGGTCCTCTCAGTTCTAGAAGTACAAAAAGGATGCTTGTACAAAAATAATATAAAGGTGACTATGTGCTCTATATGACAGATTATACAACTGGTTTACATGGTCCAGGTTGTTTCATATTCTGCTGTGAATGTAACTATCACTGGTGTTGGAGTACTGAGTAGTCCTCAGCTGTTGGAGGGCCTGTTGGTCTAATTTTGGTGGTGACTTCGTACACCTGTGTCTCCAATGGGTCTTGCTCTAACACGTGGTAGATCCTTTCCTCACCATTCTGATTGGCATGGGGAACTCGAGTAAGTGTATCACGAGGGCCAAGTGAACTGTATTGGACCAAGGGGGGTGACTGTGAATCATTGTAGGTGGGGTTATCAAGTTGTATTCCTGATGAAGTGCTGGAGGTGTCAGATCTGCAAACGATACAATAATAATAATAATTATAGTGAATATCGAATTATATTCACCTTTTCGAAACGGTGGATTTCACTCGTCTCAATCTCCTACTACATGACCACAACCATCCCAGAACCACACCCACCAGCCCCAAGGCCATTAGAGCTGCCAATGCCCCCAAACTTCCAGCCAGGGCTGTACATTTGACGGCTTCTTCTTGATCTAGCCCTGTCCTTCTGACATTCCCAGTGGCTGCAGGTGGTGTCACAGTGCACTGTTCCCTATGTGTCACTGTGGTAACCACTGGCATAGCAATATCTGGAGTACATTGTGGAGTTGCAATGACTGTTTTCACTATCTCTTGAACGTCTGTCACAGTAGTCTTTACTTCATGGATGCTTGTGCTCACAACTTGTTCAGTTTGAGTGACAGTGCTAACTACATGCTCAGTTGCAGTGACAGTTCTCTTTACTTCTCGAATGCTGATACTTGCCACTTGTTGAGTGTATGTGACTGTACTGACTAGTTCTTGAGTTCTTACAACAGTGCTTACTACTTTTTCAATGCAGTGCCCAGGGCATGGCTTTGGCCTCATACATAGCCCTGCATAATAATTATATGCATAATTCTGTTATAATGGTAGCAAGTTTTCTTTTAAACATACCTGGAATACTTGATAGCAGTATGACTGCTCCAGTAATGTAGAGAAGTCGAGTGAGAACTTGTAACCGGTTCATAGTTTGCTTGTAGCTATAAACTCACATTCACTCAACCATAGATAAAACTGGGCACACAATCTAATCAATTTCCCCGTATCAGTAATACTATTTATACAAACACTACTGACTTTATGACTAAATACCATAATAAAGCTATGTAGCCAGCAGGTCCATTCATAGAGTCACCACAACAGTAGACCATACAGGAAGTGTGTGTGTGTGTGTGTATTGCATGCAGTTGTTGGTTTGCCTTCAAGTGCATTCATTTACCACAAGCCTAATAAAGCAGGCGCAAGCATTCCATGTGTGCAGATATTTCCGTGTGCATTCACAGATATTTCATGGCCTTCACAGATATTCCATGTGCACTATCATTCACGTTCCATATGTACTATATATAACCTTTGCAGATATTCCATGTGCACTATAATTATAGCCTTCATAGATACTCCATGTGCATTATATGACTCAGGGTTTCATACAGAGGTAGGGTCTAAGGGGCTTCCTGGGATTCAAGTTTCCCCACCCCAGAAATTTCTACACCTTTTTCAGTCGCATCTCTAAAGCGGTCACTTAAAATTTGCTTGAAGTTAATGTACAGTGATTGTGATGTATTGTTGGAGCCTCCGAAGAGAAACTTGCTTTGAAGAGCCCATGCAGCCAGACTGCTTTGGTATGAGTGGGTGTAGTCATGCAAAATTTCTTGACCTATCAAACTCTCAGTTCTTGTTTGACCATGGGAACTAGATGTTTGTACTTGTATCTTGTATCTTGGTAAGTGTCTCAAAGTGGCTTTGTTTTCACTGCAAAATGGCTTTGCTTTCTCAACAAAAACTATTGATGGGTTTAGCTGAAGGTGCTTTTTTTTTTTTTTTTTTTTTTTTGAGTAGAATTCTGGCCCAGATTTTAAAAAAAAAACAAAAAAAAACCAGGCCTGCCTTTTCTTTGAACCTGGGCATGCTGTGCTGACTCAGAAAAATGTGTTGATGATGTAATCACTGCATTCTTAAGCTGCTGACCATAAGTCACACCATCCGACTCATTTTATCACTGACCCCTCATATGCAGTATTTTGGGGGGAAACATCTCCATATTTTTTTTCATAATGGATATGGGGGGAGTGGTGGGAGGAGTGGGGGCTGATAATTATTAATGTAAACTTTAGTCTTGAATAAAAATATTTGATACCAAACATATATACATTATGATCATAACATTGAGAGTGTGAGTAATATAATTCATGTGCTTTGTGTATCTTCACTTCAAATGTTTATGAGATGAAATTGAGCTTATCTTTTGACAATTCTTTTATCTTGATGCGTGTAGTCACTTGTGCTGGAGTACAGAGTACTGCTCTGTGGAGGAAATGGCCGAGTCTTTAATCTGACTGGGGACCTCATATGCCTGTGGTTCCCCTTCTACCCCAATGGGCGGGTCTCGTTCCAACATGTGATAGATCCTCTCCTCACCATCCTTGCTAATGATGCCATGGTTACCAGCAGTATCTTCATGGGTGTGATTAGTAGGTGTGTCTTGAGGACCATGGGAGCTGTATCGGACTGGGGGACATGGGGTGCTTGAGGAGTAGGTGGGATTATGAAGCTGTGTCTCATTATCGGCTCTGCATGTTTACATAACAGAATTATTGTAGTCTTTAAGTAGTCAACATACTAACCTTTCTTGGATAGTGGATTTCCCTCTCCTCCTACAAGACCACGCCCATCCTAAGATCACACCCACCAACCCTAGGGCCATGACGACAGTCAATGCCCCCAGACCTCCAGCCAGTGCTGGGTAGTTGTTGGCTTGATCTTGTCCTCTTCTTTGGACGTTTCCATTAGCTGCAGGTGATGTGACAGTACAGGGGGGCTGTTGTGTCCTGTTAGGCACCACCTCAGTACACTGTCCCCTCTCTGTCACTGTGGTAACCACTGCCACAGGAGTACACTGATTTGTGTGTGTGTTGGTGGTGCACTGCTGACTGATGGTCCTCACTATTTGTAGAGTCTCAGTGGAAGTACTGGTTTGAATCTTAGTGGTGGTATGGGTTTGAGTCACTGGATTGCAAGTTGAGTTAGATGGTATTGCTATAAAGAGAAGTGTTTATGTATGACACATCATCCCTATAATTTTTTATTCAAGGCCCAACTACATATATACCAAGTAGAAAATTAATAAACACCTTGTAGAAGAAGCTAGCATAGCAGCATCAAGAAGTTCAATGTAGTTGGAATATTCAGTAAAGGTAATAATTTTGGTAAAGGGTAAAGTGGCAGCTGCTATTATTTAATTTCCTACTTGGTTTTTATTTATTTATTTATTTACTTATTTTTTCAAGACTCGACCGCATACTAAGTAGAAAAAATATAAGTCTTATTCATATTTACAATGTATGATTTGTTTTACATTACAGATATGTACTGAGAGAAGCTGTCCAGGCAATCATTAAAAAAAATTTTTGTAGCAAGTTAACAGGTGAAAGGTCAAGAAGCACAACTCTACTCTCTCACTACTGTCCCAAGTCACAGATTATTGAAGCTGGAAGGCCATAACCTGATAAAAATAGGAAACATTTCCATAATACAAGCAGTTGATTATGACCTAGCTGCTTTTTGTCAGCTATTAAGCTGACTCACCTGAACCACATAATGCCTGTACACAAGTCTCATCTCTGTCTGCAATCAAGGCTTGCCGCTACAGGAGAAAGCTAAAGAACTCTGCTTGCATGTGTTCTTAGATTGCATGGTAAAGATCGTCAATATGGAGACAGTAGTATAATTAGTAAAGCTGACTAGATATACATCTGAACCACATAACGCCTGTACACGCTGCTGCTTAGAGTCTCATCTCTGTCTGCAATCAAGCTTGCTGCTACTAGTCTACGTACAGGAGAAACTCTGCTTGCACGTGTTCTTAGATCGTATGGTAAAGATCGTCAACATGGAGACAGTAGTACAATTTCCGACCTGATGCGCAGTCCAAAACAAAGTAGAGTTAGGCGCTCTAAGTTAATAGCATGGAGAAGGACGAAGTTGCTTTAGAGATCTGTGATGGCAGCGAAGCGCTGAGGTACTCAGGGAAGGATCGCGCTTTGATTATTTACATTACGTATTTCTTTTTCTTTTTTTCTACTTGTATGTGATATGTAATTTTTTCTACTTAGTATGTTGTTTTTTTTCTACTTAGTATGTAATATCTACTTAGTATGTAATTTTTACCATAATAATAATAATACTCCATGTTCTTTCGGAGTACCAGCCTGCAATATCCTATAAGAAAATAATGAAGGCATATAACTGTACTAACACTACACATACTTACCTGAACTTAATCTTGTTTCAAGGTCATTTAGGTTTGGGCACATATCATTATAACTTTGAAAATCTCCATTGTTACTGCATTGTATTTCCTTCTTGCACTTCATGCATCCTGCATTGGTACATACTGTAATCACATACACTCAGTTCTTGATATATGTAGCTATAATTATAGTGTAGCTATAGGACTGTTCCAGTGATGACAAGTAATAGCTACTATGGAGGGCAACTGACCAATCAGATTACTCTATTCAGTAAGAGCTATCCTTCTAATATCTACAATCATTTCGTAGCTATAAGATTTGAGGACAGGTAATATTAACTACTATGGAGGGCACTGTGAGATATAGTGCCCTGTAACTGACCAATCAGATTGCTCTATTCAGCAAGAGCTATGTTCTGATATCTACAATGGAGTATTGAGTAAGTACTTGATTGCTGTATGACTGCTCCAATGATGAGGACAAGCAGAGTAACAACTTGTGACCAATTCATAGTCCCTTTATCACCATGTGTTCGGTAACGTACTACTGAGGTGACTGAAGTAGTTAATTAGAACTCGACTACAGCTCCAACATCAAGATGGTCATATAATGAGAGTAGCTTTAGCTGCAGCTAGTTTATATGAGAACTCATTGACAACCAGTTGAGGATGTTGTTTTATCAAAAAACAAGAACAAAAAAAACAACACTATTATGCTCAAAAAAACAACTTCATATTAGCATGGAGAGCTTTCTACATATATCAGTCCAAATGATCTCAAAAAACGAATAAAAGCTCTGAAATTTCGTAGGAATGTGATATAGCTCTAGGCTCATGCAATGGGTGATGTTACTACCATAAATTTCCAGCATAATATATAGAGTTTCAATGGGATTGTAGGAAATGTGTTTCATCTCTTGCTGGGGTTAGGGAGATAAAGTAAGTTTCTATTTATCATAGCTGTAAGCAATACGTAGTTGTATGGGTAGAATATTCCATACCAGAGATGAAGCACTTGAAAGTCAATATATTATGGAAACTATGATGTAGTAACACCATTCATCTATGACCAGTCATATCGACAGTCAAAATAACTCCATCATGAGAATTTGATGTAGATAGTTATTTCAGAGAGCATAAGTTTGTCTATAATGAAACATGCAGTTGAATTAAGGGCATCTATCATACTGCTTAGGGTCGTTAGAATCAGAGCTTATGATTGCCCCCCCCCCCAATAATGCAAATTGATTGCATGCATATCACTTACAAGGATGTAAAATTTGAAATAGGAGTACATTGCTTCACTCACTAACTGCACAGTCATGTAACTTCTTCCCTTTATACTACTACTGTCATAATTAACATATGAACTGTTCTTTTGAATGAGGTTATATCAATAAAGAGCCATCTGTGATTGTGCATAATCTTATTTTTAAATTTCAATATTATGATGAGGAAATTGTTTTGTGACGATGCGTGACCAATGATAACGATTGCATAATATTGTCATTATAGTGGGGTTGATTTTAGTAGCATACTCAAGTCCACATACATAGACATGACAGTTGACAGTCCGGGTATAAATCAAATCAAAATCAGCTAACATGACAAATAGTCCCATGACTTCCGTCGTGACTGACTTTATACTGAATTTCAGCCCTAACACTAGCTACTCTGTAAAGGAATGAAGAAAAGAATGCCTCTAGCTAATACCCGATATCTACCCAGCACTGTCACATATGGTGTCATTATACTTCTCTTTACATAAGCATACATAATACCTTAACTTGCTTGACTTGTTCCTGTATGAAAATTCTTTGCAATGTGTAATTAGCTAATTACAATGAGCTGTATTAATATGAACATTTATTACATAAATTATTTTTAACATGAAATATTAGCTATGGTGACCTGTGCTCAATGAACCATGTGCACCAGATATGACCACCTCTCTCCTCTTTTTTCCCACACACATACATGCCCACAGATTGGTGATCTGTACTCATGTGATCCCAACAACCTCCAATTATCCAAGGAATTCTGGCCTCTCGCTGACTCAGCACTCCAGCAACCCAGCCTACATTCAAGGTAAATTAATACAAAAAAAAATTGCTCCATTTCTATTGTTATGGGGCTAGCTATTTCTATGGTTATGGGGCTAGCTATTTCTGTGGTTATGGGGCTAGCTATTTCCATGGTTATGAGACTATTTCTATGGTTATGGGACTATGAATTTCTATGGTATTGGACATCAGTATGATACTAGGAGAGGCTATTCCTCTCATTGCATAGAAATAATTAGCATAATAATGTAGAAACCTAATTCCCAATGATATGTATACAGTACCCCATAACCACATTATTGCAGTACACCATTCCACTGGACCCCGTTACTATAGCATTCTCTCTCCACAGAGCTCCACATTGGCAAATCAGCTTGTCCAAGTTCTTGTCGACCTGCAGCAACTTTCTACCTGCTGTACTTTTCTCTCCCTTCATGCAAATGTTGTGTGGTCTCTCCTCTTCTCCTCTCACTGCTCGCCATGCCTTTATGTTCCTCAAGGCCAACAGCCCAACACTAGGTCAGTAGGGTAGACCCCCGACACCCCTGCCTGTATGCCCAACACTAGGTCAGTAGGATAGACCCCTGACACCCCTGCCTGTATGCCCAACCTTGTATCAGGCATACAGGGTGGGGTGGGGGGTCTCAGTAGGACATCTCTACCTGTATGCCCAACACTAGGTCACCCCCAACACTCCTGCATGCTTCCCTCACCTTCCATAGCCCAACACTATGTCACTAGGACACTGTCTATGCTATAATGCTTGAGGGCATTTATTTATATAGTGGGTGTGGCTTATAATGATATATATACTTTAGGAGGGGGTGGAGCTAGTGCAGCCATTTCCTTGGAACATTTCTTCAAGTCATTGCGGCAGTACTACCTTGGTCTTCGGAATGGGGGAGGGGCTAGGGCTCCGTCCACAGGCTGTGCCATCTCTCCTCAGGAAGTCCAGGGACTAAAGGACATGCTCACCCTTATCAGCACCATTGCAAAACAGGTCAGACAGGTTTTCAAGTGAGAGTAAATAAATGAGGGATGACTATCTAAGACTGGTTTCCGGGGTTACCCTCAGTAAAAGGATCCCTGAAAGCAAGGTCCGTGGCTATGTGTATGGCTGGTCTGTATGGCTGAAAATGGTTGTCCCCACACTGCTTTGCATTTCCCATACTCCAAACTGAACGTGTGTAGGCTCCTCCCACAATCCTTTGCATTTTCCATAGTGATATACAGGGTTCTGCTCAGGATTCTTAAGTGATGGCCAAAATTTATTTTTCCATGCCTACTTTGTTGGTCCCTTTGGCCATCACTCTGATAATGTACACGCCTAAAGTTACTGCAGCTAAGTATAATGAGTGGCCGAAATAGCCAAGTGGTGGCCGAAATGACTGAGTGGTGGCCAAAATGGCCACTGTCGACCAGTGTGGGCAGAACCCTGGATATATAATATACATCTCCATAGATAGATATATATATACTCCAAACTCTTACATGTAGGATGAGAATGCTCGTAGGGTGATGTATGAAAATCAATCCTGGTTACCAGTGGCCTCGCTCTTCGGACTGATTGGTTGCCCCATCCCTCGTGACCTCAAGGCTAAAGTCCTCCAGACTCTGGCCACCTTTGCTCTCTCTCCAGAGATAGCTGGTTCCATGTGGCACACCCTTGAAGCGGCACAGATCCTCAACACTATCAACACCCCTGGAGCCGATGGAAGGAGGGGTGTGGCACCAGGGGTATTTGGACATCAAGTGACCCAGGAAGGAAGCATTGAGGTAAGAGGGAAGAAATGATTAAAGTTACTAAGTTACTAAGAGTGATAGGTAACTACTGTTTGTGTCTACAATACATTAATCATGTACAAACACTTTCAATAAAATTAATGCTACTATCTTTCCCTAAATTGGGAAAATTTCAAGTGGTGTTTACAATATTCATAATTGTGACCAGGTTTGAGAAATATGGTACAATTTCACGAATTTCAAGATATTAGTACCAAATTGAAGCATTTTCATATAATTAATTTTGAATACTCAACCTAATTATTCATGGGGTATAAAAGTCCACATGACTTACAGGTGGAGTTGGAGGAGATCGAGTCAAAGGTTGGGGAGTACTGTCTGACACGCTCATTCCTAAACCTCCTCCTCGTCCTCGTTGAAGTCCCCATCCCTCCTACTCTGGGGGTGGGGCACAGGGTTCCTGGGTTCCTTCCTTACCTCAACTTCATCAGGGACACCGTCTTTGTGAATTTCGACTCGCGTTGCTATCAGGATACTAATGAGAAGGCAAGTGTAAAGGTCATGTGATTATGAGTAATTGACCTTTCAATATTGTTGCTTTTGTTTTGATTTATTTGTTTGTTTTGTTGTTGTTATTGTTTTTGAAAAGCATATTATACATATGTACCACTTGCTTTGCTTGCCCAGTCATATGACTTCACTATCTCCATACTATGAAATGGCTATAGATATCATGTGACTTACAATTTTGTTATAGTGGGAAGTGGGCCGTCTGGCTCTGGATATTATGTCAAAGCTGCTCAATTCCCATAACGTATCTTCAGATGACTTCATGGAACAGAAGTATAAGCTTCCTGAAGGAGGCATGTCCACCATCCCTAAACCTCCAGGTCATGTGATCATTGAACACATGCTAAATGACTCCAAACTGCTAAAAAAGGTAAAAGCATGTGAGACGGTTGTCAGGCAATATAACAAGAGCAAGAGTATCTTTCAACTTAATAGCTAACATGACATTCATAAATTATTTGTGGCAAGGTCACGAGAGAGACCATCTCGGTGTGCAATATTACTGCTGACCACTGGCCATTTTTTTTCTCTTTGGCCAAACAATTTCAACTTTAGTCGGATATTCTATCCAAGAAGTCACATCATATAGATATACTCAAGAAGATAAATGACCAGCAAAATTGCTAATCAAAGTTGAATTTCAAACTAAAATTCTTATTTTGCACACTGCATCTTGGAGGGTGTACAAACCGTTATTCCTTAATAACATGTTCAGACTCTCTTTCCAAAGATTCCTTTTACCATGATTTGATTATACTCTAATCAGATACTGTCGGTATTGGATGAAGCCTTGAAAGTGCTGTCTGCATCTGGCCCCGCCCCTCCTGAAGGCGTGGCACATGCTGCCCTGCTGTGTCTGCAGTTGCTGAAGGCGACACTGGAAAAGGAGGAAGAGTTTCTCGACTGTGCACGACGAGTCAAGCAGCAGAAGATTTCCGTGCCACTCCACCAGCTATTGCTAGGAGTCAACCCATACTCTGGCAAGGCCGATCACATGCTCAATATTGCACGGTCAGTATGTCCATGATCTTTTTTTCTTTTCTTTTTTTTTTCTTTTTTTTTTCCCGTCAGCAAGATTGGCACAAGGTTCTCTTATGGCCCCCACATTCACACATAGAGCACTCACACTTGAAATGGAGGTGCATCTCTTGTTCCATGGGCCTAGGCACATGATCCCCACGGCCACCCAACTCCATACAGAGGAGTAATATATGATAAAATTAAATAGTCAGTCTTGAACACTCTCTCCACACTGCTCAGGATTTTTTCAGTGGGGGGGGGGGGGGGGGGGGGGGGGGGTGGGGGGACAGTTACTATATCCTCTTTTCTCTATACTTTTATATTGTAGTTATGTGGGTCTGACCAGATGCAGTCCTGAACTTGCCCTTGCTGCTGTACAAGTCTTGCATGGAGTCTCTCTATCTCCCAAAGCCGGAAAAGACATGACGGCCACCATTGTTGGAAACAAGGTAATGTTAGTAGCACAAGTATTGTAAGCTGCACTGCACTCACTGTTAGTTAAACCTCCCTTATCTGACCTCCCAAGTCATTTTATCCAGATATTGATCATCAATCCTATCCTACTTACAGTGTGCAATATTACTGCTGGCCACTGGCCATTTTCCGACCATTTTGCCAGACCGGGCATTCTGTCAGAACAAATTCAAGAAGTCTCATTCATTGATAAATCTATATATCTGATCAAAAGTTGAATTTGGTCAGACAAAATGTCTGAAACTCTTATTTTGCGCACTATTTTACTTATACTATTTTGAGTTTTGGGCAAAGCAGAGTAGCAGGTACCCCCTAAAAGGTTTCATCACATTATTGTACATGCTAAATGTTTTAAATAGAATTCTTTCATCTCCTACAGGAATCTTTTCCCTCAATCATCCATGGTTTTGTAGAACATTTAGAGACAGATATTGAGCCACAAGATCCGTACGAAGGTGTGTACTATCACATGACCCACCCCATAAGTCACATGACCCTTTTTTTTTTTTTTGCATATAATAGTCCCACATTAATACTTCTGTACTCATAGGTGCTCCAGACTCCTTGGACACGGTTGCTGGGGTACATCGTGCCATCCAATTACAGATATTAAAAATGCTCTCCTCGTGCATCAACATGCCTGCTCCAAATATTGCCCACCTCCTACTAGGATTTGAGATGGGTAACAGTAAACATATCTCTGAGACTACCCTCCAAGATCCAGGTCAGTTCAGTTCTAGCCACTCGTTCAGTGGAAACCTAGGACATTCCTATATTATAATATCATAATTAAAGAGGAGAAATTTAAACCTATCTCTCAACAAAGGACAATCTATGTATGTATATGAAGTGGGGATACTAAGGATGTGGTTAGTAGAAGTGGTAAGGGTAACTTAATGATAAAATTGTAGCAATCAATAATTTTTGGAAAGCCTTATGGTGACCTTACCAAGGCCTAAAGTGTTGTAAAACAATTTTCATCCGTAATAAAATTATTTGAAGAGGGGAGATGATTCGGGAAGTGGGAGGGACTCTATACAAGAGAGGAATGTCACTCCAAACCCAATGTGCCTTATTACTGGTCCCTATATAAGAACGTCATCTACACCCCTTATCATAAGAACACAACACATAATTTTCAGAAAGCCTCATGGTGGCCTACCCAAGGCTTGATTACAGTGAATCAACTTGACACTGGGACCTGGTGCACTGTTAGTCTAGTTTGAATTTTCATTCTGTCAGGGTAGCCCCTTCTGGTTTAGAAAGATAAGATTAAGCCAATAGTACAATAGTGTATTAGGGTAGTTAAAGTCTTGAATGAAGTAATCCTGTAATGCACCCCAAAGATCCCAGTGGTGTAGGAAGATGGTTCTCTTTGTATAAAAAAAAATATGATTGATAGCTATTTCACAGTAACATAATGTGATAACAGGGCTTGATCCAGGGGTGGGACTGAGAGGATTGCAACCCCATCCCTCCTTTTGTTCCCAAGCCAGGCCTGTAGCTAAAATAGTGCACTGACTGTGTGCCCCATAAATTTCGACCTAGAAAATACATCCGTATTGCACTGTATTTCTTTCGAGGGCACACGTAAAAACACAATAATTGTTATTTCCTTTAAAAATCGCACCACACCTGTGACCATGCACATAGAGATATCTCTTGGAAAATAGTCTATGTATACATGACACATCTGTATAAATTCGGGTACTAACTGTTATTTCCTTTAACTGTGACCATGCGCATGTAACTTCAAAGATCGTCTCTCTAGAATTCAAAAAAAATCATGTATACAAAACACATCCATATTTGCACTGTTGCACTTTCAAGGTCACATGTTAGATAACTATTACGTATTTCCTTTAACAATCACATGCACATATCACTTCAAAGATGTCTCTCAGAAAATAGAAAAAAGTCTATGTATATATGGTATTTCTGTACTTTGGCTAACTTGCATACTAACTGTTATTTCCTTTAACAATCACACCTGTGACCATGCACGTGTCACTTCAAAAAGTCTATAATTTCAAGGACTTGCATACTAACTGTTATTTCCTTTAACGATCACACCTGCGACCATGCACATCCGTGTCACTTCAAAAAGTCTATAATTTCAAGACTTGCATACTGTTATTTCCTTTAACGATCACACCTGCGACCATGCACATCCATGTCACTTCAAAAATATCTCTTGAAGATTGAGTGTAGCACATAATTTTGGGGACACCTTCCTAACAGTGCATGAAGCAAGTCACACCTTACTACCCAATAATGGGTCCTCAAAGAAAAAATCCCACACCCCACCCTGTGTGCCCCTAGCCCTGTAACCCCACCTATCTAAAATCTTGGATAATCATTTAGAAGGCTAACATCCAGATATGACTTCTTTTCTTTAGTGATATAATTGCAGCAAAATGTGATTTTAGTGCGATGTAAGACCATCCACCCTGGCAACCCATTGAATCACACTCACATGGTATTTGATCACCAAAATGACGATACAGTTGCTAGGCTTACTAATGAAGTACAGTTGCTAGGCTTACTAATGAAGTGTGATTCGTACATCTATTGTGTGAATCTTGTCCTTGCAGTGTTGTGGATGTACCTGATATACATATTAATGTTGCAGCAATCACCCACAACATCAAAGTAACCAGTGCCTAGATTTTTAGCAATCACAATGTTCTAAGCATCGAGAGACCAGCAAGAGAAAGTTCACTTGACTCCTCTTTTACCAATCATTATAGCAGAGGTGCACTTCATTTGCTAGCCAAATAATGAGGACAAGGTCCGGGGTATAGTAGGGCATTTGCAAAAATGTCATTATCTACAATCAGCTCCGAAATGGTTCCAGCTTTAATTTATCATCATTTGATGAAATTGTCCCAAATTTCTATCATGTATTTCATAATGATAGGACATATCCACACCGAGTTTAGAAGTGGTTTTTAAGTTGTTGTTATTGTTGTTGTTGTTGTTTTTAAAACCTGGGATCATGTTACATATTTGGCATGTATCTATGTGTAGGTGTATTTGGATCTCTACGCACTTGCCTGCACTCCATCTTGATGCTGGTGGAGCATGGTAGCGGGCAGACTGCCGGCTCCAGCTGCCACTATTCCTACCCACAACTAGCCGAGCTCTGCTACAAGGTGTTATACCAGCTATCTTCACACCAAGACCTCTCGATCCCAACCTTACGTTACCTCAGAAACAACCATGACTTCCTCCACACTCAATTGACTCATCTACCCCTCAATCCTTCTAATTTACTCACTGATAAGGACGGCCAGGACATAGGGGACGGGGATAAGCTTCCCACACTCACACAGATCTCTCTCCTCCATCAGCAGGCATGGCTGCTTCGTTCTGCAGCCATTGAGCTGAGAATGACAGTGCTGAATCATCAACGCTCACACACTCAGCGTCTTCTGAACCTCCTACTCAGTGAACCCAACAATGGGAACAATGGAGAGCAGTTGGTGGTGGGCCTGGCCGGCAACCAGGACCAAGTCAAGTCTGACTTTGAGTTCTTGCAGGAAGGAAGAAGGAAGATTTTGGTGCTGCTTGATATGGTGGATTTCAAGGAGTATCCCACTCCACCTTTCAATCTGGAGTACTTTGACCTCACTGCTGTAGAGGGTGCTATAAAACTGTGTGAATCTAAGGTATGTCAATTAGTCTACCATAAACTTATGAGTTTTTTTTTTGCCCCCCCCCCCCCCCCCCTCCTCTTTACATATCTGTTTGTATGCAGGAGGCTTTGAGTGGAGCAGTGTATTATGATGTGAAGGCAGTGCACAGGATGCTCATGAACGAACTGAATGCAGCACAGACCCCTTTCCTAGCCAGTCGTCAACAGAGCATCATTGAGGTGTGTGCTGATGCAGCACTTTGAAACCAGGGAGGAAAAATACTCCTTATTGGGGCAAGCACAGCAAACTTTTCTTCCTCCCCCTCAAAGAGTTGTAACAGTTTTATTTTTGGACAACCATAGCCTAGCCTGGGTCAGCTAAGCATGTGCCACGTGCTTTATTCCCTATAGGTCTTTCATGATTTACAAAGTCCACATAGCAGGGTTCTCCCCAAAGGGTGTTAGAGAGGTGCAACACCGGCCCATTTTTCTCTCATGTGGTTAAACAATGTATTTTAATAGCCACAAGAATATCAAATCCTTTAATGTGGTATTCAAGCACCGCTCTGATCAGCATAGAGGGGTTCCACTGTATTACTATGAGATGATATGATGTGCTCTAATAGGAGATTCACATGATTTTGAGGGTTGTCGTTGAGCGTAACCAGTTGCAAAGAGCCTCTCACGTTGCTGTGGAGTTGTTCGAGTCATGGAGGCAATTGGTGGAGATCAGCCTGCACGCCATGCTCCAAGACGACATCAAGAGGGAACTCAAAGTGGCCGTCCTCTTTGAACTCATCCAGGACTTGCTGATAAAGGTACAACACATACTGTATACTCTAGTGGGGAGTTTGTGATAATAATCGTGTGATTGTGCCAGTAGAATTGTCCATTTTTGATACTTTAGCATAATACATAACTGTCATACCTAAAATAATTTTTCACATGCACAAAAATATTAAAACTGTTCATTGCTCTCTCTACATTGCATGCTATACTGTTTTGCTGTTGGGATCCTGCTCAAACTGACCGTCTCTCCTATAGTGTGTATTACGTACCTACCACGACTAATTCCCTTATCATTTTCAAAAGCAAAAAAAAATCACACAAGACTCATTTTCAAAAGCAATATATATATCCCCCTCTCTTGTGTTAGGCTTCACACTGTGACTCTTCATCTCTGACTACCTCTGTCAATGGCGTGATTCTCATCCTTCTCTCTCACCTCCGACAAGCTGTCCTCTCCGGTCCCATACCATCTGAGGAACAAGGTGGGTGGGGTCTGGCAACACTCCATTTTCATGTAAACTTTTATCGCACAATACACATCACTGGCTTATGCATTCATGTACCCTTTACCCGATAATGAGTTAGGCACGTGGTAACTAAAGAAAGGTAGAAAAAATGTTTCTGCAAGCTTCAAGAACTACATGTGGAAAGTCATCAGTGTGTATATAGTTTCCCTTAAACTCTATAATTTGTAATATGGACATAAATGACCTGTGGCCTGCCTTGTTCTAGTACTAATTCTCAGCGTTGGGCTAAAGTTCATTATTTATTACAGAAAGGACTGGAGTAGTTGTTAGTTCTTGATCAACCTCCTCTTTCTCTCCAGACACTCTACTCCCCTCTCTCTACTCTGGCCCTCTGCTTGCCATTATGCAAGGCTTGATGGAGAATGTGCTGAAGGCCCCAGCCGGCATGCAACAAGTTCGAGCCTACCTGTATGGCTCTCTCCTCTACTACCTCACCATGACCACCAACCAGCACGGAGAAGCAGCTCACCCTGGCAGAGGTGAGGAGAAAGGGAGTGTGATAGTATATCACTCTGTAGGAATGAAAGAAATGGGTTGGGCTGCTCTCATGAGTGCCTTATTTCAAAACTCGCTAGAAAAAGCACCCAAACAGTGAGTCTATCGAGTGGACCACACAATCTTTTTTCAGTAGGACAAAATAGCTATTCTTTTTTGGTTTCCAGAAACAACACTGAGTTTCACTCATGTTGGAGTGAGAGATTTTATCAACTTCTTCTGATATTAATTTTGATACCTTTGCATTAATTATAAATAACATCTTATAAATAACATCTTCCCCAGCTCTAGCAGGGCCGCCGGAACCGCTCCGGCTGGTCAGGCCAAAACCGGACCACTCGTCGATCGAACAACATTGGTAATGGTCGTCAACATTAAAAAATTGCCCACGTGTTCAACTGTTAATATAGGTGGGTGTGGTTATAAAGTGGGCGTGGTCGGTAAAATTTTTCAGCGCGCATATTCAGCCTGACCACCTCAAAATTGCTTCCGGCGGCTCTGTCTAGTATGTCAATTTAATGAATCTATGTCATGTATCCATTGATATTGATGAATGTGTCTTGTATGTTTAGGGCCGCAGCGATTATGGCAGCCTGATAGTGAGCAGAATACAATGGCTGCAACTAACCTCTCTGCTCTGAACAGCTTTGGGGAACCTTTCATGGACGTCCTGTGCAAAAATGCCTGCAATGGACATGATGTAGCTCGTGTAAGTCTATTCTACCTTTAGGACTGTGGAAATGCATTAATATACGTATAGGTTTAACACCTCTCTCACTCATCCAGAAATTCCACTAGAGGTTTTGATAAAGGGGAATGTCCCCTCAATCAACTACTATTGCCCCCACACATAATATCCTGTCCTCTTCCTTCTCCTCCTGCCCCCTCCCTCCCACCCCTTCTTCCTGTCCCCCTCCCCCTCTTCCTCCTTTCCTGTCCCCCTTCCTCTGCCCCCTCTTCCTCCTTTCCTGTCCCCTTCTTCATAGATGCTCTCACTGTGTGTGCTGGATGCCATAGTGAGCCTTGACTGGAAGACTGTCTGGTTGAAGTTCATGTCGGAGAATGGCTACCTGCAGACCTTGTGTGCTAGTCTGCAGTGGGAAGACGATGGACTTAAGAAGATGCTCCTCCCAGCCCCAGAAGCCCTCAGGGCTCTCTATATCTATGAGTCAAAGATGGTGAGCAAACTACACACTGTCAACTTGTAGAGATTCAGTGTTAGAATCTCTTTGTTAAGCAACATTCAAATCACTTCAACCTAAGTTTGTGTGTATGAAGGGTTGGGTTTGGAATTTGTCCAGATAGTATTGTTACAGTATTGGTCTTGCAAGCACTGGCTGGGTGGTTCAAGGTTTCCAGTAATCCATGGATCAGTGGATTGAACTGCTTTAGCATTTGATTCTTCCCCTGTCCAGTAATGTTAAATATAAGTTATATCTAACTGTATGGTGCTTAAGTATATTAATGCCATAGACCCAGCCAACTTTCTTTGAAGTTTCTTAATCTGGCCCGCCCTGCATTTAGTATGCTAGGGGAAACACTGACAACATAACCTATGTAATTTTCTGCTTTCTATGCATGAAAGTTTGCTCTTGCTTGTCATTGACTTTCTTTTGTTAATTAACACGTGTGCAGGCATTTCTGACTCGAGTGGCTAACAACAGTGTGGGGGCTAGAGAACTCACCTCCATCAATGCTCTCAACTATCTCTCACAGTGCCAGTTCATTGACCTCCGACCTAGTCACCATGACAGCGGCAATCTGCTGAATCAGGAACAATCCTTCATTCCATCTGTGTCTGAACGCTATCAGCAGATGCTTTTCCCCTTGATGAAGTTTCTCCTAGCCCTCTTGACCTGCCCAGGCTCCCACCACAAAGATCTCACCACACAAGTCACTTCTCTAATTGGAGAGCACTCTGATGTTTTTGCTGCCATCCTGAAGGAGCAACATCCTGTAGTTACCATGGCTACACTCCAGGAGCTAGCCCTGGTTACTGCTGTTATTGGTCATTCAGGAGTAGGTCAGTATAAACACTTAATGTGTAGCTACAAGCACATGTGTAATAAATTATTACAGGTCATGATTGGTCATCACAATCCTCCACTCCCTTTGGGTCTGGGTTGATCCGACTTCAGCGTCTCATGCTCACGCTAGTCCCACAGTTCTGGTGCAAGCAGGTGTGTGAATCAAGTTGTAAGTATTTGTAGTATTGCTAAGTCTGTTTTTTATGGGTGCAGAATTGGCATACAATTGTGGAGAAAGCTGTGAAAGGTGAAGATGACCCATTTTGTTCAGATGAAGCTTCTCTTCTAGTCCAGGAAATCTCTGCCAACATTGTGTCCTATTGTCGGGTTGCCATGACTATGGGTGGTGAGTTTCCATGAAGAAATCTATTCCGTATTGCAATATAGTACACCACTGTATGTACACTATGCCATAATCACTATTGTATTATATGTATGTACCTATGCACAATATACTATTGTATGGTAATAAGAACTATTCTACACTTCTATTCTATTAGTACACTGTGGTATGTGCACTGTATTGCATTATGTACAGGTACGGAATTCTCATCACCTTACTGCCGTATCTTGCTAACCCCTGACCTGTCTAAAGCTTTGTCTGTGCCCCCTAATCAGGACCCCTTTGCACCTCGCACCTCTGCCCCCTCAGCCGTCCACCCTCCGTCCCTTGGTCTGCTGATTCAGCATCTGAGGGAGTGTGCAGAGGCCTACAGTTCTGTGTTTGAAAGTTACCAACATCACTCCAAGAAAATGGAAGGCACGAACCCTCTTTCATCTGAAGACATTCGCCAGGTATGGAAAATATAATTCTTTATCTGTGGAAATTTTTCTGAAATTAATTTTACTACTACAAATTCCATGACCCCACAATACCTATGCAGTTGTTGCCTCGTTCTATGGTGATTGAAAAAGTGGCTTTTACTCAGCAGCAGGCCCTGGCTCGCAAGCGTCTCAAGACCCTGATTTCTAACAAGAAGCGAGAGCTCCAACATTATGCATGTATCTGAATCCTAAATACTGCTTGTTTGGGGGGATGGGGTGGGGACTGGAGAGCGGGTTCATTCAGTACAGCTAGCGACATGCTACACTACATACATCATGCATTTGAGATCCTCCACAAGTTGATTTCAGAGTGGGAGGGGGAATCTTGCCCCATGTTAATAATATAGCAGCCCTTGACTTATGATACTGCAGATGTGGTGGAGAACCTTCTGTACTTATTGTGGAGGCACCTCCAGTTCTACTTGGTACACTGTAAGCCCATGGACCCTGAGCTGAACCTTGGAGTTCCAGGCATCAGGCATACTGCCATGAGAAAACTCCAGGGTGAGATAAAACTCCTTCATCCACACTTTATAACCCCCCAACCAAAAAAGAGAGACTTTATGGGCAGTATTCAAGCTTGCTTTTGTTACCGTTTTCAGATAATGTTTCTGTTACTGTTGGAGATTCCACCTTTAACCTCTCTGGTTTGACTGAGGGAGTGAGACCACATGATTTAGAGCAGCTCAAGTCCAATTCCCTCAAGTGCCTCACTGATGGTTTCTTCAAGAAGCTTTTGGACTTGGAGGAGGTGCTTTACTTAGCCTGCCTAGATTGCTCTGGTTATTACAAATATCATTTCACCTTGTAGGCACAGCTCCAGGAAAGATCAGAGATGAAGATTGGGTTCATACAGGCTCTAGTGAGGCGGATAAAAAGACTTTTGAAGCTAAAAGCTACAGTTAGACCTTTGAAATGATAACAGTTTTAGATAATGAAATTCATTGTTTTTTAATTACTTTTGCGCATGCTCAATGAGCTCGTGGATTAAGATGGCCTCCCGGTTTTCGGCCTTTACATAATGGCGGGGAAACTAAAATTCTAGCCTAAGTTAACGCTCATGTGGTGGTTTTAGAGGCAAACTGTCAGCTCCTAACCGTCCCACCACAGTGACTAAAGCTAAGGTTCACCGCTGGGGCCAAACCAGGCTGCCATGAGCGCTAAAGAGAGCGGAGAAGACTACCAAACTGAGTCGAAGAAATTTTTGGCCAAACTGTTCGACTTTCACCAGAAAAATGGGTAAGCGCGGGAGTAATGAAGGGAGATATTCACGTAAAGGGGGTGGAGGCAGGGACGAGCGTGGGAAACAATTATTCCTGTCAGTTAGCTAGTAGCTTATAGGCGCTAAGCTATGGCTGGGAGTACCCGTTTGTGCCTTTGGTTGTTCCCTATCTCTCAGTCCCTGGTTTATTTGTTTGTGTGTCATAGCAACTCCAATTTCAGTGAAGTCAGGGTCTTAAGAATGAGGCAGCTGACATGTACAGCTAGCTATCATTGTGTTGGGGCATGAACCCACTGTTTTGTCTTATGCTATGGTTGTAGCACTACACTTCGGCGTATTCCCACTCTTGGAGGGCGGGAGCTGGACCTCTACCACCTCTACAAGAAGGTGGAATCACTGGGTGGGTACGAAGTGGTCTCCCAAGGACGAATGTGGGGAGAGGTGGCTCGAAGTTTCAAACTTCCCCCTTCTGTAACTAGTGCCTCGTATGCCATTAGACAGCACTACGTCAGGTGAGTTTGGTAATCACCTTTTACCTTTGGGGACAACAAAAAAGCATTATTATCACATAGCTATAGGCTGTACCCCTCATATTGACAAAAGTGTGTTGTAGTGTGTAATAGGGAGCTGTGTCAATGGGGAACCAGAGATTTATCCTTGGCATAGGCCAGTAACACTAGCCAAGGCTCAAATTGAAGTATTGTAAATGCTCAACACTATTGGCGTTAAATGAAAGGAGAAACACATTTGTTATTTCAATAGGTTATTGGAGAAGTTTGAAGCATATGAAAAAGACCCAAATTTCTTCAAGTCACTCAAAGCACCAGTATCATATCATGCCGTTAACACTCCCAGTTCCTTGTCTTCCTCCTCCTCCTCCTCTCCTTCATCTGTCCAGCCTCGTACTTCACTCCCTTTCCTCTACTCCAAGAACTTAATCTTTCCTTCTGCTTCCTCTCCCTCTCCTTCACACCCTACCCCCAGCATTACTGCTTCCAAGGACAAGCCCAATGGAAAAAATGGAGGCTATGACAGACTGGCCCGCTCCCTCCTATCTGGTTACCCCAATGAAGTGGACTTTGCTTTCAATGTACTTATTATAATGGCCTACAAAGGACCATCAAGTCTCCCCATTACTGAGGTCAGCAATATAAATGTGAAAGTTTTCACGGATTCACACACACAAAGAATTTGAATGCCACAAAAACTTGTTTACCACAATGTTCCATTACACTGAATACTGATGTGGGTGGCTTCAAGACTACAAGGGTTTTACCTGATTGGTGTCTTGCTTTTGACTGCCACACAGCTCAGAATCAAGGAAATCATTTTTTAATCCTCTTCTTGTCTTCTGCAGCTTCCTTACCTGCTGGATTTGATATTGGCTCATGTAGCAGTCTTTCCTGCTAGTGATACCTATGGTAAGTAATAATTACAATGTGCTGGTTTTCAATTCAGCTCATTTGCATCAGATGACTATGGGTTAGAAGCTCTCTATCATCACTGCTGGCACCTCAATTCACAAATCAATTACTTAGAGGTAGGTATAAAACATATTTTCTTATTGTATATGCTATGCATGGCATCATTTCCTTTTGATGTTCATGTACAGTTAAGTCCTTGCATCCTGAATAATTTGCAAATGTCATATTTTTCATGGTAGGCACAAGACCTCTTCAGCCTCATACCCTGTATAAATGTAAAGTGTATTGGTTATACTCACTATGGTACTGTACTTTGCTATCACTTTAGTTTTGGGCAGTGACTGTGCCAGAGTGGGTTTATGCTGCTGTCCACTCCAACAACTACAATACTTGTGAGTAGCTTACATGACCTATGACCTTTTCTCTTATGCAATAATACATAGCATAGTTTGGGAACTAGCTGTTAATGAATTTGTGTTCCATAAGTCAGGGCTTCATTTGGGAAGGGGGGATTGTCTGCCCTCCCCCCTTGGAACCTTGCTATGAAATTTATGTAATGGGTCAAAACATAGTATAGTGTGAATGTCTTAAGTTTGAAGATAAGACATACCCTGACAATGACCCTCTTAATTAAATTAATCCCCCCCCCCCCAAAAAAAAAATAATTATATATTTTTTTCTTCTAAATGAAGCACTCCTTAAACCTAGACATCCTGTTAATTGTTTTGATTATTTCTTAGCCCCCCACCAGTACAATGGCTTATTTGCTTCACGACGTGAATTGAGTGAGATGGAGGTGGAAGGTTATCGTGTCAATCAAGTCGCTGCCATTCTCAACAACCTCTCCCTGGATCATAAAGCAGCTGAATTTTTGTCATCTCACAATGGAGTGCTTAGTTTCCTCTTGTTGGCTAACAACTGTTGCCTTCCAGAAGTGGCCTCTACTGCTATGGATGTGTTGGTCTCGCTGGTTCCATGGATCTCTCTCCCCTCTCCTCTTGGCTTTGACTCTCTAGCTGAACTACTCCTTCATTGCATGCTTGAATCTCTCTTGTCATCTGATCGCATGATAATTCTTAAAGGTACCTGTGATCCTTACTTGATATACTAAATGCAGGGCGGGCCACTCTGTTTGGATAAAGAAACTTCAAAGAAAGTGGGCTGGGTCTATGGCATGGATATACTTCAGCACCCTATTTGAAAGTACAGCTAGGGATGACTCTGTACTATATTCAGTCTTAGCATATACATACATACCTATTGGGTATGTACTAGAGGCTTTCCACCATCTTGTACATATGGGATATGGTAGAGGAACTGATTCTATGCATTTAGGGGTGGCATAAATTATAGTTTAATTAGAGGGTTTTACTCTTGGTTATACACATATGGTGTGTACAGGTTTCACTCTGCATAATTGCATAGATGGTGATATATTTTCTTGAATACAGGTTTAAGTGTACTGAGTCAGCTTTCCTGGGCACCACCTAATGAGGACTTTATGGAGAATATTCAAGAAGAAGTGTGGCAACAACTGTTCCAACTCCTTTTACTACCAGATATTCAATTGGTGCTACTATGTTTGGATACCCTTTACCAACTTACTGCCCATGGATCTAGGCGTGCTACAGCTTCAATTCTCCAAGTCAGAAGGTGAGTCACGTGCTTAGCTCAAACTATACCTCATTGTTGTTGATATGAATTTCCCTAAGGACTACCTGTAAATCTGTATGTCTCCAGCTCCCAAAATAAGTTAAGGGGACATGTACTCCTTAGAAGTTATACCCCTATCCATCCCAAATACCAATAGTTGTAGGTATCGCCATTCTAGGCCATGACTGATAATGATTTCCCAGATAAATGAGTAATTTAGAAGTTCTGCTGTGTCGGCTAGGCCACAACTAATTATTATACACAAAATTCCCACATTTCAGTGAAAAAGAAAGCTAATTGTTAATAAACAGAAGTTGGGATATGATATTTTGTGCAGGTCTTGTGAGATATTAATTTCCTTATTAACATTGGACATACGGAGTTTTGGGGATGAAGCTTTGAGAAAGATTCAGGTGGTGCGTATCACTCAAGCTCAAACTTCTTCATCATCTTTGTCCTCTGTTGCACCCCTGAAGGCAAATTCCGAACAACGCTTCACACCTACCAACAGAAAGTCTATGGTTACTTCTCTTCCTTCAATGAAGTCCAGTGTTGGAGTCTCTATTCTCAATCCTGGTGGCTCCACTCCAAGTTCCGGATCCAAAACTGTGAAGATTGGTAATTGTGTTATACCACTGATGCCAAAAGCCACCTCATTATCACAGGGGCACAGTTCATCTCCCCCTAGCCGTATTAAAGGTCCAACTTCAGTGACTATTCAGCAAATACAGAATCTCTTGGCCAAATGTTCCGGTACAACCACGCCCACACCCACCAATTTACAGGGTTTTGCAGGAGGAGGTTCCACCATCACAATAACTGGGGGGTCGAATATCACCATTCATAAGTCAACAAGTCCCCTTCCTAACAGCAGGGTGTCCCCTGAACCAAGCAATTCTAAGTCTGTTGGTAAAACGAGCAAATCTGTCAGTAATCTATTGCGTTCCTACCTTGCCAAGAATGCTACTTCTCCATTGCCATCTACATCTGCCACTCCATCCCCACCACCTTTCACAGCTTCTACAATACCCTATACCACTGCCACTCCATCCCCACCACCTTCTATTGCTGTTGGATCCCCATCACCTTATATCCATGCCAGCTCCTTATCAGTGACTAGTACAGCAAGTACTGACACTGTATATACCCCCACACAAAATAATAGAACTCCCTCACCGATCACTGTAACTCCATCCCCACGAACCACCTGTACTACAGCTCTCTCTTCACAAACTGACAGAACTCCCTCACCAGTCACTTTTACTTCTTCCCCTCAGACAAGTTCCTTACCAGCATGCAGCAATGGCCTCCATAATACCTCTCTCTTCATACAAACTAACAGAACTCCTTCACCAGTATCCCCGCAGACCAGTTCTTCACTGGCTGCAACTGCATCTTCACAGAGCAATAGCCTGCATACTGCGGCTCTTTCTACACAAACTACTAGAACTCCCTCACCAATCATAATGACTCCATCCCCACAAGCTAGCTGTGATCTCAACTCTGTAGCCATCTCCATACCAAGTTTACCAACCGTGATGGTTCCTGATAGTAATGGCTTCACTATGTCCATGTACAAAACTCCCTCTCCAAGTGTAGTGAGTACGTCACAGATGGAAAAACCTCCCTCACCAACTGATGGTTCTTCTATGAGTCCCTCACCAGCAAATGACTCTTCTTCATGTGCATCCAATCCTAGAACTCCTAACAATTCTTCTGGTAACCCCTCAATATCCATTAGTGCTCCCTCACCAGCAAATCAGTCTTCTTCAAGCATACCTAACTCCTCACAGAATCAGACGAGAACTCCCTCACCGGCTAATAACTCAAGTACGAGTACACCAAACCCCTCACAGATGAATACTCCCTCACCAGCCAATGACTCTCCTCTGAGTACACTTAGCCCCTCACAGATGAAAGCTTCCTCACCAGCCAATGACCTTCTTGTGAGCATATCTAACCCTCTCTCACAAGCCAGTGACTCTCCTGTAAGTGTACTCAACCCTTTGATCGTTAGAATTCCTTCCCCAACCAATACCATAACTCCCTCCGGTTCTTGTGAGGATACACCCATCTCCTCCTCTCTAACGATCAGAACTCCCTCTCTAGTTCAAACCAGCAGCAACAGAAGTCCCTCACCGGCTGATGTAACTTCTGTGAATACAGTGATCACCTCCGAAACAAATTCTGTTCTACTTGATACTCAAACCTCATCCCAAATTGGAGATGAGAATGTACACATTCCTTTCACAGCCAGTAACATTCCCCTCCAACTCCAAACACAGGTACCCCTTCATACCAACAGTACTCCCCTCAGTACAGGAGTAGCTCTACCGCAAACAAACACGCTAGTCCTCTCCCAAAGCAGCAGTACTCCATTACTGGTCCCTTCCCAAACATGCACAGGACTCACTCAAAGCAGCAGTGCTCCTTTGAATCTGCCAGCCCCCTCCCTAACCAGCACTTCACTCCCAGGCATACTGTCTCAAAACTGTACTCCTTCAGGTGTTCTACAAGCGTCCAAGGAAGAAACCTTTGCTACTGAGTGGTAGGTCATTTAAAATACTGGGGTGCTTTATTTAGAAAAATGGTAGTGCCTTGTTCATTCAGGTATTCACTACATGTGTGCATCACATATCCTCATTCTGAATCATCAGACCTCATATTCTGTGTACCGTAAATGCTGACACCGGGTGTTATTTTTGGTAATATGATGTAGTAGAATGGGTGTTAGAATAGACGCCGGGTGTTACTATAATGTAGTAGAATGGCTAAATCAGCACCTGGAACTACTTTTATATGGGGTATTATAAGTGCAATGATCCTGCAGTATTGGTTACTGGAATAGGGTGTTACTTTCGTCTGTAGTATACACAGAAAAAAATTTTCTTGAATGTTAGGATTAGTATTTTTGTTAATGTCTAGAGATAATGGTTATATCATTGTCTGTCATAGGCTGGAGTCTAATTATGAGGAGTGTCGAGGAAGTTACGTGTCCCAGCTAGAAATTTACTCTCTCTACTTGCTGGTCACCACCAAAACAGATCACCACACTCCACTCAGCAATACTGACTTCAACACTCTACTCAGGTACATGATTATTATATTCCTACTTTCCAACAAATTATGAACTTGTGATTATAATATGCAGGAAAGTATTTCCTAATGCCTTATCTACTCGTGTCTCTGTGGGTAACCAGACTGTCTACATGATGGCTGGCCTCTCGAGCAAGAGAAATCTAGGCTCCCTGAGCTTGCGTGATGCAATTACAGTGCTAGCACCAGTCAGTTCAGCCTCAGCAAACACAATCACTCAACAAACAATGAAAGACTCCAGAGGACCACTGAACACTGGATCTACTCCTTCAACTGGTCAAACAGGTTTATCTGGGTTGCGGATGGACTATTCCACTCAATCACCACTCTCTATTGCAAGTAAGGCTGCAAGTGATGCAGAGAAGATTGGTGTAGTTACTATGAATGGTATGGAGGTTGAGGAAGATGAAGTTTTGGAAAATGTCGGAAAGGCTAAGCGGATCAAACTGATGGGAGAGGATATGGACAGTGTTGTGAACTCAGTGAAAGAAAAGGTCAATTCTCCTTCTTCCATTGTGCATAGGACATTGAATACTGATGCTGGAAAACTATCACTCAGTGCCAAACTAGAGAGACTTGTGGCTAAGAATCACCAACTTATGTACCATGCTCAAGTGGAGAGAACTCCGTCCCCTTCCTTTGGTGGTAGCACGTCTTACTCTTCCCCTGTTGAATCCAGAAATATGTCCCCTACCCCACTGGCCACACCTCCCTCACATACCGAGAGTTCCATGGACAGGATGAGTGTAAGTCCTGCCCCAAGTGACCATTCTCTCAGTGGTGCTGATCACCTGGAACAAAATAGAAAGTTGTGTCAGTGGAGCAAGTGTAACAGGTGTGTGTATTACTGTGTATGAAAAAATATTAAAAGCCATATCATTACAGGTGTTTATTTGCTTATATACTTCTTGACACACCTAATAATGTATTGACTGTAGGTTTTATCTGGATTCTCCCTCCCTTTTGGATCATGTGGTCCACACCCATCTCTCTTCCCTTTTCCGATCCCCTTGTCTGTGGACTGGCTGTTCCAGCAAGGCCACTCGAAGCAAACCCTCCCTCCTCATCCACATTCAAGTCAGGGCAGATGTAGTCAGCTGTACTTGCATACTATTTTAGTGATGAGGATGAGGACGTACACTTTCTTGTCCCCTAAGATATCCCTTTAATTAATCAGAGTAGTTACTTTATCTTGTCTGTATTGTATATATTGTATGCTATGGATGTGCAGACTTGTCACTGTAATGGCGAGGCTTATCCACCACTCCCCAGCGTCCAGAAGACTTTGGCCAGACTCAAAGCTGTCCCCCAGCTAGAGGTACATACATATGCGTTAAGTTTAGTATGTATGCAGATTACCCATTTGTTTGTCAAGTACATTATTGTAGGGACTACCCTGTAATCATCATTTTATCTTTAAAATTATAGAAGGATCTTGAGAACCCTTTGACTAAAGCTGTGCGATTAACTTCAGCTCTCATTCTCAGGAACATGGTGCAGTGTTTACCTGAGGCAAGACAGTAAGTACATTTCGATTGGTCACTATAATGAGCCCATATTGCACAGAAGGAGAGACAATAATTTTACTATAGTAACCAAAGAAAGCACCACAGCTAGCTCAACAAAAAGTGGTTAGTCTCTTGTATACAGATCATAAAACATGTAGTGACTAATAGCATAGAGTCGGGAAATATTCATTTCAAGGCTTCTGTATTGTTTTAGGATGACCAACAGAAACCCGTCAGGCCAATACTGCCAGCCTCAAACTTGAACTGAATATTTCCCCTCATTGCCCTCCCAGTCATGCAATGATATTGTGTGTGGCTCTTAATAATAAATCTAGCCATAACATAGCTGGATGGACTATACTTAATATTTACTTTGAAATATTGACCATAATTAAATTTCTTCATGCATAACACTAAATAATAGGGACTTGAGGAAATTTGAGCAGGTGTTATGTCAAGTGGCATTTTCTGAGAGTGAGGCCAGCACAGCTGCAGCTCAGTGTCTACACTATCTCCACATCCCATCTTGACACCATGGACTGTGTCTAGAGTGTATAGCTAACTAGCAATGTGTGTCTGCAAAAATCTATTATGTCACTTTATTTAATAATTTATCATCTCAAAAGTATTTTCTTCCGCATCATTTTCCATTTTAATAATGACAACAGCAATCCATTGTCAATGTTTTAATATACAACTGTTTTTCAAAAAATTGCTCTGATGAAAAGCAAAGCATAATAATTAACTTGTTAATAGCTGCCACGACTTTAATAATGCTAGCTGAAACAACTTGTTTGTATTGGCTGGAGCTGGAGTTCAGTGCATGTTTTTTTTTCTTCTGTTATGTTGATGAGTCTTGGCTACAAAACAGAAACTTCTTTGTATGAAACTGCAACTAGCTACTGCATACTGTAGCTATTAAGTTATGTTCACGGAGACCTACAGTACAAGAGACAGAAGTATAAAGCATCCACATTGCGGTTATTCTGGCTGGTAAGTGGTAACCCACAATCATCATAGTTATTTTGGGTTAAGAGTTCAAAATTTGCAGAATGTGTGCTCCCATATCCATCTTGAACATCTTTATCCAGATATTTTTTGTAGCATCAATAGTTCTAAAAATTAATAATGGACTTTTAAAGACCCAAAAAATTTTCAAACTCAAACTTGAGAAATAGTGAACATTGTAAGTCTTCATGGTTTTCTAATCAACCTGTTAATGTAAAAAGGGGTGTGGCCATGGAAAGATCTAATGATGTCTTTTGAACTCTGGGCTAAAATGCTTGTGCATCTTGACTTGGCACAAAAATGGATACTGGTGTGTGTATTCTGAGTGAGATTTTAAGCATCCTTTTGGGGATCAGCAAGAAAATTGAATGCTACACACAATTCTCTTTCATGATATTTTGTTGAGAATGATAGGCTACTATGAAAAGAATAATGGGTCTGCTGGGGGAGCCAGCACTTGAGGAGCGCGTAGCAACTGCAGCCTATTGTTGTTGTTTTTTGTTGTTGTTTTTTAGCCTATTATGTTGGGATTCCAGTAAGGCCCTATTATTATGCTAGCATATTAGCCCCATGTCTAACTCTTTAGCAAGAAAAGTAGATTTTGGAACAAACAGTCTTTATATTTGTAGCATGAGCAAACAGCCACCATCACAGTCACATGACTATCATTTGACTTTGAAAGCTCAATGATCAGTATAGCGATTGTTAGAAAATGGTGCTTTCTTGCTGTGCTCCCTTCTGTACTAACAGAGCAGACAGCGCAGCAAGAGAATGTTCATATAGGTAAAAAAACATGATGATCCTGAGTTACCAGGCTATGTGCCATCTATCTTTGGAAGTGAGCCAGGAAGGAGAGAGATCCATAGTCAGGCTGAAGCTGTACGCCAACAATACTTAATGCCACCTCAACACTGCCTACTGAATTTACCAGGAGCAAGGGAGGAGGTCCAGTTATTTTGGACAGTACAGGGGTGGAGTCTTAGGTTACCTGACCACTTTTTAGTCATGAACTTCAAATGCTGACCCAGAATGCACCAGATTCGATCTAAGAGGCCCTAAAAATCAAAATTTTTCTGGGAGGGCATGCCCCCAGACCCCTCTAGATGGCATGCGAAGCGCGCTGTGTAGTCACAACTACCAGTACTACCTGATCACTTCAATTTCAAAGACTTCATCCCTGCAGTATTGTCAGAATATGCTGTGCACTGCACAATGTGTGTGATATTATAATCCCTTTTAATTAATAACAAAAATTTAATAGCTGATTTATTATAGTTAGCTACATAGTGTCATTCCTTCTTTTTGGTCTTGGCTTTCTTGTTCGTTCTAGCTCCTCTAAAGTGACATAAGGCACTTCTATGCAGGCTATTGGTAATGTAGGTAGGAGCCAACTATTTGGCATTGAGGTGCATGAAGTGGTATTCCTAATGCAAGCAGCTGTTTCTAGCCAGTATAATAGAGAATAGAGGCAATGTGAGAACAAGGTGGTACAGTGGCCATACTCGATAGAGCCATTCATTCTTACAGCTACCCATGGTAGCAAAGGTGAACTACTAACTGCAGGATAGCTGCATTAACAGAGAAGAGTTTCAGAATTAATGTCTTAGCTAAGTCTGGGAACTCATCACTTCGGCTGAGCTGGTTCTTTTTGAGCATCACATTAGGATCTATGCCTTCAAATAATGATAACTTTTGTTTATATCGCTTCCTACTATCAGTATCCTGTAGAGTGTAGTAGTAATCTGATAGATCTCCCACAGCTAGCTGCCATGCTGCTTTTGCCATGCGCAACCATCCGTGCAGCGTGCGGTGACGTCACATGCAACCGCTCTGTAGCTGTACCCTTTAAAAGAGCTAGCTTATAATTATTATACTGAGAGAAAAAAAAACCTATGATCTTCATTGATAAAATCACTCTTAGTTTGGCTATACTGTATTGTTCAAGTTCCTTTTGAATGATGATAGGATGACATGCCTCTATCTTGCCTGACAACGAACATAAAGTTCAAGTGTTGCCAGAAATCCATGAAATAACATCCCAATGAAGCTAAATACCTACAGTTGAGAAATATATATTTAAAGAATCATCTATAATTAAGTGTGTTAATAACTCACAGCACTCAGTACTATTGGCCACCTGATGATAGCTGCTCCTGCTACTACTCTTGAGTTATTATTCACAATGCTTGGATTATCAACTATCTGAAAGAATGGAGCAGCAAAGACAGCACAAACTATTCCCGCAGCAAGGAATCCAAGCGTCAGAATCACACTGAAGATGGCAGACTGCAGTACAAAACATCAAAAGTCATGACACTGGTTATTGCCTTGTATTTTCTGCATCACATGAGAGAGCTTGCTCAAAGACTTAGCTCAGTCAATATAGCTAGTTAGGAAGATTAGGATAGCCAGAGAAAGAAGTTGCATTTCAATGAATAGGTAGCTAGCTAGCCATGCTGACTCACAGTAGTGAAAAAACATGATTTGCTTTCATCCAAACTGAAGTTTTTCCTCATATACTTCCTGATGTTTATCATTACAATCTGCACTATCATTCCAACAATTGAAATTACGAGTGCATATCCCACACCAATCGTTATAGAATTAACAATACCGCTTCCTGCAATCAGCCCAAAGAACACTGATGTAGTTATAAGGACCGGCAGGCATCCCAACTGATGAGAAAGAAATAAGCAATAGTTATTCTAGCTTCATAGCTAGCTAACCACTTACAAGCGTTGTAAGGAGCCTCATTATATATTCTAGAACGATATACTTATCGAAGTGGCTGGTAAGAGTGCCAGATTCCATCTTTGAGCAAATCTATAGTGCTGATGTCTTGAAAAGTTGAGTTAATGGGCGATTGAATGATTTTTCGTCCTCCTTTCGACTTCTTTTATGGGCTCGTGCCCATCACTTAATGCGCATGCGCTATGTGATGTTGTCTCGTTCAACAGTCTAGACTATACTTCCACTGGTTGGGACTTGGTTGGGACTTGAATCAAGTCCCAGTGGCTAGACTGTTTCCTAATAAAGCGAGCGAATATTATACTGCGATTTTATGGAATCTTGCAAAATGCTGAGTGTGCATTCTCGCGCATGCTCAACTTTGAGCCTCGAAAATTAGGTTAGAACTAATATACTAGAACAGTCACTAGCTAGCTCTTCAAAGCTTACTTCTCTAAAGTTCTTTCCAAATCTGAGCGCAATTTCAAAATTCAAGCAGTGCGCATGCGTATACGGATGACGCCAGGTGCATCGAAGGGCTGAGGAATCTCTTACGGGTGATTACATTCAGATTCCCACCCCATGCCATGCATGCTTGCCCCCTATGTGAGAGAGAAGACATCTGCAGAAACTCCCTGCTCAGCCACGTCCTCAACACTCACACCAACTGCCACCTCAGCAGCCAAGAACTCCTCTGAGAGCTTTCATCTGTCACAGACGCTGACTCAGTCTTCTTCAACCAATTATATCATTTCACTAAACTGTTTCAAACTTGAACCCTGTATTTTTTCTTATTTTGTTATGCCCACTTGGGTCTTTGCAATCAACTTTGACTTTGACTTTGACTTTGACTTGACTTGACACCTCATGACGACCAATTTTTGCAAGATTCCCTAAAACCACTGTACTTGGTACGTCAAGAGCTTTCTACAGCATTTTGTCATAGAGCTAGAGGTGCTAAGTGGATTGTAGGCGCTTGGCTTTCAAAGTGCTTGTGGTAAGCATTATACAGCCTCCTGTGTAAGCAGCTGTCACAACCATTGCAATATCTTAGCCCAAAAATCGGTTATGCAGAACTTGACATAAAAGTAGTAAAAATGCCTTGAGTTACTCATGGCATTGAATTAAGTCATCCATGCCTTGAGTCACTCATGGCATTGATTTAAAGTCAAACATGCCACGAGTATACATGGCACTGAATTAAGTCAGTGACTTAATTCCATGCCAATATATTAAATGGCAGCTTTTTAAGTCAAGTAGGTCCCTGGTAATTAGAATAATAGGCTGACTTAATTCAGTGCCATTATAACTAAGTGGGCAATTATTTAAGTACACTCAAAAACAGTTAGCTATTATAAATGGAAAAATTACAATCTAGCTGTAGCAACAGAAATAAATTAACATGAAAATTGTAAACAAGCCAATTTACAAGTAGCAACATAGCTGATAGATTACTGCGGTGATTGGGAGTATAAAATTTCTACACCATCTCAGATAGGCATTGGGGGCTAAAATGCTCTTTTTTGGTCTATTATTCTATTCCTCCAGCAGACCCATTATAGTAGCCTATAACTATAGCTATTATCCTCAGCTATAAAATGTCATGAAAGAATACTTTTGAACTGTGTGTACACTGTAAAAAATGAAAATGTTTACTGCATACCATCAATTTTTGTCCCAATGCACACACTGTTTTGTTTTCTTGCTGATCACATGCTAAGCTCAAACTATACCTCATTGTTGTTGATATGAATTTCCCTAAGGACTACCTGTAAATCTGTATGTCTCCAGCTCCCAAAATGTACTCCTTAGAAGTTATACCCCTATCCATCCCAAATACCAATAGTTGTAGGTATCGCCATTCTAGGCCATGACTGATAATGATTTCCCAGATAAATGAGTAATTTAGAAGTTCTGCTGTGTCGGCTAGGCCACAACTAATTATTATACACAAAATTCCCACATTTCAGTGAAAAAGAAAGCTAATTGTTAATAAACAGAAGTTGGGATATGATATTTTGTACAGGTCTTGTGAGATATCAATTTCCTTATTAACATTGGACATACGGAGTTTTGGGGATGAAGCTTTGAGAAAGATTCAGGTGGTGCGTATCACTCAAGCTCAAACTTCTTCATCATCTTTGTCCTCTATTGCACCCCTGAAGGCAAATTCCGAACAACACTTCACACCTACCAACAGAAAGTCTATGGTTACTTCTCTTCCTTCAATGAAGTCCAGTGTTGGAGTCTCTATTCTCAATCCTGGTGGCTCCACTCCAAGTTCCGGATCCAAAACTGTGAAGATTGGTAATTGTGTTATACCACTGATGCCAAAAGCCACCTCATTATCACAGGGGCACAGTTCATCTCCCCCTAACCGTATTAAAGGTCCAACTTCAGTGACTATTCAGCAAATACAGAATCTCTTGGCCAAATGTTCCGGTACAACCACGCCCACGCCCACACCCACCAATATACAGGGTTTTGCAGGAGGAGGTTCCACCATCACAATAACTGGGGGGTCAAATATCACCATTCATAAGTCAACAAGTCCCCTTCCTAACAGCAGGGTGTCCCCTGAACCAAGCAATTCTAAGTCTGTTGATAAAACGAGCAAATCTGTCAGTAATCTATTGCGTTCCTACCTTGCCAAGAATGCTACTTCTCCATTGCCGTCTACATCTGCCACTCCATCCCCACCACCTTTCACAGCTTCTGCAATACCCTATACCACTGCCACTCCATCCCCACCACCTTCTACTGCTGCCCATCACCTTATATCCATGCCAGCTCCTTATCAGTGACTAGTACAGCAAGTACTGACACTGTATATACCCCCCACACAAAATAATAGAACTCCCTCACCGATCACTGTAACTCCATCCCCACGAACCACCTGTACTACAGCTCTCTCTTCACAAACTGACAGAACTCCCTCACCAGTCACTTTTACTTCTTCCCCTCAGACAAGTTCCTTACCAGCATGCAGCAATGGCCTCCATAATACCTCTCTCTTCATACAAACTAACAGAACTCCTTCACCAGTATCCCCACAGACCAGTTCTTCACTGGCTGCAACTGCATCTTCACAGAGCAATAGCCTGCATACTGCGGCTCTTTCTACACAAACTACTAGAACTCCCTCACCAATCATAATGACTCCATCCCCACAAGCTAGCTGTGATCTCAACTCTGTAGCCATCTCCATACCAAGTTTACCAACCGTGATGGTTCCTGATAGTAATGGCTTCACTATGTCCATGTACAAAACTCCCTCTCCAAGTGTAGTGAGTACGTCACAGATGGAAAAACCTCCCTCTCCAACTGATGGTTCTCCTATGAGTCCCTCACCAGCAAATGACTCTTCTTCATTAAAGGCCCAAAAAATTTTAAGCTTGTATTTCCACAAACTCAAACTTGTTCTCTTAGAGTAAAAACATTATTGTTTTCTAATTAACCTTTGATTTTTGTTAGTGTGAAAAGGGGTGCAGCCATGGGAGGGGCATAAACCATACCCTGAATTAGAAGATCTAATGATGTCTTTTGAACTCTTTAGCAAGAAAAGTAGATTTTAGAACAGTCTTTAGATTTGTAGCACTGTAAAGCATGAGCAAACAGCCACCGTGTTACGTTGCAGTGCCCTTTAAAAGCTGCTAGCTTCTACAGTATTAAAGAGGAAAAAATAATAACTAGCTAACTAGCTATGATCTTTGTTGCTAAAATCATTCATAGTTACTGTATAATGGTTTTAATAGCTACTGTATTGTTCAAGTTCCTTTTGAATGATGATAGGATGACATGCCTCTAGCTTGCCCAATAACGAACATAAAGTTCAAGTGTTGCCAGAAATCCATAAAATAACATCCCAATGAAGCTAAATGCCTATACAGTTGAGAAAATCATTCATCTATAGTTAAGTCTGTTAATAACTCACAGCACTCAATACTATTGGCCACCTGATGATAGCTGCTCCTGCTACTACACTTGAGTTATTATCCACAGTGCTTGGATTATCGACTATCTGAAAGAATGGAGCAGCAAAGACAGCACAAACTATTCCCGCAGCAAGGAATCCAAGTGTCAGAATCACACTGAAGATGGCGGACTGCAGTATAAAACATCAATTCATGACACTGGTTAGCTATACAATATTATTGCCTGCATCACGAGATAGCTTGCTCAGGCTAGCCAGGGAAAGAAGTTGCATTTCAATGAATAGCTAGCTATGCTGACTCACAGTAGTGAAAAAATATGATTTGCTTTCATCCGAACTGAAGTTTTTCTTCATATACTTCCTGATGTTTATCATTACAATCTGCACTATCATTCCAACAATTGAAATTACGAGTGCATATCCCACACCAATGGTAATAGAATTAACGATAATACGTCCTCCAAACAGCCCAAAGAACGCTGATGTAGTTATAAGGACCGGCAGGCATCCCAACTGATGAGAAAGAAATAAGCAACAGTTATTCTAGCTAGGGTAAAGTCATAGCTAGCCTAACCACTTACAAGTAGTGTAAGGAGCCTCATTATATATTCTAGAATGATATATTTATCGAAGTGGCTGATGAGAGTGCCAGATTCCATCTTTGAGCAAATCTATAGTGCTGGTGTCTTGAAGTTAAGTTAAGTGGGCGATTGAATGATTTTTTATCCTCCTTTCGATTTTTTTATGGGCTCGTAACGGTCACTTAATGCGCATGCGCCTTGTGATGAGACCCGCGCGCGCAGGCGCCTGCATGCCACCGGCACGGCCGGCCGGCTCGCGAGACAATGCGTGATGCACGAAGGATCCAAAGCCTGATGTTAGTTCGGTATGTGTTAATATTTAATAAAAGGCCCAGAAGGCATTAAAAAGGGAACAAAAGAAAAATACATTGTTATCAAAAGATTAAATAAAGAAAATGGATCCTGGTTATGATGAGTTCAATAAAGTTCAACTGTGGTTGTTATGACCAAAAGAGGGGTCAATTATTGATTGACTACAAGGGTCAGTCTCATAATAAGTGACTAACATCTTAAGTTACATCTTGAGCCAAGTCAGTCTCACTTCCTCTGGCAAGCCATCTTGAGTTACATCTTAAGCCAAGTCAGTCTCACTGGTGTGGTGGGTCCCAACTTGATTGCATGCAACAGTGCAGCAGACTGACTTCCTCTGGCAAACCATCAATAGGATGTAGTTAGTTACAAACATCTTGAGTTACATCTTGAGCCAAGTCAGTCTCACTGGTGTGGTGGGTCCCAACTTGATTGCATGCAACAGTGCAGCAGACTGACTTCCTCTGGAAAACCATCAATAGGATGTAGTTAGTTACAAACATCTTGAGTTACATCTTGAGCCAAGTCAGTCTCACTGGTGTGGTGGGTCCCAACTTGATTGCATGCAACAGTGCAGCAGACTGACTTCCTCTGGCAAACCATCAATAGGATGTATAGTTAGTTACAAACATCTTGAGTTACATCTTGAGCCAAGTCAGTCTCACTGGTGTGGTGGGTCCCAACTTGATTGCATGCAACAGTGCAGCAGACTGACTTCCTCTGGCAAATCATCAATAGGATGTAGTTAGTTACAAACATCTTGAGTTACATCTTGAGCCAAGTCAGTCTCACTGGTGTGGTGGGTCCCAACTTGATTGCATGCAACAGTGCAGCAGACTGACTTCCTCTGGCAAATCATCAATAGGATGTAGTTAGTTACAAACATCTTGAGTTACATCTTGAGCCAACTTGCTAGTGTGGGACTTGCACTCAGGTACAGTTACTGATATAATTCATAACTTCCCCTATGCATTGAGTATACATAGCTACACCTTTGTTAGCTAAACACTATAATTATTATTATATGCAGATGGAGCAATAACAGCCATGCAGGTTCACAAAGAATTGTGGCATAATAATGATAAGTTACATGTACAGCTGTCTATAGCCAAGGGAAGTTTGTTATGCTATTATTAAACCTTTATAACTATTCCTGAAACTGTTCAGCTTGAACAGATGGCTACTGAGCTAGCTATATAGCTATAGACCCGTCACCACAACAAAAATATAATCGCTGCATTGTAATGTATGCCACTTGACTGCAATTTATTATGACCAACTCAATAAATGTCATCTTTAGCTATGTAGCTAGGTGCTCAATTCATTCCAAGTTGTTAGATGTACAATGTCTAGTATTAGCTAAAGGCCTCCGATGTGAGTATAATTATTACACTGTATTAAAATAATGCCTACACTGTAAAAACAGAAGCATTATTTATTGTATATATGTATACTAAAATGTCCCAATACACACACTCTAGGTGTGCAATGTACACTAAATAATTATCCCTATACATACACTATAAGTGTGCAGTGTACACTAAATAATTGTCCCTATACATACACTATAAGTGTGCAGTGTACACTAAATAATTGTCCCTATACATACACTATAAGTGTGCAGTGTATGCTTTCATTTTTACAGTGTAAAGTTTGACATGCTAGAGCAGACCTACTTTGATGAGCTTATTGCTAATAATTGTTAAGAAATTGATGTCGAATATAAGAAAAAACTGAGCTGAAATTTGGACTAGCCACTCGTACAACCATAACTACTATATAATTCAAACAATGACATTATTCACAGAAGCATTGCAACTGTGATCATTTAAGAGCAACTGCATTGCAACTGTGATCATAAAAATTAGACTGTCATATAGTTTTAGTTAATGTTAAAAGCTTTGAATGATGATGAGAAAACAAATGTTGCCAGAAATCCATAAAATAACACCCCAATGAAGCTAAAAGCCTACAGTTGAGACAATCATAATCATCTAGCTATAACAGAAGTCACAGCTATTGGCCACCTGGTGAGAGCTGCTACTACAACTATACTAGTAATTGTTGAGTTGACATTCACAATGATTGGATCATCAGCTACACGAAAGAATGGAGCAACAAAGACAGCATGCACAGCAAGGAATCCAAGAGTCAGGATCACACTGAAGATGCCAGGCTACATGCAGTACAAAAGATCAAGCATGCAAAGTCAGTCTAGAAGGTGACACTGAGTATGCAACAATATATGAATAATATGATTGTAGCTACAAGCTAGCTAGCTATAGGGAGTAACTAAAATTAATGTGAGGTATTTCTGATTATGTCAACTCACAGCATTGAAAAAACACTGGAGTTTTTCTTCATAATAATTATACTTCCTGATGCATAATTATTATTATCATTACAATCTACACTATTATTCCAACAGTTGAAATTATGAATGCATATCCCACAGCAATAGTTATAGAATCAGTGATGATTGCTCTAAACAGTACAAAGAACACTAATGTAGTTATTAGGACCGCAACTGAGAAAGAAAAAATGCACACTCTAGCTATGAGAAACCGCATTGTAAGGAGCCTTAGTATATATTCTATAACAGTGTATTTAACATAGGGGCTGGTGGGAGTACCATCTTCTAGCAAGTCTATAGTGATGATGCATGCCTTAATGATATAGCTCCAAAGTGAATAACATAGCCATATTTTCTATCATGTACGAGATAATGGTTCTCTGTGGCTGATTAAATAAATGTGGTTTTATCATCACTATCAAGTATCAACCCAAATTCCCAATTTGTTGACTGAAATTTGACTATTGTCTACACTGGTACTTTCACACTGTATACTTGGACTGGGTACACTCTCAGCCTCTTCATTAGCATGCATAATTACAACACCTTCCCTATCTTTGAAATCTTCTAATGCACGTTTAATGTCTTTGGAATAGCGCTGCTACAAATTCACACTAAAATGGCACCCATTCATTATGACATTATATGTTCTAGGATACTGTTTGTATTCTATATTGTATTATATACTGTCAATGGACTTCTGGGTTGCTGGCGGTTCAACTGCGTTAGTACATGTATTTGTTCCTTAAAAATAATCATTACTCTATAGGATCCAATAGTGGCTGGTCATGAAAGCGTAATAGAACACACCAGTGTATAGCTAAGCACTAAACTATTGTTAGTGTTCTTTGTAAAAGCTTTGAATGATCAACTTTAATTGATGGCTATATACTTTGGACTCCAGTACCGAGTGTAAAGTTCAAATGTTGCCAGCAATCCATAAAATAACATCTCAACGAAGCTAAACGCCTACAGATGAGACAATCATTTTTAAAGAATCGTTTATAATTTTGTTATGTTAATAACTCACAGCATTCAGTGCTAAACTTGTGTAGATGGCCGGTGTTCCTGACCCTATACTTTCACCTGACTTAGAGAGAGCTTTCACAAGGTTTGTGTCATTAATTACGAGAAAGAATGAAATAGCACAAGCTATACCCGCAGCAAGGAATCCAAGAGTCAGAGTCACACCGATGATGGCAGACTGCAGTAAATTACATATCAAGTAATAAAACTAAATAATTAAATAACACGATATAGCTGTAATGTTTCTGCTCTTACATGCTATTAAGAGCTTGATTCTTCCCATCTCAGTACAAAAGCCAAAAATAATATAATATGCCATCTTCTAGTTCTCAGCCCCATTGCTGAGAAAACATAGATAGTTCAGTGAGGCCAGCAGGATGCCATTTTCTTTTTTCTACATAGCATAGGTACAATATTGTGCAGTTTGAACCTATAATAGCTTAGATTAAAGAATATAGCGCAAGTCAGCTGCAAAACTTCATGCACGGAGAATCCAGCAGCAAGAGAGTCATGTAGAAAATCACTAGTTTATACACTTGAAGATATAAACTAACTAAGCTAACTATGCTATACCTAGTGCCAGGGAGCACTAGTTTGAAACTCTGCCCCCTGCACAAGCATGACTGGAAGCTCTAGAAAAATTCAAAATTTTCTTTAGTTGCAGAGAGGAAAAAATCAATTCTAGATAGGCCATGGCAGATTAGCTATAATGGAAATTTACTTGTAAAACAACCCTTTTTGTGTCTTAGTTGTACTCAAAGAACCTAAAATGGAACTCATGTGGATGACTTACAAATGAGTTAGCAGCGTTATTCTCCAATTGGCTAAAGATGGTATTCCAAAGTTATATATTATATTGCACATTGTTTGCAGGGTTCAAATTTTAGTAGCTAATACTACTATTGTACATGTCCATTAACACCCCTGGACATGATGTAGCAATCACACACACCCATGCCAGTGGATTAACCATAACGAGTGTTAGCTACATGTAGGAGTGTAATCTTAATCTCAACAATCGCAGCTGCAAGCTAAAAGTCATTATTTGTATATATTTTTGCAGTGGGCATGGTTTGATATCCAAAAGGGGTGTGGTTAGACAAAAGTGGGCATGGTAAGGCAAAAAATTTTTCCTGCACACAAGTATCCCCCCCCCCCCAATTAAAAAATCCTAGATAGAACTAGGGTAATTGTTTTTGTGGTGGAAGTAAGGGAAAAAATAATACTCTCCATACTTTGAAGTGTATCAAGGACAAAAATTAAACCATTATAGGACATCCATCCCGCTCAGAGCACATACTTACTTCCAGAAGGTTAGTATATGTAAAAGCAAAGCTAAACTATGAGAACAGGCCTCTCCAATGCCATGCAAGTGCAGTGATGATAATTCCAGCAGTGAACCATGGTTGTAGCTGAGCTGCTGATACAATCCATTCTGAGAAGCCACCCAGATATTTATATCCCTCCATGCTTTTGAATACTTAAGTCTGTGGTGGATCATCCACTTCAGGTCCTATTTTTCAATGTATCATTAATTTTGTGCACAAGCAATCAATCACATGTGTGCATGAAAGCTAGCACTGTACTGTGAAATTGGGTTCTGTATTTACATTTCTCCCATCGTGTTTCCAGTCCTAGATGCTCAGAAGCACCTATTTAATTTTTCCCAAAAATAGTATTGTGCTAGAATAATCTCTTAATGCCAGTAAAAAGTCAGGGAAAGGTGTAAGGACAAACTTGCATTTCAGTACTGTAATAATAATCATGATCATCATGCTACTCACAGTAGTCAAACAACATGATTTGCTTTTATCTGGACTGTTATTTTTATACATATACTTCCTGATTCTTCCAATTATGAACTCCACTTTCATTCCAACAACTGAAATTACGAATGTATATCCCACACAAATAGTTGCAGAAGTATCATTAACAATTACGAGTCCAATAAAGGACCATGTTGAAAATAATAGGAGCGGCAACCCAAACTGAGAAAATAATATTGAATAATAATTTGCAGGAGAAAGCCACTTATACCACCATTGCAAGGATCCTCAATATACTTTCTATAAGGATGTATCTATCAAAGGGGCCAGATTCCATCTTTGAGCAAGTCTATGGATCAGTTGAGGGGCTGGTCAACACCGTATACTTGCCAAGAAAAAATACTTCCGGAACAGGAGGTGTGGCATATTAAGTTGGTAAAGGGTTGTCGGCATAGTGCAAGAGGATGATGTAAGATATCTTCTTGACTTGGTCATCTCTTGTCCTTGGATGGTTCATTCATGTAGTGATAGAAGTAAGGGCTGGAATTGATTGATCGCATAGGCTGCATGGGATGCTGCCAAACACAGGTCTGGTCATTTCTTTGACTAGTGACTGTATTGCATTGCCTTGGTACCTCTTTGGCCAAAGTCCAGGGCTGTGTCCCAGATTTTTAGCCAGTTGGTAGAGGTAGCTAGCAATCTTGGCAGCCAAGTTAGAGCTAACATGGGTGTTGAAGTCGTTAAGACAGGTAGTCTGGTCGGAAAGTAGCAGCTCATCCTTGATCTCCCTGGGCGACAAAGAACCATCCTTTACTCTCACAACAATTCCCTCCAAACCAGCATCCTTGCTGTAACGGGGGCATTTTGTAATGTTTCCAGTAAGTGGGGAAAGAATTGGTTACTGAGAGACCCTTCATTTCCCATAATCCTTATTAGGAATGCTAGCTTCTTTGCCAAGATTCAGGTGGCAATTTAGGCCAGCCTGAAGAGTAGTATTGAGAGATCCTGAGTATCCTTCTCACGATTTCTGCCTGGAAAGCCTCCAATTTTGTGAGAAGAGAATCAGTTCTCGCAATTGTACAGCACGATTGGGATTACACAAGTCATTCTTCCAATGCTGTTGAACGCAGGAACAAAAGTAATACACCAGATTCTTTGAAGTCAGCTATGATGAAAGTGTAGCTATAAGATGGATAAGGAGCAGAAATAGATGTAAGTTTGTCATATAGATCAACAACTGAAGAAGCAAGGTGAGAAGCTGCTTTAATTAAAAGGAAGCAGAGAATGAACTCAGTTCCTGACGAAACAGCCTTGTATGGACCACCTGATTGTGCATCTAACTTTATTCCATGTAATTCATCTCGTAAAAGGGAAAGATCTAAATCTCCAGTTCCTACCGTATGTAAAAAAAGCAAGATCAATAAAGTTTATTCCAGATAGTCATCCTGAACTTCAAGGGGAAAATGTAAGGATGAAATTTGAGGTCAAACCTGGCCAACTGAAGTGGTACAATGGCAGGGTTCTATCTAGGATTTTTAATTGGGGGGGGGGGAAGAGTATCCGTGCGCTTGCACGCGGGAAAATTTTTGCCTTGGCCACGCCCACTTCTGCCTAACCACACCCATTTGGATATCAAATCAGCCAACCGTGCTACTTTTAGCTAGCAGCTTGATATGAGGAGATTAAGATTACACTCCTAACACTCTCTCTTTATGGTTAATCCACTGGCATGGGTGTATGTGATTGCCACATCATGCCCAGGGGTGTTAATGGACATGCATAATAGTATTAGCAATGGAAATTTTTGGGGGGGAAACTTCCCCCCACCCCCCCCCCCCCCCCCCCCCCCCCCCAGTAGATAGAACCCTGAATGGGGTAATCTGCACATACAATGGGATGACAGGAAAATATGGTGTATATTTTCCATGTGATGGACAAACTATTGAAAAATATTGGATGACAGTGACTTAGAGAAAACAGCGATTAATAGCCATTTTTCTCAATCCTACAACTTCATCACAATCACCACAACATTTGATAAATGACTTTCACCAACTGCTTCGCTCGCCGATTGAATATGTTACACGAACATACCCTAGTTATTTACTAATACTGAAGTAGTGTAAAATCTTTCCACATAATCAAATTAAACAGCTATTAATAAAGGGAAGTTTTACACCAGTGTAAAAGTGTCCCTTAAAATTCCCCCTATAGTAACTGTAGGCAAAATTCCTATTTTATAAAAAATAAGGTGCCAAGAGAGGAAAATAATGAACAGAACTAGAGCAATAGACAGGAACTGACAGGAGAGAAACTGAACTTATACCAGGAGGGATGGAGATGAACTTTCACTTCTGGCCATGAAATCATTCTTGAAGCTGCAATGGCTATTCTTCAAGCTGCATTGAGCAGAGGTCTGAACTTTGCTTTGGGTATTGAAGGAAATCAGGACAGAGAGCACTGGAATACCAATGTAGCTAGGTCCAGATTGGGCTGTGCTGATCGATTCTGTTCAAGTTGTATGGGATAGGTGGTGACCTTGTTTTCTTTTTGTTTTGTTTGTTTATTTTGTTTTTGTTTTTCTCTATTGATGAAGACTAAGCTTATCTCAGGACAGTCTGATGTTGTAAGAATAGTGGAGAGTACAGACATGGAGACTTCCATCAAAGATGTACCATTTCTGCTGGCATTCAGTAGCTAATCAGAAATCGTTTCTGATATTTTTAACGTGCTTGCAGTTAAGAATAGGAAGGTGTTCCACACAGATAGGGAACCATTTTGTATGATTGGAAGGATGATACCATTTCCAGTTCCCTGAAGTGTAATAGTGATTTTGATCTGCACTGCTGCAAGAGATGATGGGGTTCCCAATGAGCTTTCATACAAAGATGTGCATGTGCTTGTTATGATCTATAGACGCTTCTATGGAGTATGTGACTCGGACACGTTGTTACAGCTATACTTGAGCTATGTGAGACCATTTGTGGAATATGCTGCACCAGTCTGGGATCCTCATTTACCGACACAGTGTAAGGCCTTGGAGAAGTTTCAGAAGTTTTCTCTGAGGATGAGTAGCAAGCAATGGCAGGAACCATATGATTCGCTACTATTGTCATCAGGCCTGCACACTTTAGAAAGCAGGAGGAAAATACTAAAACTAAGTCTATTTGGACAAGTGATGCATGGTACAGTACATGTAACTCACAAACTGCCTCAATTTGTTTGATGGATCAGAAACCTTACAAGTCCCAATCTCAAGAACCAGGGCTTATGAATTTTCCTTTTATCCATGTCACTACTATGTGGAATGCCCTGCCTCTGGTAGTCTGGATGTGACCTCGAGTTCATTATTATTTATTAGCCTTTAAATATCATCTGAATAATTTATTTTAGTTTTTGTTTATTTTTGTTCCGTTATTTCACTCTGTGTAGGATGTTAGCTAGCTTGCTAATGCTATTTTTAGTCTCCATGCTTTTTGCAAAAATTTTATATATAATATATTTGAAGCTGAGTAGTTGTGCTCTAAGTTTTGACTTATTATCCAGCTGATATTCTATTAAATAATGTGCAACAGTATAAAACTAGCGAATAGCATTCGTGCAAGGAAGGCACATATTATGCACGCGCAAGGCGCTACTAATCCGGGACAGTTATGCGCATGCGCAGTGCAAGTCCACTAATTATTTAACTAACTTTATAAATTCACAATTTGATTGCAGGCTCTGTACCCACATTCAATCCCTTAAAAATCATCAAGGAGGGAAGATGGAATCACAGCAACAAGGCTCTGTTTTCAGCTACTGGCAGGGAATAGTGGAAATGGTCTTCAGGATCCTTGCAATAGTGTTGGTATGTGATTATCTAGATTCTAGCTGATAATCTGGAGCCTTTTTAGCTCACTAATTAATTAGCTAGGGTTTATTTTGTAACTTGTATTTATCTCACTGACAGGGATCTATTCCAGCTCTAATATCTGCTGCAATTATTGCGGGAGTACTTGGATCTAGAGGACTTATTGCTGTTGGATTAGTAGGAGCTGGTTTGGCGTTGGTGATTGGGATGAGTGTACTTGGTATTATACTGCAAGGAATAATTATCATTCTGCGATTAACCCGTTGCATCTCAACCCACAACTTCCATAAAATTTTCAGTACTGTAAGTTGTAGCTACTGACTAGCTATGCATAGCTGGTTGCATGTACTATTCTCTCTTCTGCAGTCAGCTACAATCAGCATCATCGTGGCTCTTGGTTTCCTAGTTGGGGGCATACTCTGTGCATTTAATGGTCATATTTCAGAATTTGCAAACATTACAAGGTATTAAGTTACATTGGCCATGCATAAATAACCTAGCCTCGTTCCCAGGCCTTCCTCTCCACCTCGCAAATTCTTTCGCGTGTTTAATTTTGCGAGGTGGAGAGGAAGGCCTGGGAACGAGGCTATAAATAACCACTGTCCTACTGTAGTCATGCATGTTATAGATCACACTGTCCACCACAAGTGAATTTAGGGATAGCTAATTGAAACTCGATCTTGAATCCTCTAAACATTAAAATTTGTGTAGCTATACTCGTAACTATAAATTTAAACTGTAATGTCATGAGACCAGATTATTATATAATATTATAGGCACTTCAAGAATTATGCTGGTGAATTTTTTCTGCTGATCAGATGACCATAGTCATCTTCACAAGTTACGTATGAAACACACAAAAGTCCACACACACATACACGCACGTGCACGCATACACACAAGTTGACACACATTGGTATACATGTATTGCAAACCCTGTAGCTAGTAGCAGTTGTGTGGAGGACTATAATCATGGGCAGATGAGAATTTCTGGGGAAGTTCACTGTCCAGTCAAAGAGATGAGTTCAGTAGATTTACCTAGACCAGTCTGTGATTATAGTGTGCCCTGTTGGCATGAGAACATCAAACCAAAATTCAGGGCCAGAGCCACAAAAAATTGAGTGATCAGGTTAATATAATTATGAATTTCACCTTGGTGGAAAGCTCAATAAAAACTTGCAGAAAAGCCACACATCTACTGTCCATTGCAGGTTGGTTGTCAGGAAGGTTAGGGGAATAATGGTTTACACAACTGCATGGATTGTATAGGATATAAAAGGATCAGGTTTCTTAGGTCCTTGTAAGCCACCACCTATTTCTCATTCCTTACGGACACAGCCTCAAGTTTACACAGCTCTTTAGATTTTGCATCTTACATTGGACAACCAACTTGCAATTCACTGTACTGCAATCCACTGCAACAAGACATAGAGCTCAGAGTGTTCCTTATAAGTAGGCCATAGGCGGTAGAACAGGTAAGGCCAGTCAGGCCCAGGCCCGACCAATATTTTGAAAAACAATTATTAAGTGGCTATCAAAGTATTATTATGTGGCTATCAATCAATAACTTAAGAAAGTATCGTATATACGTATGATGCTCAAGTATAGTAAATTGTAGAACTTCAATGGTCTGAGGGATTACGTTTCAGTTTCGGGATCGAATCTTGCTTCCAACACCTCTGTAGGCATGGGGCTAAAATGCTCTTTTCTGCAGTGCTCCCCCAGCAGACCTATTATTCTCAACAGTATGTCGTGAAAGAGTACTTTTTGAACTGTGCGTAGCATTAAAGATGTACAATTTTCTTGCTGATCCCCAAAAGGATACTAATAATGCTCTAAGTCTTGACTTATTATCCAGCTGATATTAATGTGCAACAGTATAAAACTAGCGAATAGCATTCATTTTTTTAGTGCAAGGAAGGCACATATTATGCACGCGCAGGGCGCTACTAATCCGGGCTAGTTATGCGCATGCGCAGTGCAAGTCCACTATAATATTTAAAGGGATTAACTAACTTCATAAATTTACAATTCGATTGCAAGCTCTGTACCCACATTCAAAACCTAAATCATCAAGGAAGGAAGATGGAATCTAAAGAAACACAGCAACAAGGCTCTGTTTTCAGCTACTGGCAGGGAAGAGTGGAAATGATCTCCAGGATCCTTGCAATAGTATTGGTACGATATTAGCTGATAATCTGGAGCCTTTTTAGCTCACTAATTAATTAGCTAGTCTTTATTTTGTTATACTGTAACTTATATTTATCTCACTGACAGGGATCTATTCCAGCTCTAATATCTGCTGCAATTATTGCAGGAGCATTTAGAGCTAGAGGACTTATTGCTGTTGGATTAGTAGGAGCTGGTTTGGCATTGGTGATTGGGATGAGTGCACTTGGTATTATACTGCAAGGAATAATTATCATTCTGCGATTGACCCATTACATCTCAACCCACAACTTCCGTAAAATTTTCAGTACTGTAAGTTGTAGCTACTGACTAGCTATGCATAGCTGGTTGCATGTACTATTCTCTCTTCTGCAGTCAGCTACAATCAGCATCATCGTGGCTCTTGGTTTCCTAGCTGGGGGTATACTCTGTGCATTTAATGGTCATATTCCAGCATTTGCAAGCAGTGCTGTAAGTTTTTGCTGCAAGATTATAATTACAATTATGTCAGTGGATCTCCTACATGCACACAACACATGACAGGCATTCAGCTTCATTTCAGTGTTGCTGTATGGATTCCTTGCTGTCTGGGAATTTTGCTATGTTGGTGGACGTTTTGACATCAACTTCTAACTTTATTAGCTATAGCTAGTACCATGAAAAAGACAGAAAATAGCTAGTAGCTATATAGCTAGCTACCTTAGTACAAGTTTTTAGAGCTATGTAAAAAAAATTTTGCGTCATTCATTAGCTAATTTTGCTGTAATAATAGGCTAAAAGGCCATACGATTTGTTGCTTAACAGATTTTAAATTCATAAGGGAGGGAGGGAGGGAGGTGTTATGCAGAACTTGACATAAAAGTAGTAAAAATGCTTTGAGTTACTCGTGGCATTGAATTAAGTCATATACATGGCACTGAATTAAGTTAGTGACTTAATTCCATACTAAATGGCGGCTTTTTAAGTCAGAGTAGGTCCCTGGTAATGAGGCTGACTTAATTCAGTGCCATTATGACTAAGTGGGCAATTATTTAAGTACACTCAAAAAAACAGGTAGCAATTATAATCAGAGAGTGAGGCCATGTGTGTCATAAGTAATACTTGTGTGACATTTATAATGGAGCACTCCATATATAAATGCAGCACTCCATATAAATGGAACACTTCATGGAGTGGTTCATTTCCAGTCCATTATAATCTGGTGCCATGTATGTCATGAGTAATACTTGTGTGACATTTAAATGGAGCACTCCATAGAAATTCATATAGCTAGCTATAAATGTCAAACACTCCCTATAGCATCATGTGACCTCCATGTGCTTCAATTAGCTATGTAGCTATTTACTCTTCAAGCTAAGCAGCTATCATTCAGTTTCTTCAGCTGATTGGCATGACACTATTTTATAGCACTTGCCAAACACATGGCAGTGGTTAGGGTGGCCAGGTTAGGGGCATATTTTTTTTCAAATTATAATAACAGGGATGGGTTGTAACCCCACCCCCTTTTGTTCCCAGGCCAGGCCTGTAGCTAAAAATAATGAAAACAGAAAATAGTCTATGTAGCTATACTGTATATCACTTAGTAGAGCAGGGTAGCACTTTAATCATGCACTTTACGATATAACTATATGCAAGATCTATGCACACTGCCACCATAGTTTTGAATTTCAGATTAGTTGTATTTTAAAAATAAAATTAAAAATAAAAATTAATTTTAAAAATTAAAATTAAAATTAAAAAATGTCTATAAAGTATGCAATTATGCTCTATCTTTGAGGGTGGTGGCACATCCCGCCCACACATGGTTGCTAAGGGGTCATATCTCCAAAACTACTTGCACCATAGACTTTAAACTGCACATGGCTATAAAGCAGCTTAGTAATACTACACACGCAAAAAAAAAAGAAGCAAGGTCAAATCCTACAGGTGCTATGAACAGTTTTCAAATTCAAACTAAAAAGCATTACTTCTCACCAACCACCAAACTTCACTGGCTGATTTTTGGTTTGTAGCTTTCTAGCACCACTCTCTACAAAATTACAGAAGGGTTTGTTGATATCTATTTTTCTTCTTGATTTAGCCCAGAAACTTAAATACTCACTTTTGGGAAGTCAAAAAGTAACCAACAAATCCTTCTGTAATTTTGTAGAGAGGGCTACTAAGAAGCTCTAGGCCAAAAATCAGCCACTTAATTCCAACGGTCAGTAGAAGCAATCTCTAAAGAGTAAAACGACTCATAGCACCTGTAAGAATTAACCTTTTTTCTTCATTTTTAGTGTGTGTATTAGTGATATACTACCTTATAGCTAACTATGTGCAATTTGAAGTCCATAGCTATAGCTAGTAATTTTGAAGAAAGACTAAAATTTAATTGTTAGCACGTGCGTTGCTATGTGCCACCACCCTTAAAGTGATGGGAATAGAACTACAGCTCTGAGCGGTAGTCATTTCCATGGGAGTCTGTAATCGCTGGACTGGATGGACTCTAAATTTTAGCCATGAATACCAATTTTTGGCCAATCAATCTTACCTAAGCACATAGAGTCCTTCAAAAAGAAAGAATGGCTACAGCACAGCTAGTGTTCATTGTATATTAGCAATCCTTTAAGCTCTCTCACAGTGACCTCTAGAGAGTGCTTTAGGAAAAGCAAGCCAAGGACTCTTGCAACAAGGCCAAAAATAGGTTTTTGTAGTTAAAGTTTGGAGTCCAGCAGTCCAGTGATTACAGGCTGCCCATCTTCACCTGTGAAGTTATGAGTGCTTTAATCAGCACAAAATCTATCTTGAATGTGCAGAAAGTTTTTGAGTGGTAGTAAAAGTGTGGTAACAGTCGCAGAGGGCAGAGGGAAGCCTTGCTACACTTGCACCTGCCTGTGCACCCCTTTTTGCAGACACAGTGGTAGGATGATTCATATTGGTTGCCATCCTGTTCCGTCCTTCTTCCAACCCCAATTAGTTGGACTTGGGAGCCTACAGATTGCAAACTGGCCTTCCTGATGTGTTGCTTGAGTGCTTCTTGTGTCGGTGGTATATTTTCTAGGGAAATAGAGCTACAGCTCTGCAGTAGTTGAATTTCATCTCCATCTCCTTCTATTCTGAGTATTTTAATCGGCACAACTCTATCAGTTAATCTGCTGGTAAAGTGTTAATTAGGTATCATATATGGCACAAAAGTGATTCTGCCTTGAACGATTTGTTGTGCTGCTTTATGACCGCATAAGTGACATTCTGAATGCCAGGAAGCAACTTTTCACACAGAAATCTAGGTCCATAGGAATCATTAATTTTGATTTGCTTACAGCCAATCCAGAATTTGTATAACTGTAAGCCTCATAGCTACAAAGTAAAAAAAATAATCATTTAATCAACAAAAGCTAAATATATACAATCACTATAGTGCAATGTAACTGTTACTGAACACTGAAAGTAGTCACAGATGAATGCCATAAAATTCTTATATTCTAGTATGATTACTGGGCCCATTTTTGTATGACTATTATGAGGTTAAGGGTTAGAGAACAAAGTTTCAATTTATTAACTGTTAACTGTGTTACATTGCACTGTAATGATTGCATGTAGTATAATACATTCACATGGCACTGCATGTATATAGTAATACGCCAAGTAATAATAATCTAAATGTGTATTATAAATGTAGTAGCTTAATAGCTACATAGTGTATTATCTGGGGAGCCATGGCCTCTCTGTCCCCATAAGTTATGAATTATTTTAGGTAGTAGCTAATATGCACAATGATCATGATCTGCTTATTGAGCAGCTATCAGTCAGCCCACTGGGCATCCTTGCTACAATACGAATTGATAGACAACATTACTGCTAGCTAGACATTATCCCATACTCCTGAAACATGTAGTATATTAAAGTGGTTAAAGGTTAGTCCAGTAGTCCAGTCCAGTAGTCCAGTCCAGTGATCCAGTCCACTTGTCTACACACTCCACTTGAAAGGAGGGCTGTGTGAATTATGTTGCAAGATCACTGCAATCTGCTGCATTGCTATAGATACAATACCAAAATATATAGAAGTGATTCTGATTTTTTGTGGACCAGCAGGAAATCCAATTAATTCACCTTTCCAAGTATCATAGTTTATGGAACTGTAGATACCATTGCATTAAGAAGAATGACTAATTATGTCAGCAATTTTCATACATTGAAGACGATTATTTTTTAATGAGCGCGGGTGTTTTGCATGTCAGGCCTACATAGAGAGTGTTACACCCTATTTTTATGTTTCACATTATAATGGACTGGAAATGAACCACTCCATGTAGATATGAAGTATCTCTAATAGGTTATGGGGGACATTAGCTGTATAAAAGTCCACACATTTGACACATGGCATCTGAGCAAAATCATCTGATGAGAAACAAATAGTGGCCTAATAACTATAACCTGAGTGGTATGAAAAATCTGGAAGGTGTCAGTAATCAAATTAGCTATAAAATTGTCACTAAAGTTATGCAAGCTGCATTAACGGACCATACAGTTGTAGCTCTCTGAAGCGAGACCATCAGGATGTGAAAGATGTGTTGATCAGGCAAATGCCTGACCTGCCTGGGCCTGACCCAGTGCTACATGTACACCTATGCCCCCATCCTAAATAATTAAGTTTATCAAATCTACATGGACATCAATAATAGTTCAATCCACACTTTTTATTAGATCTTGGCCTTAGGATGGCTGCTCAAAATGTGGGAGCTGAGTCTGACACATTTATTACGGCTAGCTAAACTTCATTTTAGAAATCATTCGAAATGAAGTGATTCTGGTCAAACCCCTTGTGGCTAACAACACAAGCCTCATAAAAGCAACACAACCAGCTGCATAAGTTTGGTCTCCTGTAAAACCCTATAAAAATACAACAAAACCAACTGTAATAGCTAGCTATAAGTCAATTGAGTCCCTTGACGTAACCCTGTAACTCTACAATACAGACATAATTATCCCTCCACCCCATGAAAATATTTTTGATAAACCATCAGACATGACAATAATTATAAGTTTTTCATGCTACACTGTACTGTGCATGGAATTGATGTTCAATTGTCAACATCAAGATATTATAGTGTCACTCAGTGAATTGAACACTGGAATGGAATACTGGAATGGAATACTGGAATGGAACCCTGGAATTAAAGTCTTGCACGTGCTTCGGGAACAAACAATGCTGACACATGAAGCACACAATATTCAAATTAAACAACCCTGGAAAATTCTTGGACAAGACGTTCAACAGTCATTTTCTAGGAGTAAGTCAGCATCTGAGATTTATAATTATCAGCAGTGAAATTAGTTCTTATTGAAGGCAGTATGAGGTTATAAAACAGATACAAAAATCACACTGATAACAAAAAAAATGCTACATGTAAGATGACAGAAAAGAACTTGAGCTCATTCTTGATATTTACACAAACACACACGTTTTAAAAATAATTAAAAAGAGACATAGAAAGATGTACTCTCAATTAGGATGAAATTCATTTTTAAGAGCCTCTACACGTTTGAGAATTCGCGACCTGTGACCAAGAGCTGTGATGCCAAGGTCATCCTTAAGTAACTGGTTGTCCAAAGTCATTAAACATTCTCCATCCACTTCATTCTCCTTGAAAGGATCCATAAAGTTCCCTAGATTCACTGACATCAGCCATTGGCAAACATCATCTACACTCCAGCTGGTGAGGTTGGCTGGGTTCAGCCTGGACATAGAAACTGATGGTCCACAGTTCAGAGGTGGTCCAAGTAATCCTACAATATTATTATTACTATAAATTATTAACACTCAGTGCATGCATGAGGGTTACAATAGCTAGTTGTGTGTATTATTAACACTCAGAGGGTTACAATAGCTAGTTGTGTATATTTCGTACATCAACTACTAAGCCAGAATGCTCCAACTTCAGCTTCAACAAGATTTTCCAGCATTTAATAATTTCCATAAAGACAAGATTTGTAGTTATTACACAGCCGCCACGCCCCCTACTTCACATGCACATGCATATGCAAAAGGTTCAGAAGTAAGTTTCAAATCAACATGACTGCATGTGACTAATAGGTCTCAAATAACTACACAAACTGAAACATGATGCAATGATCAGTTCAGTGCCTGAGAGCATAGCACTGAATGAAGCAATGAAATCTACAGTTCAACTGGGAAGTCTACTAAGAACTTAAAAACCAAGCCAGTGGTGAAACTGAGCCTACCTGGTGATGAAACAGGAGAGGGTAGTCTCAGTAGCGTGCTTCCTCCATTCACTTGATCCGAATTGTCATGCGACTCATTGGCCCTGGAAGGGTTGGAAACCAGAGGAATCATGGTCAACCCAGTCTCCTGACCAACAGCTTCTTGAAAATGCTGCAATAGTACAAAGAGACTCCATTTTGAGATGTTACATTGGAAAAGAGAACTTAAACCACACCCCTGGTTAGTTGTTGTTGTTGTTGTTGTTGTTGTTGTTGTTGTTGTTGTTGTTGTTACTATTATTATTATCATCATCATCATCATGCCAAAACTGCATACCAAGCAGAAATATTATATAACCTAGCAGTGTTAAATGCAGATGGTAATGGTCGTTACATAGCATTGGTAAGGGACCCTCGTTAAGTAGTGTGAATGACACAAATTGGCGTCTATATACTGTATAAATCCTGTCTCTATATAGTTTCACTGGCAAAGAACTATAAGTTTCCCACTCTAGTTAGATGAAAGTAAGTGTGAAGGTAGCAGCTAAAACATGTAGAGAAGCAGTTATAATTTTTTTCTACTTGTAATTATTATTATCACCATCATCATCTATGGGTTTGTCTTGATCTTTAATTGCATTCCAATATGAACTACTAACACTAATCTACTTACAGCAATGATGTCATCTAATGAATTGTAGGGGTTAGGTCGTGGATGAACGTAGAATTTGTTGCTCTTGTTGACAATTCGCCAGTGACGAATATCTGTGTTAGTTCTGAATGCTAATGCATAGTCACCAGGTGTTCTCTCACTGGGACGAACCAGGAATGACCCTTTCCTACAGGAAGATAAACTTGATGAATACCGTAATCGTATAAATTTTCGATGGGGTTTTATTTTCGTTTTTTTTCGTAGTCGATCAGAATCCTCGAAAATAATAAACGAAGTCTTAGTACTATGACGTCATATATGACAACGATGCGCATGCGTGTGCGATGCGATATCGATAGCAGCTGGAAAAAAACCTGGAGCAGATAGTCCGTGAGACGAAAGTATCATGCTTCATTACCGGGATCATGGCCGTTACCTGTCTCTCTTCTACAACGAAGCGTCTCGCCTTCCATAGCAGTCTAGATTTTAGTCTGGCGTCGCCAGCCTAGCCTTCTTTTGGGGGGACTATCTAGATTTCTCTGTAGTAGCCATGAATATAGCCATCATCACTCGGCCCCAGCAGCAGGCAATGATATAGCTATTATGCGCATGCATTATTTTCCATGTGCTTGCTACGAAAATTAGACCTGCGGAAATTTTTTATTATAGGAACAGCTCCGGAAATCACGAAATTTTAAACCTCCGAAAATTTATACGATTACGGTACATGGCATATGTGATGCATAAGTGCATTACATCATTCACTTACTCTCCCTTTGAGTTCAAGATTTTCTCAGCTTCAATTTTCTTCACTTTCACTATCATCTATTATTATCAAGGTCAGTACTTATGAATCTAACATAAATTGGTATCTAATATTGAATATTGTGGTAGTAAGTTCATTAGACAAGATACAAAGTAAATGTACATAAGGTAGATCATCCAGACTGAAACTTGTGCATCCTATAAGCTTACTGATTCATCCCAAAGGTTCAGTTTTGATATTTCATCTGGCTGGTGCTCTCCGTGTTGAGACTGAAAGTAAAATATTATCCAATGAATCACAATTAACACGTGTTACAACCAGTTGTCAGTGACTTTTATACCTCTGTAAAACAACCTTTTTTTTTCTTTTTACCCATAAATCCACAAAGATTTTACCCAATGACTTTTGAGTCCTTTCCAAGTACAATCATGACCTTTGAATGAAAGCCAAACACAGACTTTGTATTTCCCAAATGGAATGCTCTAGTACCAGTCTTGAATCAAGTGCAGTCATGTTTATGTACATCTCAAAGACTCCACAAAATATCCCCATTACATCTGCTGAGGGTGTGTTCATATCCAACCTCATAAACATAATAAAAGTCCTAAAATTGTATATGGAGCATAACGATGTTGATTTGGTGTCTACTTATGCTCCAACCCACTTGAAAGGTTTGAAATTAGTGGTAACTTATGGGTAGACTTGCCATGATTAACTGTGGTATGTAACAACGTAAATACATGGTCACATATTATTATTCTCTAATCCACATGAAAAGAAATGTTTGAGCTTGAAATTAGCTGTTATTATGGCTACAGGAAGTCCCCTTTACCACATGGGGGAATAAAAATAGGAATAAATTTTAGAGCATAGGCACACCCAAAATTTTTGTGGCTGGGGTAAATTTTTGGTTTCGAAAAATTAATACACAAAAAGGTACAGATCATACTTGCAAACTGAGAGATATAACATCTCCTACTACACAGTCTTAGCCAAGTAAAAATGCATTCATTAGCTCAATCTATGGTAAGCTCAATCTATGGAGAAGTTGGGAAAACTTTCATTAGTATCCTGGGACTGTCATAATAGCGATGACAATGATTGTTATGGATACGTTGTACACAAACAATAAAATAGTCCCCAGAGAGTTTCTTGTGAAATCTACTTCAGAGTAAGCCCTTTCAAATCACTGAGCAAAATATAACCTTTTCCCCAGGCTATACATCACTCATAATTGTGAAGACAATCATATTGAGTCTCGCTTAATAACTTTTCTGATACTTTTAGTTAGTTCATCATTGCAAGCTGGTTCATAAGGAAAATTTTCATTCTCCTTAGTTGATCTTAGTTGATGTGTAACACTCATAGGTAGAGGAACCTATGGGGCAAGAGCCAATTAGCCTCTCCAGATCTCCACCTCTATAAGCTTACTTGGCATGTAGTAACATACATGTAACAATATCTATACCCCGCGCGCATGTGCAGCAAGGGGTAAAGCAATTGGTTGTGGTGTATGCCAAAAATTTTGAAAAACCAGTAAATCGTCACTTTTTACGCTCTATTGCGATGGCAGAAGACTTACCTCTCAAATATAGCTCCACTACAGTAGTCTAACTTGGCAAACTGCCTTTATTGCCGAACAGAAATCATAAGTTCTAACAAGTTCTAATTAAATGTATGTAATTCCCTCCATACCTACTACAAAATTTATACGGCATGCAAAATTAGCGTGGGGGGTATGAAATCTATGATTGCTCTTGTTATAATTATGCAATCAATGTCAAATGATACAGTTAACTATTACATGCAATCACTACAGGTAAGTCACTGCAGTTATGTGATTGCAAAATTATTATTATTATAAACTCAGTACACACCTCTGTATTACTTGTGCATGTTGCAATCACCTTATTAGTATTTAGATAAACAGTTGGGCACTATTTAAAACACTTTCCATGATACTCATAGCTCTCATGTGATTCCAAACATTGGCCTGCCCTGACTCCCCCCCCCCCTTAATTTGAGTTCCCACATGTCAGGATTGGACCATAATCTCTATAGGCCACTGTAACCCAAAGCAACTGGCCACCTGTAACTGAGAATAATGTGGATTAGCCTCGGCCCCAGGCACTCTTTTGTGACCCATCTGAAAGAGGGCCTAGTATCAGTTGTTCATGTTAGCCTTGGAATTCCAAGGCTTCCGCATATTCCTCATACACTCTCCATAAATGGATGTTTACTCACAGGAAAAAAAAAATTGAAAAACAAATTTGGTCAAAACTTGACTTGCCAAACAATACATCCTGCCTAAAGATAGCCTTTCAGAGCAAATGGTACAAAGAAACTGGACAAATAGAAGGAGAAAGGAAGCTCACTCAGTAAACTTTCAGGTTATTGCCTGTATACTATACGCATGTGCAAACAATTAATACAGGTTCAATTTTCAATAGAGCCTGGGGACAAGGCTAAGTTGTGGATCAGACCATTTATTGGATAGCAGTTCTCAAACATTATAAAAAGAGTGTTAATTTGCTCACAAGTAATACACTCACAAGTTTCTTTTCTCTCCGTACTTCAAAGTTTACATCCTTAATGACCTTACACATGTGACCATACATTAGATCTTCATCTGCTTGATGTAAAGTATCCATCACCTGTATAGAATTCAAGGTACGTATCAGTAACTCCCCTCCTTCCCCGTTTCCCTCTCCCTGATCATGTGATCATCATGTGATCATCATAATAATGAAATTAGAGGATTTAGAGGTCATTATCATAATACATACAAAAATATGGATTGGGTCACTGTAACGTAAGTTGGAGGGGAGAGAGAAAGGGAAAGGGGAAGGAAAGAGGGGAGGTGGGGAGAGGGAGAGAGAGAAGGGGAAAGGGGAAAGGAGGGAGGGAGAGGGGGAGAAGGGAGAAGGGAGGGGAGAATTAAAGGGGAGAGGAGGAGAGGGGGAGGAGGGAGGGAGAGGGGGAGAAGGAGAAGGAGAAAGGAGGGAGAGAGAGAGGAGGGAGGAGGGAGGGGGAATTAATGGGAGAGGAGGAGAAGGAGGGGAAAGGGGGGAGGAGAGAGGGAGAGGGGAGAAGGAGAAGGGGGAGAGAATTAAGAGGAGACAGGGAAGATTGAGTGTGAACTTACTGCCTGTTCCTCTGCTGTTTGTATGACTGGCTGAAGGCCTGAACTCATTCCGTAGTAGATGTGCAGCTTAGTAACTTGAGAGAGAGCTTCCACAAAATTCTACAAGGAACAACAATCAACTAAACTCATTCTCAACCTTCACTGAAAGGAGACAACTATATATGTATGTTATTGATGCTATTCTGGTCTATATACATCCACTGAAAGGAACTACTTCACTAACATCACACCCATGCAATGCCCACATTCATCCAGTACATGTACCAATGACAACTGTAAATCCTTTCATAAAGAGGAAAGAAAACACTGAACCGAAAATGTGAGTATGCTCAATCAGAAACCAAACAATTTATGACTCGGGACTTTAGAGGAGGTAGCTCTCTCTACTGTACTTTTCACTTCAGTTGTCCAAGCATCGCTGGAAATGCTTGACTTAAACCACTCCATACTTGCTCTAAGTCTTGGAGCATGGACAGGTGCAAGCACAGTAATATGTGTGTAGAGATGATTTGGAGGGCTCCATAGACCCATTAATAAACCTCACAATTGACTGGAGACAAGCTCCTCTATATCTTTTAACTCCCAACCCATTTAATATCACATTGTGATACTCTCCAGTATTAAGATCTTACCTCTTTAGATCTTACCTCTTTAGCTGAGTTATAGTTCTGTTGGTCCCACACACACTCACACAACACTACACTACCTAAGTACAGCATTGCATTGCCAACAAGCCATAGACAACTCTATCTATACAAACTCTGAAGCTATGTATCTACAGCAGCTGCTATATAGTTTAAACTAGTGTGTTTTACACAAGCTAGTTCTATCTTCAAACGACCAATAAGCAAACATGAAGTCACGTGCACTAGAGAAAATGGACTAATTTGGATGATATTTGTAGTTTTCCTTTTGCATACACTAGATGTTGTGATTGTAACTGATAGAGTGACGTATGTAATTATGTACACTAGTACAGACTATTACAACACACTACTGGTCATTCCACTGAAACTGAGTGTGTTCAAATATCTCACAATAATAACAACACTGGAAGATCAGCCTTTTAGCAAATTAGACACTTTCGGTTTTAATTTCTCTACACCAGAACTGACCACAAACATAATTTTTTGAATATGTAGTGAAAAGGAGCTATAACTGCACATGATAACGCCCAAATACTACAGCCTGACCACACCTACCTACAACCCAGGCCTCACTTTTGATTTTTATAATGGGAAGCTTGACAAGGGGTGAAGGGCTTCATCCCCCCACTTAAAAAAAAAATAATAATAAAAAATTCCAGTCTGAACTGTACAGACAGTGTTTATGTCTGTTTTTTGTTTGTTTTTTGTTGTTGTTGTTTAGGAGGGGGGTGGGTGGTGGTGACTGATCTGGGGAATATGGAGGACCATCACTATTAAGTAAAAGGGGAGACTCTACATGAGTATGTACAGTGGAACCTCGATTATCCATATTTAAAAATATTAAAGGTCAATTTGGGATACATGTTGCACATGCATGAATTTTTTGCAGCTGTTCTATCAAGGCTAAGAGAGTGGAAGAGTTCGTTCTGTGTCTCCTATAATTAGGTTTTCTACCTAGTTGTACTGTCTATCATAGTTTTTAGCTAGCTAAAGTGCCATCATAGTTGGTAGCCAGCAGTTCCACTTTAGTAATGCCACTTTGTAATGAGGGTGCAGTCATGTCAAAGTGGGTGTGGTTATGGCATTTTCATTATCCAAACATTCCCAAACATTAAACATTCACTTATCGAAGTTTCCACTGTATCAGGAGTTGTATGTGTAAATCAATAATGAGGTAAAGTGTTAGAAATAAAGGGTTCATGTAATGTGTTCTGGGTGCGGTGGAAATCAAAGTACCATTTTCCAAACATACTCCGATAACCAAAATGTTGAGAGTCTAAACATATCAAAAATGGATATATTATGAATGTTATCATTATTATAATCATAGGAAAGTATCAGCAATATTATAAATGAAATCAATAATTATCTATCCATTTTCATGGCATACCTACATAAGTTAAACCGGGGACTGTCACATTCAAGCAACAGCTTCAATAATAGCTTTAGGCATCCCACAACTGAAGAACTATTATAATTAATTTTGGTGCTCATTGAGAAATATATACTTGAACTTCACTCAGGAGAGTTGAGAGATTTATCTCTGAGTCAGTGAGTCCATAGCTACTAACACTGGCTAGTCAATAATAAATATTTACTTTCTAGCAGTCAAAGAAGAAAGTGAAACACATTCACTTGCCTATACTAAAGAGACACCATTATCATATTGCCATCTTTTCAATCGATCCTGTCATAACATGCTAGTTAACAGCTATGAGGGAAAACATTTTTATGAGCAGCAACACACTTAGAACTACCGACTCTATCTTACTCAATATCCAATGATCACTCATTTACCTCCACAAATGAATCTAGTGAAGAGTGTAGTTCACTCGAGCCCCAGTAGAACTTGCCATTCTTGGTGGAGAGTTTCCAATGCTTCAAGCCGGTTTGATTTCTGGAATGATTTGAAAAGATTATTTCACACCATACAATTTTATGTGTGGGGTCAAAGGAACCAGTTTCCTCTCTCATTGTAATTGAGAGAGGTACGTAATAATTCAATGCCTATTGTGACAACACTGCGGGAGAGACAGATTTTCTGTGAGAAGAGGAAGTAGCATGGGAAATGGTTTCATACACATAATATGAAGTAGAGAGCAGAGACAGGAAAATGACATGATGTCATCCAGAAGAATCAGTCCATGCCACTTCTATAAAGAGGCTCTGCTTGATATTAAGTCCAAACATTCCAAATGGATGGCATCATAGTGCATTTTCAACACAGCTTAGCTATGCTAGTTGCATCAACTACAACTCATTTTCAATCATTATGCCACTAGTCTTGGACTACGTAACTGGGATTGGAAATGCAATATGCCAGCCGCTCTTCATTGTATGCCCACAGCAACAATAATAATCAAATTTTTGGATATCCATTGATCCTGGTGACTTCCTTCAGTTTCTTCTTTACCTCTGCACCTTCTTGTTCTCTGCCCAAACTAGCTATGAGTGAAGATGTTGAAGCCTCCCAGTGGCCACAAGTCTCCCAAGCTAAGTGGCTGGCTATAGTCTCATAAGCTAAGCTAAGTGGCCACAAAGCTGAAAATTTATGGTACCCCTGACATGATTTCCAGTTTGATTGGGACATCAAACCTAACGATATGGATTCTGGTCATGTCATTTAGTCCCAATTATCAATAGGTTATTTGATAACTTTGATCAGACCAAAATAATTATTAATCCTGTGTTCTCTGTACGTTATCAGCAACTCTGATAGCGTCATTACCATATAATAATGATCAACATGTGCATTGTAATACATAAGTAAAGTGACAAGACAATCTTACCCACCTGAACGAGAACACGTAAGCCCCTTCAACTGTGTTACTTCTTCGCAGTATATATGCCCCTGGACTGATAAAAAGCAAAAAGGTGCATCCATTGAAGTTCTACCACTTATGTATGTATCTTACCTCATGTTCTCAAGGAGGCTCTCGCACATATCTCTGTCCATGCCTGTATACACCGGCTAATAAGGAAAAGAGGGTTCAACACATAAAATTTCAGGTATTATTACCAAAATTAATGTAATGGTTATAGTTAGTACAATCTTTGTTTATAAACTCAGTACCTTGGCCTGATTCAGTATCAGTATGGCCTGATTAGTATCAGTATGGCCTGATTTAGTATCAGTAATGGCCTCATTCAGTACTGGGCCAATCCAATACAGTATTGGCCTAATTCAATACCGGTGATTCAGTACCAGTATGGGCTTACAAGTAGTGGCCTTATTCATATAATTTAATTACCAGAATGCTCCCAGGGATTCCCTCTTTTTTTTCCTTGATCAAGGCTTGGTGGTATCTAGCTGCATGAGACTGATGAAGGAATGCGTAGTTGGTATCTACCAGTTTGAAAACAGACTTCATGGCTGTCAAGATGTCTTCTGGATTTTCTGAATTTAGCTGGTTATTGAATTCACTCAATGCTTGCTCAACTGCAAAAGCATAATTTATACATATAACCTATTTTCTCCCCACTGGGTACAAGGCCAACTACCATACTACCATAATGTGGGAAATAACTGCAGGACAAGGAAAAACCTCTAATTAGGAGGGGTGTCCTCATTTCAGGGATGACTTAATACTTCCCTCTATGCAGCTGCATTGAATTGAGGGGGCACTGCACTCAAGTACTTTTGGTAATGGTCATCACATAACATAAACCACTTATATATGGCCACATAATTATGTACGGCCATAAAGATTTTCATGGGGTCGATTTTATCAGCTTTAAAGAATACATTAAACAAATACTTGAACACACTTCAACTTTGCAAACCCCATGAAAATTTCATGCTACAATAGCAATATTGCAGCTTCCAAAATTTGAGCTACTAAGCAACTCAAAGAAAGAACATGATCTGGGCAATCAGGTGCACATACAGACCACACCCACTTAATGAATAAATTTCATGATATGCAATTTGAGTGAAAATTAAGCCTCAAAATTTCTGAGCTGCTATAATAATATTATTATTATAGTAACTACTGCTCCAGGAATCTGGAATCCTTACCAAGTGAATTGCTTTGTCTGGTAGGTGATGAGCGAGCATAAAGAGCAATTTTTAGTTCTGGGTTTACGCATGACATTTCTATCAGCTGCTCTCCTATCTCCTGGATAATCTGCAGTAAACAAAACAATAAATAGCTCCCAAAACTCACAATTGATGAATACAACCACAACAACAATAAAAACAATTCCAACAACAACAAGGTATGCTTTGAACACAAGGACACGACACGGATAAATATAACTACAAAACGACAACAAAACATACCTTAACTCTGCCAACATATGTAGGATCATCGAAGAACTTCTTGGCTTCTTCAGTGTTCTTGACAACAAGGTTAGGAGAGCGGGGAGAGAGTTCTTCATCATACGACTCACACAGTCCCATGGCCTGGTACTGCAACTGCACACAGATACACCAAGAAAATACTTCAGTACAGAGCTAGAGAGCACAAAGCTAATGGTTCGGTTATTCGCTCCTAACTGTCATGCTCATGTACAAGGTCAAACATAACTAGAGCAGGGTATTATGGAACGCTTTCTTGAAATTCATTTTCTCACCAGCCCCCTACTTATATAGTTGTAATGGATGTTCCATTGTTCATAAGGAGCCAACTTCCAGCTGGTAACTATTCATGTCACTTACACCAAAAAATGTTTGTTAGGTGGGGTAATTTGGCTTTTTTTTAATGACTCTCCTAAAGTACTACATTTGAGCATCAGCATAATCTAATTAAGCATTTCATGGAAAAAATTGATCAATTACCCATGTCCTCAAACCGAAGGACTAACTACATCAAGTCTTTATGCTCACTCCCTCCTCTCTCCTCCCTGCCCCCCCCCCTAATATGCTTTGAAAGAGTGTTGTTTCGCTACATGAACACAATTTTAGATTCTATACACTGCATCATAAAACACATGTGCCTGATACAGCTACTTTGCTGCAGCTGTCCAAAAGAAAATGCAATCTTTCCTTTTGTTATAACAACATCCAGGGTGATTGGACAACCTCCAGGGTGATTGGACAACCTCCAGGGTGATTGGACAACCTCCCCTCTGTGGACATCACAAGCTACCTAATGTATTGTAAACCAACTGACTTCTTCTTCCACTAGATTCTCCACTATTCCAAAAGCTGGCATATCCATGTATTTGATGGTTTTAAGGTTTTCACCAGTCTGCACCAGAGCATCATCTATATATATGCAAGAAGCATTGATATAAAAACACCCTTTACCAAATACAAACCAAACTAAATATCCTTTACTGAGCTTGAATCATGCAGCAACTAAAATAACTTGACCCTTTACCAAATAAGACAGACTTCCATTGCATATTGTCTCTCTCTTCTTCTATGAAATGCCACACCCTTGAAGTTTGTAGGAGAGAGACATGTTGACATTATGCAGGTGTTATGAAACATTACAGTGCTGTAATGTACACATAAGGAATGAAGCTTGTGTATTTATGAGATTGTCAGTTTCACTTTACAACTCAATGGCATTCACATCCCTAAAGTTTTATGGATGGCCACATGGAAAGAGTTCACTCTTTGCTCAGCATACTTGTTCATAGGTGATGGACTTATTTATAACTTACGAGGAAACTGTGCAGATCCATAGAGGTCATCCACAGCACTCTGTGTCTGTCCTCTCCTCTTCATCAAGTGACTGCATAAAGGGAGTTATTTAGAGAGTAAAATTTGAACATACAATACATGCTTACGTAAGTGAGAGAATTAATTATAAGTAAGCTGTAGCTATGATAATATTATTATACATATTATGGGCAAAATCAACCTTGCAGGAGCCCCAGATACTGACTCTTAGAATATGATCATTATAATATTTCCCCAGCTATTAGAGATATCCTTTTCTTGAGCTCTGACTCTAGTTCAAAACTCTGCCCCTTGTGCGGGCATGATCGGGAATAATGTTCACGTTGCTTATTCAGCTTGTTTTCTATGAATTATCATTTTTCTACTTGGTATGCGGTTGCCCTTGAAAAAAGGAGTAAATTGTAAGCCAATGATATGTTCACTTTTAAAATTCGCACCAGACCCCATGCACTAGAGATAAAGTCCACAATCCACAGTTTACAATTAACATAGTTAACAATGGGAGCCAGGCGCCACGCATGATTAGCTTGCATTGGGACTCATTGCACATGAGCATAGATGCTGGCTCGCAGGTGCTTTCACGAGTGAGCTTTTTACCCTCCATCCTTCCCCATGCAACCTTCCCAGAGCTTTTTCCAGAAAGTTTATAGCAGAAGTCCCTCCATCATGATGGAGAGTGATCAAAATTCGGATCTTCCCTACCCTGGTCCTCATACTAAAATCCCCCCCCCCCCAAAAAAAATAAAAAGCTGGGGGAAAACCCCTGGGTTACGTGATGCCACGTAATGTCCCATGCATGACCACCACGGATGTCGCATGATGCCATTCCATGGGTCATGTGACTGCTATGGATGTCGTGTGATGTCCAGAGTGACGTGGACCAGGGTAAACTGCTCTGGCTCCTGCCAAATACAGGTTACATACACTTCCTCCACATGTGGGGCAACCATAATAGTTAAATAAGTCAAGTCACCTAGTGCAGGGCCTCTATAATAATAATAGCTGTGGCTTACTTTAGCAAGGACACATAAACACCAAGGCTCCACTGTATACGTGGCATTAGCCCTTATATGGAAGCTAGTAACTATTATTCTAGCGGTGTTTACATAAAGACTTCATTATGAGTGCAGTATGTGAATTGTTAAATACTACACTGTATCAATCTACTACATCATACCTTAGTGCATGAAGGCAGTAAATGAGTTTAGGCATGTCCTTTTTGTGGAATATATCAGTCATCACTGGATAGAAGACCTGCAATTATTCAGATTTATAAAAATTACTTCCTTCAGTGGAACGCTTCTAGTTCAGGTAAAAATTCGACACACACAAAAAAGATTTTTTTTTTGGTACCTCATAAGCTTTGTTACTTAGTACTGTTACTTGGGCATTTGAGCAATGATTATGTATTTAAAAGATTTTGTTTTTCAGGTACCTCATAAGCTTTGTTACTTAGTACTGTTACTTGGGCCTTTGAGCAATGATTATGTGTTTGTAGGAGTAGGAAATGATAACAGAACGCTTGTACAGACAGACAACAAGCACCCACTGCCCCCCAATGTTATTGCTGCTATACTGACTTGTTTTTCATAAAAAACTTCCACAGTGGCAGCTGATGCCCAGCTTTGTATATTATAGTACTGTATATGTAAGTTATCAGAAGGGTTTGATCCAAAGTTCAATTAATGACATGTGATGGTCAGTCAACATGTCCAACTATGATATCAGTTTGTTAGACCTGCATACACAAAATTTGTCCTGTCCACAATTTTGTTATAGGTATTTAACCGCTATCTCCTGCTCTGCAATGGACAGTCATGAACGTGAAGAAGAAAGCTGATATGCTTTGGCTACTCCATCAAAAGTTGTAAATACACTCTCTTTGTGAGCTCTGCAGCGATACCATATAATAGAACTCCTAATACGTATGATTATTCATAGACTACCATAATGAGATGAACCTATCAGAGTCTTGATCTTAATTGTGTGTGTATTATACCACATGGACTAATAAGTATAAACTCATGAGGTGGGTGTTGGCTGGTCCCACGAGATCTCATTATAATTACTATTAGGATCAAGTGTGGGCCAGCCTTCTCGATGCAATGCCTAAATATGCAATGAACTATTCTATCAAGGTCATGATTAACTGTGAAAACCATATACTGGTAAGGGCAAATAAAACCGTACAGGTGAATCCCTCAAAGGATTCAGCACAGCTTAAATATCTTATAGCAATGACTGCATCCCCCCTCTGGAATAAGATGTCATTCTAATAGGTACATACTTCCTCACCTTGGGTAAGCCCAACTTCACCAATGACTTCAGCCAGAAATTAATGTTGTCTGTATAACGATAATCTAGCCCTTTGACCTATAGGATAACAATAAATATGAGACACTCAACGATGCTAACACTCGCTTATAGTAGTGTGCACTGGAATAATACTATGGAAACGAAGGGGTGGGGAACAAGGAGGAAAAGACAACAAGAACAAGACCATACAGTGTCAGCTAGTATTGAAAACCAGAATAAGCGTGCAATTAATATGATGACCTTATACGTACTTTTGACCAATAATATTATCTGTACCTGTAATACGATACTGAACACAGTAGGATTGAAATGAGCAACAGGTGGTGGGTTATCTTAAACTCGTTGTGCATAGAGCAATTATAGTAATCCACTAAGGAGTGTAAACTGTAATTAACCCCCCCCCCCCCCCCCCCCAATCTTCTGATATCATTCAACAGAAGACATGACATAAGCACAAAAGTTATTCAACTAGTACCAGTTGCATCCCTCCCATTACACCTGGCCACTCTTGACTTCTTTCAACCCTAAAACCCAAAGAGATATACTTATTAAGCTAAACAACAGTCCATCTATAGAGAGAAAGTTGATTTATTATTCATACCGGAATAGTTTTTTTGAAACATCAATACTTTGGGACAGAAGCAGCTCTAGGCTATCGTTAATGTGCTATTAGCTACTCACTTTTAGGTGCACTGATAATTATTGTGTACAGTCCAAAATCCATTAAGTGATAATGCTTGATTCTAATGATGTTGCATATTACTCAAATCCCATGGTGTCAACAGTGACCTGAATCACCTACACAAAATTCCCCAGTGAGATGCTGGAATTTGAGGGGGAGTTGGAAAACCCTGATGTTAAATCCCATGGTTTCAACAAAGCCGCCTGTGCCTACATAACTAAGGCTCAAAGATAGTATGTACAAAATTCCCTTGTGAGATGTATGCCCCACAGAAGTTTCCAGGCTGCATCAAGGTTACTAATATTTATTTTGGATAGGCCAACTAAAAAAGGAAGCTTTTCAATCATAAAATGCCTCCTGATGGAGCTAAATGAGGTTAGCTTAAAATCAGTTGCTTGTCTTTGGGGGGAATCAATAAAGCAATGCTAGTAAGTAGATTACACTAAACTTTTAGTGGGTACATGCTGGAGTTAAAATTGGAAGCTGAAACTGTTTATTTCTGGATTGAAAACAATTATGAATTATGGAATGTGTTTTTAAAGGAAGTACATGTACGCATCTCCCTGATACGTGATACCCACAGAGAATATCATGTCAGCCACAATAAAGGCTGCCTTTTTGGTAGGAGATCATATAAGATCAGAGAAGGTGATGCATGTCAAGTTAGTTGTCATACAGCAGAAAAGTCTGCAATGGTACACACCATTATAGAAAGTTTTGTGATGGCTCAGCCACGGGGGTGAGTTACATATATGGCTCTCTTACAAAAGTCATTCTACTTCTTGTCGAATCTCTGAAAAAAAAGTATTACAGTTTTTTATCGCTTTGTTGTTATTTTTGTTGTTGTTGTTGTTGTTGTTGTTGTTGTTGTTGTTGATTGAAGTGTAAACCCCTACGAATAATTTCATGCTATATAGAGTATATTGATACCTCTCCTGGTCGCAAAGTGTTTTCATATAAGTATTGGTACACTGTAGCAGTTTATAACCCATACTAGAATATTGGAAATGGTATACTTAAAGTTGTTACAACCCTATACTTGAGTATGAATGGTTATAACCCTATACTTGAGTATGAATGGTTATAACCCCATACTCGGCCCATACTTGAAATGACAATCAACAACATCCCTCACTACTGATTGCTAGCTGGTGAGAAAGATGTGTAGGGCTTGCTTTAACTGTTGCAGACCTGTACTATAAAGTGATATCCACTATATGGATATCCATTGTATGAAATAGGTATTTATTACACATGTAGGCCACACAAGAGAGTGCTCAACATGAGTTGCTGGGCATAATCAACCATCCATAAGCTTAAGGTATTCAGCCTTGCAATTGACCTTAAACTTTGACTGATCCAGATCATACACTTTCCTCCATAGCTCATCATCAGGTAAAAGAACCATTCCCAGCTTGCACAAGTAGACGCCATTCTGCAGGGCATCTTCCAGCTCCAGTGTGGGGGGCAGATTCTCATGCAACACACACTCCATCCATCTGTACAAAAAACATCACAAGCTGAATGAGTAGCTAGTGTTAAGTAGACTGCTAGCTAACTGATGTTAACTGCTGCACTTACGTATTATAAACATGAGAATACACTTCTAAACTTCTGAATGTATTTACAAAGACACAACATGCTGGCTAGAGAGCTAGCTAGCTACCTCTGGCCTAGACTATATTAGAGCTTACTTTTTTGCCTCTTCCAGACGGCAGAGATATTCGTATGCTACATCATTCTGTGAAGATTTAGCATTCCCATTCAGGGTAGCCATGATCAGATCTCCCCATGTACATATACATGTATCATTAATTGATATCTATTTACTGTATTAATCGACCCTTTACCTCTACAAGCTACAAAATTACAACAGGGAGTGTGCACTAGCTAGCTAGCTAGCTAGCAGGAGGCAGGAGGCGTGGCTCGAGCTCAGCTGTCTCAATCTCGCTGCTACATAAATTTCACTATGACAACGTCACGGTCTGATCCCATGACCGATGATGCCTTTTTTGTTGTCAGCGTCATTATTAGTACTCTTTGTGTGCCCGCTGGGTTATAGCCAGATCCAAGAACGCTGCACACAACCCAAAGATAAAGATATTGAGGTAAAGCCTACCTAGTTTTAGCTAACTACGGCTAGACTGCGAGCACCAGTGAAGAAGAACTGGCCTAATAGGCTAACTGGCTAGCGACTTGGGCGTAGTTTGACCACTCTTGCTTGAAACCAGCTGCTGGGATTCAGGGGATTACAGACATTTTTTATTTATTTATTTTTATTTTTTTGTATTATGCCCCACTACAAGTGGACACAGGTACTAGGTAGGGCATTTGACACTTCCCACTATTATAGCATTGTCATGTGACACGTTGATCCCTGCCCCTGGTGTACACCCAATAATAGCAAATGGTAATTGCTCTAGCTCTTGTCACACAAGGTGTGGCTTCTCATACCACCAAGGATATTAGGTACTCTACTTCTGTAGTTTTTAGCAAGGGATCATGTGGTGACGTCTGCCTTGCACAATTTTGTAGCTGCATTGCATTGAGTGAAAAATGCTGCTAGCATCACTAGTTTCGATCTTCTGTAATTGTCATCAGTTTGCTTGTGTCATATATGAGAAGTTTGTCCCTTTCAGAGTGTCCTGTATAGGCTGATTTGAAATTGATACCCAAATGTAAGAGAAGTATAGTCTGGTACAGTGACTTTTGTCGCACCTCACTAAATTTCATGTGCAAAACTAACATTCAGTAAGTTGCACAGCAAGTGCATAATAATCATACACAGACTGGTTTGTGGTCACGCGCCATCAAGGGGGCAAGTGTTTCAGGTTCCACTGTACAGTGTATCATTCAGTGTATTAAATGGATGTGTGGTCAAGCTCTTCCATAAAGTTACTATGAAAGTTTCCTATGATGCCTTTGTTCTCCTCCAGGGTTCAAGACTCCTAGCACTGATGGCAAAGAACATTCCTTATCAACTGTCCTGCACATTATCCACTGATAAGAAGACGTACATGCCCAAAGAACCAGTGATGCTCACATTTCAGATCACCAATAAGGATAAATGTGACCTGTATGTTTTAAAGTGGCACACTCCTTTGGAAGGATTTCGTAATAATTTTCTTTCTATCCTACATGGAAACGAGGAGATTAAGTATAAGGGTATCATGGCCAAACGAGGCAATCCAGTTTTTGATAGCTACATTTTGGTTCCATCTGGAGATAGTGTTGAAAGCCGTGTGGACTTGTGTAGGGCATATGACATAGAAGCTCCTGGAAGGTATTCAGTGAAAATGAAAGGTGGATTGATGGATGTAATACCCAAGGAAGCGGGAGTGTTTCTGCCTAATACTCTGGGATCTATGAATCCTGTTGAAGTCTCCTGCAATGTAATCGAGTTTGATATAACTTCCTAGTTACAGTACTTAGGTATTAATATGTTCTATTTTGAGTGATTCTTCCATGCACATGCGCAGTAATTATTGTTACTGTCCGGAACTTAACTGGCTGGTTGGTTCTTATGGGTTTCAAGGGTGTAATGAAGACCTTTGGTGAATCTTTGTTAGATATTGGAGAGATATATTTCATAGGTATTTCAGAATGTTCAATAGCATTTGTGGTATGTAAGATTTTACTAAGCTTCATAATAAGGCCACTATTTATAGAATCCTAGTTTCCTGTCCAAGAAAATATCCACAAGTGCTGCGGGCGGGCGGTTATTATAATTATTTTATTACTGCTTCGTTGTTTGTCTCAAGGGTCCTGTCTTCATCATTCACTAGTCTCGCGGCCCACGAGACTAGTCATTCACCACGGGCTTTCCCAAAAAGAGCTGCATGTGAAGCCAAATGTGCGCGCTCTACTGCGCGCATGAGCAATGGCAGGCGCTATAGGCAGTAATAATTTTTGATGCGGTGACATTTTCAATACGCGGGCGGTGGACAGGAAACAATCATTCTATTAAGAACTTAGACTGTACATGTGACTGCCAATGTGAGAACTTAGACTGTGACTGCTGACACCTGGGCTGTACCAAGTGCAGGTTGATATGTCATGAACAACATAACTCTAAATGTTAAGTTTATGTCCCATGGGATCTATGAATCCTGTCGAAATCTCCTTGAGTTTGATATAACTTCGTAGTTATTATTAAGTATACATTAATGGTATTATTTTGAGTTCTGCATGCACGTGCTGTCGTGCATGCGCAGTATTATTTTTGTTATACATGTACCTGTCCGGAACTTGGCTAACTGGCTGGTTTGTTCTTAGCTATGGGTTTCAAGAGTGTAATGAAGACCTTTGGCGAATCTTTGTTTGATATGGCAGAGACATGTTTCACAGTTATTTCAGAATGTTTATCAGCATTTGTGGTAAGATTTTGCTAAGCTCGTAATAAATAACACGTAAACTCATTCAATATTGAATTGAAGGAAATGATTCCTTCAATACTGGCGATGTTGTGTGCACTTGAACTTATTGAACTTTGCTGCCAATGTGAGAACTGACAGCTGGGCTACCAAGTCAAAATAGCCACACAGATGCAGAAGAGTTTGATGGAATAATGTCAATCCTACCATTTCATGAATTGTCTGCTGTAAGATATAAGCAGTTACATACAAACAGACCACAGGGTAAAAGCATACAGCAATTATGGATAGCTGCAGCCTACATGCTAAGTTTAAAGTAAGCATAGCATTTTATATAATTATGCAAAGGATATGAATCATTATGATGAAGCTAGCTACAGTGATCTAAAAGCCATAGGTGAATGCACAGTCCAGTCCTTGTGCAGAGCCTCTGCCTGTGATTTCAGTTCATAGAGTTTCTGTTGTACTACATCAGTGATCTGCTTCCTGAGGATGACTGCATTCACTTTGAGGCTGGAGCAGTGGGCAGTGTGAAGAATTGAGGATAAGTCTATGGGGTCACCTATCACGATTGTTAACTTCTGCACGATATATAGAGCAGAGTTAGCCAATCTTTCGTAGCTATCATAATATTGTCATAAGTTAACCCTATAATTATTTAATAGGAAGTAGAAGAGAAGTCTGGACATGTATCATTTAGGGGCTGTACTAGGCCTGGGTACAATACTAGGGCTATACTTACTTTAAAAAGACGAGGAATGTATGGTGATTTATTGGGTAGTATATCATCCATTCCTGAAATTCATACATATAGCATAATAGATATCAAGTCAACTTTCTCTTTCTTGTAAAGGTCATCAGTTGGTAAGGTGTCATCACATGTACAGACACATGGAGTATGTACAGACACATGGAGTACAGGCAAAAGAAGTGCTTCACTTCTGGTCATATGCACATACAGTACAGGCAAAAGCAAGTAATCACTACTTACTTACCTACATGCCACACAGGGATAACTATTGGAGTATTTGTAGCTTCTGCTAATAAACGTCCAACTCCTGCAAATAAACCATTCATCCATGCAACAAGGCTTTCTCAAGACTAACGTACCCCATTTAAGTCTCAGTTGATCTAAAGTCATGTTGATTTTACCTTAAAATAATAAAAATTGTATTATGGCCAATCTATTCACCTTATGACATTCTAGGTTAATATTTCACCTTCAGGAAAGATATGAACCCACTTTCCTTCATTGAGTAGATTAAGACAATAATCAAGTCCCCTTTGATATACACCTAAGCCTAAATGTATTTATAAGAAATCAAATCCATAAAAATTTTCATCTCAGTATCTTAGAGCCTGGGTACAAGGCTACTTACCTCTTGTAATGGGGACCAACTGAATATGTGAAAAGAACCATGAAAAAAGTATATTTGTGAATACCAATTCACTAGCAGCTGGTGTCCTATAATTATATTACACAAGCAGAATAATGATGTAGTTAAACCAAAGTCAACTAACTTACCACCTCATCCTCTTAAATGATATGTAGGTTGTGATGGGAAGCATACCTAAGAAGGAACAAAGGTACTTCTCCATCCCATTTCATCTATTATAAGTACTTGCCCCATATCACTGGATCATCCAGACATGATGAATGGTTGCTAACAGTTATCAATGATTTCCCACTTGGTCGCTGATTAATAGCCCCCATCAATGTCTTCAAATTCTTTGTTTGAACCCTCTGAGAAGTTCCTGCAGTAGTAAACTAGTGATCACATCAAACAAAGTGATATCTGGCGCAGACTGAGAGAGTAAAAGTCATGTTTTCAGCAAAATCTATATCAGCAATAGCCTACCTATGATATGACAGTATGCTCATAAGTGGGTGTGGTCATGTGGAAATTGACATGACATGGTCATTCCCCTCCATGACCCCCTTTACCAGGTTTGGCACATTCACCAAACTGAGAAGGCATAAAGGAACTGTACCACAACTTTCATGGGTAGAGTTCAGCAAGATCCTCAAACTTAACCACTAATCAGCTCGTCTTACTAGGAAAACTCACTGAGCACAAATTTAGTAAGGAGTGCAGTGGCTAATTTCATAAATCCTGAAGTCGTCCGCCACATTGGTGTATGTTTCACAGGCATATTGGGCCATCCTTCCTTTAACACTTTCATTCTCTCCTCTTTTTGTTGCAGTACAGCGATCATGGGGTCAAAAGTTCGCTTCGTCATGTGACTCTCTTTTTAGGCGCTCGCGCGATGGAGCTAGCCACGTGGACGTGGGGCTTGCTATGATGTGGAGCAGAGTATTGAGAGGTTTGCACTACCAAGTATGTTGTATGAAATAATGTTTCACTGCTAAACTGCTGTCATATAGTTCAGTTATTAAGTAGAAGGTTGATCTCTACCTCACAGCAATTAGCAGAAAAAGGTATTCAAGTATTACCATAGATATTCAGGTATATCTATGTTGGTACGAAGAGATGTGGTGATTTCACATCAAAGGACCACTATTTGCATGTTGCATGTGTACAGCGGGTCTGTATGCTGGAGAAATTTTATCAGAGTCGATTGTTACACAAATTCTGATTTGTAGGTTTGAATAAAGTTCAATTGATTGGAAGAGTTGGTCACATTCCCAAGGACTACAAAAATGCTACAACTGGGAAATCTGTGGTATTTTTTCCAATGGGCATAGACCGTGCAGTGAAAGCAAGAAGTGAAGATGGAAGAGGTATGAGCTATTGTTGAATGTCTCCTTATGGTTGTGTCCACTTGTTTCTCAGGCCTTTCCATCTTGCATCCCTAGAACTATTTTATTGAGAACTCAGCAGTTATTGTCCTCCTATTATAATTTATATATAAGAGCTCAATCCAACCAAGTTACTGGTTGTATTTTTGGGATCATAATTTTCACTCCATATTCTTTCTTCTTCTTCTTTAAAGGGTAACTGACATCAAAAAATTATTATTACATTTTTGGGTTGTTTTGTATGCCTACATTACTGGGAAGAAATATGAGAAGCATTGGTGGAACTCTCACAGAAAATAGCAGTAGAAGTTGGCCATTTCATTTATATCCTGTTTGGGGCGGGGCTTACTTGTGATGTCATAGAGGGAACTCATTGTACAATCTCTATTGAAAATAATACAAATGTTGGAGTCTGTGTTTCACATAAGGTTTGATACTTCCATTCCAAAGTTTGCACTAACAAATGCTAGGGTATGTTAAAGGCTGTAACAAAATTTAAAGTCCATGCCTCTGATCAAAGGTGAGCTATCCTTCACTACATACAAGATGTAAAAACAGGCTTTCTGAGCTGAGGCCAATCTAAGTATGCTGTAGGTAGGGGCCTAAAAGTCTTAGATAGACTTACTGGAGTATGTGTGAGCTGTCTTAGATATGTGTGAGCTATACAGCACAAAGATGATGCCTAATGGCTAGGCTAGCTGGCTAGTCAGCTTGTATGCTTAGTTTGACAACCAGTAGGTATGATGCCTTGTGCTGTATAGCTCACACATGCTCCAGTAAGTCTATCTGAGAATTCTAGCCCCCTACCTACAGCATGATAAGCTGGTCATCAGCTCTAAGAGCTTGTTTCTACATTTTGAAGTGATTCTTTGGATATCTCACCTTTGGTAATAGTCATGAACTTCAAATTTTGGTATAACTTTTAGCATACTCTAAGATTAACTTGTGCAAAGTTTGGAGGGAATACACTGAACCATGTGTGAAACACAGACTCCAGCATTTGTATTATTTTTACAGCAGAGGGGAAAAGGGGGAGATCCCCCCTTTGATTGAAATACCCCCCTAAACCAATAATTACTGAATGTGTCTTAAAAATCTCTATATAGCACATTTTTCCTCACACAAGCATGCCCACATGCATAGTCCCAGTACAAGGACCCAAATTGACTATTGTAGTAATTTTAGGAGACCTATATTAATTTTGTGGTCATGAAATTGATCCTCCATTCCATCTTGCAAGAGGGCCCAGGGTTCCCCTACTTTCCCCATCCCTCTCATCTGCACGGGATTAGTAGAAGAGGCAATGGCCCCAGCACTCTTTGAGAAATTTACTCTGGCAGTGTTATTGCACAATAATTATAATTAGATTCAAGTGTGTGGCACTTCAGAAGTATCCCAAACCCCCATAAGGAAACAAGGGGGTGGAAATGGTTTGTTCTGTATATCCAGCCAACAATCCCTACATAATATACGCTATTATCTGAAGCTACCCGACGTATATGTAGGAATTATTGGCAGGATATACAGAACAAAGATTGATCCCATTTCCATCCTTCCTCCCCTACCCTTGTTTCCTTACTTTTTCGAGCAATGGTCATCCCTACATTTATTTATTTTATTTATTTATTTATTTATTTTTTATGTGCCTGAAATGCAATCACAAGACCAAACACTGGACTTCAGACTGCTTGTTGGCCTTATAGAGTGAGCAGTCACTTCCTGTATGGGTGGTAGCTCAGAACCAAAATTGGTTATTTTTGCACAATCTACGCCACTCAATCAAGGAGGCAAATAAGTCCCTGACATATAATATTATGTTTGCAAATTACTGAAATCACAGAGCTAGAAATAAGGCACTTGATTTGATTGTGATTGGTCATTATAAAGATTTGGTTTGACATCCAGTACCCTGTAATGAAATTTGGTCAAGAAATGGTCAGAAATGACCAATGACCAACAGTTATTTCTAACCTGGAAATCTGGCTCCATATACATCATTTGTACAGCCTATATAATCAGTAAGTACTTCTCCAATGGTCAGGTTGAACAGATTGGTTGAAGAAGGGCTTCAGTGTAGAACATTGTGTGCGTATGGAAAGAGCTGTACATAGCTACTAGGGCAATGTGCAGCATTTAACAGCGAGCGAGCAAGCGTTATTTAGTGCTTCAACTCTTTAGAAGATTTGTTTATATGTAACGAAGTACTTAGATAAGCCTAGAGCCTCTACAACTACTACTATAACAATGTGCAGCATTAGAGTGAGCAATCAAAGTTAGTAGCTAATAGGCTCCAGTGCTGTTTACAATTGGAACATGTGCATTATGCACCCGGGACATTTTGGAGTGTAGACATAGATCTACACTTTCAATGAGTCATGACCTGAGAGTCAGCTCGCTCGCTCGCTGCAATCAGACTTGATGCCTCAGCAAGTGCTATAATTATTAATTTAGGAGTTACCTTATCACTGATTTCTTTTTGCAGGCATTATAATAGCTATAGGAATTGTACATATCACATCAATGACTTCCTATGCTGCATGTTGGTTTTCTTGCTCCCAGTATTTTCTCAGACAATCATTAGCTTACCTACTGCCTCTGCTCTCACTGCTTGGCTCTCTTTCTGCTTTCTCAGGATTGTTAAACTTGCCTTTATAACTTCTCTTCTTGCTCTCTTGCTGCCTTCTCAAAATTTTGAACTTTGTACCTACTGTTTATAGCTTTCATGTTGGTTTTCTTGCTTCCAATATTGATCGTTAACTTGTTTGCTCCCAAGTTCTTTCTCATTTGCTAGCTGGCTGGCTGGACTGTAAGGTCAAGGTCATGTGACTACTTGAGGGCAGTTCTGGAAGCACTGCTTTTCATCCTCCTTTCAATCTTCTCTTCTTGTGTGATGTCTTCTTTTGTCCATTCATCCACACTGAACTTCCTTGTAGAAGTTCTATCTCAGTGCAGCCTCTTTGAGCTTGAATGCAGCATCATATGAACATTTATGAACTGTGAGCATTACATATGTATGATTTATGTGGGTGTGGCCAGTTTTCTCTAATTGGAGTGCAGCAATTAATCAAGTATGGTGCTCAAATCCTGGTACAGGGGGCTACTATTCAAGGCCAGCGTCTCATCAATAATACCATCTCATCACTGACATCTGAAAGATCTCATAGTATTCTTCAGGTTTTTTAGGGGAGCCAACTCCTCTTCTGAATCTAAACAGCATTTCGTTCCCCTAGATTCTATGCATGCATACCTCTGGACTCTGACCCCTTACTTGCAGACAAACCTGCACCCATCTGTACTCGGATCGGGTGGACCCGCACTCAGGTATCCTTTTAACATGCATCGTATTAAGTGCTCAGTACTTGTTGGAATTTGGCTCCAGTTCTTTGTTGGTTGTCCTGTAAAGTAGTATAGTAACATCACTAGTTAGCTAGCTACAGGTATTTGCAAAAAAAAAAAAAAAAAAAAAAGGTGAGAAGGGACACTATCTATGGTGTAGTCTAGACCTTATCAAAACAGGTTGGGTAAAACCCTGCAGCTGTATTAGCAGTCACATGAAACAGGAGTAAAGCTCTCTAGCCTGTACTGGTATCTTCTATCATTTTCAGTTTCACCCACAAATTGCATCTTTCGTCATGTAGCAAGTCATAACATTGTCATACCGCTGCTTGAACAAAACCTCAGTAAAATCTGGATAATCTAATTTGCTTCGAACAATTCCATCTGCCTCATTTTCTTTCTGATCTTTTTCTTATTTTCCTTCTTCTTTCTTTTTTTTTTCTATCTTCTTTTTTTTAATAGCCTTAAATTTTCACTGGTCAAAACCCGACTGGATTTCTTTGGCCGGTTTTATGAATCAGAGAAGGGACCTGGAGATTCACAAAACTTTTTGATCTTTCAGCTAATACTACAATATTCTCATAACACTAGCACTTTCTTCTTTCTCTTCAAACTCGGACATCATAATAGAAGCTTCTAAAACATCCTCATTGACTGAATACGAATCCAGGAAAGGACGTCTTTGAGCACATTTATGGCATGGACTACAAAATGGTATATAGGCAAGATTTGAAGATGTGGTCAGTGTTGGCTCTTATGATTCTGATACTAATTCAAGAGCGCTTGGATTGAACAGCACTATACCAGTCATTTTGAAGCCAGCAGTAATATTTTTTACTGACATCGAGTTCATCCAAGCTTATACCGTGTGGCAACTTATCCTGGGTGTGTCGTTATAAATGGTGGCATGCTTTTCTCCAGGCTGCTTTTAAGGGACCAAAACATCCTTTGTCCAATGGCTGTGTAAGATTGGTTGTATTCGGAAGTAGTGTGAAGTGCAAGACCTCTTGCTTCGCTGCTAAACTTATGGTTTCAGGGCAAAAATGTGTCAAATATAAGAAATAACGGTCATGTACTTAATAACCTGCAGCACTAACACAGGCAGCAACAGTTATTTGAGTGAGGTAACTGTAACAGGATGTCTCTCGTCACAGCTGTAGATTCCGCTTTAGGACTTAGTGGAAGGCCTGATTCATCCATATTAAAGTTAAATTTGGTTTTATCCATTTAATTATTTTTGTGAGTGTGTCATCAAAATATCTGCAGCCATGGCCCTGGCCTTGGAGAGTGGAGCACCAACTCTCAAAGTTAGATTGGGGTGTCTCCTACAAAAATTGTTTCACCAACCATTGGACACTTGATGACCAAGCAGATTGCAGTGATCTTGCAGCATGAAACCCAGAACAGCAAAACCAAAATTTACATAGCCTCCTTTCAAATGGCTTTGGAGTTGGGCTACTTGAAGGAAGGAGGCTATGTAAATTTTGGTTTCGCTGTTCTGGATTTGTATTGCAAGATCACTGCAATCTGCTGTACAATTCCCATTACATCTTGACATGAGCGTGGGAAACCAACCTTTGCACATCCATGCAACAACCAGAAGACTTGAAAATACGCTCTTTTTAAGAAGATTTAAGAATACAAAAGTTGACATTATAATTATGGGAAGTGTATGGTTGTAGTATTTGGAGCCATATAATGCACACCTCGGGACATAATGCTCATACATGAAATTACAATGCTTTTTTTTTTTTTTTTTTTTTTTTTTTTTTTTTGTTAGCTCATGGCTCTGATTCTCCAGTATTTCTTGTTGGTATGATCTGAAACCTAAGGCCTTAGTTAGAATAGGCATAATGGGGAATAATTATGTGATTCTTCCAAAAGGAAAGAATAGCACAGATATATAGCTAAGCTTACTGAATTGGAATTTGCTGGGAGGCTCTGCAACAGGCAACTAGATCTATACCGGTAGCTCTATAGCTAGTTGTAAATGAAGCACATGCACTACCAAACCTGGTAATGAAAAGTCATCAGCAGGCAATTAAGCAGCTCTACAACACTTTTCAATCAATCTCGATCATTTGCACAATTGATATGCAACACATACGTAAGATCAGCCGTCCGTATTTCTTTTGATCATGAAAAGGTCAAAAAAATTTTCTCTCTCTAACATGATAGCTACAGCACAAATCTAATCATTTGTGGGATAATTTATGCCTTGGATTACTAGAAAGCAAGTTTTTTGTTAAATCTTCGAACATCGAGATAAGCATGCGAGAATCGGACTGTGAGACAATTAACTGTTGCAACGGTGATTTTGAAGCATAGCTACTCTTTCTAGATATTCAAACTATCTTTATTTACTTAAATTATATTTGGTGGAGCTTTATGAACTGAAATACGGCGTCCAATTATAGATGATTCTACAACTGATTTATGAATCCATTATCTAAACCACAAATTGCAAGTGCACACTGCGTGCATTTTTTCAATCAAAATTTCTATACACCTCAAACACGAAAAAGTCTATAGTAGCTATGACGATGCAGATTATGTATTATATAACTTTCCATTCAATAATCATTATCTTATTTCAGAGGTTGTTAGTACAATCAAAACAACCTGGGTTTCTGTCAAAGTACTTAAGCCACCACTGCAAGACATCATAATGAGGCTGGTGCAGCGAGGATCAAGGGTGTACGTGGGTGGTAAGCTTGAGAACTGGAGATATATATCTAAAGAAGATGGTTCTATTCATTTTTTCACAGTTGTAATTGCAGGTAAGTGAGAAGTAACTTAATTACTGGGTGGATCAGAGACCTTACATGCCCACAGAACTAGAACTGTGACCTGGCCCTTTGTGGTTTCCGACATGAAATCGTGACAGTTCTATTCTGTTATGTATATGCAGATGACTTTATCCATCTTCACACTAATGAAGCAGGAAATTTTCAAAATAAAGGCACTTCTGATTTTGAACAAGAAAGTCTTCAAAATGAAGAAGAATCGCCTATGGAGACTGAACTTCCTGAGCAACAGTAGCTAACTATGGCCAGTCAAATTTCTTTATAATTGCAGATTTTAATTTGGCATGTATCTAGCTATTCACCAATTATGAAAGGTACACCCTCAGTGCATATGTGGGGGATACAGACAAACCTTTACCATAATATTTTATTTTGTATGTAGGCCCTGCCCATAATTATGTTGACTCCACAGCCAGGGTTTGCAAGAGCAGCTGCAAGCTAGTTAAATTTAGCTATATTGTAGATTAGCTTGCAAGCTACATATAACATGATTGAGGCATGATCACAGGACTATCTATACACTTGGGACTTTAATACCCCTCCCCCATGCGCACTAGCTTGCTGTTCTGGACTTTCCCTCCTCTGGCTTTTAACTATATATATATATGTATGCACTAAGGACAAGGTTAGAGCTTCAGTACTTTTCATTATACTAAGATAATTAAGAGTGTTGGTGATTATAGCTATGTGTCTTTTAGCAGTTTGCTATTATTATTTGCATGAATCTAATATTTTAGTGCAGTGGGATCATTACAGCTGCAATGGAAAACAGTTTACTGCAGTGCACATTTAGCTACTAGCTACTGCATACAACTTCAAACTGTCACTTATCCTTACTTGGTCTTTGCTCTCAATCTTCAGAGTGATGGAAATCTGGCTGGCAATACAAACGTATAAGCTGCGTACATAGCTGTTGTACACATACAGTTACAATATTATTGTCGTGGCAACAAATCTGGTACAATCCCATACACATAGTTTATAGTATCTATGGTACAATTTATGTACAAAGACCCAAATTTTGACACAACTCATCCTATTGAAGTAACTTTTAAAGGTACTAAGACCAAATGGCCTTCGACTTTGGTGGTGTGATCTTCAAGAAGTTGTTGGCCTAATTCAAGTGAAATGACTTATATTTGTTGCCGTCTATCAATCAGGACTCAGGAGGCCTGTAGCTATTAATTTTGTGGCCATTATAAAATGCTGGGGAAATTGATCCCACTTGCTGCTGTGCAGTGCTGAAGGAAAAATAAAAAGCACTGACTCAGTGCACAATAATATTTGCAGATATTGAGCAGATACACATTTCATGTTAGTTAGCATTACTTGCAAATGGCTAAAAATACTATAAAACACTGGGAATCAGAGTATACAGGTTGGGGGCAATGTTACACACTAATTAGTGGGTGGATGAATAAATACATTAGAGTTGCACCTCAGTTTATCTGGACACCTTTGTCCAAACTTTTGGACAAAGGTGTATTTTGGTGTCTGTGCAAAGCACTCACAAAAAAAATTCATGCTTGTAGTACATGTATATGGATAAATGAGGTTCAGTATTGCTTTTTGCCGAGGCACAGTGCCAAAGGCGATTATCTATCGATCGCGATGGTACGTATTAATAGCGCGCGCAATGATGCGCGGTGATGTGTATCGAGCACTAGCTAGTTTGTTTTTTTTTGTTGTTTTTTGTTGTTGTTTTTTTTGTTTTTTGTTTTTTTTAATTATTATTATTATTATTTTAATAATGGAATTCGATTATACACAGACAAACAAACAAGTCCAAGTCATGGCACTCCGTCTAGAGAGGGGGGGAGAGTTGGGAGGCGATGTAGCCATAAACAGGCGTTGCCACGCCACAGGGCGATGGCTAGTCGACCAAAGAGGTGCTTGGAAGAGTTGGAGGAATCTGTAGTACCCACTCTGTCTGCGATGGCCTTGCCAATGGAGCGAACAGTTTGAATTGTGTCGTCAACAAGGCCCCCTAATGTTTCTGCTACCAGAGGAATGAAGTGCAAGCCTGCCGAGCGGCAAGCTGATAAAGAGGATGCTAGCTAGCTAGCTACGCAAGCCAACAAACAGGCTCAAGCTCAGGCTCGCAGTCACTACGCAGTAATGCTACACCGTGAGTGAAGAGAGTGCTGATGCTTCTTGGCCGTCTTTGCCAACAAATCAAGCCCATGCAGAGAAAACAGCAATGAACAAAAACAACAGAGATTGCAATGTACATGAACTAGGTGATATCAGCCCCTGAAATGTATGGTTAACTCTGAAGTATTATGATCAGTGAATAATATTTATTTATTTCAAAACCCAGAAAAGTGGTACCAGCTGTAGCGGAGGCTCCAACCATGGTGCAAGCACTCTTTCCAAAAACTCTAGATCAGCCCCCTGACTCAGGAGGAAACCCATGGTCGACCAGTTGTGTGCACATACCATCATCCAAGCCTTCTATGCACTGGTTTAGCAAATTGAAGGAGGAATCTCGAGTGTTATTGTCACATTGCAACAGGTTGATGATATCTTGAGTCCTGGAACCAATAGGCTGACAAATTATTCTTTGAAAGACAACCAAAACACACTGAATTCATTTTATCATAAACCTTAATTTCCTTACAGACAATCTTCTACCTAAAGTTTCTGCAGTACTGCACTGGATCAGCATGAATTCCCCGGCCCCATTGGGATTCAGCATCCCCCACATTACTATGAAATCTGTGGATCAGCTCATCCACATGTTTCCAGCAAGGATACCAGTGTTTGAATCAATTCAGTCTTTGCCAAAATAAGAGGATAAAAGGCTGGGTCCATTTAATATGCTCATACTTTGTTCCTCAGTATACAGTCAGAGTGTCTGACACTATATGTATGGGAAACATGCCAGTCTATTGCTAGTAGTGGCACTTGTAGGAAGTTTACATGCACACATGCCTCGTGTTGATGTTAACTAGCTAGCTACAGAATCATGCAATAGCTAGCTAGTTAGCAGCTATTAGCTGCAGTTGCTGCAGTAAATGGAGAATGATCCTACTGCTGCAGTATAAACTGTTTTTCACTGCAGTTGCTGCAGTAAACAGAGAATGATCGTATAAACTGTTTTTTCATGCAGTAGCTGTATAATAGTTAAATTGAGAAGTTAAACATGTTTTCACTCCATATAGCTATTCAGTTCATGCAAATAAAAATCACTATTAATTCTGCTCCATAGATATATCATGAGGATCAATTCTGCTCCATAAATCAGAACAGCTATAGTATTCTAGTTTTATATTCTCTATATTCTCTAGTTTGTTCACAAAATTCGAGTATTCAACATGGGCGTTTTGTAGGGGAAGATTCAGCCTTCTTGACCATTTCATCACGCATTGATGGGATCAATCCCTTTGTAAAGGCTGTGGTCAAGAGGTCATCAGTATTAGCTATATCAGGATACTGACGCAAAGCCCATTTGAGATAAACCGCGAATTCCTTCCAATCCACTCGATTATCTTTATCCATGTCTATAGCTTGAAGACCTTTCTTCGTATCTTCACATTCATAGCAGCCAAAAAATGGAGACATGAATCCATTATAAAAAGAATGGAATTCAAGGCAGTCGTCATTAGATACCCACTCGCAAGTATCCCACTCATCCCAAATAGCTCGTACATCTTTCAGTAGTTGCTGGTGTACTGCAGATTTGACCTTAACACTTTCAATAGCATCACTCATCTCGGATGTCAGCTTGCCCCCAGCACGGTCAAAAAGAATGGCAAGTCCCACATGGCTCGTGTATTCTTCTTTACGGTTTTGTTTGAGGTCTTCGATCATGAGCGCTTTCATTTTGGATGCCATTTCATCAGTAAATTGCTTGTTCTGACCAAAAAGATGAATCAACCTTTCCTTGACCATATCAGCTGAAGCAAGTGTACTGATACGCTTTGGTGCCTCGACACCAAAAAACTTGGCTAGATCAAATTCATGTTTTCCAACATGGCCTCCAGCAATTCCACCGAAGTCAAAAGCCATGTCCAATGCACGAGCTCCGTAAATCACTTGCTTTGGATGAGGAAGGCCTCCAGTGGTGGCTTTAGTGACGTTAATGGCAGCTTGGCGGAGGTAGGTGCAGTTGTACTTCTCCTGGACTTTCTTGTTTCCCATACGAATGAGATTCATGATGGAAATAGAAGAGCATGCGTGACCAAGAGCTGCTCCTTCTTCGCAGATACTAGCCCACACTCCATCTGCACCACTGCTGAGGGCTTCGAGTTGAGTCACCTCACCGAAATCCCACTTCTTATGCACATGAGCCAGTAAGTGGCCTTCTTTCCAGCCGCAATCATCCATCAATTTGCGAATGGCTTTGGTCCAACCGGCTATCTGCTCTGGAAGGAATCTCCCTGTCGGTTCTTCGAAGATGATTCCGAATGGGCGCGAGGTGGCTTGAGTAGTAGCCAAAAACTTGACAATCTTGAAAACACGATCTGGAACTTGAATCATTGCAAAGGGAAAATCACGTAGATTGACTAATATTTTAGCATCCTTGGCGAGATTTTTATAGGCCCAATCCATTCTCGTCTTCAAAAGTGCGCACATTTCTGGAGCAGAAAGACTTGTGCTTTGAGCAAGATCAATTTCAAATATCGGATTCCTCAGCTTGTATTCACGCATTTTCTTCAAAGCGACTGGCAACTCTTTCGGATCCTTTCCCACTTCAGAAAAGGAGAAGTATGTACTCATATCAGTTTCCTTCTCACAAAGCTCTTTCACGAAAGCATCATCAACACGAGGCATGTGTGAGAAAGAAGCAACGATAATGTGCTTGAAGCCACATTTTTTCACTTCGTTTAAAATGGTCCACTTGTTCTCCAAAGTATGACCGCGGAGTTGTCCTACAGTACTTTCACGCAGCGAGTTATCAAGGACCAACATATCCAAATTTTTCAGGATGCGGCGTTTCTCTGCGAGTCCATCAACTTCTTTGGCGATTACTTCTTTATAGGACTTAAACTCCGACATTTTTTCTCAATTGTAGGTTGTTGTACTGCAGGTTAAAAAATAGACTGGTAACAAACTACATATCTATCTCCTTTTTATGTTTGCAACACACGCATGCGCAATTTAGTGTAGCGTAGGGGCGGGGCTCCGTGAGAATCTTCTTCTCTAGCTCTGTCAGATATAATATAGGTCCAACCAAAAGAAGACATACTAAACTCAATAGGACAAGGTAGACCACTAAAATGACACTACTGACTCGACTATGACTTTACCAAAATGTACCCAAGAGAAAAAAGAACCGAGATAGCCCAGTTCATTTTCAGCTGGGCGGACTGATATTAATTATGATCTCACAGTCTCCCACTGACATGCCCAGAGTGCAAACCACTCACTGCCAGTGCATGACTCCACACGTACATACATACATACCTACCTACCTACATCCAAAATGTAGCTGCCCCAGGCACTATGAGCAGTGCTGGCAACTTCCTGGAGCCCGGGCTAGGAACTCACAAGAGGACTGATGTTTATCCATCCTTTCACCAGCATTAATTTGCTTCTAACACCATTGTCTCTTGAGGAACTAATGGAAGCAACTGAACATGAATAGTATTAAGGTCATGATAGATGAATTGCTAATGTTAATTAGACTTTCCAGATTGGCCATGATTAATAATCTACCTACTAAATTATTTCCTGAATCAAAGGGGGGAGGGGGGGGGGGACCACTTTCTAATGCATTGGTCCTTTTTTATTATAGAGACCACCTGCACATGACCACTTTCCACTTTCTGCCATCCCAATGGGAATCCAGGGACCACTTTACTAGCATCAAGGGGAAACCACACTATAAAAACAAATGTGTACAAACAGCCCATTTTATCTGAGTTGCAAATTGGACACATTTCTTCTTACAGTGCAATAGCTACAACTGTAGGTGAGTATGCATGCTCAAGGTCATTATCATTTTAATGGAATGTGCTTTCAATTCAGTTCCCAATAATTGTCACACTATTATCACCTCTTTCTATATTTTCTATAATTAGCTATAGGTTCACTGCAATAAAGCTATAAAAGCGGTGTACTGATTTACCGCTGCCACCACTTTCACGACCTGTAACTTCCTTCTACCTCTAGCTAAGTAAATATGATAGCTTATACAAGGAAAACTAGCTAATTCGGTTTGTGATCCTTCTCAGGCCTGTACCCAGGGGGTGAGGGGGAGGGGGAGTTAGCTAGTGGATTGTGAAGAAGTGGTACCATCCTCGTTATCTACTTACAATCTTCATAATTTCCCTGACTACCTCATATCGAAAAAGGGCATGGCCATAAAAAAATTTCCACACACAAGTGCACAGATATCCTTCAGCCACCCCTTTCTAAAATCCTGGCTACAGCCCTGGCAAAGATAAGGTAAAGTGGGGCTATTTTGAATGGCAGGTAATTCCGTGGTATTGTTCAAATATTACTGAGACTTCTGAGGAGGATATAATCTACTATAATAGTTGAGTGCAGCTGCTTGCCTAAAATTACTCCAACCTTTAAAATTAATAACAGACCTCATTGAGTTGCCTAGTAACAGCTACCTTCTAGCAGATGATGTAGCTATGTAAACATTACCAGCTGGTTGTTAATTATAGCAAGCCTTTACCTGGACAGTAAGGCAAAGCAGGGCTATTCTGAAGGGTCAAAACTCCTTGAGCTTATGAGCTCTGAAAGATTATTAGCTAATTTGGGAACATACAGCAGGTTTTTTTTGAGAAGTCCCCAGCCCATTGAAGCTGAAACTGTGGATGTGATCAGTGCACACTTGACATGAGCACATGCACACAAGGTATATCTAGGTCTATGCACAGACCATAGATAATCTATGCATAGACTCAGGCTCACAGTCAATAAGCAGTGATCAACTTTTTTTTTCTTTTTTTTTCATCACCATCCATAAGTTTCCAGGGCAGTGTCTAGAAAGGCAAGCCTAAAATACATCTAGGAAACTGTTGTTACTGATAGAGATGATACAAATGAAATGACTTGTTGCCCCATTAAAATGTCATTAATGAAGCAGCTAGGCCCATAAAAGGCTCATATGCAGCCATGTACATAAGTGCATACATACAGCTACTGCAGTGGTAATTAAACGTCACAGAATTATGTCAGTTATGTGGACAGGGGACCATATGCCTTGAGGGTTCTGTTCAGATTAAAAGTTCATCCACTCATCCCAACATAGATGACTGTTCTTCCTGGCAGTTTATCTCTTGGGTGTTGCTGGCTGTACGCTTCTTGTATTCCTTTCAAGTTATTTCCTTAGTCAGAGGTTTATTGGAGGTTCTGGTTTAAACTCATTCATATGAACTTTAGCTACTGTCAAGAGTTTGATTTCCAAGTGATGTCATGTTTACTTGTCTTCAAAAGATAAACCTGGCTGTGAGTACTGAGTAGTTTTCAGGGTTGGTAATGGTTATTGTCACAAACAAAAGTCATTTTCAAGAAGTATTGCGTGGACATAATGTCAGCCAGCCAAAGTGAGGGGAAATGGCTGGTGGCCAGCCAGCTCTGTCTGTGTATATACAAGTGTGAATTCTGCTTGGCTCTTAGAGAAAAAAAGGAGCCACAAATGACCGAGTTGTCAAGTTGATGAGTTTTTTTAACAAAAAAAAATTTGAATAAAAAGCTATATATAATTAAAACTAAATGGGCTAAACTGTAGTATACTACACTTTTGAATTCACTGATTGTAGCTAGAACTTTATTTTGAATCAACTGGTAATTTGTGACGAACAACTTTCCTGCTTTTCTTTCCAGAGCGATCCCTCTTCAGCTTTGCAGGTGTCCTGCCTTCTTCATTGAAACGCATGTATATTCTACAATAATGCAAGAAGTAAGTGAGCTAGAGAAGATTGACTGCAGGGGGAAAGATACCCGGTGAAAATTAGTGGTCAGCTATTACATAAGTGACTGCTGGTCACTCTATAGTTAATATAGAAGGAGGTCACCCCGAATAGAAATTTAAACCTCATTACCACATTATGATAGTACACTATAAAAATACTGATCTTGCAAGTGCATGTATATATCTGTTATACTAACTCTCTGTAATCCTCTGACTTGAGATAATCAAAGAGCAACTTGACAGTTGAAGTATGGGCAGTCCCCAGCTTTTCATCTAGGGCATGGATTAGAGGGTTGTCCTGGATACGAAAACTGGCCTTTTCAGCAGAAAAATTCAATCGTGCTAATGAAATAATAAAGAATTTCTTTTTCTATGCAAACAAATATAGATCATACTTACTTAGTTCAGGAGGTAGCACATTGATTTGATTTACTTGAAGATGTAAGGTCTTTAGCCTGTGGCATTTATATATCTCTTTGGGGACTTCTGAAATGTCATTATCTCGCAGAATTAGCTGAAAAGATTATAATGATTGTATAATTAGATAGCCATCCATATACCAGACAGTATCTATCACTGAGAAAGAGAGAGAAATTTGTACACTAACAACTCTTGGCTAATTCTCAGAATCATAATTATTGACACACAGCAGTTCCAGTTATCATGCTCTTTCCTCGCTATGCTTATCTGACCTATCAGCTTTGTTGTGATATCATAAAGTTAGCTAAGAAGTGATTGCAAAAGTAGAGTGCTTACTATCTCCAATTTCTCAAATTTGCCGATGTGAGGGGGGAACTCGGTGAGATCATTGTCACCCATGTAAAGACCTCGCAGGCACTCCCCAAGGTAAGCGAAGTTGGCAGAAAAGGATGAACTGGTCAGGTTATTGTAGGTCAGATCTAGAATCTCCAGAGCTGGAAAGGACCCAAAGCCACGGGGAAGTTCACACAGACGATTTAGTCTGGGATCACCATAAATATCCATAGTAAAACTGGCCACAAAACTTCATTAATACAGTATTTTCATTAGTATCAAACTGCTTATCATGCAGTTTCTAGCAATTGACAGAGGAACACCTGTAAAGGGAGGTACAGTCCCAGAGGTACGGTCCCACTCCTATGGATCACATCCATAATCTACATCACTTACCCTATGTTGAGTTCCCTCAATCTTGGCAGAGCACTAATGGTACTAGGGAGGTCCTACAAAATCAACATGGAAATATGTACTAATACAGTACTAGGTCAGATGAATATTATTCTATAGACTTGTGCGACAAGGAGGCGAGCCTGAACGAGCCCCACACTAGCAAGTAGGCTGAGAGATTCTACTATACTATCATTCTAAGATCATAGTTTTCACTTGCAACGACCATAGATACAACGTACACACATGCGGACAAAAGCAGCTCAGTACAGAGAATTGTCAGGGAAGCCATATCAATCTGCTTTGCAAGCCTTTATGATACACCGATTTGCAGGTCAGTTGTCACAAAAAAGATCGTCAATTTGCACCCATGCAGGTTCATGCATCTCAATTAAAAACCAATAGAATTCAACACAGCATGTGTACAAATTGAGGAATTACTCTGACAGGGAATCACCTCACACACATTTATAAGGTCTCAATGTGCTCTAGCAGCATATCTCCAGGCACACCCTCCTCATATGCTTGCTACGGATGTATTTCTTAGAACACTCCATTTTAGTCACTGCAAACAGCAAGTAGTCAGAATACAGTGAAACTTGTGTATAGTAGTCAACAGGTGAGAAAATTTGGTGATTTACAGTGTAATTGCTATAAATGGTCCATTGGCTAACTGAACCATCCTACTATTTATGAAGGCTGGCACAGCATGGATGTGTGACTGATGGATATACATAATAATCATATGGATTAATCACGTTCCTCCTTAGACAAGTTTTTTTGCAGACCACACAAAGCGTTTACATATCTAAGTATCTAAGCTGTTATCTTTGGAGTGTTGTTTCTAGGTGCCTGCGTTCTTTAGAAGTCGTCCTCCATGTCCAACGATGTGAACTAGGCCAAGTCCACATTAAATGGACCATCCGTTTGATATTGGCTGCATACAGACACCCCTAGTTTTCCAATGAACTCCCATGTAGGCCTACTCCATTTTTTTTCCATGTAGATGCGTCACGCTTGTGCAATGTATTGCATGGGTGTACATGAGTGCATGCGGTGTGCTACTATTGTATACGTACCATCGCCCATTCATTCCCAGCACTGTACCTCGGCACTTCGGTGCCGAGGCAAAAATAACTACTAAACCCTCTCATGCATGCACGGAGGGTTAATCACTAAATGAATCATAAAGAGTGTCTGTACAAAGTTTAACACTTTGTCCAGCACATCTACAATCCATTCACTAAGCTGCCTGACTATTGTAGCTGCATTGTATTGTGCACTATACAAGATTACCATAATAATACAGTCAGTGGCATTTACCTATGATGTATGAAAACAAGTTTACCAACGCATGATAGACATGGTGGCATTGACAATGTAAGGAAACTAATTCACATAGACATGATGGTGATTCACCTGTGGTATCTAGCTAGAGGTTTTCGTGTACTCTTTATACTGATTGTTGAAATTCCAGATCCACTAATAAGTTGTACCACTTAAAACATATTGGTTTTTGTGGTTGTGTCATTAATAGTTTGGTCTATTGACCAATTACTCCCTGTAATTTATCATGTCTATTAGTGAATCACCACCATGTCTATCATGCATGCGTTGGGTAAGCTATCACAGGTGAATCACCACCATGTCTATGTGAATTAGTTTCCTTATATTGTCAATGCCACCATGTCTATCATGCATTGGTAAACTTGTTTTCCTACATAATAAGTTAAAACACGTACACAGTGGGGGAAGAATCTCCACTTCCATTTATTACTGGAGCAACCTCTGTTTTCATGTATCCTGAGACCCCGTAATATTTGCCACTTCGCTAACAAATATTTTTTTTCCTCACAGATAACACAAACAGACTATACATGTATGAGAATTAATCACTACCATGTGCACAAACTTATGTAAGTGATGATAGGATAAAAAAAAAACCTGGAACAAGGGCTGAATGGATGGGATAAAGTCTAATCCGCAATCATCACTGCATAACCTCATCTGTTCAGCCCTTGTTCCAGCTTCTACATTAATTATTTGAGTATTATAGGTGAGGGTCGTCATCATTACTGGTACTTTGGAGCTAGCTAGCTCTCTACATGTATTGGGTAAGGGTCGCCGATATGAAGGGTCTCACTGATTTTTCTGACAATGTCAAACTTTTGGCTCTTCTATGATTGTAGTAAGTACAGAGTGCTTCTAATAGCAAAAACTTACAAGGGCAACCACATTAAAGAATTCCTCTTAGAAATTCTAAACCAAGAGTGGTAACTCTAAGTACATGGGTCAAAGGTCATAAGACTGAAAAGAATTGCTAATAAACTGTAAGAAGAGACATAACTATTACTTCATACTTGAGGGTGCTCAAGTACTCAAAATATGCAGGCTACATAGAATAGTTTCAATATGCATCACACACTTAATTACTCTAGCTCTCTGTATTTAGTAGGTGGATGAATGCCTCAATTTCAGTTCCGATATGAATATATTACACACATTAAGTTAGTGGATAAATAAGACTAATTTCATCATTCAAGTAGGTGCCTATGGGATTATCAGCTCCTCTAAATTAATTGGCTGGCTCCTTATAAATAGCTATGGTTGGTGTGATCACAAATAATTTTCACAGTCTCACGAGTGTACACTTGCTCGCTAGACAATGTTGGATTCACAGATCAAGCCAGGTATGTGATTTAGTGTCTTCACAAAGCTGTAGCTGCAGCCAGTATTATTATGCTAGGTGATAATGATCTACTTCCTTATAAATTTCTTGGGTCACTATCTAGACAAGAAGTTATAGTAGTCCGGCAGAATAAAGGACATTTTTAGCTGTACCTTGCAGCATGGTCTATAGTTTTTTTTATTATTCCTAGTTGTTCTACATATAGTAAGCTTCTCAAAATTGCCTGCTGGATCTCTGTCAGCAGTGGGCAAATTGAAATATTAGCTGTGAAAACTTCACATTATGAATTTGCATACTTGTCAAATTTCTTGCACAATTACAAGGCCATGTGATTCATGTACATGCATGCAGCTGCCAGTTTTCTTTTGCTACAATGGTCTTGTCGACTATGAGATATGCTTCATCATCACTCACTACCAATATGTATGGTTCAAGCATTGTTATTCAGTGATGTAGCCTTGAAAATTCAAGTGGTCAGGTTGAAGTGGGACAGTGTACATAGCTATAGACTAACCACACAGTTTTGTGTGCATTATATGTTAGCGATATACACGAAGATAATTAAAATTTGCAAAATACAGATTGACGTGTATCCAGGGGCTGATCCAGGTAGGGGCCTAAGGGACCTGCCCCCCCCCTTTTCATTACCATTAGCATAGATATTAGACACGGAACAGGATTGGAAACTGCCTACGTCATGTGACGTCACGCCCATTAAGCTAATACATTTCGCGCGTGCTATCCGCGTTGTAACCATAGAAAATTTAGCCCTATTGTCACAATACATTTTCTGAGAAAGAGGGACGCAAACTTTGTGGGACTAGAGCTACGAGTACAAGCGCTTTTGCAGCAATATTCTTCTATAGAAATTTTGAAGGTAAAATTTCTTACTGGAATAGACTGAAATAAAGAGTATAATAACTGTATCTTGTGTAGAATATGTAGCTAAAGAGATTATAGGCTTACTAACTTGTGGGACTAGAACAGGAGTCACATAAACTTAGAAGTCAAGTGTTGGGTATCTTTTAGTAGCATAATAGTTTGCCTATTGGATAGTATGTGCTATATTGATTCATAGCTCTTAGTTTTCTTTTAATACAGTGTTAAATCATGGGGTTCATTATTACATCAATTTTATTACTAGCATGGGTAAAAGGAAGATAAGGTTTGATGCACGGAAGAACTATGAAAAAAAGAAGCATGCCAGGGCTAGAGCGATTACACAACCACAACATGACACTGAACTAGTTGTCACCCTACCTCGTTCTGCATACACAACGGCTGCAGTTGCAGAAGTGGCTGCTCTGCAGAGCAGATTGACGATATCGCATACATTGCCCAATGACTGGATCTCTACACTTCTTTCTAGCAATGATCTTGCACTGTACAAACTTACCGTATCACCACCTTTAATGTCAGCTAAGGTACAATACATGCTAACAATATCAAATGACTTGTCGTGGGTGCTCTGCATTGGTCAAAAGGAAATAAAGAGAAGTGAATGTCAGATGTTGCAAGATGTGGGTCATTTTTTGAGTAGTGTTGAGGAGGTGATCAGTCTACTGGTAGCAATTGATAATAGCAAGATTTGTGTGGGTAATCCGGATGAGAAGTTTAACTTGTTAAATGATCGACATAAAGGAATATTTAGGGGCCAGTCAGGTAAATTGGATAATTACTTCTACATAGGACAAGAGTAATAATGCAGTAATAAAATGTTCCAGGTACTGAAATTGTGGCTTGCCATGACACTAGTTTTTTTCCTCCAACCATTCGGCACAGCAAATGTGAATTGATCACTTTGCGTGAAGGTAGCCAATGCCTGCAATGTGAGGAATACAGGTAAAAATGCATGCATGGACTGCAATGGTGCATCTGATACATATGTTATAGGAAAACTCTTAGTGCAATTGCAAGCCGTCATCAGAAAAGAAGCAGCACTCCACCTGGACCTAGTACCCACACAAATTATAGGTATATGACTACACCAGAAAAGCTGTCAAGACTCCATGATATGAGTCACCAGAACAAACTTTCCAAGGTGTGTTATCTTTAATTCAGTCTCAATACTAAGTAGCTAGTTAGACTCCAAAAATCTGCTTTAGATGCAGATTAGCCGACTTCAAGCAAAAATAGCTGAAATCACATCTAGTCATGGGGTATCTCTTGATGAGGAGGAAATGTCTGACTTTTGTCAGATAGTGAAAGAAGAAGACGAAAAGGTGAAACAAGAGTACCCAGAGGGATCTTTCCAGCGCATCTTCTGGGAACAACAGAAAGAAGCTGCCAAAAGATCAGGTTGTGGAATGCGCTGGCACCCTATCATGATCAGATGGTGCATATACCTTAAACACCAATCAAGCAAGGCATATGAAGCTATACGAGAGTCCGGTTGTGTCCACCTACCATCTCAAAGAACCCTCCGTGACTACACCAACTGTGTGAAAGCTTCTGCAGGGTTTTCAGTTGAGGTGGACCGTCAACTTATGCAAGCTGCAAGGTTGACAACTTGTCATGGCTGGCAAAAATTAGTTGTTCTCCTCCTCGATGAAATGCATGTGAGGGAAGACTTGGTGTACAACAAGCACACTGGGAAAATGATAGGGTTTGTCAATCTCGGTGAAGTGAGCAACCACTTGATAGCTTTTGAACGCTCTCTTCAAGGCCACCAGGAAGAGGACAGGGTTTTGGCTAAGTCTATGATGGTGATGATGGTGAGAGGGCTTTTTACACCATTACGATATGCGTATGCCCAGTTTCCATGTGAGAAAATCACAGGTTCTCTACTTTTCCATCCATTTTGGCAAGCAGTCCATCGACTTGAAAGAATGGGATTGAAGGTAAAAGTAGTAGGAACTCAGAAATCATATGTGCTTCAATTTTGCTAGCTACTTTTTATAGGTGTTAGGGGCAACATTTGATGGTGCTTCAGTTAACAGACGTCTAGTGAAGCTTCACAACACCTCTAGTGAGAACCTACACAGGGTCCACAACATTCATGCACCTGATAAACGAGACTTGTTTTTTTTCTCGGATCCGCCTCATCTCATCAAAACAACTAGGAATTGTTGGGCTTCCAAATACAGAACACTCTGGGTACATGATTATAACAAATTATCAGCAGAATTATCAGTGGTGTGATTGTAATACACAGAAGGATGGGTACTACATTTCATGGCAGCATCTCGTGAATTTATATGAGAGCGACAAAGGCAAGGGATCTGGCCTATCTTTGGTGCCAAAGCTGAAATTCGAGCATATATACAAGCTCTCATCATTTTCAAAAATGCGTGTAGATCTTGCTGCACAGGTTAGGATGATGATGTGTTAAAATTTGAATTAGTAATTATATTTATATTATAGGTGTTGAGTGAAAGTGTAAGTGATGCACTGATGCTCACTGGAGGGAAAGGGGCAATTGAGACCTCCAAGTTTGTGTCGATTTTCGACAAATTTTTTGACCTCCTGAATGTCAGGAATTTTACTTCCGGAACAAGAAAGAGAAAACCCTTTCAGCACCCATATAGACATGCTGATGATTTTAGATTACATGTGAGAAATGAACGGTTACATAATAGCTACAGGATAACTATAATATTATATTGTGCATGTATAGTGGCTGGAAGAAGTATTTCTTCCCTACCTTGACAACTGGGAAGCAAGTGTCAATGCCCTCATACATCTGGAGAAGTCTGAGCAACAACGCATGCTATTAAGTTCAGAAACACTCCTTGGTCTTAGGATGACAGGTAAAATATACAAGCCTTAGCTATAATAGAATCATACATGTATGTTTAATGTACACAGCTAAATCTTTCTGTGGACTGGTGAGGCAGATCTTCTCCCTACCCGAGGTGAAAGGGAAGAAATTAGCCTTCCTAAGCTCATGCATCAGTCAAGATCCCTTGGAAAATTTCTTTGGATGCCAAAGACAAAGAGGGGGTACCAGTGATAACCCAAATGTTCTGGAGTATTATCAAAATACACAGGCACTTCGAGTAGTTAATTCACTATGTAGAGGTCCTGTGAAGGGAAATTGCCGTGGAACCAGAACAGAAGAGGTTGTGGATGATGATGCATCCACACCTCTTCCAAAAAGAAGAAAGAGTAATAATCATCGCATATAAATATTCATAATTATTATTGAATAGCAACTCTCCCACATCACTTTTAGATTTAGAGCATCCACAAAGGCTACTAGCTAATTGCTTTGCAAATTCAGAAAGAGTAATAATCATCTCATATAATTATTCATAGTTATCACCCGATTGACTCTTCTCAGTCTTAGTACTAGTACTATTTATTTTTTTCCTGAGTCCTTTGGACTTCTGCACACTCTTCATGTGCTCCTTTTTGTATTGTTCCATAAAACTACTAACATAAGAGAATCCCCGAATTGTTACCCACTGTTCAATCATCATACGCAGCAATGCATCTGCTTCTTCATCAACCCAGTTTGCTGCAATTGTGCACCAGTAAAATGAAACGTCTTCGTTTTCATACATTTTCTGGATAGCTTCATCCTTTATACCAGTAGTTTCACTTGCTTTCTTGGTATTAAGAACACTTCGAATCTCCATTTCCATTGAGAGAAACAGCATAAACACGGTGTCACTGACATGTATAAGCCCTCCTCTGTCTACCAAATCGGTCCACTCATCTGAAGGGTGAGCACTTCCTTCATAATTAAGACACAATTAAGATTAATCATTGTTTTAAAAATGACCTCATAAAAACTCACCAAAATCTTCTTCCATTTCTTTTAAACAAAGCATCATCTCTTTTTTGTGTGGATGTGATGACCTTAATATCTTTTCTTTGAGGGATCGAATAACATAGCCTCCCATGTACCGCAGGGCATTCATTTCTTTATAGTCCAATGGTGTTACAGGAGTGACTGCTGCTGACTGCTCCACTGTATAATGACACTTGATTAGAGCTTCCATCATTTTGTCTGTGATAAATTGGTAGAATATAGGAGTCGCTTTACTGCCTATTATTTTGACCCATTTATCCTTGAATTCATCAGAAGAACATAGTTTATAGTAGCTCTCCCACATCTTCTCTCTTGAAATTTGTGCACTTTTAGATGTAGAAAAGCATCCACAAAGGCTACTAGCTGATTGCTTTGCAAATTCAGTTGCTGATAACAAATTGTCATGTTTTGACATCCATTCCATAAAACTCTCTGCGCAAGAACGGGCATCCATAGCTGGCTGAAGAGGAAGACTAAACTCGTCATCTCTCAAAACTTGAGATACAGAATCTCTCATTAATTTGTAGTAGTCTATACAAAAGCACAACATGGAAACACTCCAGCCTAGCTAATACTAAGCTACCAATACCTTTTTCTTGAATATCCGCTCTGATATCTTTGGCAGAACTCAAGGATCTTGAAGAAGCCATTCGTAACTACGCAGTAACTATGCATTCATATCTCGCGCCAATATTTCCCGGCAAACACGGATAGCACGCACATGGTAGTATTAAGTTTCCAATCCTGTTCCGTGTCTACTATCTATGCCATTAGCCACAGTACTCACTGCATGGTGCAATATTTTAAATGAAAGAGCCTCATGGTAAATTAAAGCACCATACACAATGTTTTGAGCCAGAGAAAAGACTAGCTAGACAAGAATTATGAAGCTAAGCTACAGTTGATCTAGTTGTTATTTTGGGTGTGGTGGTTTGATTTGTAACTGAACTTGGATAAACTATCAGTTTCATCTGTGTCACAGCACCGTTAGGTTATTCAAAGCATTTGACTCATTGTAGTTCTCAGGTAATTAAGGACAATCCATACATTTGAGAATGCTAGTCTCTGAGTGGCAGGCATCTAAGATAACAGCTTTATTATAAGATTATCAGGGGCTGATCCTTTAAAGAAGAGGGGTAAATAATAAATAGTGCCAAAATTTAGAAATCACACCCATTTTGGTTTGCCATGGCTTTCTTAAATCAGCTAGGCTCCAGAGCCTCCAACTATACTGATTCTTTAGTATTTTTATTGAAATTTGGCCAGAATTTTAAAACATAACTTGCAGCAATGCAATTTCAATTTCACACTTCATTGCTCTAATTAGTGGGCGGATGAATACCACATAACTTGCAGCAATGCAATTTCACACTTCATTACTCTAATTAGTGGGTGGATGAATACCACATAACTTGCAGCAACAATTTCACACTTCAGTACTCTTATTAGTGGGTGGATGTAATAACCAACCTAGTCATGATAATTGCCAATAGCCATGCTGCAGGGCTGAAAAAAAAAAAAAATCAAAAAATAAAGATGCCATAGGGTGATGGTGTAGATGCTTGTTTATTCAGGTGACTTTAGGCCTCTAACAGCTCTGAAAAGATACTTACTACTGATTGTTGTTATGCAGTTGCTAATTATGTGGCTGTGCAAAGCACTCTCAAAAAAATTCTCAAACAATTATTAAAATCCATTACAAATGCTTGTAGGATAGATAACAGAGGTTACACTGTATTGCTTTTTTAAGTATGTGGTGTGATCACAAATAATTTACACAATCTTATGGGTGAACACTTGCTAGCACCTAAACCTAAAAACTTGTCTACGGCCCTAAAGGACTGATTTCTATGTTGAATTTCAGACCCAGCGATATGCATCTGATAGGTTTTACAATGTGTTGCTTATGAATAATTATCATTAATTTTGAGAGGGACCCATTTCATTCCCCCTGGATAAGCCCCTGAAATGTACTTGAAGTTCTTAATTAAGTGTTAGTATAGTTTGTTGGATTTCAGTGAGCATACGTAAACACATTTATTTATTTCAAAATCCAGAAAGTGGTACCGGCTGTAGCGGAGACTCCATGCAGCCATGCATGGTGCAAGCACACAGCCCCCTCTTTCCAAAAACTCTGGATCAGCCCCTGGTATCCTTTGCTAAAATAAAATCATTTGCTACTAGTTTTAGGTCAATACTATCAGTTATTTCTTGGTGGCAGTGAATCATCATCAGATGATTCAAGCAAGCTTGAGTCATTGTGTTTCAGGTTGATCAGGAAAAGTGGTCAGGTTGAAACCTGACCAACCTGACTGGAGGCTACACCACTGTTATTATGACATGTTATTATGAGCTGGAACATCAGCAAGAGCAAGGCATTGAAAGGATTCCTGTTCATCGTAAGTGTGTTGATAAATACTGTCACAAGAAGTCTATCCAGAAAGCAGTACATGAAAGGGCTGACAGTTCACGAAGTTTAAGTGAAAATCTAATAAATGAGCAAGGCAATCAGAACAGCCAACTTTTTCCTTTCTTCAGCATTGTCTATTTTGTGGCAAGCAGTGTAATACTGAAAAGGATCCTAAGCATCCAGGAAGATGGCGTCCTGCATATATCTGCCGGGAAGGGGAAAAATTCAGAAATAGGGGCTTAAAAGAGGCAATCTAAGAAACATGTGAAAAAAGAAATGATGTTCAGTAAGAGTGAGAATGGCAGGTGTTCTTTCTGATCTGCATGCGGCAGATGTCAGGTGTCATGTAGACTGTAGGGCATCTTTTATGTGTCCTAGGTCAATACAGGCTGCAACACGTCAGACCTGTATCACTGATTAGCTTGTCGATAAAGCTGTTATTATGTATCTGACTAGTAATGAAACATAGCTCAGTCACCTTATTCACTAAATATATGGAGGAGGTTGGGCAAGCACTCTCTAGGCGGCAGCTAGTAACAAGTATGATAAAGAAATTTGGAGGAGATATGATTGCCCTTTCATTGCCAGGAATTGCCACAATATTAGCATTTAAAGCTACTGCTGCTAAAATGTTTCACATGATACCTGATGATACAGATGACATGTGTGATGTGATTGAGAAGGTATCTAAAAAGGTAAAAACTGAAATAAATAACATTGAAATTGACAAAGCTCTGTTCCCTACCAGGCTAACACCCACAATAGAAGCCTTTCAAGAGAATGTGAAAAGGGCCCACTATCAATGTGAGGAGGGCTCTCCAAGAACCCCCACATCTAGATCTCACTCGATATGGATGGTCTAGAGATGAGGAAACAAAGTCCCTTCAACCTCCTCCCACCAAGTTGCCAGCTCTAGATTATGTCCTTAAACTGGTTAGCTGCTCATGTGCATCAGAGACTCTATGCAGCACGAGTAAATGTGGATGTGTAGCAGCCTATTTGACTTGCACTGCATTTTGTCGCTGTGAAGGAAGTTCCATTTATAAGAATGAACAGACAAAAGCAGTTGAATATGGAAGCCGAGAAGTGCAATTTTTATGCATTTTGACTTTTTGCTCCGACTGGTCGGAGGCGGGATCAGAGATGGTGTGGCGACTCAGCTCCGATGGCCGAGAAGTGCATTTCGGGATCGGAGTCGGGATCGGAGTCAGGGTTGGGATCAGAGGCGAGATCGGGAAGCCGAGAAGGGCAACATACGGTGGCCGAGAAGGGTCACTTCTCGGCCGTCGGAGCTCGGTTGCAGTCGGAGCACAAAACAAATGTTGCCCTGCACAAAATGTTGCACAAAACAAATGTTGCAAACGGAGCACAAAACAAAATGTTGCCCTTCTTGGCTTCCCGCCTCCGATCCCAACTCCGATCCCGGAATGCACTTCTCAGCCGTCGGAGCTGAGTCGCCACACCATCTCCGATCCCGCCTCCGACCAGTCGGAGCAAAAAGTCAAAATGCATAAAAATTGCACTTCTCGGCTTCCATAGTTGAAGAGTCAGGATCTGACGATGAAGCAAATTGAATGAAAATATTAAGTACACTACATTTTTTTCTGCTATGGACATTCTGTTAATATAAATCCATGTTAGCTTTGGTTAAAAATGTGATTCACAGCAAGTGTAATGACGGAGATTATCCAGATGAGATGGTTGCTAGGCAACCATTTAAATTGTTATTGCTACGGCTAAATGCCCAATGCTGACACAAGTCCAGCAAGTAGAATAGTCTAATAGGGGTGTAGAATGATCCCAAAATGCACTCAACAAAACTATAGACCCTTATGCAAGCTTTAATCCAAGTTCTGCCAGACTATAGTGATTCACATAGGTGGTGGAAGGAGTTTAGAAGTGTCATTAAAATATGGCAGCTATTTTTACAACCCTTTACCTATTGTGTGTGTTAATTAGAATTAAGTGGAGCAACCATAGCCTACCCAGCCGCTGCACTTACACCCACCTATTTCAGCAGCTAGGAGGTTGCAGGCTAGCAAGTTGTTGGGCACATTTGCAACACGTCCAGTTTCGTGTACTCTGAGCTATTGTTCTTCAGAGATCTTAAAGTAGCTATGATTACTGTACCTACATTTTTTTAAATGCTCAGCTTGAGAATGGAGACTCATTTGCTTTTCCTTGCCTTTTGAATTCTGTTATCTTATTGCTAATACTGGTGGTTGACCTATCCTACAGTATTTTACCTCCCAGTGTAAATTTAGTTATTCTCACCTCCAGTTGATTATTGAAGAGGTTTAGGCACTCCAGATTACGCAGCTCCACCACTTCAGGAGGCAGGGTGGTGATCTTGTTGTGACTGAGAATCAGTCTGGTGATGTTACCCAGGGAAACTGAATGAAATAATTCAGCCAGAAATTAAGGGTCTACTATTATACACAAGACATAGCAGATGCAATCATTTCCTCTCTAATTGATTAAACACTAATGGGATCACATTCCTTACAGTTGGGTAAAGAAGTGGTATTACCATTGCCCAAACAAATGATCATTGATGACCATTACCAGACTATGGTTTTTTGTTTGTTTGTTTTTTGTTTGTTTGTTTGTTTGTTTAGTTGTTCTTTTTTTAATCTCAGCACTCTACACAGTTCCATGCATGTTCAAACATAGTACATGTGCACAAGCATCATAAATAACATTCAAGGGGGGTGGAGAGACGAATGCCTATAATTACTAACGAAAAGGCATAGAACTGTCATCATAGTGAAGGCCTAATTAAGAAGTAAGTACAGGAACAACTAGGACGTAGCCAACCAAATATAGTGCTAGCTATACAAGCTAGTCAGTCATTTATCTAAGATGCCAGCTAGTAAGCTATGAACAGGTTACAGCTGCCAAGTAGTAGAAAAGCCATTACAGAACAGTAGCATAGCATGTCAAGCATACTGCCCCTATGCAATCAGCTACACTGATCATTGAAAGGAACACTTGAGAAGCAAAATGAGGGTGACCCTCCCTGTGGTCAGATCAATACCACCACCCTATAGGGAAATGCAAAGCATTGTGGCGAGCGAAGCTTTAGCAGATGACATCACCGTATTGCAAAGGACGGAACCAGAAGAACGTACGTACGTACATACAATATAAATAATACGCTCATAAGTTAGCGCCCTCTCATTCGACCCCCTAGTGGTTTGCTTCACTCACAATTATGAACAAACCACTGATGTGTATAAGCTCTAGTTAGGTGGGCATTATAAATCTCTGGCAATGTTTACATCTACTGCTAGCTGTCTAGCTGAAATGAGGGGTTGTTTGATATGAGGCTACAGTGTATTATCCAAGCCAGATATAGGGGATAATGACCACAAGTGTTGGCCCATGGAATGAGATCTGGCTCCTCCATGCTCAGGCATTTCCTCCCAGTCAAGTCTGTACGAAATCCAGTAGTAGCTATGATAATACCATAACTCACATAGCTCTGGTACATCCTCAAGATTAGCTATTCCTTCATCTGGCAGGTTTAATTCCGTGTCTTTTCGATGCTTCACTACTTCAACAGCTTTACGCAATGTACGACTCATTTCATAAACTCAATATCATATCAAACACTGAAAGTGTAAATAAACTTGGCCACATACACACGACTGGAAAAGATCGCTAGCAATATAATGGATCCGGCGCGGCGCGCGCGGACGGGTCGGAGCCCGCGCGCGCAGAAAAATTAATGGTCAAGAAAATGCATTGGTAGGCTTCTGCATGCCATTAAGGAATCTAGTATGGGTATCTCTATTGACTAGTTGAAGATAATTCTGAAGAAGCATAATTAAGAAAAATGGACCTTATAATTTATTGTCATTAAAGTAAGTGATGTGAAAATATTTGATCCCAGCATGGAAATAACAGGCATGACAAGGTAGTAAAAATGGCTGTGAAGAGATATGATGCAGAAAATAAGATTATTGTTGAAGCCGAGAGGAATTTTAGTGATTGCGCAAAACAAAGAGGAAAGGTATTGCTGATAAAAGTAAAGATGGTGAAGATATGAATTCCATACTTTAATGAAGGCAGAAAGGAGATTAGCTGAGAGACTTAGCTAGATTATGAGTGAAAAACATAGTGATATTATAAAGGAAGGAAAGAAGAGGTTAAAATGATAACTCTCTCCATTGAAACAAGATTGCAAAAATGAAAGAACTCAAAATAATGAACAGTTGAAGTTCAATGCACAGCTTCATGTCTTAGACAAGACGATCTTAAGGAATGCAGTGACAAAATATACAGCCAAACTTCTTCAAGTCATGAATGTTCAACACCAGAGAGCCCCCTCAGTGATTAGTGATGATATTCCTCTCCCTGCTTCAATTAGAGAAGCATCAACAATAACTGACAACTTCCATCTTGAAAGAGATACCCGGCGATGCTACCAAGCGATATCAGAGAATTAGATGTGTAGGTCATCTTAGTTCAAATTTAAATTTGCATCATAATTATAATGTCTGCTGTAGCTAGTTGATCAATCCCACTGACAATACAATGGTTTTATGGTATCTAAAATTTATGCTGTACTTTTTAGAACAGTAGCTAAGTTTGTGGTGCCAAATTAATTGTGGCACCAAAACTCCAATTTAGAAACCCCCCAAGTTAAGTAAAGTCTTGCACTCTAGGGATTATGAGAGATAATAGAGCTAGTACTTCATCAAAATTTACCAGTGTTGCCTAGGTACGTAACTACATTTTCTCAATCACTGTCAGTCAGCATTATTATGAATCTCAGTAAGCTACCCACACTTTAAAATCACTAATAGCTACTTGCATTAGTCTAGGAAAAGCTATACATTGGACCTGTGAAGTATGAACTAAACAGCTGTGTGTGTGCGCATGTGGATGCATGCATGATGTGCGTGCGTGTGTGTTGTGTGTCATAAAGTGTCACTGTCTGTCATGGCAGTTTGTCCCTGCCCAAGTGATCGACAACAAGCTGCTTATAGAATTTTAGCTAGAAATGCAAGCATTGTTGGGCAGGCACAACATGTTATAAAGAAATGCAGTGCAAAATTTCTCAGCCAACTCCCTAGTGTAGGGCTCACTTCACTCGCTCCAATCAGGAGCACAATATTTGGAGTTAAAACATCATATGCTCATCGAATATGCTGCACATTGCCCTAGTAGCTACAAAAAGGTTTTCAGGAAGAGTAGCTATAGCTAGGGAATTTAGTTTGCATGGAGGCATTTCATGAGCTGTTGGATCATTGAATACTTCTAGTCTCACATGCCAATACTTCAAGTTCACTCATTCCCCATCACAACCACTAGCTATAAGCAGATTTTCAAGTGACTAGAGATGTGACTGAAAAGGGTGTTGAAATTTCTGGGGTGGGGAAACTCAAGCTGAAGGGGGAAAATCCCAGGGTGCCCCTACCTCTGTATGAAGGTCTGCCTACTCTAAAGAACCAAAGAGAATGTTTGGAGCCTCTAGACTAAAAAGAGATTTGCTTGGAAGAACCTGTGCAGCCAGACTGCTTTGGTAAGTGACTGTGGTCATACAAACTTGAATTTCCACATGCAAACTCTGGTAGCCATTTTACAGCATCTTCTGCAGCAGATCAGGCCAATAGCGAGGTGCACTCTAACGGGCCACACACTCGAGTTATCCACAGGAAACTTTTCCAGGACCTGAGTGCAGTATCATCGAGGTATGGGTCGTCAGCAGTAGTAGTTGCCGCGACGCGCGCGCGGTACCGCGGTCACACGCTGATCTGCTGCACTGGTGATGAAGCCTAGACTACTACTCTAAGATCGTTATGTTTTCCGCCGGACCAGCTTTCACTGGGGTGGTGAGTGGAGAGTGGAGAGGTCTGATTGGCTGGGTTAGCCAGCGATAGGTAGCTAGCTGCCTTGAGTGGACGACAGTAGGTCGGATAATTACAGGATACAAATGTATAGTTCCTCTTCCAGTCTACCACAAACCACCTGGTCTGTAATGAGAGAGGAGTGCTCAGGCTACCCACAGAATGTGCCTGGATACTAGTCTCACAGGCCAGCCTATTTACCTGGCTGGTGTGTGGAATAGGCTACCTTCTGTTTCCAATCCCTTTTCATAAAAATTAATTATTAGGGGGGACCCTGGAAAATTAAATACATGCCCTAATAATGGAGGTTCCACTTTATAACCAAATAAAGCTAACAGTATTAACAGCAGTTCTCATGTTTGTAAAGAAGTAGAGTATGAATACGAGAATGGGCCCAATCCATCTCCCTGAACACTGGTCAATAATTATTATATCTATGTTCCTGTAATAAGTTCCATGAATGTAGCAAGGAAATAACTTTTTTATATTTAGGGGGTTGGTGTTGGTGCAAGCACTTTATTTTCTGAAGCTTCTTTACTTTCAAATGGAGCACACCTTAACTATGTTTGCCGCTTGGGTAAATGGATTCAAAGATATGTGGCTTTTCCAGCCAAGGATGCCGAAACTCACAAGGTAACTTGAGTGTAAATGTTATTTATAGGTATTCATGTAGTATTCAAAAGATGAGCTAAGGTAAGTACAATCAAATTTCAAACAGTCAACCATGATGAAGTGGTTCAGAATTAGTCTTTTGATGTCAATTATGTCACCACACTTATTTACTCATGGTGATAATGTATATTGTAACAGCTTTTAAAAAATAATAATTTAAATACGGCTGCTAATTGTTTTTCTGTTCTCTGCCTCTTTCGCCCTTTCTTTGTCTCTTTCTGCCTTTTCTGAAATATTGGGGGGGGGGGGGGGGGGGGGGGGGGGAAGTAACTTTACATTCAAGTGTACAGCATTAGGTGGCAAGTGAAGCATGATCTTCCACTCAGACTAGGCATGAAGTGATTTGTTTTCTTGTAGGTGCAGCAGGTCGGCTCTTATTTGTGTCATTAGTTTTAATGCCAATTTAGACAGGTACAGTTCAGATATTACCTAGACAGTCAGCAAATTTACAGGAAGAGAACCTTGTACCTCCTTGTATATTGTGTGTACTTGTTTCTACCAGTATGATTGTGTGGCTTACTCACTTCACTTGCCATAATTCAATAAGAATTTAAAGCTCACTTTTTAATGCTTCTTTGATTTTAAGTGCTACTGGTCCAAGCTTTACTTCCTTAAGAGCTTTGAAAAGAGCATGATCAGTCGGATGGTATCCATGCAGTTTCCCTGGTCTCCATGTTTCCCATTCATCTAACATTTCCTTCAAGCATCCAATGGGCCCTATTGCCTCTGTTGATATGATGTCCTGGAGTTCCCTTGAACAGAAACCAAGCTCCATGCCAATTTCCCGCCACTTCGAAGCATTGTCAGTTAAGCAATCCACTATGACATCTATGTCACTTTTTGTCATTATTCTGGGTTTATCTATCGTTGATAAAAAAATACATTCACTCATTGTGGGAGGAGCTTTCTAGCCTACAACAACATGCTACATACCTTTGGGCTGTGCTCCTGGTGCTGGAGGTGGATAGCAATACTTTTTCTCCAAAGTTCCCGCCAGTGCTTCTTCTCCTATTTCTGGATATTTCAAGACAGTCACTATATCCTCCCACTTTGCTCCAAAGAACCTCAACCACTCCGTCAACATCTCGCGCAAAGCAGTAACGTTGTCATCGCCGTATTCTCTGCGTATTTTATCCAAAATTCCTCTGTTCACCTCCAGTCCTATTCCTATGTCATACCACTTTCTTCTCAAGTCAAATAACTCGTCCCTTACTACTCTGAGATCCCTGGTGCTTAGAATAAGCGTTGGACAATCGTCATCATCTGCCATTTTAAACGTTAATGTTGATTTGACCGTTGGGTAAGCATCGCTCTAGGAACAAACTAGCACACCGCGCGCGCCGTACAAAATGTGAGAAAAAAAAAAAGTAATCAAGCAAGTAGGGTCAATCTTTGCTCTGTATATCTGAAGCTACTACATAGCTATAAGCTAATGTAGCTTTAGAACTAAGTGTAGTCTCGTGAACCAGCCTGTTCTATCATCCAGGTGCCCGGCACCAGCCTGTTCTATCATCCAGGTGCCCGGCACCAGCCTGTTCTATCATCCAGGTGCCCGGCACCGGAGGGAAAGAATGGTCTGGCCATGCAAGACTAGCGTATGGCTGGATCACCTTTGTTTGCTTACTTTCTTGAGCAATGGTCAAATCTCTTTTCCCTCACTTGTTCCTGGTCTCTTAGTGGTTTTATGTATGTATACATAAATGTGGGAGTTCATTCTTCTATGTGTATGCAGTGACAAGTGAAAGAAGTTTCTTTAGTTCTCTTGGTCAGCTCAATGGCGTAGCAATAACCTAGCAACCCAATGATCACTTGAGGTTGAGGATGCAGATGATACCAGTAGATGGATCTAAATCCCTGAGTTGAGCCGAACAGATAGTTGTGAAGATAGTAGTTGACAGAATAATAAGAAGAATCCAGCAACTTACTTGCTTGCCATATTTCTGAAACGGTTAAGCTCCCTGGTCGTGAAACTTGTTTGCCCTTTGTAGTAGGCTCCAGTAAGCAGGATAATCATTCACAGTAGGGAAGACTGGAATTTCACTTTTATATGCAGCACAGAGCTAACACTCTCTCTGATTTTACATGCAACCAATTTCCCTATCCTAGGCCCCACTTCACCATTCATCCAGTGTCTTCTCAGCAGTTTTCTCTGACTTAGGCCTATCAAATTATACAGCAAAGCAATGGAGGACTGCTCTTGCTACCACCTTCAGCATCATGGACACTTCATTTGCACAAGAACAGCCCCCAACTTTCAGGAGTATCCTTAATCAGTGCAGAAACCATAGTAAGAGTTTAAAGTTCAGAAAGTATGTTTGTGAGTTCATGGAACACCATGCTAGCTGGAAATGGGTACCTGGAATCCCCCCTCTTATTTTTCACGGAAGAGGCAGACTTTAACTACATGGGTACTGAATTATGCCATATCCTCAAAACTAAAAATGAGGTGTGAAGATGTGGGTTGTCACATGGAATGTGTAGGCACTGTGTGATTGACATTTGGGATACAAGGCTATGGAGAATTGAGTCAATAATAAGCATTAACTTACTTGCTTAATACATAGATCATATGGCATCGCCTTATGGAATACAACATTTGAAGACTCCTTCCCGGTCTTTTTCTTCAATGTCACATACCGCTGGAAAGACACGCTTCTTGAATCCTGCACAGGAAGCTTGGAGGAGTCAATGGCCAATTTTCAAGAGATTTGCTTCTGTGTACCGGTTGGAAGAAGTGGCTAACTATGAGACTGACAATCCGAAAGCTCAAGCAAAGTATTTGGAGGTAAGAATAAAAGTAACTCGAGTAGTACACACATCAATACAATGTGAACACAGCTCAAATAAAAGGTCACAATTTTTGGAGAATTTGTTAGTGTGGCAATGCACTCAAACTGGTATATTATGTTGATTGGTAAGGGAATAGTATTCTGCGTGTATGCACATAAAACCATGTATCATGGTTCAAAGGTCACCATGCTCGTGCATTAATACACATAGTGAAAAACACGCTCAATACAGCTTACTCTAAGTGAATATGGTCACAGGAAACTATAATTGCTTGGTATAGGCTACTAATGCAACAGTCTTTACTGTGCTGCAACCATGTGTATGGAACCAGGAAGTTACCTATAATAAAACTGGGGGACGTCACTTATCTTCACCTGACCAAGTGCTCTCATTTTACATAGTATGTATGCACTGTACAGGCTGTTCTTGAGTCTGATCCACAGTATGTAATTCGAAGATTTGAAAGTGGTCGCTATGCTATTAATCCTGATGTGAGACAGGTTTACCTCAAGGCTATTGAAATGACTGGAGTAAGTGTGACTTACATGACTTACATTATTATCATTGTTTCTCTCCTCCATTTCCATTCTCTCTCTCCTGTTCCTCCACCTTACTTCTCTTCTTCCCCTTCATCCTCCTTTTTCTATCTCAGCAAAAGCCAAGCTTAGATCAGCCATTATCATTTCTTCAGAGAGAAAAATGTTGGTAGTAATTTATTATGGCCTTAGTGCAATATAATATTATATCCATGCCTCTCTTCCCTCCCCAGCATTGGGATCTGATTTGGGTAGCCATGGTAATCCTGTCCACATGGCTATCACCAAGGCCAAGGGTGGCTTTTTTAAGGATGAATTTTGGGGTATAGTGCGTATGGTGGTAGCCCTTGTCATTGCTACCTTCATTTTTGTCAGCTTAATCTCCAGCAGTATTTTTAATGGCTTCAAGAACAGCAGTAAGTTTGGCCACTGATTCCATTAATGCACGATGCTTCATCTTGCTAACAGCTAAGCAGATGCAAATGAGATATCAACCAGACCTGGGGGAAAAGAAGTACACATTTGATGACATTCAAGGGATTGATGAGGCCAAAGAAGAAATTCAAGAGGTGGTGGAGTTCCTCAAAGACCCTGAAAAGTTTCAGAGACTTGGAGCCCGTTTGCCAATGGGTGAGATGAGTATTAGAGTCTCGTTGAGTGTCTTAACTATAGCAATTCTGCTTGTCTGAAGGTGTCCTCTTGGTTGGTCCACCAGGAACAGGGAAGACCCTGCTTGCTAAGGCCATAGCTGGTGAAGCAAAGGTCCCTTTCTTTTTTGTGTCTGGATCAGAGTTTGATGAGATGTTTGTGGGTGTCGGTGCATCCAGGGTCAGAAAGTTATTCGGTATAGTTTTGTGATGACAACGCTCAACTTATGATGTACATTACATTGCAGTTTGGGAGGGAGGGCAGGGACTATAGCACAAACTTTTCATGGGATAACATTAATGGGTTCATGATTTGCGGGGAGGGGGTGGGGGATAAAAAAAGAAAAATGTGCATACCTTTGTAGTATGTATGTATAGTAGGAGGGGTATACTCTCTTGAGGAAATCTTGGACTGATATTTCACTGTGTATTATTTTATTTATAGAAACTGCCCGCACTCACAAACCTTGTGTCCTATTTATCGATGAGTTGGACGCCATTGGTGGGAAGAGACACAGTAGCCCCATGCACCCCTACTCTAGAATGACCCTCAACCAGCTGTTGGTGGAGTTGGATGGCTACAGAGAACTAGAAGGAGTCATTGTCATTGGAGCAACTAACTTTCCACAAGCTCTTGACGAGTTAGCCAATTAACTGAAAGTAGAAGTCCTTATGAATATGAAGGGCTATGTAGTGATTATTGAGGCTCCTCTCTTACCTTACTCTCTCCTTATGCAGTGCTTTGACTCGTCCTGGCAGGTTTGATAATCGAATCACCATCACTATGCCTGACATACGAGCCCGTCATAAGATACTCGAGCTCCATTCAAAGAAAATTATACTGGATAGAAGTAAGTTCGTTGCTATAAGCTATTTTTAAACTTTGGTGAAAGCTTAAAGTAATCCCATCAGTGCTACATAGCAAAATTTTAACGTTATGGACTAGCGAGAGTTGAGTGTCACTATGGTATTGTATGTTCTGTATTGTGTAGGTGTGGATCTAGAGGCAATTGCCCGTGCTACTACTGGTTTTTCTGGTGCCGATTTGGCCAATTTAGTCAACCAATCAGCTCTCAAGGCCAGCTTGATGAACAGAGATGCTGTGACTGATGAAGACATGGAGTATGCCATGTACGTAAGAGGGTACTTTACCAAACACATGACAATTACATCCCTGTATACTGTAGTCACTCGTTATTAGGTGTTTTTAACCTAGTGATACTCTAAATAGTGCCCACCCAGCATCATATCTTAGGCACTATTGTTAACCTGCTCTCATGTGTGCACGGAAGGGTGCATATGCTCAGGTTTTTCACAGAAATCTGTGAATTTGTATCCTGCGCAATGATGTTTTGATGTGCTACAATTAAAAATGGATTATTAAGAGGGGAATAACTACCAGCACAGCACAGCTCTGGAATTGCCAAGTTGGTTACACTGGAGGTGTGCAGCCATTGAATAATGACATCATTTGTATTACGCATTTGTACATAGAATCAACCAAAGAATTACGGAATCATATAACTAGACAATGCGCCGGGCAGCAGAAGTCACACTTGAAATTTATGATCAGTGTATGCGGCAGGCTCTCTTTCTTCCCCTCCCCCTTCCGTGTGCCTGCGAGAGCCTGGGGACAAGGCTATGTTTTTGTGAGATACAAGTGTCTACGCCCGAGTATTATAGATTTTGCAACATTAATGTTTCCTGTACCCCTCTCCCCCCTAATATCAATCCATTATACATAATACACAGGGATAAAATTAACATGGGACGTGAGAGAAAGAGTGCAGTCATTGACCCTCAAGATCGACATGCTGTGGCCTATCACGAGGGGGGACATGCAATCATGGCTCTGTACACTCCTGGTGCCATGCCCATATATAAAGCCACCATCATTCCAAGAGGCCCAGCACTTGGATTGGTAAGCTGTCCTTGAATTTAACTTGTCTGTACAAATAATTATACGTATAAGAAATACATACAAGGATCAAAACTCACTCCTCTTTTACCACACCTCACAGGTAGCTCAAGTCCCAGAGAAAGACACACTTCTTATGAGCAAAAAGGAGATGCTGGCAAGTATCGATGTGTGCATGGGAGGACGTGTGGCAGAGGAACTGATCCTGGGAGCTGAAAATATCACCACTGGAGCTAGCAGTGACTTGGAGAAAGCAACTAAGTTTGCCACCCAGATGGTCATCACATATGGCATGAGTGAAAAGGTAACAAAAAAAACGATCATTTTATCAGTGATGAGGAGGGGAAAACAACAACAACAGGCTCTCCTATTATGTATATTTAACCAGCTTCCATGTGCTGATAGGCTTCAATGAGCAAAAGTTATTTAGAATTTGAAGTGTACTGTGCATTTCCAAAAGGTGTTTCAAGTGTGAGTTAATCACCATTAGCTATGCATTTAAAGAGCTAGAAGATGGTGGTACGTACATGTGTTGTGCAGCTACAGCTTGTTGCATCTGTTTAGCCATTCATATCCTTCACGTATGGACATTTGGTGCATCTAGTAATTTCTTATGAGGTTCATGCTCTGCAGGCATTTGCTGGTAACTTTATCCACACCAAACCCAGGGGTATTTGGCGTCTGATTCTGACCCACTGGTAATGGTCAATGTTACATACTGCGACCTATGTATGCTACCATGTCCATTGTTTGCATTGTTTTGGTCCAAGATGAGTAGTGGGCTATATTCTCTTTATGGTGTGTCACACGGCAAGTCATTCTTGAAACTACACTGTATATCATTGACTTACATCCAGTACCTCCCTTTCATGCATGTACATAAATTATTACGGCCTAGGCACAATCTGAGTAAATGGATTTTAGAGGGGGGTACATGTTGCATTAATGAATGATTGTGTGTTTTATACTAGATTGGACCTGTGAAGCATGAGCTGAGTGAGTGTGGTGAAGCTGTAAAGAAAAAAATTGATGAAGAAATCAAGAGGATTTTAGAGGTACATACATTGGTACAAGTATGTACATGTGTGTAATCATGTCCAACTGAAACAAGCCCACACCCTAGTCCCAACACCAATCACAACCTTACACCCTAGTGCCCATACCAATCACAACCTTACACCCTAGTGCCAATACCAATCACAACCTTACACCCTAGTTCCCATACCAATCACAACCTTACACCCTAGTGCCAATACCAATCACAACCTTACACCCTAGTTCCCATACCAATCACAACCTTACAGCCTAGTGCCCATACCAATCACCTTACAGCCCCAGCCCCAATTACAGCCTTGTTCTAGCAATAAGATATTTTTTTAATTAAAAGGAATCATATGAAAGAGCCTCATTGCTGCTCAAGAAACACGCAGTGGAACATGAGAGACTGGCCAAAGCACTCCTCAAGTATGAAACCCTCACTCTAGAAGAGATCAAACTTGTTGTTAACGACAAGCCATTGAAGCAGAAACTCTAAAATTAATATTCATAATCCTTGATGCAAGACAAATTATTACTCTGTAATCATGATTTCCTTTACTGATTGCTCTGAAATTTTCATGTTGGCATGAGGGAGTAGGGCCAACAAGAAATGAGCTCTTAATACTTCATAATGTACACCAGCATCTCCCATTGTTTGTTTGTTTTGTTGTTGTTTGGTAGGAAATTAAGGGGCTATATTAGAGGAGGGCTGAAATTTTGATTCCTTAACTAATGGAACCTCATAGTGGACAACTTTGGGACCAGCTTATTTCCTTAATAGGGAAGGGAGGTTTGGAGTCCACTCTTCAGAGGGTTCCTTGAAAAATGCCCCTAATAGTTCTGAGTTCATTAAGAGAGCTTCCATATGTGGCAATGTAAACAACAAATAGTTTTAAAAAACCCAACACAATGATATAAAACTATGGATGCCAATATCCACCATTATCAGACATACTTGCAGGCATCTTTGAAAACTGGTAGCTCTCCTCCACTATGATACCCTTGATCCTGCATGTCAGGTGGTTCTTTAGAATAGGCATTGTACTTATCCAGCATCTTCTGCAGCCGATCAGGCTGTTCTTTAGTGAGGTCTTTTTTCTCTCCTGGATCATTGACAATATCATAAAGGCAGTATGGATTGCAGTCTTCTCCTTTAGGTCCATCAGTACATGGGTAGTCTAATGGAGACCACATCAGATGATCACAGTCATCCCCTTGACTCCCTACTATCAGCTTGTAGTCCCCAGAAATGATGGCCCCTTTACTCGAGTATAGTTGTATCCCAGCACTATCTCGTCATGAGGTGTGGAACTGTTCACACCTGTCACAATGGGCCATACATCCATGTTATTCACTAGAAACTTTCCAGGCCCAGAGTCAGATGGATCCACTCCAGCAAGCTGACAGAATGTCACGTACCAATCAGCTATGTGAATAAATCCATCTGTAGATTTCCCTTTCATGTTCTCAGGAAGCAAACCACCACTTGCAAATGCTAGAGCTCTGACTCCACCTTCAAAAAAAGTTGTTTGGCAGCCCTTTAGAGGATAATTACTCCCTATGCATGGAGCACCACCATTATCAGCTGATACTACAATGATGGTGTTGTTCCACATGCCTTTGCTTTTCAGCTCCTGGACAACATGTCCAGTCACATTATTTCACCATAGCTCAATAGGTACGTCTTTTAGAGCAGGTAGAATTCACAGCATACAAGTCAGCCATTCCTCTGAAGCTTCAAGTGGACTATGCACATTATGCAGTGGTAGATAAAGGTCCTTTGGATCATGATTTTCAAAAATTTCAGTTAAATCTTTTTCATAAGTGTAGATATCGTAAGTTCCATTGCGAGAATCGACATCAGTGTTCTTCCAAAAGTCTACAGCACATCCTCTTGTTTGATCCATGTGGCTTTCAACACCATTTAGAAACCCTGATGAAGTATCAAATCCCCTGTTAACTGGTAAGTGCTTTGGATCATAGTATCCTTCGTGCCATTTCCCGACCATGTGTGTCTTATATCCTGCTGTCTTCAATTTGGCTGGCAGCATAGTCATGTTTATGTTCGCTCCAAGTTGAACACCTATATTGATGTTGTACTGATGAGCGTGGTGAGGCCAGCGTCCAGTGAGGAAAGACACTCGAGAAGGTGAACAAATACTTGAAGACATAATGACGGTTTAGTATGAGTCCATCGTCAGCTAGGTCCTGGAAATGGGGTGTCTTAATTACTGGATTACGGAAACTGACATCTGCAAATTCCCAGTCATCCACCAAGACAAAAACAATGGCCAAGCTTGCAAGAATAACGATCACTTGGTACATGTAACCATGTCACAGCTTTTGTCATTATTCACTATGATTATTGGTCACATGTTTGGCTAATATTCAATGTTCAATGAATCAGTTTAGCTAACCATAGCTACTGTATGACACACACAAGGAACTGCAAAGAAAAGGAAACCCAAGGATTAGAACACACTAAGTCTTCAAAAATGTGTCAAGGGGAAACCCAATAAAAATTAATAGTAGAGTCTAATTTTTGAAAGTTTTTTTCCATGGACGCCAATATCCACCATTATCAGCCATGTACTTGCAGGCATCCTTTAGAACTGGTAAATCTCCGTCACTGTGGTACCCTTGATCCTGCATGTCACGTGATTCTTTAGAATAGGCATTGTACTTGTCCAGCATCTTCTGCAGCAGATCAGGCTGCTCTTTAGTGAGGTCCTTTTTCTCTCCTGGATCATTGACAATATCATAAAGGCAATATGGATTGCAGTCTTCTCCTTTAGGTCCATCAGTACATGGGTAGTCCAATGGAGACCACATCAAATGATCACAGTTATCCCCTTGACTCCCTACTATCAGCTTGTAGTCCCCAGAAATGATGGCCCCTTTACTCGAGTAGTTGTATCCCAGCACTATCTCGTCATGAGGTGTGGAACTGTTCACACCTGTCACAATGGGCCATACATCCATGCTATCCACTGGAAACTTTCCAGGCCCAGAGTCAGATGGATCCACTCCAGCAAGCTGACAGAATGTCACGTACCAATCAGCTATGTGAATAAATCCATCTGTAGATTTCCCTTTCATGCTCTCAGGAAGCAAACCACCACTTGCAAATGCTAGAGCTCTGACTCCACCTTCAAAAAAAGTTCCTTTAGATCCCTTGAGGGGGTAATTACTCCCCATACATGCAGCACCACCATTATCAGCCGATACAACAATGATGGTGTTGTTCCACATGCCTTTGCTCTTCAGCTCCTGGATAACATGTCCAGTCACATTATCTGCAGCACTCACCATAGCTTGATAGGTACGTCGTTTAGAGCAGGTAGAATTCACAGCATACAAGTCCAGCCACTCCTCTGAAGCTTCAAATGGTCCATGCACATTGTGCAGTGGTAGATAAAGGAATATTGGGTCCTTTGGATCATGATTTTTAAAGATTTCAGTTAAATCTTTTTCATAAGTGTAGATATCATAAGTTCCATTGCGAGAATCAACATCAGTGTTCTTCCAAAAGTCCACAGCACATTCTCTTTTTTGGTCCATATGGCTTTCGGCGCCATTCAAAAATCCCGATGAAGTATCAAATCCTCTATTAACAGGTAAGTAAACAGGATCATAAAATCCTTCATGCCATTTCCCTACCATGTGTGTCTTATATCCTACTGTCTTTAATTTGGCTGGCAACATGGTCATGTTTATGTTCGCTCCAAGTTGGACATCAGGATGGATGTTATACTGATGAGCGTGGTGAGGCCAGCGTCCAGTGAGGAAAGACACTCGAGAAGGTGAACAATACTTGAAGACATAGTGACGGTTTAGTATGAGTCCATTGTCAGCTAGGTCCTGGAAATGGGGTGTCTTAATTGCTGGATTACGGAAACTGACATCTGCATGTCCCCAGTCATCCACCAGGACAAAAACAATATTAGGTTTGGTTACTGGAGCTGCTGAAGAAATAGCCAAGCTAGCAAGTAATACAATCACTTGGTACATAGCCATGTCAGAGCTTTTGCCATTATTCACTATAATTGGTCACATGTTTAGTTGCTAAGCAAAGCTCAATGAATAATTATTAGTTTAGCACACACACAGTAACTTCAGTAAGTAAATCAAGTAAGAAATCAGGACGCATAGAGTGATAGCTATGTAGGACACTAGTTAAGTCTTGACAAAAATTAATAGCTAATGACAAAGGAAAATCCTAATTTTTGAACGCATTTTTCCATGGATCCACCATTATTAGCCAGACATCTTTGGTTCTTCATCACTGTGGCACCCTTGATCCTGTATGTCATGTGGTTCTTTAGATAAGGCATTGTACCTATCCAGCATCTTCTGCAGCAGATCAGGCTGTTCTTTAGTGAGGTCTTTTTTCTCTCTTAGATCATTGACAATATCATAAAGGCAGTATGGATTGCAGTCTTCTCCTTTAGGTCCATCAGTACATGAATAGTCCAATGGAGACCACATCAGACTCCCTACTATCAGCTTGTTGATGACCCAGCACTATCTTGTCATGAGGTGTGGAACTGTTCATACCTGTTACGATGGGCCATACATCCATGCCATTCACAGGAAACTTTCCAGGCCCAGAGTCAGATGGATCTACTCCAGCAAGCTGACAGAATCGTACCAATCAGCTATGTGAATAAATCCATCTGTAGATTTCCCTCAGGATGGATGGATGGATGTTCTGACTCCACTTCAAAAAAAGTCATTTGCAGCCCTTTAGAGGATAATTACTCCCTATGCATGGAGCACCACCATTATCAGCCGATACTACAATGATGGTGTTGTTCCACATGCCTTTGTTTTTCAGATCCTGAACAACATGTCCAGTCACAATATCTGACCATAGCTCGATAGGTGCGTCGTTTAGAGCAGGTAGAATTCATAGCATACAAGTCCAGCCACTCCTCTGAAGCTTCAAGTGGATCATGCACATTGTGCAGTGGTAGATAAAGGAACATAGGGTCTTTGGGGTCATAGTTTGCAAAAATTTCAGTTAAATCTTTTTCGTACGCAAGTGTAGACATCATAAGTTCCATTGCAAGCAGTATTCTTCCAAAAGTCCACAGCACATCCTCTTGTTTGATCCATGTGGCTTTCACCACCATTTAGAAATCCTGATGAAATATCAAATCAGTCCCCTGTTAACTGGCAAGTGCTTTGGATCATAGTAGCTATCCTTCGTGCCATTTCCCGACCATGTGTGTCTTATATTCTGCTGTCTTCAATTTGGCTGGCAACATGGTCATGTTTATGTTTGCTCCAAGTTGGACATCAGGATGGATGTTGTACTGATGAGTGTGGTGAGGCCAGTGTCCAGTGAGGAAACACTATGGTTTAGTACGAGTCCAGTTTTAGCTAGGTCCTGGAAATGGGGTGTGTTAGCCAATTGCTGGATTACGGAAACTGACATCTGCATGTCCCCAGTCATCTACCAGGACAAAAATAATATCGGGTTTAGTTTCTGCAACAACAACCAATCCGGCCTGGTACATAGCTGCTGAGCATGCGCTAACCGAAAGTTACGAGCCCCACCCACAATAATATGATTCCTCTGCTTCTGTTGCTCGTGCAGTGCTGTGTTGCATTTGGCAGCAGACCCAATGTGGTTATATTTATGATCGATGACCTGGGATGGAGTGACATTGGCTACCAAGGAGCAGACTATTCAACTCCCAACATTGACAAGCTTGCTGGTGAAGGTATACGTTTGAAGCAGTACTATGTCCAACCTATATGCACACCATCAAGAGCAGCTTTGATGACAGGGCGGTATCCTTATCACCTGGGTCTAGCTCATGGAGTCATCGGTGATGGCTGTCCCTATGGACTCAACCTCTCTGAAGTCACGCTTGCTCAACAGATGAAAAAAGCAGGCTATAACACTCATGCTGTTGGTAATGATTATTGCAACCTAGAAGTTAGCCATCTTTCACAGAATATATAACTGTCAACCTTTATCCTGTAGGTAAATGGCATCTTGGAATGTGTAAATGGGAGTATACGCCTACATATCGTGGATTCGATACATTTTATGGGTACTACAATGCTGCTGAAGATTATTTTGCACACACATGTAATGGTACTTATCGTGGAGTGAATGTCCATCCCGAGTTAGTTACTGCTGTGGATATGCACAACGACAAAAAACCAGTGTTGGACCAAAATAATACTTATAGCACTCACTTATTCACCAAGAAAATCCAAGAAGTTATAATAAGCCATGACTCAAATATCGGACCATTTTTTATTTATGCAGCATATCAAGCAGTCCATGAGCCTTTACAAGTTCCAGATGAGTATATGGAAAAATGCTCTCATATTCCATACAAAGCATACAATCGACCGATATTCTGTGCAATGATGCAAGCTCTAGATGAAGGAATAGGCAATGTTACAAAGACTTTGGATGCTTCTGGTTACCTTGATAACACCATCATTATACTGACCACTGATAATGGAGGCCAGACTGCTAGAGGAAGTAGTAATTTACCACTCAGAGGTAACAAGGTCACTGTTTTCGAAGGTGGTGTCAGAGGAGTGTCATTTGTGTGGGGGAAAGTTCTACAAAAGACGAACTATGACTATGTAGGTCTTATCCACATAACTGATTGGTATCGCACCATTGCTGAGGGAATTGCAGGAGTGAAACTAGGAAATGAAGTGGCAAAGTTGGATGGCTTCAATATGTGGAGTGCTATCACTCAGAATTTTCACTCGCCCCGAAATGAAATACTGTTACAACTTGATCCACCATCTGATGCATATTCATCACGATTTTTCATTGGTCAAGCAGCCATCCGTGTAGGGGATTGGAAGCTGATAACAGGACAACCAAACTGTAGCTTGCTTGGAGGTAAATCATTCCCTGATGGTTGTCCAAGTGGTTGGGTTTATCTGAATGCTACAATGGACTTGCCACCTTCTAACCCTTCATTGGTGTGGCTTTTCAATATAACCAAGGACCCAACTGAACATAATAATGTCGCTGAAGATCACCCTGACATAGTAGCTGAATTAAAGGCAAAGATTGAGGTTTATAATAGCAGTCATATAGTCCAGATGCATCACACTATTGATCAAGAGTCTAATCCCAATCTATTCGGAGGAGTTTGGACACCATGGCTTGACTGAAACTGAATGCATGCTTGTGCACACACTGTTTATTTTATGTATAATTAGCTATGTAGATCAAAGTTATACCAAGAGTTACTAAGTTTCATGTGGTAGCATACTAACATTTAGAATATCTAAGCAATTATGAGAGTTGCAGCATTGTGAAGATGAAGACTGACAAGTGCTACTTTTACTACAACAAACACACAAGTCCTTTCTTATGTCTGGAATCAGGCATGCTTGAATGATGGGGTGGATGACTGAGTGAGAAACTATGCTGACAATAATAATGAAGTTACTCCAAAGTGGGAAATCATCAGAGCCCTTAACAACAACTTCTATGACACGAATGATTACTGGACTCCAGGTTATTATATTGGAGATGAATATAGCCCCAAAGGCACGTGTCAATTGAAATTGCTTGTGGTATTTCTCTTGACGCAGTCTATTTCTGATCGATAAGCTGAATTCTAGTTCTTTTTCTGCATTTTTAATGCTTCTTTGGATCTTGTAGATTGCCTTCATCTGTTTGTGAGCAATACAGAGTACCCAAGTATTAGTGATGATAAGCATTGAGAGAGGTACTAAAGCTTCTGAAATCAGCAACACCATGTAGTATATGTTCTTGACAAGGAGTGTTTCCTGATCAAAGTTGGGAGAGCAAGAGAAGGTTTTCAAGTCATAAGCAATATCTCCAAAGCCAAATAATGGAAATATTGAAAAGAGAACAGATAATAATGACACCAGCACAACAGATACAACAGTTGTTTTCTTAGTGATGACTTTGCCATAACGTAGAGGTAGCCTGATGTACATACACCTATCAAGTGACATTAAAGCTAGGACATGCACAGTGAAAACTGTCAGTCCTACAAATACTATCCCACTTTGGCAAACCTTACACCTGACATAATCACTGTCACCAAAAATAAACTCTCCAGCAAATCCTGCGACAATAATCTGAGGCAGAACAAGGACACATGTGAGGAGGTCAGCTATTGCTAAACTGAGTAGTAAAATTTCAGTTGGTTGCTCGTAGAGTCGCCTTAACAGTATTATCAGTATGATAAGAACATTACTTGGCAAACCTATGAGCAGAAAGCTAAGCATGGTTGATGCAGTGAGGATTCCTGTGACCCTGGATGATGGGCTGATATCTCTTGTGTTCCAATATTCGGGGTTGACTGAATGCCTACTTAAATTCACGTCCAAGCAACTGACATATGTTTCATTTCCCATTATTCTTGCTAAAGCAAAGTTACGATAGCCAGATATTGATATTAAATAGCTACATAGATTAACTGTAGTCTTCAGTTTTTATTACTTCAGATAGTTTTTACTACTGCAACTTTCAGTTTTCCCATGTCTAGCATGTGACTGCATCATGCTCATTCCCTAATACATACACACACAGTACACAACAACATGCATAACATTGATACATTGATAACAGGCAGAAAACCAGGATAGTAGCTGATGAAGTTAATATGCTAATATGGAGCTCAACTAAACACTGGGATACAGGACTAGAAGACCAGTTTTCCAGATGAACTTTCCATGGATTAAACATGCAAGTCTACCAATCATCTAATAAAGGTCAAATAAATGACACATGATCTGTATGTCATTATTTGTGTAAGTGTCACTATAAAATTTCAAAATGGACTCTCATTCTCACATACTACACCCTTCAGTCTGAATGATCCTATGGTAAAGGATCATCAATACATCCAATGATCATACTATTATACTACACTTACTTCTATCCAGTCTTAGGAATAGGAATGGAAATGGTCTCCATGTGACAATCCTTATCAACATGGAATTCAGACTAAATTATGGCAAGCCACACCCTGAGACTCTAGAATTCATGAAGGCACACACAGCTGTCAGAATGGTGTTTGTGAATTGACTGAGATCATAATTATAGTTGGACTGACTGGTAGCCTTTAACCACATAGCTACACAAGAGATAGTATAACCATAGCCACTAAACAGGTATGGGATTTCTTGAACTAGCTGGTCAATTTTATAAACACTAGACTGTGTGTACACAGAATTGACACAGCTACTAGTCTGGCTAGCATGTTCTTGAAAATCTACACCCCCCAAACTTATGAAATAACTAGTTGAAAAAGATTAGTCCACCTACAGACCTGGGAATTGGATTAGGGTGTCTTGGAGAATGGAAGTACTAGTGTTATAAGTTCTGCATAATATGATTGGCATATCAATGTAAGAATAACTTACAGTAGCTAGCTACAAAATTTCTTTTGAACAGTCCTGCATGGCTTCTGATACAAGCCTTTTCAGGGTACATATATCACAGCCATAACCATTCCAGCTCCTATAAGACCCATAACTTGAGCATGCCTTACAGGAAGCCGCCATGTTATAGCTACCTTCGGAAACTGCAATAGCCCAAGAGGCTGTCCATAAGGAATGAGAAATACATAGGTAGTGACTTATGAGGACCTAAGAAACCTGATGCCCTGCATGAATTTAGTGCTGGTTAGTAGCTAGTGGAGTTACTTGCTGCACTGAGTCCATAGAATGTTTGCAAAATGGCTCTAGTGTAGGTATTTCATATTCACAGACACACCATGTGCACCATCATCCCTAGGCTTATAAGCCCACCGGCAACCCCTCTAAAAGACAGATCTAAAAAGACAGATCTTGAATCTAACTGGTTTGCAACCGTTCATGTACTTCAAACTCTATGAAAAAGATAGGAGAGGGCCATTTATATCCCTGCTAGCCCCTGATGACATGTTAGGCCACCTTCTAATTCTGTGAGTGTGTGTCATTCATGATCGGCCATCCCAACAGAATGTCTGCAGGGTCAGTTCAGTATTGAAGGTAGACTATGAAGTGAAGTGTCCATCCATTTTCATGACTTAACGGGGGCGTTAGCTTTAGATAGATGAGTGGGTGGCTGCCTAGGCGGCCGGCCGGCCAGGGGGCGGGACGCATGTTATTCGTCAGAACTCGTCATAGGTATTTCCTGTCTGATTGACGTCACGTACGATGATCTGATGTGTGGCACCTGGTCGCGGCTTGTACATGTATGGCGCTCTAACGTCATGTTTTGATTTTCTCAGAATCGCATCTTTCATGCATGTGCTGATACATGCTTGCATCGCCTATTAAATTTTATGCGCAATAGCTACTGCGCAAAATAACTACATAATAATAATAATAATAATAATAATAATAATAATAATAATAATAATAATAAAATAATTATTATATGAAGCCAGGCCTTTTTTTCTAGCTAGCAAATGAGTCATAGGTGAATGGAGTAGATAGCTAATGATTTAACCTACTAGCTATGATGTAACAGAAAAATCATTGTCATGGACTGGAGGTGATAGTCTGGGTGAGCAGACCTTCGACAAAGGTCTGCTAGGGAACCTGGTGACATATCGTTTATGCTTCCAGCTAGTACTTCCATCTTTCAAAAGAGAAGGCACATGTATCCAACAATAATGGAACTATAATGATAAGAATGGAAACATCCACATCCACGAGATTGGTTTGTATACATTCCACCGGCGCGGCGTGATGAATATGCATACCGCCTACGCATCCATGCGCACTTGCACTATGAATGCGATTAGAGTGGAAGCTATACACTCACCGAGAATACCCGGATGTGCCTTTGTTTGCTATATACCACGCATTCTGAGTGACGTTTTAGTTTATGACGCACGAAGCACGTCCTGTATTTGTGTGGGAAAAATGCAGCCGCGTTTACAAGGCGGTCAGCCACCCACCAAACTTACGTTTATCCACATCTACGTCACTAGCATCCCATCGTTGTTGTCTTCCGAGTGCGTGAGTCCGAGTATAAAACGGACTTTGCAGACGAGTGATTGCCCATACCAAGCAAACTATACTAAGAAAGATATAATGGCATCATACTATTCACAAATGATGGTAAGTATATTGCACGCATAGTTGTTAATTGCAATTTATTATTTAATATCTCCCAGGACTACTCTGGAGTTCTTTATACTAGTTGTCAATCATCTGTGCCACCATCTACTTTGAATTTAAACAAACCAGGTATAGTTACACAAACAGATTAGCTATATTATTTTAGATAGCTACTATATTATTATTATTATTGATGATCAATTTCCAATAATAGGATGCATGGCTGAAGGAGTGATGAACTCTTGTGATATGCCAACAGATCCACTTTTTTTTACTAATGGATCTCCCATTTCCGTTCAAAATGAAATCCCGACCAGTTTGAATTCTACTTGGACAACATCAGTTCCACCATATCAGCAACACATTGTAACTCCACCTCCAGAGAGTGAAGGATTTCACACTACTTACCCTTATCCATGGCAAAGTTGTGACCTTACAACACCATCCTTTATGCCGTCAACTAGCAATCCACTTATGCACAGAGATAATCACTTGAGTGGGTCATCATTGGAAGAGAGTCCCCTGTCATCCCCTGGCTCCAGCGATGGAAGCAACATGCAAGTTCTTGATGAAGTTTCTTATATGAATCAAGTACATTTGACTATGCCCCTGACATCTACCTCGCAGTCACCAATTTGTGACAGTTATGGAATGCATGCAAAAAGTCAAGCTCTTCCTCCTCCCTATGACTACAGCATGATGGCAGGTTATATCCAAAGTACTACCAACAACATAAAGACTACAGAAGTGTACGATCTTGGACCTCGTGTTCCTAAGGGGGTCAAAATGCCACAAAGTAAGTACCAGTTAACCAGGAATTCTTGGGGAGCAAAATTATTTACTTTATTTTTCACTTTTGTAGGAAAAGGTGGTATTCAGCTATGGCAATTCCTTTATGCTCTGCTTGCTGACTCCGAGAAGAAAAATAGAGATATAATTGAGTGGACATCCAATATTCATGAAAAAGAATTTCGTATGCTTGAACCTGAATCCATTGCCATCTGGTGGGGCCATCACAAGAACAAACCCAACATGAGCTATGACAAATTTAGTCGGTCATTGCGTTACTACTATGATAAAGGAATTTTGAAGAAGATTCCAGGAGAAAGATATGTTTACAGATTCTTGATTGATCCAGAGCACATGTACCGTCATATTGGAATCTCTGATTGCCGACCCAAGGTGAAGTCCATGCCACAAGCAGCTAAAGCTGCTATGACTAAATACCACAAAGAACAAAAGATGGATTCACCAATTGTCACTCAAGAGCCAGAAACTCTTGAAAGTGCCAAATCTTCAAGCATTCAAACAGCCAGCCCACAGAGTGTGGACTCGAGTAGCAGCTATGTGAGTAACTCACTTCAAGTATCTGGATCTATACATAATTCAGTATCAACTGGAAATCTCTTGAAATTAGACAATGGTACCAATCTCAGCATGAAGAGAAGCAAATCACTGGAGAACACATGCAGAAATTATCAATTTACTCCATCCCCTTGTTCAGCAACTGCCATGACTGAATTGAACTCTTTTTCACCTGACCATTCACATAGTCCTAGGAGCACAGTAGTAACCAGTCAAGCAGAGGCTGGATTTTCATCCTCCCATGGACAGATGAACCACACAATTTTCGATGGATTACAAAAACTTTTTACAATCCAATCTGAACCTGATAACAGACAGTATGGTTTTACACACCCACTTTCCTAATGAAATTACATCGTTTGCCTTTTTGTGTCAATGAATTAAAAATACTACTTAAAATGCCACCAACCACTGTGACTATAATTATGCTGCGGCCTTTCCTATTGTGATAAAGTTCATAAAAGAAGTGTAGTGTCATCCAAATAGTGAACATGCATGGAATACAACTTCCATTTGACCAAAGATAGAAAATCTTAATTAAGCGGCAGTAATTAACGCTATTCTTGGAATAACATCTACTTCACTTCCTAGGGATCATTCAGTGGCTTTGATATCTCATCCAGGTCAAAGTACACCTGTTATGGCCAAAGATAATACACTTCTGTAGAATTCACAAAATGATTAATTCTCTGAAATATCTAAATAATCCACACTGTCAATATAGTTACTATAATTATTGTCAAGGAGTAAGCCGCTTGGGGTCACGAGGGAACATTGATGTCTTTCTGATATTGTTCAGGCCCAAGTATAACATCACTACTCTCTCCATTCCTGTAAAGGTCAAGGAATCATTCATATTAACTATCTGCTGGATGACCTCAATCAAATTGGCTATATACACTTCTAGGAAACTCTAATATGCATCAGTTTCTGGGAATGTGCATCTTCCTGTTATGGCCACCACTTGGATTCATGTACACTCCACACAAGCTTAGCTGCAAAGAGCTTGTCAACATACAGCTTCTGATATATTATCTTACTATGAGATATCATATGAGATATAATCAGAGCAGTCATGCTTACTCCCCCAGGACATTGTTCAATACATTATTGAAACAAGTGTTACCTATTCCTCCACCACCATGAGGAGGAGCTCCATAGCGGAAAGAATCAATGTATGCCTTGATTTTCTCCAGGTCTAAAGTAGAAGAGGAAGAATAATAATAAGAATTTAAAAAACAACTGTATACATAATACAGAGAGTAATTGAGTAGAACCTCGTGGCTACACTCGAGAATTATTTTATTATGTGCACTTCTGCAAAAGTACAAACTTGTTGAAAATATATGCAGATCAAGTGTAGTACTGGGATCCCATAAAACTAAGTAAGTCAGGAGCAACCAAATGATAGCAATAAACAGTGTCTATCATCATAAAGCAGAGTTTAATGTATGAATGCAACCATAGAGTTTATTGGAACATGAGTTAGTGATTCATATATCTATCAATACAAATATACTATTGTTATGTAAATGTTTTGTGTGCAATTATCAGACATTAAAACAACTTTATGACAGACACTATCAGAATATTACCATAGGCATCAAAGCAGGCTATCACCACACGAGGTTGGTTTCATGGTGTTGTTTGTGGTCCTCGGTGGCAATTTTTCATTATTGGTACACTATCAATGCCACACACCCACAAAATTTGACCTTCCTACTATCTCTATGCTGCATATGCTACTTCCATGCTTTATGCATGTGCTGTGCATACACATAATCGTGGTAAGTGCTGATTTGATTCTTCAGTTCTGAACCAATCTTTAATTCACTAACCCACGTTTTTTTTGTTCGTTTATTTTTTGTTCATATCATCAGAGAGCGCAGTAGCGCTCTCTATGTAGGGATGACCTATGACCCTCCATAGGGCTAATACAAAATGAAGTTGGATCTTCTCAGAAAACAGTAAGTTGTAGCTGCTATGACTATATACCCTGTCTTTTATGCACATTCTTATCATGCAGGAGAATTTTGGAGGCTGAAAGACTCAACACGGAGGAACAATAATAGTGCACTTTTTTATTCTTCAGGTTCTTAATCATCATCATATTCTTCATAATGGCACAATCTGGAGAAAAATTGGGCCGCACTTGGGCCATGTTCTATATATGAATCTGTTCCATTTTACTCGGACCAGGTCCACGTCCTATCAGTTTAGCCTCTAGTTCACTCAGAAAAAAAGCCGCTATCTTAGTACAGTCAACTATACGAAGAAGCCATTAAACATAACGCGCATGCGTAAACAATGAAGTTGCCATGATTCTAGCTCTCTATTACTCACAAAACTTAAAGCCATTTCTTCTGAGATCAGAATAAAAATCAGCTCTAAGATAAGGCTATCTGTACTAAGGACAGCATTTAAACTTTGAATAGTGAGTAACGCTCGAGCTCCCGTGAGGTGTGCATTATTTAGAAACGAAAGCTAGCCGGCAGATTGAGCAGCTCAGCTGTATCTTTAGAACTGAAGGCTTTAGTCTCACTAAATTGTTTACCAGGCTTGATTGTGATCCAACATTGCAACACAAGACCTATGAATCTCATGAAGCAAGAATAGCTAATTGAACTGCAGCTCTCCCACTACCACTTGTATTAGCCTCATCCCAGGCCTGAGACTACACTCTTATGAACTTAATGGTATAACTGGTATGTGTAGTTAATTTAAGAAAAAAAGAAGCTATAGATGTACAGCACTGACCACCTCCTGCAAAAAGAAATCACAAAAATAATGGGCCTGGCATAACAAGTAGCTAGCTATAATGGGTCACAAAAAATATGAAAGAAACAAGTAAAGAAAAATCATTTATTCAAATAAATGAAGGTGATGTAGGGATGACTATAGTTAACTGGTCAAAAAAGAGATGAACTGAATAAATGAGATCATGCAAGGATGAAGTCTAATCCGGGTGCAGTCACTAGGTGTGACGTACCCACATTCGACTTTATCCTTGCATAATCTCATTTATTCAGCTCTTGTTTCATCTCTTTTTTGACCAGTTAACTATAGTCATCCCTACATCACCTTCACTTATTTGAATAAATGATTTTTCTTTACTTGTTATAATTAGAGCAAGCGGAACCAGTTTGCCTCAGGCATAATATTTCCAACCATGTGACATCAATTGAGGATGTTGGCTACTAGCAGGTTCCTCCGTTATAATAACACTCATACCTGAGATTACACACCCATACAATTTAAATGATTCCACTGCATACCTATATTGTGATGCTTGGCTCTTTCAGTGAGAAGTTCAGGATCATGGATTCGCTGGGCTCCAGATAAAATTTCCTCCCCACGCATGAACATATCATAAGAATTGGACCATTTCTACATGAACAACAATTTCTGAGTTGATGATAAAAACTGTGATTTGATTTTATAACAATCATGTTTGATGTATAGTCGACTCACAGGATCATGAGGGTCAGGCATAGTGTAGAAGGGACGAACAGCCAATGGATACTTATCCAACATATAGAAATCAGTACCATACTATAAACGGCATAAAAGAAATGGTAAGTACACAAACCGAAATCAGGACCATACTATAAATGATATAAAAGAAAATGGTAAGTACACAAATCCAGTTGTCAGATTTTATTTTTTTTGAACATACTCAAAGGTGTAAGGAGCCTTCATGAGATATTATATAACACTACCTGTGGACTGATCTATTACTACCTGTCCATGACCTAGATACCTACAGTGTATGGCATATTAAGTTCTAAGGTCATTTTCACTCCATCCAAACTCAATACTTACCAGGAGCAAGGATCATTACAACTCTTTATCCTATGTGTCAAGCCATTATACTAGGCTAGTGAAATGAATATGCACATGGAGTACTATCAGATCTATCTATGAATAAATATCAACAATGATATTTCTGTCGATGCACACTTAACCACTTGGTGCCATTTAAGAGGAATAGCAGTGCCTTTCTCCTTAAATCAGATTAAGGCCAGATTCCAACCACACTCTTGACAAAACTTTGGTAACCACACACTAGTTATATCTTCTGACAGTCAGATTATAAATTTATCCATATTTTTAAGTTACTATCACATTGACCTCCTTCCCTAATTCATTAAACTCTAACCACACAGTCATGCAAGCATGCATTTTAGATTCATTTCTTCATAATTCTCAGTTAGCTTCCTCACTCCAGGTTATGACCTTTCACTGATTAATCAGGCAGCTACCAGTGATATCATCAATCAGGTTTCAACAAGTTATAGGAGAGTCTGAAGATATAAGTATTACAGAAATTATACCATTTATCCACTGCATAGTTCATGGCCATGATAACATATTACTGGTATGTTGCAAGCATGCCAGTAACTTATCATGCATGCATGGGTTATATAGTCACATTATGAATATTCAATCCATAAGTAGCTGAGCAACTCCATCAATGTGATGCATTACTGACTTGTCTTCACGCCCATTTCCTATATAGTTATTCTAAAGATAGTATTTGAACAGCAGGACACACTTTCCAGTTGAAACTGTCAAGTTATGTCCTGTCATAAATGATATGCTCCCATTAAGCCCAGATAAACCAGGACATCATATCTTAAGACTAGATATCAATGTACAACCTTTTCTTTCACTAGTCTCCCAAGCAGCTTCTCATTAGGAGTGCTAAAATAGAGAAAAAATATTCATTATCAGTTTGCCAGTCCATTTAAAACACTTCTCTCCTGGTACATGTGTTGAATCATCAGTGTTCTCTTAAGCATAGGGACCCATTATGTCTTCAGTGCATCTGTAATTAACCACAAATACCCTTTGATGTGTGAAACCACCCTATTCCTTTAGGGAGAACACTGATCATTAAGAGTTGGAGCTCAATGGGCCATACTGAAATGAGATGCTCCTTTATTGATCACTTCCTAGAATCCTAGAAGCTATACATGTGGTAAACAATATGGCTGCTTTGAATGAACAATAGTAGCTAAACAGGCTAATTCTTCCCAACATGGCCCATTGAACTTTACCCTATCTACAATCACTAATAGAAAAAAAAGTCACACATGGTCACTTGTGTCTCTATCTTTTGGTTTCTCATAGAAATGTTAAGGGTGGTCTGACATAGGTCGCATCTGAATAGGTGCTGATTGATATCCCACTTAGAATTTCAGATAGCAAGCTCATAGCTATAACTATAGCTTCTTGTAGAGAATAGTGTTAGTTGAAATAAGCAAGTGATCGGAGCTTCATATTTCAGGTAAGAATTATTCATTCCCTTCATGTTTGGCATGTGTGGTAGTCTTATAGAATTCTGTGGAGTTTCAAGTTCTTTTATAGAGATTAGCTTGTTTGGCGACCATGGTGGGCGGGGATGTCAGACCACCCTTAAAGCTAAACTGGGGAGAGGGAGAGAGTGCCAAGATCCTATACATGCAGTTCTCAGCACCTATACACAGTAATCATTATACCATGACTGCATAACAGCATCATGAACATAAATACTATGAATACAGGCAGGCTGCACCTGAGATCGTCTTCATCCCCCATTTCCACTCCATTTGCACGAAGCATCTCCACACCCTCAGGATAAGTAAGAATAAGGCTGCAGCATGAAGAAATGAAATAAATGAAGCAGAGCTGCAAAAGAAGAGAAGGAGAAAAGGAGGCGTATTTGCTTCCTCCCTGAGTTAGAAAAACACCCCCTCAAACGCAAGCCTTCATTTTTTTTATTAATCCATTTCTACACTAGTCAGTACTAACTGGGTAATTTGGCTACCTCCTTCTAATTAAATTACATGAAGGGCTATTAGTACATTCTTTAACAAGAAATATCTTCCTTCTCAAGAAATGCTCTTGAGGTATCCTTAAAGTTCACCTCCACACTTCCCGTGGCAAGATGAATACAATATAATTCAACCATAGACTCAAACAAGTGTGTAAGAGGACAGGAAAGACAGGGTGTTATGTGATTGAATTAGTCAAATGAAGTATACTACATCATTTCCTAGATGCTACACAGATCCTGTACTTAATACAACACACAGGTCCTGTACTTGATACAACACACTGTACGGTAGCTGTACATAATGGCACCTTGTTATTATGTGGGTATTCTGTATACACACCGAGTAGTTTACTTTGGTTTATATATTATACTGTGCACATTACTTGTATTTTCAAACTAATGGTCCAATACCTGGTTCTAATGAAGCTTGCACACCCACCTGACAATGCTCATAACACTTGTGTCATAGATGTTTTTTTTCAGGGGAAAAGAATACAAGTTCATAAACTCAGCCCAAATACAGTTACATGGTTGCCAACTGTCCAGTTTTTTGCAGCCCCTCAGTTTTATATTTCTCTAAATGTTTTTTATAAGAAAGTGAGATACCTAGAGACTGAGAATATTTAGAAACTTGGGCTATAGTAACCTGAATCCAGCAAGCAAGGGCTATTAAGGGGCCAAAGGTTTCTAATTACCATAGATTCCATTAATAATTAACTATTATAATGTTATGTTACCAAGCAGTTAACCACAGAGACTAAGCTTACTAAGTCATGATTACTGACTGCTCTAGCAGGTATAGACACTAAGACTGAAGGATCAAAGGCCACTGCGAACATACCAGGGGTGCTAGATTCTTTGGTCAATATGTCTAATTTAGAACAGCCATAGATAACAGCTCTTTGGAGGGCACAAGTCCTCTAACTGACCAATCTGAATTGCTCTATTTAGTTCTAATCACATACTTAATCCCATGATGAAATTCATTATTTGGTAATTTAGGTGGCTGTGTTTCCTTATTAGCCTAATTATCAGCTATGTTTCACCTATCCCTGTACTCATGATGAGATTCATTACTTAATTGGTATGGTGGGTGTGGTTTATCATGTTGGGGCCACAACTTTATCGTTTCTTTCACACCAAACCAACTTCAAACACGAACATCACAGCTGACTTTTCTGTCACTTATGCCAATCAACGATACAGCACTGATGCAAATAATATCGAGTGAGCTGTTAGTGTATGAGTAACTGGACAGGTGTATACCTGATTATCAAACTGAATCTGATCATGAACAGCAATGTTAGTATGGAATCCATTTGCAAACAGTAGCCATATAATTTTATAGCTTGTATGTGTGGAGCATGCACATTTCATAGGATTGATATTATATTCAACTGGCTGGCTATCAAGGGGTGCCCATAAAAAATTGAGGAAAAACTTTGCGATGGAAGAAAAAAATTACAAGCAAATCTTGTAAGTTGTTTGGAGGATTCAATGAGGTAAGTGATTAGTTTTAAACAAAATCTATTATACATTAGGCCACCACAACAATAAACACTTGCAAGACCAGAATAAAGATTCCCAGATGACTCACAGCTGTACCAAAAGAGAATGAAGCCACTCAAGAAGTTATGTCATGCATGAATGGGAGATAATGAAATCATCAAGGTAGGAGGCATTCCTCTCTTTAATGCAGCCAATACCAGATGTGCATTAATAAATTAGGACTTGGGACCTCAGTTAACTTCATCACTCTCTCTATAGAAACTTCTTGGGCTCATAAAAAGAAAAGAAACAGAGCTGATCTCTTGGTTAAATAAATTATAGCTCTTGGCTCCCAAGTTCAAGGAACAATTATACCTGCTATGACCAATGGAATCAGTGATCCAAAATTTTTGTGGCTTGGACTATATTTCTTGCTGTGTCAGTATTAGACTATATGCCACTTGTAATTTGAGTGTCCCAATAGATCACTGTATACAAACACTAGTATCTCATTTCATTTACTTCCTATAATTACAAAGTTGGGTGGAATTATTACTTGCAGTATTCCCTCCAAAAATACATTGCCTTCTACGGCATGGAATAGTACAGAAAATATGCCTTCAGAAATACAACGAACTACCAATACTTGTAACCAGTCACCTTGGAGATTCATACTACATCTCTATTTTCTGCTTGGGGAAATCTATATAAAACGTGGACCTAAAAATCTCTAATGGTATAGTGAAAAAGTTCCCTTTCGTAAGTCCTAGCAGGGGAAATGGCAGGCCATGCATGCACTGGAATGACAATTTTACCGCTCATATAGCTCGTATATACATGTAGCTAACTAGGTATGCAGTAAGCTGGTTACACAGGTAAAGTCTAGCCTGCTGTGGTCTAGCCATGACACACAAGCTATACCTAAAATACGATGAGCTAAGAGAACTGGTAACTTAACCAGACTTGCAGTCTAACCCTTACAAACTTCCTCTGGTCCAGTTATTCTAGGAAATTAACAACATTCATAAGCAGTTGCCAATTGCTTAACTGGCAAATATTTCCAGGAAATAGTCTAAATAGAGCCAGTGCACACCCAGTATATCCTTACCATGAAGTTATACAAAGTACTACCATTATAAAGTAGCATCCTCAATGCATCCTCAATACACAATGCAATTACAGTTATGCTTGCTGTACCTAGCCAAATGATTCATGAAATAATGTTTCAGGGAAAAACAACATTACCTATATAATTTTCTAAGAAGCGCTATGAAGTTAGCATGTATTCCTGTTTGTAAGTACCCCATGCTCATGTAGTGCATGGCCAGGGCCAGGGCTAAAAGCATTCTTTTTCTTTATCCGGGCAGCAATCAGTCTATACAAGCCAAATACTTCTGACTTATACCACACTATGCCATAATGAAGGTGGCATCATATTACTCTCTCAGTACAGTCATATATCACAGTCTTAATTATCTTATCCCAAGGAAGCAGTCAAGTATAGCACACCATGCATAACTAGACTAATGTCACTGTTTCCTTAGCAAAACAGAAGGTGATCTTTGGTGGGCATCATTAGAATGGCAACAAACCTTGGCTCCAGGAATTTAAAAGGCTCAGCAGGGAACTGTTTATTGATGGTTGCAATCTCCTCAGCACATCTACAGGTTATAATAATATATGGTAAAAAGGTCAACATGAACAGAAAACACAGTTGCAGTACATTACATCGACTGAGTGCATATAAAGTGCTTACTGCTCTTGTAATCCTTTGAATAAGTTGACAAACATTCCACCAATCATCTCTAGTACCTATGAAAAGAAATACCAATTAGAACAGGCTCATGTACAGCCATAAAATGCCATAGTCACTGCAAAGTTTGTTTTTTTTTTTTCGCCCTAATGGAAAAGATCTTCTGTTGTGTGAGTCCATACATAATTATTAGCGGCACCCTTGCTTAACATGTCAGACACATTCGAGTTCATCAACCTTCAGCAAGGTCTTACATACATGAGTCCTTCCAAAGTGATTCTGAGACTTTACTAAATTATCAGTATTAAGTAGCCAGTTGTAGCTAGCTCAATTATAAAGAGGTGGCCTGCTAACTCAGGTTGAAATATACACTTAAAAGCCCTCTTGGGACTTGGGACCCCTGGCTGTTATAGAGAGGTGACCTGCTTATACAGTGACCATAGCTAACCAGGTTCTAATGATTGCCAGCTAGAAATTTATCAAGCCACCAAGATGGCAACTGATGTACATAGAATTCAGTTGCTGCAGATCACATCCCTGCCACTAGCACTTAATAACAAGGAGATCAAATAATAGTGTACAAAGCCACCAAAAATCAACAGTCAAGCTGAAATCTGGTGACACACTGTAGATTGGGCCTGCACATTAGGGGCTGAAACTTCAAAGACCATAGAATGTGCACTCGTTCCATGTCTGAGCTGGCTGAAGAAACCATTCTGCTACTTTTGAGCTGTATTAAAGGAGAGTGCTACAGCTATCCAAGCAGTGAAAATGAAGAAACATATCACATTGGGTGGAGCATTCAGACTTGCATCACTTGCAGACTAATTACAATAATTGGCATTCTTGTTGGATAAGCGCTTAAAAAGCAAGAGGATATAAGGATTCATGCTCAGTTCACCCAATGGTTGTCACAGGAATAAACTACAATATTAGGACAAACAGCTTGCTTGTGTGGGGTTAATCTCATACCCAGGTCCTGGTTTTTTTTGTGGGGTGGTGAGGTTCACTACCTTAAGAAACTATGAGCTTCACTAAGCTCCACCCCACATCCCATTCAAGGAAGGTATGTTGCATAAAAAAGTCTCAAGTGCAACACCTCAGTCTTATTGCATCAAGATCCTATAGGTTATATACCAAGGACATTTATGCCATGGCCATAAGCGTACAAAACAGTTCAACTATTGGTCCAACACTATGCCCTGAGGAATAGTTTGCTATATCTCTCCAGGAGATTGAATATAGGAATCAATCATTGGACAGATACAAACAATGGGGTCATCACAATTGCCAATTATGAATACTTCATTCAGAAATTCATTTGAAGAGCAAAGTGAGACTTGCTTATTCCACAACAGTATCATTGAGCAAGCTTGATCTCTCAGCTCTGCCTCATCTGGTAAGTGGTCATCATTATTTAAAAAACCTTGCTAGTGTAACTGGTAAGTGGTCATAATAACACTGAAATTCAGTGCACAATTAACTAAGCCAACATTTACGGTGTATCATGGCCATTACTTTATGTAATAACATCCAAGCTAACTCTAGAGAAATACGAAAGGAGAGACACTAAATAGGAGTAGAAACACTAAATGGGAGGAGCTACAGGTAACTCAATACTCAATACTCACAAATGAGCACCTGTTTATACACACAAAAAAATTGATAGACACAACTCCATATGATTGATTACAGCATTTAACACTGCTCTAATTGAACAAACCATAGAAATTACAGTAAACATCCTCTAATTATAGACATCATAGAATCTGTTCATACACATATTATTATTAAGCATCTTATTAAGAAACACCACAATTAACAGTGTTTCGATTAATCTTAAAGCATGCTGAGGCTAGTCTGGTACAGAATCGTCACAAAAATTATGCCTGGGTGCTAGCTAGCTACTCATAGCACTTTGAATCTCATACAAGTAAGGCAATGTGCAACATTTGAGTCACACCGAGTGAGTGAGCAAGTATTCCTATAGGCTTTTTGAACTGATATTTATTCATGCTTCAACTCCTCAGAAGATCTGCTGTTGAGTTATGTAATTGGCAGGCAGCTGCATACATAGAAAGCTTCCTAGTGCCTAGAGCCTACTACCAAAAGGCTGTAATGCAAATTACAATTGGAGACTGTAGGTATGCCTGGGGCATTTTGGAAGTGTAGACCTACATATATATTATATATATATAATACCTACAATTTCAATGAGTCATGACCTGAGAGTCGGCTCTCGCTGAATAAAACCATGGGAGTTGTGTGGCAGTCTATTTTGATTTAGTCTGCCAGCTTTAACATGCGAAATAATGTATATACCATAGCACCGACAGATAAATTGTTATGACCACACCCATCACCCCCGTCCCATCATAAAGAGAGTATGTATCACATTAGAAAATGTATCCAGTATGTGTGCCTGTATCAACTAAGCCCCACCCCCAATAGAGCCACTTGATTGAGCCCTTTTGTAAAATTCATTGAGTCCTTTGGTATCATTTATAACATCACTGTTCGTATGTGGGTGAGTTAGTGCTTACGTGGTAATGTATAATGAATACAAGAACAAACTTTCTCACCTCATGGTAATGTTCATAAAAGCACATTTCCAGGTCCATACCGACAAACTCACAGAGGTGACGGTGTGTATTGGAGTCTTCAGCACGAAACACTGCATACAATAAGTATATAAAAAATAGCAGTGATGCTCCAGTAAGACACCTGGCAATCAGATCCCAATGAGATCATAGTTGCTATGACTGATTGGTTAGAACAATTACTTTATTTCCTGCCTAGATCTAAGGCTTCTCATGCAAAGAGTCAAAGCTTCATGACTTTATAGAAATACCAAATGCAAATGCATTCTTCTCAATAGCAGTTACCCGCTTGGTGAGGTTATAAAATGCTTTGCACCATAATACGCTAGCATTCACTTGTTTTATAGAATAATAATTTAGTGTGATAAGAACATATAGTCAATCCATTGCAAGAGGCCGGTGAACGAGGTCAGGGTTCAGTTGAATGATAAAAATATTTAAAGATGAAAATGTGTGCACTCCAACTGGAGGAGTGAATTACGAACACCTGCAGAATCCTCAGACATTTACTTTCGTATTAAGAGCTAACATGAAGTTAATGTATTACAAGCAATTGAATAACACAAGATAGTAAATTTTTGTGAGCAATAGGTTGATTAGAGTTTCCAGTGCTGCTTAGAAACACAATGCTATGAATCTATTACCATTGGTGTTTATACATCATTAGCACCTTCTCTCCCTCCCTCTCTCTCTCTCTCTCCCTTCACAAGTATTATATGAAAATGATTCACTGCCAATCCTTCCTCAAGCTAGCATCTATGCATCAGCTAATGCCAACAGCTGTACATAATTGGAATTTACATAGCTATGGTGGCAACTTATTTCCATCAACAGCTCCTTAAGCACCTTTAGATCAAATTCATAGTGGGGCATAGAATAAAAATGAAACAGTTGAAGACATAATTCTGTTTGGTTGACAACACATGCATGACTATTATACTCCATGCCATTTCCTGTAAGCACAGACTAAATAAACGACTCAGTTATCACCAGCTGAACACTTTTTTTCAACACATCAACAATAAAAGTTAATGCTGGTAAGAAGTTATATTATTATTGAGTCATCCCCCACTAGTTTATTTTTCAAAAGTTTACTTAATAGTAATCTTTGTAGGTAGTATACATACACAATATTATCTTGTTTCTAACTTCATCTGTTATTCATCCTTGTATCAAGGTAATAGCTGATAACAGCTGCAACATGTCAGGCAAAAACATGATTATTTGCTTCAAAATAAACTCTGTTATTCATTTCTAACTCAGTATTACAGCATATTATAATAATCAGGTTATATCACATTACAAGCTCACTCCGAAAACCAACTGCACAAAATTTTCTATATACGTAAATGCTCCATAAACAGCTCTAATCACACTGCACACACCTGATTATTATACCTATTGCCCAGCTCTGACATGCAATGCATGAAGTGCAGTATGCTCCGCCCCCTCTTCCCAGCTGAACACTTCATGATCTGCTATGCATCAGTGGATGAATGTATTACTATAAACTAAACAGTTACTTTCCTCCCACTCCCTTTAGTATGTGGTTAAGGAGTGCAATATAATTGATTATCAAGATCAATATTTTCGTGTGTGTGTGTGGGGGGGGGGGGGGGGGGGGGACTGTCATATTTTCATTGGGGGGAGGGGGGAAGGAAGGAGTGGGATAAAAACATTATTAGTAAACGCCACTTGAACAGGGGATGAGACAAGACCTTCTAGTCATAATTACTCTCTCTCTCTCTCTCTCTCTCTTGGCAGTATAATGCATCATTTAGGTTAGTAGTTTGAACTTCTGAGTGCACTTGAGAAGAATGCAAGCACCTCACAGTTCAAGTTCAAAGCATAGACGCAAGGGATAAAGCAGAATGGACTAAACCATACCAAAACCACATCCATCATAATGATCATGGGTATGTACAATACCAAACACCTTGAGGGAATGCTTATCGGGTGGAACTCCATCTAATAAGGGTAGTACATCTTAGAGGTGGTTCCTACTGACTGCTAAATGATAAGTACAGAGAGGAAGAAGAAATTAGTCTCTGACCAAAACAAATTACAAAGAGTAGTTTAATTTTGATGCAGTTGACAATTCAGCATTATTTTATCCAAAGTCATTTTTACCTGCTCCAATTGTGAAGACACGCTCAAAATCAGCACACAGAGCCATTTGCTTGTATAGCTGAGGAGATTGTGCTAAATAGGCAAAACCTGCAGGGAAGAACATGATCAATGATACCAGTCATGGGAGCAAAGTATCACATGAATTCTCTGAAGTAGACTTGTAGCAACCTCCCCTGTGACAAAGCCATGCACCCAAGCAACATGACGCCTAAATATTACATAATCAAAATTAAATGCGTGACATTGTGGTTGGTGAAATGGAGACACTTCCAGACTCGGCCACCGCTATTCTAGTACAGTTGATTTAGAGAATCCACAGAAAGAAAAATACAATACTAGCAATTGATTAGTCTCTCTCTCTCTCTCTCTCTCTCTCTCTCTCTCTCTCTCTCTCTCTCTTTCTCTCTCTGACACAGCTATAAGGTTGGTAAACTCTTATAGCCAACCACAGCTATAGGCACATGATAGAAGATCAGGAGTTCATAAAATTAATTATGTCCAGAATACACGTCCAGTCAAAGTTAAAGTGTCAGAACACTATAAAAGCTCTGGACCTTGATTACTTCACCCCATGCTGTGTGCATGCATGCAATTAGGTAGTAAATAAGAGAGCAAAACTTATTTGGTTGTGTACAGTTAGTTTTATTACTTCTGCATGGCCAGGGGACTTGACCACTTCTTAAAATGGCTGAGCTATTTCTATCTGTCCTTAATAATGTACCTAATTTCCATACACAGTAATAAAGGAAACTACATAAATAGGGCTAAAGTCTTATTAGTACATATTTACCAATTATGCAATGCATATAATATCCCTCTGCATATCAATGGGTGCAATGCTACATGATGATCTATCTTTCTGTGCAGCATAACCATTACATTACATGCAATGATATAAGAAAAAGGTACACAGTTGTGCACTAGCATAATTATAATGCAAACAGAAGAAACACAATAAAATTTCTATCAGTGCAGTGGCTTCTAACAAATTTCTGCACAAGGATTTTGATTAAGCAGTAGCTAACTGCACAGGAAAAATTACACTTGACTATGCTATAAATTTCTTTACTTTTAAAGTAGCTGACTTCAAAGACATTAGCTCCACCTTCACTTGCAGCTGTGGAAATAAAGTAGGGTGCAAATTTCAATGGTACATACTATATCTTACATACTATACCTATATACTTAAACTATGTGGTAGTACACCAGTTGAAGCATGCATGCATGCGTGCATGTCATCACCATTAGCACATAACTGCATTGATATATTTTTTTGTTGTTTGTTGTTAATGTAATCATCACATGACCTTGGTATGCTTAATATTATTATGAAATAAAACCAGTCTAGACATGTGCAGCTAACCACACTCAACTGCCTGCTTGAGTTATTCTATATTATGCAAGTCAGATGTCTAGCTCCGTAAAATACAATAGATCCTTGTGTTTGACGTCATAGTCCGTAAATTGCAGTAAACCCAAGTAATTCATTGAACACTCCCCGCACTCTTTGCCATTCAATATTTATGGCAGTGACGTAGAATATCAAGAATCATAATCCGATTCGTCATGTCACACTCCAAGTTACCCTCTAGCACTAAAAAATGGCTGATTGGTGGACTGGCCCGCATAGTGGTACGTGACCATAGCATTTACTTACAGCTAGCGCACCGCCCTTGCACACCTCTTAACTGCCTTGCACCATTTGGAAGGCACCGTAAGAAAGAAGTGAACTCGACAGTGTAAGCTCAAGTGCACCTAGCTAGCTACTCGAGATATTCGTGCAGCTATGAATGGAGATAGAACAATTACCACTACAGCAAGCGTTTTCCAAGAAGGCGACATTACACCAGAAAGCGTGATCTCTGATTTTTTCCGTAAGCTCAACTTAGCTCTTAGTCTAGCGACAACTGCCATGTGCTGATTCAGCACTTCACTTGTATTATGTGTTGTTGAGTAACCACAGTCATTTAATTTTTATTTTCAATTAAAATATACACTAATAAAAAGAGTACATAACTGGCCTTCCAAGCTCATGCAATGTTAGAGCAACTTATAAGTGCTGGCCATCACCTGCAACACAGTGACTTTAGAATGTCTTGTACACAGGCTAACAGCAACATCTGCTATTATTCTGAGACCTTTTGTCTTGGTATGCAAGATAGCAACATTTCTAGTAGTCTTCTGTACCTGTTAGCTAGCAGTGTACTGATGTTGTTGTCTGTATGCAGGACCTGTGGCTACAACTCTTCCTCAGTGGGATCAAGGATCATCTCAAGTAACTAACTACAGTAATGTCTCTATGAGTTCAAATCATGAGGACAGTTCTCAAGGATCTGCATTAAAAAATGACCATGATACTCATTCAGGTAAGCACTCTCTGTAACTATACAATAGATTATCATATCTACAGCCTAATTAAGAGCAATTGATATAATTATCATGTCACTATTCTATGATTACTGATTACCAGGTGATAATGAGTGTTAATTTTACAGTGAACAGTAGTGAGCACTATGAATCTTACAATGGATCAGGAAATGGAGAGGATCAAATGTTTCCTATAACACCCCCTAAATCAGATCAAGCAGGAGTGGAATCTGACCAACATGATGATTATTCTGAAGGCCCAGCACGAAAGAAGGTAAAGTAATAGCTCTCATTGCATGCAGACAGCTTTTGGGACTACGAGGTGTCCTCACTTCATTGTATTATAGCTACTGTCCTTGCAGCCATTTCAGATTGATAGGTTCCATTACATAGTCATAAAAGAAAACAATAGAATTACATGCAGACTATGCATTGACCATTTTAGTGTGTATCTATTGTGTTTCTTTATATCCCTAGTTTTAATTTAGTTTGGCAAGTGCAAATGCTGCAGTTTGTTATTAGCTATTTGTATCTGCACAGAGAGTACCAGTTCCAGAAGAAAAGAAGGACACTAAATATTGGGATAGGAGAAAGAAAAACAATGAAGCAGCAAAGAGGTCTCGCGACATAAGAAAGAGGAAGGTTGAGGATGAAATAAAGATAGCCAGAGAAGCAATAACAGAAAATCAGAAACTAAAACAAGAAATTGATGTAAGTTGATTAGCAGTCTATTTGGTCACAACTTATACCTGCATTCCTGCATTTTTTACAGGTATTAAAAGCAGAGATCAATAGCTTGCGCAGATTACTAAGAGATGCCAACATGACCTTATCATTATGGATCAGAGCAAGACAAGCATCAGAACCAAATACACAACTTCCTCCAATGCTGCGAGGGTCAAATGTTTCATTTGTAAACTTTCCAGTTACTACTAACATGTAATCAATACTACTCTTTTTCTGCACCAAGTGGATTCTTCATTCTTTATTTTTCTTCTTTCACTCTGAAAAATTCTTGTCTGTGCACATTAGTTCATTCACAATGATTTCAGAAATGATTTGTGACTCCTTGATTGATTGAAATATAACCTTGAAATCTTTCCAGATTGTTTTGAATTTAATAAACAGGAGCCAGCAGTATTTCTTACTATTACCATAAACCAAACCGGATGTATAACTAAGTTAGAAGCCATGTAATATCTAGGTAAATCTGCAGAGTGGAATTGGTGGCAAGTTGCATAATGAATGTACTTATTTGCTATCTAGATGATAAATATTGTGGGTGCACTGTTCTATATTATTGTTTGAGGTTACTCTTACACCACTAACCCACTACATGCATATATAGGTTGTTTATCATAAACAGTTATGCTAACTACTTCAAATCAAGACCCAAATTTTACCACCATAGTGGCTAACTCCAATGTCACTTCCATACCAGCATGGTGATCACTTGTCACATGCAAACTAGGAATACTCTTAATGTTGGTCATTGAATTCACTATGACATGATTTGGCTCATATTGATTCCTAATTATTGTGGATGCTATAGCTTCTGATCTGTGCTCCATGAACCTGAAATAAATAAAGACACCTTTATGGTCCCAAAAGTGTCTGTATTAAAAGAATTTACCTAGTAATTCCAATGAATGCATACACCAAGTGTCTGAATTTATTTACTGAAGGAGCTGATGCTCTACTTATCCTATCCCACCATGGCCTGGGGCTATGTGGTACATTAATATTGTAGCTTATATAGCTACCCAAGTCATGTTCACAGAAATATAAGTTACCTCTGGTTATGTAATAGTATACCTGGTCCGCAAAATGATCCACCAATGCATGTCCGGTCTGCTAATGAGGTAGCAGTGAAAAAGTAATTGCTTACCTCAGTCAACTGGAGTATTATCCAAGCCAAGCCATTAGTGATAAAAGTCAACATCACAACTTGGTTAAGTCAAATAGTAATTACAATGACTCGATAATGACTCAAAAGCATCTTGCAAAAAATTAGCACCCACAGTTTGAATATTCAAGATCAAGAAATAGAGAGGACACCTATTATGAACCTAGAGGCCTCAAAAATAGCCATCATGGTCTTCAAGTTGTAACAACCAGCACAATATTGATGAGATCATCTATTCATACATACTGAATAGACAAGCATATGAAAATACCATAAAGCTATAAAGGAGCACGTGATCGATTCCAAGTGGTAGTATAAAGATACTCACAATTTATCTCCTAAAGACAGCCTGGTACACCAGGATTCAGTCCCAGGTTTTAGAGAATTATGCATTTGAAGTCACTGCAGATTCTGAAGCTCTGAATGTGTCACCCTCTTCTTTGAAATAGCATACACTAATGTCATAACTAATTTTATGAGACCCTAAAATCTATTTCTGCAACTGTCTCAATTGTAACCTACCCATTTCACTGCTGCTCTCTTACCAGATATGATTTTTGGAGTGTGAATCTCCACAAACCCTTTGTGAGTAAGGTATTCCCGAAAGAGACGACAAACAGCTGCCTCCACACGGAAAATGGCTTGGTTAGTAGTTGTCTGAAAGCATGCAAAATAAAAATATGATTTCACAACTTCAGCTCTACTACAATGGGTTTATTTATTTGTTTACACTATAGCACATAAACATAAGAAAGCAGTCATGGTCGAGCTAAACTACCATGCACAAAACAAAGACTAGGATTCACCACTGAATCAGATGCACATTTATATGCCATCTTCATATATACTGAGATGAACTTGTTCACCAGTAAGCAAGTGGAAGGTTTCAATGAAGTATCACTTATTATTAAAGATATTCCCTTCCCTCTTCTCGTAATTTTATGCAGTTAATTTGATTCCCAGACCTACCCGCAGGTCAATTATACGATTATCCAGCCGTGTGTCTTGGTTAACTCTTCCTTGAGGTCCATCCTACATAATTAAAGTACCAAATGAATTAACTGATAGGTCCCTATACTAGTAACTATAATGAAGGGAAATTTCACACCTGCACTCCTGTCCATGAATATTTAACCCATACTTATTGCATGCACATCATATATGCCAGCTGCCACAATGCAAAGATTTTCAGATAGTGGGTAGAGTTTCAAAAGAAGGTGTAGCTTCTTGTTTTCAGACATTAGTATAAACCATGCACAGCCCACGGAAAAACTTAGTAAGTTCATTGTTCATTTGGTCCTGGAATAAAATGGATCATGTTTCTGCAGCAACATGTACTCAAAAAGGATACTGATTCAGCAAGCAAGCTCATAACTCATTGAAAATGTAGATATATATCTAAGTCATGCACCAGGCGCTAGGTATAAATACGCATCCTCCATTAATACTGTAGCATTAGTAGCACCATGCATGTGCATATTGCACATGCATGTTTTCTATAGCCAACTTGCAGAGATTTGAAACACAAACGAGTTGGAGCCTGCTATCAAATGTCAAGCATTGCCCTAGTTTATTGTCCACAAATTAAATTTTACACTATAGAATACACACTCTGGAAAGAGCAATGAGCCAAGTTGGTGGTGCTGGATTTATATTTCATTCTAAAAGAGTGGCTTCCTATTGTGATGACCACTTACCATATATACAACAGTGAGTGGAAATAGCGCCAAAACACTTAAAGTAGTGGTCACAGATCGATAACTTCATGCTCAAGGTGTGAAGGAATTTATTTATAGGTGTGGTTAACACTCACTATTAGCTTAATGCACTTCAAAATGAATAACTTTGAGACCACAGTATTGTTCTGGGCCCATTGTTTGCATGAATCTATTATGAGGTTAAGGAAACAAAGTAAGCTTACTCAACCTCATAATAGTTGCTGGATTTATGGTGTAATAATGATCTGAAATGGCCCTGTTTAGTTATGATCTAGCTCACCATAATCATTTTTTACATGGAATGCAAATGGCTGGATACTGTACAACTATATGCACAATTACAGGTTGCCTCAGTTCATTTTTGGCATAACAATAGCATCTTTAGGCTCCAATGAGTCAGACCGTTTTTACCTGCTCCTATTTGCAATATAACCTCCTATACTTATAGTTATGCATACATCCTGTTGCTCTGGCCTCATGGCATCTTCAATTTGCAATGGGAGTTGAGGGACTGACTTGCTCAAGCAGAAAATCTGTGTTAGATAGACAGAATAAATATTACTCAATGGAGAAGGAGGGGAGAGAGAAAGAAGCTTAATGATTAGATCAGAACACCTAAGTACCATTTATCCTCTAAGCTAAGGTAGGACCAAATACAGATTAGAGCAGATACTATAGTTGCTCTCAGGATGCAAAAACTGGACCAGGATGCAAGAGCTATGTTCTCTAGGTTGGAGCAGGATGCAAGAGCTATTTTCTCTAGGTTGGACAAGAGCTATGTTTTCTAGGTTGGAGCAGGATGCAAGAGTTATGTTCTCTAGGTTGGACCAGGATGCAAGAGCTATGTTCTCTAGGTTGGACCAGGATGCAAGAGCTATGTTCAGGATGCAAAAACTGTAGTTGCTCTAGATTAGAGCAGGATGCTTGAGCAGAGTAGGCTGAGTTGACTAGTGGGGCTACTATTTTCTGTTTCTGCACTGGCCTTGGTGACTTGAAGTTCAACATCCTGTTGTGTACATCCAGTTATCTTCTCCGGAGCAGCAGAAACCACACCCACCACATCAACAATAGACTCCAGATATAAACTGTACAAAGACCACACAACAGAGGAATGACAAAAGAATTTAGTGCAAACTGCATGAGGTACACTTACTCAGTGGCATAGCGCACCATCTGTTTACTGATTACATCAGAGACAGAGAGTACAGCTTGTACTGTATGATACCGTTGTCGGAGGACAAGGAAACACAGTTTTCCTGTGCAGATATAATTCGTAGTGATATCTTGCCTTATGATTATCTGCACTCACCTGCACCCCTCCGATTATGAACCCGAGCTCTGATCAACACACTCTCCCCTACTTTACCAGAATCCAGTTCTTTCACTGGAGTCCACACTCGATCTGCAGGTCATTTTTATGTACATATAAGATCAGAGGATCCAAAGAAAGGACTTAGCCCACATCTATACACTCCCTCACAACTCAGAATGATGTCTATCATGTACATAATAATGTAGCAACACCTATTATGATTTAAATTTGTCTGACAAACTCATCTGCCCACAAATCTTGTAGAACCATTAAAATCTCCCATCAATACCATCTGCTCCCACCCACCAATCTCAATAAAAAGCACCACCACAAATCTGCATCCACTCCCACTCAAGCAGAAACTACTAATACTATGCACTAAGATTTCCAAAGCTGGACTCACCAGTCTTTTCTGATGACGTAATAAGGGGAGCATCACCATACTGACCTTGGGAGCAATCCTATAAGTATCGAGGGTTATACAGCTTTGAGAATCATAAAACAAGTAAATCCCCAGGTTAGCCCACCAGCAGAAATAGACTGAGCATGAATTATACTGGGAGATACTTATTAATATCAATCCCACTGTAGGGGCACTCATGTCTCAAAAAAGTAAGACATGATTACAGTTGTTCAATTTGGACTCATAAGTTAGAACTGCATTAGATTGATAAATCTCCTAGAGAGATTGATAATCAGGTTGATAAAATCAATGGTATAAACTCAGGCCTATGGCCCTCGGTGTGTAGCATACCTAGCAAAGATCCAAAGAGTTATCTTACTCAAATGATCAAGTAATGGGTGAGATCAACCCCATAAAAATTAAGGGTAACCTTCAGTAATAGGTGCGAGATTATAATAGCACAATCATGATAACTTACATCAGCTTTTCTTGAAGCTGCTTCGGCTTCCTGTTAAAATAATGAGGTCTATTAATAGTATTCCATTACAGTGTAGTAAGTCAGTCCTAAGTCTCCACTAAATAGTATCAAATCATGAACAAATAAGTAGTACAAGTAAAGGAAAAAGGGATGGCTGTGTGCGGTTCAAAAAAGTTCAGCAACAAGAGAGTGAATAGTCAAGTAACCCCTCACCCATCATCAATATTACCTAACTATTCCTACTTCACTCCCATGACAGGCCAGGATGAGATATAAAGGGAGTGAATAGCTCGTATTTTGGTGATGGGTAAGGGGTTACTTGACTAAAGTTCACTCTTGTTGTGAACCGCATAAAGCTTCTTTTTTATTTTCCTTTACTTGTTCATCAAATTATTTATTATAGGCAACTGGATGCTGTGATCCTGCTATCCAAGTTAATTGTAGCTATGTACTTCATTGGAGGTTTTTTAAAAAGCTTCTGATGAGTTAGATAGTGGTGTTCTCATCTGACATGTCTTGAGTTACGTTTCTGGTGAACACTGTGCAGGGTATGATGAGTACCCTGTGACACAGGAGGATGCACTGGAGCCTTCCTCCTGTTCTCAAGAAGGCACCACCCTAGCTCCTGGCATAACACATATCTGTCCTCCAACCAACATCTGGTCTTGCTGCAAAACCTTGAATCCGTTCTAGTTGATCCACTCTTACATCATTCCACAATGATGTGGATCCCAAACAGCAGAACAGTACAAGACAACACAGGCATGACTGAAACCCCTGTACAGGGCAAACCTTAGTCCCCAGTGCTCCAAGTAGTTGAAAGATGAGACCTGTTGGATGGCTATCCCATTGATGGTAAGACAAGCCATGCATTATTACAAGCCATAATGTGATAATGCTTGTTTTAGTTGAGTCCATTTCTCCTTTCCTATAGGTAGCCATGCCAAGTTGCTATAACAACTTACTATCTGTGTCTATTTGTCTACTATTTAACCTGAAGCAAGTGATTACTAACCAGTGGAACACCAGTGTAGCCCCATCCCTGGTCTAGCACAAATTACAGAAGAGCACCTATGGTCATATATTAGGTGTGTAGAAAGTGGGCGCAGTTTACTTCTGTATGAACCCAGTGTTTTAAAATTCAATGAATCCCATGCCCAATGTTTCCTTTTCACTCAATGGAGGAGGCTCAGATCATAATATCATTACTTACAAGTCGTGCCGCAGTTTCAGCCTTTTTCTTTGCTTTTTCTGCTTCTTTTTGTTGCTTTTTCATAGCCTTTTTGGATAGAGGCTCCTCACCACTAAAAGTAATAAAGGAGTTATGCAGGTAGCAGCCACATTATATTCTAACTGTTAATTAAACTCACACAGTAGCCATATTGACTGTGTCACTTCCCTAGATATAAACTATACTAACACGTGGGTTCAATAACCCTTTACCACATTGGTACCATAATTATTATAGCGCATGCGTGGAGCGTTAAAAAAGAAGATTAATATTTTCAACAACAGAGCAATAAATATAAGTACTATATTTCTTCCCATGTATTTTCAGCATTGTTTGTTATCTGTGATTGGCTAGTATTGGATGAAGAATGTACCACTTGGTAAGTCAAAGTACTAGCAACAGAATAGTCATCTGAAGATGTATACGTCATTAATTCATCCAGACCCAGAGGGTCATCAGCAGCACCAGGATAGGAGTGAGGGCTACTGTGGTTGGAGTACGAAGGAGGTAAAGGGCTACTTGGACTCGAAACCCTGTTATTCGTGAGAGGAGGAGGAGATAAACTTGTATGAGAAGACAAAATAATACTGTTGGGACCAATGCTTGTAGGATGCAGCAATGGTGATGGTACATAACTCTCATTCTCCAATTTTCGATTAGTGATAGGAGTCAAGCTGGGAACTTCGTAGGAATGAGATTTTCTAAGAGGAGGAAGATGTGCCTTCAGTGGGGATACAGGTTCTATTTGAGAATAACCCCCCAATGAAGCAGTCATGGGAGAAAGAGCGTGCGTCATGTGTTCGTATCCAGTGGACGGATAGAAAGCATTGTTGTTATAAACACCTAAGTGAGGAGGAGGATGGGGATGATGCAGCTCAGGGCAACCACTGATGTCGGAATATCCATGTGTCAAATAAGGAGACATTCCACTAGGATAACCATGTGGAGGAGGAAGACCTGACCTTGAAGGCAAAAGATGACCATGCATCATGCCCAAAGACATTGGACCCTGAGCAACAAAGCATGGGTCTTTGTTGATCAAACTGCAAGCTGTAAAACCATGCTGACTCTGATACTCTGAAGTTGCATGCTGTGCACTCTGGGGCATGGGCTTTAGCTTTGGCCTGGAATCGGAATTTCCTATGTGCTTGTACATCAATTCTGGGTCAATGCAGAATTGGTAGACATACCGTTCCCCCGATATTTTACGAATGATTCCTTTATCATAGTAGTATCGAAGGGAGCGACTAAGTTTATCATAGCTCATATTCTTTTTGTTCTTGTGTTCGCCCCACCATATAGCAATGGCTTCAGGTTCTAGCAGACGAAACTCACGGGAAAGATTATTAGCCGTCCACTCAATTAGTTTGTTATACTTTCTATCTGGATCATTCAAAAGTGCATAGAGAAACTGCCAAAGCTGCATACCACCTTTTCCTGTCAAAGAATAGCATGAAATTGTCACTACGTTACTAAAAATTTAACAGTTTTAGCTACTCACTTTGTGGCAATTTTACATTTTTTGGCACATTCTGCCCCTGGGATGGTACACTCATTTCATCCTCACTTCCAAGCTCCTTGTCTGCAGGACTCCCAGCAGCAGTATTTTCAATATCTTTCATCTTTGCAATGGATTTATTCACGTCACCAGAACAAATGCTATTTGGAGATGAAACTGGGCTCTCTTCAAGTGAGGAACCTTTGATATAAGAATCGCTGGTTGCAGAAGCTGGGAGCTGCGGTGAAACACACGTCGAAGAACCGTGGGAGGATACTGGAGAAGTGTTTGCACACTCTGGTGGCGGTGTGGGCATCGCAATTGCGTGAGGAGAAATGTCAATATTTTCTATCGGATCTTGCTCAAGTATAGTTCCTTGCTCCTGAATCGCATCTCCACCGAAGGGTGACGGCATGTACGCATTCGTTTCCTCTGCCTCAGCAGCGAAAGGGAAAACTACAAAATCCTATTGGAATATTATTAAAATAAAAATTAATATAGCTATAATAATTTTTGTATTTTTAATAATACCTTCTTGTTTTTTCCTGAAATCGTAAGTTTTTTAGTGTTCATATCCATTTAGTAATCTCTCGCGAGGAGTTAGCTGAGAGTTAGCTGAAAGTATGAATCCACTTCTGAGTCAACAGAATTGAACGCCTTTCGGCTGCAGCTCGGTTATTTTTATACTCAAATTCCGCGTGGGTGTGCGCACTGCGCATGTGAAGTTAACAATAACCATCCCTGGGCCCTCAAACCTCAAAAAAAAATTTAGTATTGGCTTGGGGAAGTCCCTAATTTCATTCCCTAATGCTATAAATTAGTTAACAGCCTTTATCCTGCTCAAAATTTATTATAAATAGCAGGCGCTAGGCTAAACTATGCAAGTAGTTGATTCTGTCAGAGTGCAGCTAAATAGTCCTTGATATCACTTGGATCGAGCCTTTTGAATCCTTCCTCTGTACATATGCCAATCTCAATATTGTCTTCAGTCATTTGTCCATCAAAGCCTTCCTATTATAATAAATGAATACACTCCAGTTAACACTGACTGTCTTTTGATCCATGAACCACTGGGAAGAAAACTAAGTAATAGCAAGAAAATGCTGCAGGTTGATTCTTTAAATGATGCAGAGTGCATGAGCATTAAAGTTTGTACCTAGCTACTTATGATGATGCACCACCAACTTGCTCGGGCTCACTCCAATTAGCTATATTGGAGCACTGAAAAAAAAAGTATAGCTCTTCTGGTTATATTAATGTAATGGTATCCATTACTATATCTGTAGTTATTCATACAATGGGACATGACTCATTAGCTCATCAAGAAGTCTTCAAAACACCAAAAATTTAATTATGAATTTCACATCATCAAAGTAATAGTAACAAGAGACCCATCAATATCCTATACTAAAGGAACAGAGTAGAGTTTCTATTGTGATATTTTGTGCTTCTTTCTTTCTACTATTTTTGTAGGAAATTAGCTATATTGTTACGATGCACTTGATGTCATGCCTTTTCCCTTTACAATATTAGCTTTAGAGGAAACTTGTTTCTACTGATGATGCTGGGTATTGCTATGGTGCTCAATCTCTCATAAAGTTATAGAGCAATTAGTCTTTAGTGCTTGTAATCATAACAGGATGTTGTAAACTACAATCATAAGAAAAACCACTTATTTAATAACAATAATACAATAATTTGACTATACAACCCACCATTGTCCTAAAACTCCATGTCTGACTATTATGATGCATGATGTCATTAACAGGATATCATGTCTACATAACACACACACTCATTTTGGTTGTATTAAAGCTTAAATTTATGCCAGTAGCTGAGCTTATACTATATCCTACATTTGCCTGGCTAGTTATCACACATTACTACTACGGCTCTACATACATTATTGACTCTATAATAAAAATCAAGGAGGAGGTATCAAAGGAGGATTTCCTGCTTGGTCTACAAGCTGTATACAGTGAGTTTCTCTAGTGCAATGAATTATGTATATCTCAAGTACACAAAATGTATGAATTTACCTTGAGAGTAAGAATGGCAGTGTGTACAGCATCTTCAATTTCTAGTTCTTCATTGTATCTTCAAATACGATAGGATTATAATTATGGTACCATTTCTTTTTGATCAGACACATACATACCTCTTTTCAAGAAAAGTTTTTCCATTAATATAATTCTTGCCCATTGCTGTAGCCTTCCATGCGAAATATGCTCCCTGTAGCAAGAGTATACAATTGAGACAGGACTCACATATACTAATACTTCGGGGCTTAAGAGGATGAGTTGAACTGTTAGTTTAAACTCAAGGGAGGCATTATGATATTGATAACCTTAACTCACTGATGGATCACACTGAAAGAGGTATGGCGTATCCTCATCAAACCCTGCTATCAGCAAAGACACACCAAATGGCCTGACACCACTGTGAGGGGGGGGGGGGGATAAAAGCTAATTAGCATTCACTGATAGGCCAATACTTACACTTCTCAAAAAAAAACAACTAATTTCAAATACCATAATATACTGCAGTTTACATAATACTATAATTATACACATAATTGAGAGCTACCCTGCTACCCTTCCAAACAGACTGCACCGTTTTCTTTCTTTCACATTTTAATAGGTCAAAAAAGGAACTGGATAAGTCAAGTAGCAAACAATCCACCCACCAATGGAGAAGGAAGGATAATATAGTTACCAAGGTAATGAAAAGCACTCCCTCAGCACACACAAAAGGCACAATGTCTGCTGCTATACAGAGGTACTAAGAGTGCATACAATGACATTTATAGTATCAGTATAATTTTGTGTGCTAGCAGATATAGATCACTGATGAACAAGCGGTATTGAGTACAGCAGTCTACACTTTCATCTATAAATCGGTATACACAGTGTCTGTCAGCTTAGTTGACAAGAAGCACATTTTCATTTTGAATCCCCAGCAATCATCAGTGTCTGCTTGGAGATGGCCTAATGATTGTACAGATGCACTCTATAACATGCACATACACATAGATACATGCACTGTAGAAGCAAATAATGGCTATAGCTATTGTTCCACATCATAGACACAGATCTCACCTGTAGATGAGTAGGTAATGACATTGTATAGTGAGTGTGTGGGCATTATATGGAGTATTATAGATATAGTACATCTAGACATTGAAATTGAAGTGCTTTAATCACTACTGGCTGCATAGTTGGTAGGTTAATGATGAATGAGAGCAGGTCAAGAATAGCCATATCTCACAAATTCTTGCTGCTTCAGAAGACTGGGTTTTATCAAGACTTGGTTTTATGCAGTCAATGGTTTTATGCAGTCAATGTTATAGCCATACCCATTTTCAGAGGTCACACAACCACTCAATCATTAGGACACCACTTTATAGTCATAGCATCCTTCACCACAACTAGCAGCACCTAGTAATAGTGCATGGAACACTCTCCTTTGAAACAAAGGCTACAGTGAAGTCCAGTTTCATCCCAACCAGAAGTGTGGCAACCCTGTGTGGCATTTAAAGAAACATCATAGGAATAAAATATACAGGGTGGATATTATGATTTGAGCCTCTGTGGTTGACACAAACGTCCAGCAAACTGGTGCAAAAGTACAAAAGCAGAAAAGCAAACAACATGAGAGGGAAATTGTACAGCAAAAAGAAGGCACGGCTAACATGAAGTAGAAGAAAATAACGCAAAGGTTTCTTAACACACTAGGGCAGTGACCTCACCTTTGAAGCAAAGAGCCCACCAACTGACCGATTTTAAGTCCACATTGATTCACAGAGTGAACAACATTATGGGCACAGCCACAGACATCTGTAACCCCTTGCTGATCTCTGCTAACTATTGTCATTTCTTAATGCCATTTTTGCAAGATTAGGGAATACTGCATGTAGCTATACTTGTCATTAGAACATGTAATGAATGGGATGTAGAATAAGTACTGTTAGCGGCAGACATCAAGCTTCATGGAAGTCGTGGTCACTGCCTATTTTACTAAAATATTTTGCCACACACTTTGCACTGAAACTCCAACCATGCATATCACCAAAATTAACTCTCCATGAAATTTATCTACTATACTGTAAAATAGATAATAAACTCATGCACATTAATCAATGCATGTGGAGTCACTGGTACATTCATGACTGGAGGATAAAAGACAGTTCCGATTCAAACAGCTGACATCTGTTCCTCTTTCCATGTAGCGGTTGCAGCATGAAAGCTAGATTCCTAAAGTTTGTGCACCTGACTGTTAATAATTGTGTATAGCAGACAATAGCAGCCATCAAAATACTTACTCACCACTACAAAGGTAGAAACCAATACACAGTTAGAAGGACATAGGTACCTGTAATAACTCCAGTCAGTGTGCATTGAACACAATAGAAAAAACATAACTTCCCTCTTCAGGTTGTTCCCAAATTGAGGGGGTAAACCTCTCTATCTGATTGGGTTCAAGCCATCAATTGAGAGAAAGGAAGTAATTAAAATAAACTTCTTTAAAATCAGAAGGGAAAGAAGATAAAAATACCAGGTGTCTGCACACGAGAGATATACATATCTATTCTGTATAAACTGAGTGGGTGATGTCAATTGCATCGTGGCTCTAGAGGACACCTTCTGCAATGACGTGGTTGTCCGCAATCACCAACGAAAAAGCCAATGAAAGCCTCATATTATCTGCTCAGTCCTCTACTGAATGCCTCATGACTGACATATATTTTGTAGACAAAAGGAAGGGCTAGCTTCCCTCTGGGAAAGAAACAGGTGGCCTTCTTGACCAGACCACAGACGATATGCAGGTTGTACCCATGTACCAGCAGGCAAAGCATTTTTAGTTCTGTAGTAGCACATGTAATATTACATCATGACAACATTTGTCACATGCTGCTTGATCTCTCAGCTCAGCTAGAGTCTCACATCATTCAAACTTCATCATGGGTAATCTAATAATAATACCACTGCTCTCATAAGGCTACAATATACATAATGTAAGTACTATTAGCTTCAAATTACTACATCAACTCTATAACGAAAAATTAATATTAGCAACTAAATTGCATTTATCATACTGTATTTATCATAGTGAATAGTACTCCTAATCAATCCAACTGTCTGCTAGAATCAGTAACTTTCATGTGTGCACATGCTTCCTGCCTTCATATAAAGCTCATACACAACACCCCCTCAAAGCTGCCTGATATATGCATCTTCCTAAATCAGTCATCAGAAAGAAAACCTCAAATGAAAAGCTGAGAATACACTAACACCCACTCATTTGCAGGAGCATGATTCCACATTTCCTTAAGAGGCTATGCATGTACATGCCAGTTTAGCCTGTGGCTATTGAAAGGTCATGCAGTGGAACCTCATTTATGAATTATGCACGCTTCCTCAGCATAACCATAATCGTGGCTCATAGTTTGCTACATAAACACACTCACTCCGTTATAGAGCCGCATGCACACACTTGAAATAGCCCAGTGTATGGTGCCACATTACCTAAGCCCAGCCTCCCTCTAAACTGTCAAAACACATTACTCACTATACACTCAAAAACTATTCATCTGGTAAGACCTTCACACACTTCGTTCCATGCTCTTAAAAATACAGTGGGGACCTTATGCACTCAAAAACTTGTGACAAAACATACAATGCAGTAAACACTATTGTAGAGGTGAGATTTTGAGGTTACTTTACAGCTAAAAAACCCACAAAGGATAATAACCCTGCAAAGATAGTAGCAGAACTCTACCTAACTGCCTCCCTCCCTCCCCCCAAATAAAGTGCTCAAATGTACCTACTTACAAGAAAGGACTGCCAGATTCTAAATATGCAATTGTCCATGCATGCTGACTTTAATTAAGGTGGTGGGCTAAAACAAATACTACATCCTATGACACCATGTCTTCCTGTAAGTTAAACATGAGCAAGAGTATTTAAGGAAGTTAACACTATCAATTCACCACTGTATCTTTAGACTATGTGTTGCATGTTGTGACTAGACCCTCTATTTGCATACATACAATGTCTTGCATGTAACAGCAGTTGACATACTACAGTTGCAAGAATTAATTACTAATACTGAATGGCTTATGCACTGCAAACACCAAAAAAAACAAAAAAAAACAATCAGCGACATCATCAACAAAAGCTGCACTCGTGTCATCATCTTTATATCATAGGCAGAGGAACCATGGGGGTAGTGGGGGCATTTGCCCCCGTTCTTTTGCAGGAACGGGGGCATTGCCCCCATACAAAATACACAAAATACAGGTGTGACATATTAATACATTTATGCATACATACATAAAAAGAGAGAAGAAAAAAGACCAGGAACAAGTAAGGGAAAAAACATTTCCGTGAAATGAAAAAAAATGTAGGGATGACCATTGTCAAAAAGTAAGGAAGGGAGTGGAAATGGATCGATTGTTCTGTAGTATATCCAGCTAATAATCCCTACATATACGTACACTAATCTTAAGCTACCCGATGTATATGTAGGGATTGTTGGCTGGATATACAGAACAAAGATTGATCCCATTTCCACTCCCTACCCTTGTTTCCTTACTTTTTTGAGCAATGGTCATCCCTACATTTTTTTTTTTTTTTCATTTCATGGAAATGTTTTTTCCCTTATTGATATTAAAATTGTTGTTTGGCTTTTTGTAGTCTGAAATGGGCATCCAGTATTCAATAATACCCAAAGCTTCGCGTGGGAGGGGGCACATCCCCCTCCCACACTCTCCCCCTCGCAGCGGCCTCCGGCCGTGCATTATGGATAACCTTGTCAGTATTGCCCCCATACTCAGCCTATGTATATCCAAGACTATTAGATGTGGTGTCATTGGTACATAAGTTAATAGTAAGACCAAGCTGCTTCTACTGGACTACTGAAGTTAGAATCAGGGCAACTCCATCCAATGAAGCACTCACACATTATTCTTGAGGTAACCAGAAACACATTCCACCCGCTCAATTTGTGATGGACCACCCACTCATCAAAGAATTTTCTGTACCTTCAAAGTGCTGGCATGTCCTGTAATACATCACAGACAGCACTTTATAAAGAGAGAGTGCCAAGATAAACGGCATAATCAATGCATTCCAGGTTACAAATGGTCATTAGTTACAGCATCCCACATTACACAGAGTAGGTAAAAACCATACCTTTCCACTCAAATGATCCACCATAACAGTATAACAGTGCATAGATTTGCTGAGTCCAGCCAGTATTACCTTAATGACTAATTAAAAATTATGACCAAATCAATGAGAACATCTATACCACATGGTCAAGTTTGAATGTAGTGATAACTGATTACTATGTACGGCATCCTGTGTTGCAGCTAACTGTGGTGGTTGTGAAGAGAATGAACTGTTTTCTCTGGAATCCAATTCCAAAATTCCTTTCTTGCCTACATCACTTATCTTTGCAGACAAAAGAGGGAGGACATACTTTTCCATGCATGCCTATAACAGTCTTTCTCAGGTTCTGAATTAAACTACCACAGCATGGTAAGCAATTGAAGTTTTGCACTACATTGATGAGGTTCAGCTCATTCTGATGCTATGGTATAATCATTCTCATACTGAAATAAATTAGACTGGGGTGAAACCATACTATTTGTATCGTTTCCTAGCAACAAACACAAGTCTAGAATCCTATTACCCTTCTACCTCTTAATACTGTGCAACTGTGCATAATTCTATTCCCATTCTCCATTCCAACTATTTCCATTCTCCATTCCATTCCTCCTACTTAAGTTACCTCTCGATACTGCATTATGAGGATACCCCATTATCTTTCCCAATCAAGATATTTATCATTCCTTTACAGGTTATTTCACAAGTGACACCCCACCCTCCTCTGCCTAGCCACACCCAGAATTACGGCATCGTCCCCCACCTGAAATCCTCTCGTGAGCGAACGGAAGAGGACTCCAATATGACATCCCCCAACCTCATAACATCACTCGGCACTAAATTCACCAATCAGATCCATTTGATGGAAACTGATAAAGTCTCCACTTCCCTAATCATCTCAATTTCAAGGGATTTGACTCCTTTCAAAGTATCTCAACCCACCAATTCCTATGCTTCGCTCAACACCGGACCCCTCCCACTGTCCTCTAAGAGACCACACCCCCATCCTTACGGACTGCATTGATAGAAAAAGCAATTCCTATAAGGTGTGCCTTATTCTCTCTCTCTCTCTCTCTCTCCCTCCCCCCACCACCTTAATTCTTAGGCATGGTGGGCAGACGATGGCACATAAAACCACTATCAGGTGCTCCAGTACCACTAGTCAGGTGTACATAAGCACTGAGTGGTGGCAGATAGTGGGTAACAGATAATTAATGCAAGTGTTCAAATCTTTTCGGCTGCAGCCCAAATAGCCACAATTTTAACCAAAGGTCCGATGCAATAATCCACAGGTTGCTAAGAAACAATTGCGGTTTACATACTACATTACCCTATCCAGTAAAAATAAATTTTTTGAGGTTGGAGAAAACACAGGTGAAGCCGACATAGTTTATGAAAAGACAATACCACAACAATACTCTTTGTCACACATTGAAGGACATGCAGAATATTCAAATATTCCACTGCAATATTGCAATTTTATTTATTTATAAGAGTCAAAAATTGCATGTATGGACATCTTTGAAATTCTAAAGTTATGTGCAGAGCAGCTTCTCATTCAAAACCTGCACTTAGTACATTCTGTTCCAAGTAGTAGAGGAAGATAGAACTGATATTTCACTACACATAGAGAGCAGTACAGTAACACTCCAACACAAGGGAAGTCTGCGTCAGTCGTATATCCCATGATTTTTATGGGACTGTATCTTACTGTGAACTCAAATTAATGAAATCTCTCCCAGACATGGAAAAAAAAAAGTACTATTTATAAGTGGCTCAGCCATATTGACCACCATGGGTCCATCAATTAACTAGCCTTGAATAGCTAATATAAAATTACTTCTTATTATTGGGGCGAGCCTGAGCGAGCCCCACACTAGTGAGTTGGCTCTAGACTTCGCATTATATATATATATATCTTGTACGTCCTAATAATAGTGGTTTTTCTCTGCGACGATCATCTGGTAACATTACATCACCATCTGGTAACATTACATCACAGTGCAGTAGACGTGCATCCATATATAAACACGAGAAATCTAGAGACAATGCTGACCCAGAGAAAAGAATGCCTCAGACATCGAATAGCAGATGCTAGCTAGCAACTAAAGAATGGATCAAATTAGTGTGCTTCCAAGACCGCTGAACAGAAAGAAGAAAGTAGGAGATAGAAGGCAAGACATCCTGCTCAAAGCACAGCTACAGAGAAAAGATAGCACTTGAGGGAGAGTGCAAGTCAGCAGTTGATGTCACAGACAGCTGAGGAAAAGAGAGGCCAGAATGCAGACCAGAGATTGTCTTCAGAAAGAGAGGCCATTCTCACATGCATCACATTCAGCATATCACAGATAGTGCTTGAGGGAGAGTGCAAGTCAGCAGTTGATGTCACAGACAGCTGGCCAGTCTCAGAGAATGCAGACCAGAGATTATTTTCAGAAAGAGAGGCCATTCTCATTGTTTCACCCTTGCTAAAAGGGAACATGCTCCTGATCACATTCAGCTCAGGCTCGCCCCACAATGCATTGCATTTGTCTAGTATATAGCAGTTTACTCCCACAGGTGCTACTAAATGACTGTTAAGAATTCCTTGCTACAGATATTATTGTCATTTCTGCAATACATCAATTAGCACGTCAACAACAAAATGTTTATACATACTAATTATCTTTAGAAATATAACTCTGCAGATGTACTGCACACAAATGACACAAAATTAATGTGCAGCCTAGAATTTACCTGTATAACATTACCATGGGAAAAGAAACTAGATATACAACTTCAGAAAGTACCTACAACTGCACTAGGTCCAGCTACAAAACAGTGTCAGCACCGGACCAAAAATTAAGTGTCTTACAATAGAAAATGTCCCTAATTTGGAGAATCCCTGTATTGCAATTACAGAACATCAGAGTCCCCTTTCACTTACCCTTGCTGCGTGTACTCCTGCATCACAGTGGCCACTTTCTGAACAAGCTGAGACACAGGAATCGACTCATTGTAAGTTATTCTGTACTGTTGAGCTATCACTCTTGCCTTCCGCATCAGCAACCTAAGAAGGAGGTAAGAGTCTAATTTTATAATTACATACATGGGTAACATGGATACATTATGAAGTATTGGAGATTTCCTAGTTTACAAGAATGGCATATAAAAAAATCAACAGTGTTCCCAGCCAAACTCATTGAACATAAAATCATATAATTGTTGACTGGCTACTGAAAATAACTTGCACAAACTGAATTTATGATAATTATCAAGAATGTCTGGGCTGAATACTGAAGAGCCAAGTTTTAACAGCTGAAGGAACCATTCTGCCTGTTGTTGGTTTTATTTATTATTTATTTATTTAATATATATTTTTTCGATGATGATTAAACAAGAACTGGGAGTAATAAGAACTTAAGACCCCAGAGTAATTTTTTATAAGGAATCTGAGACAAACAACTTTTCTAGCTGTGCACCACATAAAGTCTATGATTCCAACTGATCCAATCAATCTTGCCTCTCAAAAGCAATTCAATCAATCATGCTAATACACACACAAAAGTCGACAAGAATCCATCAATAGCAGATTGTATCAATACAAGGTTACTGAGTTCCTGGTCAGCTAGTATTGAGTAAGAAGAGCAGTGTGGTCACCTTCCTTGGAAGCCTAAACCCCACATCCCCCTCTTCAGTGCTTGCTTCAACCACTGCATGCTCTTGGTCAAGTCATGTGGGGTTGCTCTGTATGGATAGATACCCTATACTTGTATATACTACTCCCAATTGCAGCTTAACCACACCTGGACCAAAAAAGTAAGGAACTTTTCTTTAATTGCGGTTGGAGTGGGAGGAAGAGAACTTTGAATCCAATTTTGAAAAGGCAAAAATATGACAAGTTCTAAGAATGTAGCTAGTAAATCCATAGCTGAAGTGAACTAAACTGCAGAAATGATCGGGAAATACTCTTTTCCAGTTTAATTACAAGGATTTATGACTTCAATTGGTTTCCTCATCCCTTTCACAACATCAAATGAGGAATATGTTAATGCTGCTACTGAATGCTAGATGCTATAACAGAATAGAGTCCACTTATCCTGGACTCTCCATTAGCAAGCAATGCCACAAATCTTATTATGAGACACATGAATTCATTAAGTAGATTTGCTCAAATTATTCTTTTCTGAAACTCCTAGACTGGTCCATTATGCACATTGTACATCTGAACATTGAAATAGAACTAAGACGATCCATAATTATACATACATGCATGTAGAATTAGAAAATTATTTTGGTATCTGAGATATGTGGACAATTTGACTGGTATGGAATAAAAAATACCATCAGAAATTCAAATTCAAAGCTTGTCTTGAGAAGTTACCACAAATGCTCTAATTCCAGATAGACTCCATCACAAGAAAATCCACTCTAAATATCTCCCAAATGTCTCTATCATTTACCAAAAAAAAAAAAAAAAAGATCATTAGCTAGTACAATAATTATACATGACTATACACACCTACACATGACAGAGTATGTACAGCATAATTATAGTATGTACATGTACATAATACATGCCAACACTTGCAAACCAGCCAGATTGCCGAAATCAGTCCTGCCGGTTCTAGTAGTGCTACACATATGGTTGTATTCTAACACACTGAAACACACTATTTATTCCTGTGAATGTAACAGCTACATGATACGCACACACGGGAGGGCAACAGGTGTTCTCACAAAGACCCCTTTGGAGTCACCTGTAAACATGTAGCTGTACCTACGTACTACGAGTACACAAATAGTAGAATTTTTGCTGGTGGGAAAATATCCAATATCTCTGCAACTATGACTGGAGACTTTTATATGTAAGAAATCATCATGCAAATTATTGTGATGTAGAGTCTGAAACAGAACGCAATTACATGCTAGGGCATGCTCATTTATACTCAGACCCAGATGACCTCTCCACTCTGTAGCTAGGCACTGAAGCCACATTATTATGACTGATTGAAACCTCTAGGAGGCTGAAATCTGAAACCTAACAAGCAAGTACAATGCTTATGTTCAGGTCTAGCTGTCCATGTGCTCTAGAGAATCAATGAACCACTTATAAGTAACACAACTCAAACAAGTCTAACTAACAATCTCCATGGAAAAAAAAACCCAGTTTGCTACAGAGCTATGATATTTGCACTTTGGCAGTAATAATGCTCAAATGTGAATGCTGATATCTGTCCGTACCTTACATAAAAATGTGTACATACACATACTTACACAGGATGTCATTGGTGAATCTCTGTAATCATAATACGGGATATTTGCTCAGTCCCACATAAGATGCCTGTTACACACTCTCTCCCTCACTGATAAACACTACTGAAACTTGTGTCTCTGCAAGTCTGGAATTTGCACTATTTTCAGGAAGCTGTAGGTCTATCATCTCTACAAATTTCCAACTGCATAGCTACTTTAGATTGAATGTTAAGAAACAGCTGTTTGTAGGAGCTTTGTTGTTAAGAAATCGCCACTTTCTAGTCCTTTTGTTGGCACACAAAAAGTACTATAATATGAATTTTCTTAGCATATCCTTATAATGGTAGATGCAGATCCTCTCTCAATAGCTATGGAATAAGAATGTCATGTCTGTCCTTATGCAAGGTTGATAGAATACTAAAAATGTCCAATCACTAATTATGTGATGAGAATTTTAACAGAGTTTAATAGAAAGAAGCCCATGGAAGTTTCTACTCCCAAATAAATAAGGAATAAGTGTAAGCTAAATTCACACGTATATGACAATTGATAAAGCACAGATCTCTGCATGCTCAAACAGCATCAGCCAATCAAGAATTCTATTCTCATTTACTGTTCTACTCGAAGAAACATCTGACTAATACAGAATAGAGCCACACAGAAAATACCATCAGAATCCGTATGCAGCATATATGTAATTTTAATGTACTGCACACAATCCACAGCACATGTTGCACATTCTACAGATTATGTGCTGCCCATAATCAGTATATGCATAGCATACTAAATTGTATTGCATACCTACATAAATTTTGTGAGGGTCATGACAGTGTATGATGGTTTATTCCATATACACAATAAGTGCTATAACAGGGCTGTATCCACAGAATTTTGAGTGGTCCGGTGTGCTAGTGCATTGTGGAAAATTTTGGATGGATACGCCAGCTTACTCTTTATCAACCACACCCACTTTTATAAGGAGTTTTGATAAAGCTATGCAAGCGCAAAAATGGCATCAATGAACTTGTTTAGCATGTCCAACTGTCTGCTGAGATCTCCATGAAAATTAAGTACCATTAAAATTGTGGTGGGGATAAAAAAAGTGGTCTGGTGAAAACCGGAGTGGTGGATACACCCCTGTATAAGGGTTATAACAATATATATATATATATATATATTTTTTTTTTTTTTTTTTTGCTGTACATGTGCAAATTGCAACTAGTGCTGCAGGGGCTATAACTATGATGCACATAAAAGAAAAAAAAGAAGAACGGATGGCTGTGTGTAAAGTTCGAAAAAGTTCATGAACAAGAGAGCTAGCCTATCTTGAATAACCACACCTATATTACTCAACTACTTTATCCCCACTTCACTCCCAAGTGTTCTCATGGGGAGTTGAAATTAGGAGGGGTAGACTCTCTTGTTCATGAACACAGCCAGCCCTACTGGTCTTTTTTTCTTCTACTTGTTCATCTTGCAGATTTAGAAATGAAATTTGGTGCATGTATCCAGAATAATTATAGAGACAGAGATGCAACTGCTTGCTAGTGTGAGATCCTCCTATCCTCATGATTATAATACTTAGACTAATAAAGTGAAGTTTGTCCCAAACGTAGTAACTATGCAATTCATTGGAGGTTTCATCATATTGTACAAGCTGAAATGAATCTAATCTGAATAGATTACAATGAGATTACTTGATATACTTTGGGTGGCATGTTCACTCACTCACAACACTCTGAGCATCGAGAAGAACCTCAAGAGAAAGCTCACTTATAATAGCTCTTTTCTTTGATTCTGGGTAACAGCAAATACGGTAAGACTAAGAGCCAGAGAGACACAAGGTCAAGGTCCAAGCATCAAGGGCCGGGGCATATTTCTATATATTAATGCACAGCAAATGTGTGCCTTGTAATAGGTTGAAAGCTAGCAGTTAGGAAAAAATGATGCTATTTTTGAATACAGGTCAAGGATTATAGCATAGTCAATTTTGAGTAGTGTGGTATAAAATTATATGCATTTTAATACACCATTTCTGAATGATGATGATGATGATCAGATGAAAATGGCAATTTTAGAAGACGTTGTATAATGATACTGCTCTTCATAGTTGAGTCCTAGCACATTGAAGGTGTTCTGTCTTCAAGTTAGGAAAAATGCTAAGTACTAGTCCAATGGGGCATCTGCACTATCCAGTACTATCGTACTACATATAATTGCAATCAGTGCTGTAAGGGTTTGCTGCACATATGTGCTGATATGAGGAGAAAGACTAGCTGGTGTTCTGCATGCTATGGATTATATAGTAGAAAACAATTAAGATCAGTCTCTAGATAGTGCTTAAGCAGGGTTTCTTTCAGGATTATATGGGGGGGGGGGGGGGGGGGGGGAGGGGGGGGCAAAATGAAGATTAAGGAAAATATAAGGGGGCAGTCATATCTGCGTGGAAGATTTTTTAAATGTTTGGCCTGGCCATGCCCACTTTTGCCTAACCACACCTTTTCACGCCTACTTATGTATTGTCAATGGATGCATTACCTGCGCCTATCGATCTATCAATATGGGTCCAAAGGTATCTATCTATGCCTATAAAAGTTACCTTTAGAGCTGGTACCTATTCTCAGAAATTCTTTGGTACATTCTTTGTCAAAATGGCTCTTAGCTTTGGGAGGCTCAACCATGCTTAGCATTATATATGGAGTAGAAGGCTGGCTAGTAACTATATCAATTTCATATATTACTGAAATGGACCATTGCCAAGGGAAGTCAGTATGCTTATGTATTATGAACAAACTGGACAAAGTAATACTGAAAAAAAATTTTTTAATGTGTTTCGAATTCTTTGAACTTCTAGTTTCTTCTATGAAGAAGTGGTATTCCCTCTTCCCTATATTGAGAGTACTGCTGTACTCCGATAAAAAGAAGAGAGTGAAATTAAAGCTCACTTGACCTTATGCACTAGTATAGCACATACACATATCTGGCAATTCTCATAGCAATCGGGCCACTTAAAAGTATTAGCCTGATCATAAATTTCAGGATGAAAATAATAGAAAACAAGTGAGTGATAAATATATAGGGATGGCTCAAAAATACGTGTCGAAGTATTAGTAAATATATCATGATTACTATTGCTTCACCTGGCAACCTCAACATTAGATGAACTCATCTACCTCTTAATTTAAGGTGTGAGCTGAATTTAGAATTTGAAGTGTTGTAATAATTATATGTACCTGAAATCTGGTCCCATGCCACTGTACACAATTCCAATCTTATCATTCACTAATTCAATCTGCATTTTAAAAAATTAAAAAGCTGAAACATTCATGTTTACCCTTTACCCAATTTACCCAATAACATTAATTTTTGAATTGACCAGCTAACCAGTAATGAATGACTACTACACTAGAGGGACCATCAAAACACCTTACTTTACACCATACCTTGTTCCAGTCAAATTTTTCTGTGCTCCGCACTCTGACATTATCATAGTTGTCAGCTAGTAGAACAGTGTATTATACCATAGGCACATATTTTATGATAGTGGGCAAGGCCATTTCAATTCAGCTGCTTCCAATCCCATGTACATATTATTCTGCCCAAGCCTACCCATTAATGATTGATGGCCTCTGTTCAGCACACTGAAGACCTCACAATTGTATATCATATGACTAGCCCAATATCCTCCCTCCTTCCCTAAGCTGCTATTTACTTTAGTAATACTACTCTGGTCATAGAGAATAGACTTCTGTTTCTTCTCCACAGCCAGCACAACTCCATTCTTTGCCTTGATACCAACTGAAGGAGCTCCAGCTGCTACTGCCTGTAATGCATACTCAATCTGAACTAACTTTCCTGAAGGGCTGCATACATAAATCAATAAAGTGAATAAACCAATGAATATGACTGTACTACAACAGCAAATAATATCACATAGAGAGAGAAGTTACATCAAGAGCATAACCACATATCCAAGCCAATGCAGATGGCAAGCACATTATGTGACGATTTACCCATCATATATAGTAACTCCACTCCCTCCCTGGGAAACCCTCAACTTAAGTAAAATTAGCACAGGTGGGTGTGGCACTTATGTGCGCTGTACTGCATGATTAGGAGTTTGTTACGGCTTGAACTAGGGTGATTGAAATGGAGACTTTGTCACAAATTGTCATCATAGCACAATATGGGTAGTACTACTCAAAGTAGATAATATTCTATTTAGAGAGCATCACCATAGTCTTAGATAGAACCTAAACTATGTTTACCTGAAGGTTGTCAAACTGAACGAGTATTTTTCTGTCATAGTGCACTCTCTTCACTTTAATATGAGACTCAAATAAGGCTCTATCTGTGCTATAAAGCCTTTAAACTGTTTCTGCTGTGTTGTATGACGTCATAGGGAAGGCCATGTGAGTGGAGGAAAGAAAGAAAGAAGTTCCTTTGCAAGGCATACGTAGCATTAGTCTCGCGCGCCCGCATGGAAGAGGAGAAAGAGGCCAAAAGTCCCAGTGGCAAGGAGTCCAGGGAGGAAGAGAAACCTGAATACCTTAGAGAGGTATCTGATTTCAAATTTTTGAATATATCCATCAAAGGATATGAGAAAAAGACTGTATCCTCTGGATTCTCTAAGGAGGAGTTCTATGCTTATCGAATTGTCTCCATGTAAGCTTTTTGCAGATCTCTTTCTCATGATAGCAACTAATATGCTTGATAAATATTGACCCTCTGATGTTGACATGGACATGGGAGAATCAGCTCTCGCATAAACCACACCCACAGATTGAGATTTGTTAGCTGTACCAAATAAACACTGAATGCAGTTTAGCACCACTTCAGATATAGCTACCAGATATATCATGATTTTTCCCCCTAGCCTGACAAGTACAGAATTAGAGTCACTTGAAGACACTTCAACCAAGGATGATTCTACCAAGAAAAGACACGAAGTATGGCGGAGGTACAGCGAATTTGAAGCTCTAAGACACTTTTTATGTGCAGTTTATCCTCACATTGTGATCCCTCCTCTTCCTGAAAAGGCAGTAAGTAAAAGTATCATGTCTTCTTATCATGTCTTCTTATCCATATCCTCTCAGTATTTTTCGAATGATCTCTCTCTCTCTCTTTCTTTTATATAGATCAAGGGAAGTTCTGGTCTCTTGAGCAAGATTACTTTTTCTGGTGAAGATCATGACTTTCTCTTAAAAAGGCAACAAGCTTTGGAAGTATGTTACTATTTTACCACAGTCCTTTATTATAAAAGTCCTATTCCCCGAGAATTAATATGTCCCTTATATAGAAGTGTAAAGATTTAGCTGTATTCTGCCTGTCAGGGTTCTCCTAAATGTTACATTATTCTACTTGCTGGCCTAATGAATGAAACAGACACCAATAGCCATCAATCTGTGGTGTCCAGTCTACACTAAGACCCACTATAATTGGGTAATCAGGGATGTACATTATCAGCAACCACAAAACAAACCTGTTCTAAGACATGAATTATGGTGCACCGCGAAATTCGCAGTGTCATCACAGTGCCACACCCACCAATGATGTTTCTAGGCACTGCTTTGAAAGGAGATGAGCCAGAGCACTGTTTTGAGAGGAGATGAGCCAGAGATATCTCTAATTCTGAGTTACCATGGATAATATATGGATAGTATAATACTATAGTATTGAGGTCAGGGATGATGTCATCCAAAAATGAAGTGCCACTGTCCTTTTGCTGCACGTTGCACAGTCTACTGAAAATTGGGAAAATGGACAGAGAAGAAGAAGGCCATGTAGCAAGGATGTTATAAGCCTAAAGCCATTAGTTATAGAGGGCCAACTATAGTATGCAGTGATACTAGTGGGTCTAATCTAGACTGCTGTGGAGCTATAAAAGATTTGAAGTTAGTTTTGAGTCTAGAACTGCCTCGTTTTTCAATGGATACGTCATTTAAGCATTTCGTGAAATGAAAAAAGATGTTTGGATGACCAGTGCTCAAAAAAGTAAGGAAACAAGAAGGATGGAAATGGGATCAATCTTTGTTCTGTATATCCAGCCAACAATCCCTATTATTTTTGTTGTTATTGAAATAAAAAACGATAAAATATGATAAAATGAAAGTTATGGTATAAAAAAATAGACACTGAATGAGCAAAACATGTCACTAGATCTCTGTTCATGTGTTCTTTGGTATGGGTGAGCCCCACACTAGTGAGTTGGCTGAGATTTCCTATGTATGTATTTCATACGTACATTCTTTGTGTTTTTTCCTGCAACAACCACAGTATAAATGTGCATGTGCACAGATAATTATCTTCATTTTCTGCACAGTTCATTGGAAGAAAAATATGATTTAAAATTACAAACCATGCCACACCCAGAACCTTCTCAGTAAACTAGCAATTATTGATTGGGATCATCAGGCTTGCCCCGCCCCACAATGCCCTGCATTTCTCTAGATAGTATAAGGGGGGGGGGGGGGGAAACTTGTCGTACTAGTATGTATGTATGTATGTATGTATGTAGCAGTATGGAATGATAGCGTCAATTGAAAGTACCCATAATGTAGACTTTCTGTAGGTGAATATTATGATGTGGCTTTTTCCTTAGCTTTTCATGGTACGAGTATCTCGTCATCCTCTGCTCTCCCGTAATTACTGGTTCCACCAGTTCATTCAGCAAATTGGCTGGAAAGAATCTGCTAGTCAGACTGGTTATGCAGCCAAGTCTGAAACACTGCTGCAATATATTACCCACACGTTATCTAAACTCAAACCAGATCAGTAAGAGAATTTTATTTTCTGTGTGATATCGCTCCTCTAGAAAGATTCGATTTTATGTTCAACCTCTCTTTATTAGGCACTTTCAAGATGCTAAGGAGTATTCTGATGATCTAGAGCAATCATTTAGAGCTCTGTTAGAAATAAGAACTGTAAGAAGTTAGGATATGTATTCTGCTACAGTAAATTACTCCAATTTTGATCAGAAAATGAATGCCTCGTTGAAAGCTGTTTATAAGATTCATTCCAACTATGGAAGAATATTCAGGTTGGCTTCAATAATTTATTTTAATGTATATAACTTGATGTTTTTTGCTTTTGTTTATTTTTGTTTTTTTGTTATTTTTTGCACAGTGAATGGAGTGAACTTGAAGATAAGCTTGGTACACCATTGCAAATAGCAGGAGGCTGCATGGACAGGTTAGAGGTGCACAGAAGGGGGAATTTTATGTAGTAGGAATCAGAAACGATCTGGTCAATAGTGTCCAGTTAGTGGTGCATAGTGTTGTCCAGAGATGAGCATTAAAAAGATTTGTTTTATGTGTAGTTATGCAGATTCCATAGATGTATACTTTGAAGAAGAAGAGATACGTTACCTTCTACCTCTGAAGGAGTACATTGCATACTGTGATTCAGTGAGGTAAGATCTCTTCTCTAGTACATGTGCTGGTACATGAGCATTCACATGCAATGAATTCCAGTGTTTGCTCTTTATAATACTATGCTCCCAACAGTTAAAACCCAAACCAGGTGCCCAGAAGGTTGGTGGAAAGCTAAGGACCTAGGTGGAGTGACTGTGCAGTTCAACAATTATTCTGCCATTTTGTGTTAGCCACTTTTTCTATATCATAATTACAGAACTGTAGTGCGGAGGCAGGAAATCCTTCAGAAACATGTGGAAAAGTGTGAGGATATCCTCTCTGCAAAAGCCGAGGCTAAGGAAAATTTGGCCAAGGAGGTAGGGAGTAATTACTGAAATGCCATCCTGCTCATTGTGGCAATGTTCATACATGCAGAATCCCGACACAGGAGGTAGTGGGGGCAGCAGATTTTCTTTTAAAGTTTTGTCAACTCGTTTGAAAGGTGGAGATACATCCTATTTTGGTCGGATTTCTCAGGCCACAAGAGAATTGCAGGAGGCAGAAGATAATGTCAAGCAAGCTCAGAATGATTTAGAGTAAGCTTAGATTTGTGTGATTCATTCTGTCATTCAGAGTCACATTATTTGTTGTTGGACCCTATGATTATGTATGACGTCAAAGCTATGGACACCTACCATATAATTATTATTATACATCTTTGCATACATAATATCTTTTTTGCTCCCCATTTGACGATGACTTCTGTAATTACTGCAGGCTATTTACCAGAGATGGAATTCATGAATTAAAACGTTATAATTATCAAAGATTATCTGATTTCAAGAGCATTCTAATCAATTATGTTCAGCTTCAGATGCATATTCATAAAAAGGTAAAGAATGTGGTAACCATATAATAGATGTGTTATTCAAGAGAATTGCTACATGTGTAGGGTATAAACACTTGGGAGAGAATGAAGCAAGGATTCGATACATAACTGTCGACATAGATACTGTGTGATATTTGTGTGTACAATACTGTAATTCACTGATTTTTAAATTTTTTTTATTAAATTAATTTTTTGTTTGGTACATTACCAAAAAAAGAAATATCAAAATTAATCCCGGCCTACTTTTTAAAAGTAGGCCTGGCTAACTCATCCATACAATGCAAATTGTAACTTTTTGAACCTCGTCCCCACTTTAATTTAAAATAGTAGCTAAGATTCTAAGTGTACATGGACACTGTGTATGTGTGTGTGTGCATTGGTGTATGATTCAGTTTAGGAATGCCACAGCTAGCTAGAGGTGGACAGCTCCCCTTGTCCTTTAGAAAGTCAGGGGGTGAGATCAAGGAGCTTATATTCCCAAAACCCCAGTGTCCACACACAAACTGAAGCTAAATACTGACATGAATGAGTTCTTTGTTTCTAGGCTTCCTTGGTAGCTATAAGACAATAAGTACAAGTTTGGTTACAGCTGAATTCAATGAAATTGGTCATAACAAGGGCGTATCGACCCGCCGAAGGCGGGTCGATACGCCCTTATGTATACTCTAGCCTTGGCCCCAGGCCCTTCTAGTAAAGGAGGGGCTGGGTCAAGTAGCTACTGCCTAGCTATCCACAACAGAGCAAAAAAGTAGCTAGCTATGACAGCAGGAAATGTCTTATTTACCATGATTAGGAAAGGAGAAGGTAGAATTTGTGTGAAAAATCTACTGTTTTTCAAAGCATGTATGGTCAACCGTGGTCATAACTGAAAGACAAGTAAGCATTTAAAACAATTGCACGCGAAGGTACCTAAAACGGGTGTGGGATTCACCTTTTTTAGCTCATAATTTCTATAATTCATTTAGTTAAGGTCTACAATCTTGAATATTTCTTCCACTAGCATTAGTATCACCTCTACAGTTCTCTTTGCCACTCTAGCACAAGGTAGGTTTCCACAATATTCAAGAGAAGCTGTTTTTTCTTCATATTTTTAGGTCCAAATGTGTTTAGATCATATTTTGTCCAAATTGAAAAGCATGTCCAGCTAGTGTCCAGTTTACATCGCTCCAAAAATCGAGTTCCATCCTTCAACGGTTTCTGCGTTACAGCTGTGTTTGTCGCTAGACTGGAGATCGAGCAACGAATCTGTGACGTCACAAGCACCACGTGGCCTCGTTAGTTTGCCGCCATTTTCCCACTGTAGCCTTACATGCAGCTAGAGATCTGTAAAACGATGGCAATCGACATGTTAGCAATTTTTTTAAGCTAAGACAGGGGTCTGCAACTTATATTTTCTTTCTACAGGTCTGCAAACTTACAGCGGGAAAATGCTAGTGAGGCCGGCACGTGGTGCTTGTGACGTCATGATTTGTTGCTTTTACTCCGGTCTAGCGACAAACACAGCTGTAACACAGAAACCGTTGAATGGTGGAACTCTATTTTTGGAGCGATGTAAACTGGACACTAGCTGGACATGCTTTTCAAATAATGAATCTTAACTACAATATTTGGACAAAATATGATCTAAACACATTTGGACCTAAAAATATGAAGAAAAAACAGCTTCTCTTGAATATTGTGGAAACCTACCTTGTGCTAGAGTGGCAAAGAGAACTGTAGAGGTGATACTAATGCTAGTGGAAGAAATATTCAAGATTGTAGACCTTAACTAAATGAATTATAGAAATTATGAGCTAAAAAAGGTGAATCCCACACCCGTTTTAGGTACCTTCGCGTGCAGTTGTTTATAAACAATACGGTTTCATTTTCAACATTGATATTTGTAATGTAGTGAGAGTGATAGCTGATTTATATCCTTGCTGAGTTTCAGACCCCTCTGACCTGTAGCTTAGAAAATATAAACTCTGGAACACAGAAACATGAAAAATACAAAAGTTCTACTCTTTAAGCCTGTGGCATGCACTGTATGCAAAGATTATAATTAGCTACCCCCTCATTACGTCAAACTTCCTGCTCTTTCTGTGACATTTGATTCTCCTCTTTTCCATGATTGACTGTTCATATTTTGATTCTCCTCTGCACTAGCTATTAGCTAATGGTGATATAGCTACTATGTGACCACACGAATGAAACCTCATAGCCAATAATCAAGTATCATGAATAGTCGGTAAAAATAGCTAGTTAAAATCTTGCTATTTACAACGGAACATTCAAGTTTACTGTTGCCATCGCATCCTTAGTGAGAGAGCCCATCCAATTGCTGGGTTTCACCATAGATAAAAGAAGGAGAAGGGATTGGCAACGCGCTATTGAATGATGTCATTTCCGCGAGGGAGGCTGGTTTCTCATGAATAATTAATAAGGAGGCTGTAGATGCGTACTTTGTATTATGAGAGTGGAGAAGTATGCATTCTGCCACCCACCTTACGCAGGCAGATTGGGCTCTAAATAGAGAATCACCTAAAGTGGTTGGAAAGTTAGTTGTCGTGTTGTTTTCTTGCTTGAGTATCTCGATAGGGTGAGTTTGTAGTTTTTAGTGAGAGATCTAGCATACAAAGGGACTTTAGGGTGGATGTATAGTTGCTTCAGTCTCCAAGGTGTGGTTCTGAACATGTGGAATTTTGTTGAAAGAGAGTTTAGCTGAAATGCTTATGTTCCTATGGATGTCGTACCATGGGTATACTCTGGGGATTTTATAAGTGTGACTAGATGACTAAGACACCATTTAAAGGTTTGAATGGGTAGTTGGATGCCTAGAGAATGGTTTGGATGTGCATTTAGTCCTGTTAAATATTTCATTTCTTGGTGACATCTGTACTGACATTCTACAGGGATGGGTCGGCGTAAATTTGTTCTTGGGCGTATACGGAAGAATTTTGAGAAAAAGCGTCAGGAAGTAAAGGGCAGAAAACCTGGACGTCCCAGGAAGAATAAAAAGGTATACCATAAAGTATTACAACCACTTGATTGTGACCCAGTAGAGCTAGTTTTCTATGTAAAAGGATCACCTCCTTATCTTCTTATTAATTTTGTGACATGGTTGGAGATTTCAAATTATTTGATTGGGTTGGATGGTATGAGAGATAACCTCTCTCCTTTCCTATAGCAGATTAATCCTCCTAGCACTGGAGTGCCCGACATGTCATTTTCTGCTTCAGCATCAGTTTTGGCACCCAGCTCTGCCTCTGCTACAGCATCTGTTTCTTCTTCAGTCATGGCACCCAATTCTGTTTCTGCTACGGCATCATTTTCTTCTTTTTCAGTAATGGCACCCATTTCTGTCTCTGCTACAGCATCAGGTTCTTGTTCAGTTTTGGCACCCACTTCTGTCTCTGCTACAGCATCAGGTTCTTCTTCAGTCGTGGCACCCAACTCTGCCTCTGCTGGTTCTTCTTCAGTTGTAGCACCCAACTCTGCCTCTGCTGGTTCTTCTTCGGTTGTGGCACCCAACTCTGCCTCTGCTAGTTCTTCTTCAGTTGTGGCACCCGACTCTGTCTCTGCTAGTCCTTCAGTTGTGGCACCCAACTCTGCCTCTGCTAGTCCTTCAGTTGTGGCACCCGACTCTGCCTCTGCTAAAGCATCGTTTTCTTCTTCAGACGTGGCACCCAACTCTGTCTCTGCTGCAACATCATATCCTTCAACTTCTTCCATTTCTGCTACACTTCCTTTCAATTCCTCCCTACCAATGTCACAATCTTCAGTGACAGAATTGCAGAAAATGTATGATTCGTTGTTACATCTGAATCTTCCATGGAATATTCAATTGTCAGGGGAGCTTCATATTTGCAAAATTTCTACAGAAGCATGTTCCTCTCCAATCATTACTCATTCTATTGTGGTGCAAAGAGATTTATCTTGGGCAGTATTTATTCATGGCCATAAGCTTTCTGACACCTGTACATTTTCATCTATTCCTCATATTGATGTGAGCTCTCTTCCTGGCCTCATGAAAGTTATCAGTGAAAAATCTGTATGTCCTGGAAATGCAGATAAGCATTTCTTAGCTATGGCAGAATCCAAGTCTTTCTCATGTGGATCAAAAGCCTATATGGAAAAGTCTCCTGTCTGCACTATTCGAACTACTTTGTGTACTCTTTTAGTGCTTGAAGGTCATCGGTGTAAAGCCTGCAGTGAATACCGTCCTCAGTTGAGGGCAATGTATAGCCGTTGGCAAAAGAAAAATACCAGTAAATCTCCAAAGAAGTTTGCTAACAATAGGTATCTAAGTACCCCCCAAAGACAAAAGAAGCTCAAGATACTACAGTCTAGAGCATACAATGCAGAAAGGGAAGTACACAGGTTAAAAGAAAAGATTAAAATGAGTACTCAAAGAAAAGGAGTCATGTTAGGCAAAGAATTTAGTGATGATCTTATGCAGATAATGAAAGAAAGTGATTCTTCCATAAAGAAGCTCTTCCCTGAGGGTAGTTTCAGGCATCTATTTTGGACACAGCAATTGCAAGCTACTAAAGCTAAAGATGCAAGACAGATGCGCTGGCATCCATGCATGATCCAATGGTGTCTAAACTTGAAACTTCTATCATCAAGTGCATATCATTCTCTTAGAACCTCTGGTTTTGTCCGACTACCATCTGAACGTACGCTCCGTGACTATACCCATTTTATTAAGTCCAAGCCAGGATTTTATCCAGATCTCGACAGTTACTTGAGGGAGGAAGCACAATTGAAGAAATTACCTGAGTGGAAGAGGTATGCAGTCATAGCCTTGGATGAAATGAAACTCAAGGAAAGTCTCGTTTATGATAAACATGAAGCTGAAGTGATTGGTTTTGTTGATATAGGAGACATTAATAACAGGTTAACAAAGTTTGAGCGAGAATGCTGTGATGATAAACAAAGCTTACCCATTGCCACACACATGTTAGTGTTAATGGTAAGGGGGATCTTTACGGGTTTACGATTCCCTTATGCTCACTTCCCTACTTCAAATCTTACTGGTGAACATCTTTGCTCCATTGTATGGGAAGCGGTGGAGAGACTTGAACACCTTGGTTTTAAGATCATTGTTATATCAGCAGATGGAGCATCTACTAATAGAAAGTTTTTTCGACTCCATGCAGAAGAGGCTCAATCCTCTCCATATAACCCACTCTATAAGACTGAAAATCTGTATAGTAGTGAGAAGAGGGAACTATTTTTTATGTCTGATGTTCCTCATTTACTAAAAACTACCAGAAATAATTGGTCCCATTCGTATGGTCATGGAAGAACAAGGAAACTGTGGGTAAGTAAACTGAAAAAAAAATTGATCATGTTGCTTATTGAATGTGTGTTTTAAGGTTAATGGAAAAGATATCAGTTGGCAACATCTGGTGGATCTGTACGAAGCCAAGATGGGAGTGGGCAAACGGTCCAGTGGTCTATTCCTCCTACAGAAGCTTAGGCTGGAGCATGTTGAGCTTACATCGTATTCAAGGATGAAGGTCAATTTGGCAGCACAAGTATGTCTTAGTACTTGGAGGGGGAGGGGGGCATTAATTAAAGACCAATGTACTGCCATAGGCATTAATTAAAGAGCAATATAATAATTATAGGGGAGGGCATTAATTTATACTCCTGTAATAAATAACTGCCACTGGGACCAGTCAAAGTGTCCTTTCTTTCTAGAGAGGCTAAGGAATTAAGGTGGCAGGGGTGTGTATTGCTGGAAGGATATTTCATTGCTAGTTTCTTTAGGTGCTGAGCCAGACTGTTGCCAATGCATTAGACCTGTATGGTAAAAGTGAAACAACGGAGACAAAAAAATTTGTTGAAATTTTCAACAAATTCTTCGACTGTCTTAATGTCAGAAGCTTGGAGGAACACCGGAGAAAGAAGAACCCCAATTTGAAGCCTTATAGAAGTGCTACTGATGAAAGGCTTGAAGTAAGCACTTGTCACACACACACACACACACACACACAGACTGTAAGAGGACAAGGAGAGTGTACAACCATCATTCTGTATAAAAATAACCTCTGAAAACTCTAATGACAAACATGGAAAAGGCTAAATATGCTGTAATGTTATATCTTCAATGTAAACTCCTGTAGTGGCTTGAAAAGGACTTCCTTGGATATCTCGAGCAGTGGAAGGAGAGCGTGGATAAGCGAGAAGGTTTTACCGATGGGGAAAAGGCAGTAATGTGTTTGAGCACAGAAACTTTGGAAGGACTGCACATGTCAGGTAGTAACAATAATGGTAACCAAGTGCTTAGTAGTTTATTTTTTCTATTTTTGTATTAGTCAGGACATTTGTTGAAGTGACCCGCTTTCTACTTACTCTGCCTGGAGTCACTGGGCAATACATACTGAGCGAGGTTTTCAGCCAAGACCCCCTCGAGAATTATTTTGGGCAAGTCCGTTCACGAGGTGGGTGGTGTGACAACCCTACAGCAAAAAGCTGTTTAGAATCTGCCCAGTCATTGCGAGTGCAAGGTTCCATGGCAATGCAGCCAATCAGAGGGAACTCGAGCCGAAAGAGACGGCTCTTCCAAGACCAGGAAATTATTAGCACTAAACCCCTTCCCAAGAAGCCACGTCACAGAAAGAACAAGTGATTGTGATTGTTGTTTACTGAAATAATGATGAATGAATGTGTTTTGTTTGATGCAGTAAGTTCTTGACAAGCGATCTAATTATTTATTTAACTTGTGATGACTTTGATTTCTTAGCCTGTGCCTTTGATGCCTTTACCAATTTCTTAGCCTTGGCTGATTTCTTTTTAATTTCTTTTCTGAGACTCTTCTTCCCTTTGGTCACTTTTTTCTCTGAACGCTTGTACTCTTCCAACCACATGGATGTTAGTGAAAAACCACGGATCTTAACCCAATGTTCAACGACAGTCCTCAATAATTCAGCAGAGTGACTCTCTTCCTGTATGTCTACTGACTGTAGCAACCACTGGAATTGTACATCATCATCTTCTATAATCTGGTTGAGAAGTATATCTTTAGAACTAGTAGAAGACTGGCTCTGGAGATGACTTGACAGGCATAATTGAGTTTTCAACTCAACAGTTCGAAAAAATAGAAAAGTTGACTCACTTATGCAGAACAGACCTCCTCTATTTACACGACTGATCCATTCTTTCGTATATGAATAGAAACTAGACTCTTCACCACAATGAGCCATTTGTGATAGACAATTAACAAATTGAGCTGCCTTTTGAGTATTTTCTTTCTCAAATATTCTCATCACCTTCAAAGCCACATATCCACCTGCATATCTTACTGCATTCTCTTCTTCAAAACACATTGTTGGGTGCTTATGGTTCAGAAGTGTCTTGGCTGAAGCTCCTTCGTAAAGTACCTGGTTTAGCAGTAGCCTGTTAATAGTTTGAGAAATCAATGGCTTCACAGTGGGTATTCCAAGCCTTGTGCACAAGGCTTCCCACAAGAATGGAAGAGCTTTCATGCTCAACTGATGAAAATTTCTTACAGATGATCCTGAACGAAGTAAGTCTACAATATCCACACAAAACTGTCCAAATATTTGTTCTTCAGATAATTTTAGTAGTCTTGTGAGATCTTCACTGGCTCCATAAGTATTTATAGCTGTGTGTACAGCAGACAAGACTGCATCTGACATTCCGCGTGAAAGAAAGGGTTAAAATAACGAGGTCAAAGTGCATTGTGACATCATATAGAGAATTGATCAGAGTTAATTGCGAAACGCGCCTATTTCAATTGGTGGGATAGTCGTTGCCAATCCCTTCTCCTTCTTTTATCTATGGTTTCACATACCCTCCAATGATTAAAATTTGACCTCCTTGTAAAACTGCAATAGAACAAGAACTCTTTGCTGAAGGCATTTCTCCAAGAACAGACCATTTCTCTGCTGCAGGATCGAAGCTATGTACTGTGGTGGTAATTTTCCCAGATTGATTCTGCCCACTTGCAATGATTAACTTTCCATTAATTACTGCTGCACCAGATCGGAAATAAGGAGAGTCAGTAATAACTTTCCAAACTTTCCTTGTTTGATCACTTGTTATCAGCTCAGAAAGAGAACAGCTGTATACTGACTGCATAGCTCCATCAGCTTTCAATCTGCATGTCAAATAACTTTGCTCTAAAAAAGAAATTTAACCTAGCTATAGCTAGCTAGCAAGCTCTAAAAACAGTAGCTAGCTAGCTACACTTCAAAAAGTAGGGTTGACACTCTTTTGATTATGAATAGCACCATCACAATGGACTGTAGTTTTAGAGCTAGTATACTATACTTGCTCCAGCACCTATACTATATGGAAAACCGACGATGCCACCAGATTGAGCCAGAAGAAGGTACATATAGTAGCACCCTTCATTAGACTCCCTCGCTTCACTTGCCAATAATATTTACCATAATAATTGTCAAGAGTACTGCACATACATCTCTTACTCATTAAATTGACCTTTATTATTGGGTATGTATGGCTATGGGGCCCAATCTCTACACCTTTGATGTACCATTGGTATGTGGCAGTGCAGTACTAATGGTTAATGGTCTATTCTGTGTATCATGTCCCAGAATCTGTGGAATAGTGTTCAGTGAAGAGTGCCTCTAGCTAAAAATTACCCATTACTGTAACTAGTCATGTTTTTAAGGATATTATTGTCTTTTACTTTCACACAAATTTGTGTCCATTCCAGCCTAGCAGTCACTATCACATGACTTTATATGGCATGAAAGCAGTGACACTCTTAGTAGTGCTACATATAAGCACAAATAAGCATGACAACATAAAGAATCCACACATAACTCATCTTAGATTCAAATTGAGCAATAGTATGATTAGCCAGTTGTGTGTGAAATCAACACAAGAGTGTATACAACTAGGCAAAGTCACACAAGGAAATATATATCATATTTTAATAGGAATCTGTATAACAACCCCAATCTAGGGTTCGTATGATTGGAATCATAGCCTGAGAAGTATATAGCTAGGTTTGTGTCACACGATAACCAACAAAAAAACAACAACAACAACTCATGCAGTATTGTCTGTAACCCTAATTCACTTACCCTCCTAACAAATATATTTGTCCTGTCAAATTGCAAGCTGCAATGGACATAAAGGTTACTGGTTGTGGAAGTGGACACACTACACTCCATTCCATTGACGAAATATCAAGAACCTCAACCACACTTACATAGACATCATCATCAGATATTCCCCCAGCAACAACAACATGGGAACTTGTAGAAACTGCACTTGAAGCACTCCGCTTAGTTAACATTGGAGGAAACTTTACAGACCATTTTTTGGATCCATCTTCATAACTGGTTAGGACGTCACAAACACAAGCAGTAACTATACTATGTCCCCCGATTATTGTCACCAATCCTTTAATCAGAATCATGCTGAATGTATAATAAGCTGTGATCGGAAGGGAAGTCCAAATGTCGGTTGCAATATCATATTTCATGACTGTCCTTGTGAATTCCATCTTTCCTGTATTTCCACCACCAACATACACATTGTTACCATGAGTGACAATATGAGGACGAACCATACCACAGGGCATTGGTGAGCAGCCTCTCCAAAGAAGATGGGCTCGATAAATATCCTGTAAAAAAATTCCAGAGTTGATTAGAGCATTAGTTTTTTGGACCACATCTGTGACTTATGGTATTATATAATACAAACTATGCAATGCAAGAACATGCTGATATGTGACTCCTAAACATCTGCAACTGAATTTTATAGCACTTACAGGTAAAGTCTTTTGCAAATGATCTATCTTTTCTTGGAGAAGCTGCACTTCAAGACCTTCTTTATTCATACTAAGTAGAATTAAGTTTACTATCATTATAGTATCACTCAGTATAGTCCAACCCTAGCCCTAGCCTCCTTATAGTATGCTGATGACGATAGTGGGAGGTGCTAATTTGATGACTTGATCGTTGCCTCAGGAGCACAGAAGAAGAGGCTGTCAGTATTCTCTGTACCAAAGTTCTCCACGAGGCTCTTTTCAAAACCAGTCAGCAGACAGACAAATACTTCATAGACAGACCTGATGGCCAAGCTCTACATGAGGCAAGCCCAACATCTCCATAGCTGAAGCTGGAGCTGGAGAAACACTTTCAGCAGTTGCATTGTTTACTACAAACTAGTTGTCATAGAAACAAGGCCCTACCCAATTATCGTGATACTTAAAATTACACAAATTCATGAAAAACCAGTGCCTGCACAAGCAGAAGATACCATATAAGGCCTGGGTACGAGGCTAAGTCCAACCCATTTGAGTAACCTCCCTCCCTATCAATGACTTCAGCATTGCAGTGTTCAGTACTTCAGCATTGCAGTGTTCAGTACTTCAACATTGCAGTGTTCAATACTTCAGCAAAGCTATTTTAGCTAGGCAATATCAAGTCTACCAAAAAGTAGTGACCCCTTTAATGGTCGTTGTGGCTAAAAATAAACAGGTAGCTAGCTATAGGTGGCAAAAAATTGTGATTTGAAAGGAGAACAATATAAGTGATGTAATTAAGTAGGTCTGGCCTAATGAACACTACAGGATGCTTATTGGATGCTTAATCACATCACCAAGGTGAAATTGTATTCTCCATGCCCTTGATAGTTTATCATCACTGTAATTATTGATGCAGAAGAACACAATTACTCAACTTGCCCATGGGATATAAACAAGGAAACTATAATACTGCTAAACCAGCTTTCTTACTATTCATGAGATTATGCAACTATAATAATGCTGAACCAACTTGTAATTTATACATGCAGTGCATACTATAGCTTCAGCAAGTGAGAATATGCATACAAGTTCCACATGTGGGCTACCTAGCTTGAGGACGACAGACAGCTATGCTATACTGGAGATGGTCTAATAAAAGTTTCAGCTAATCCACCGTGATGTAGGTCATCACATGCTCTCTGATTAAATTTTGTCCCTGTAGCCTTTGTTCACAGGGGACAACTTTTTCACTTTGAGGAATCATCCCACATTGTATTCAAGCAGATAGCTTCACCCACAGTTGAAATTGGTTGATTCTAATCTACAATAGCTACATTGGTTCATAGCCAAATTGATAGTACTCCCAATAATTCATACCTCATTTTTGCAGAGTACTCAGCTCATAGTCTGGATCCCAGAGTACTACTCAGCTCAGTTCACCGAGTCTGTACTGTAAAGGAAGCAAGCCACAAAGGTTCGAAATTCCACCCTTCCCTTAGGGAAAGTCCCTCGAGCTGCTTGCAGAGTATATAAGGGCTTGAAAAAGCATTCAAGACATTCAAATCGCACCTTCACTCGATCTCAACACAACTCCATTCTTCATTACATAGCTATAAAATGGCAGCTATTGCGGCTTATGTACCTTTCATCTTGTTATGGACTTTAAATGGCTACAATTTGTACTACTCGTCAGTTTCTGACATTTTTGCAACTTACATTATACCCACAGAAGGTATGTAGCTAATAGCTATAGCTAACTCCGCATTCGAAAAAATTTAAATGATATTTTTTATTTTTGCAGGATACAAAAATCATACATTGTATGCTGAAGCAGAAACTAGGTTCTTCAGCACCACCAACTCTAATGGCAGCAATTTAATGGATGATGACCTATACATTCACCTAGAAGAGGCCAAGATCTTTTTAACAATTGATGGCATCAAAAAATACTTCAAAGTCAATACAACCATTGAACTAGTCCAAACTACAACAGATATCAATGAAGCATCAATCTTTACACTAAATACAACACCAGAAGATCACAAAGTAGGAAATTTCTTCATACAGTACACAACCAGCGACCAGGAAAATACGTCACTAGAAAGTTTCACCACTTACGATTTAATCATGAAACTCACTGATCGAACAATAGGACCATATCACCTGGCACTATGCAAACATGGTGACAGCTGTAATGGCATATACTTTGATCTTCTTGGACATGGCTCTTCACTACCAAGATTTAACCCTCAATAAACTTTATAACTATGGTCATTCCAATGAACACAGGTACTAGAATCAAATTGAAAATGTCAGCTACTACAAATTATTGTTTTATATATTTATTCAGCATATATATATTTATTCAGCATCATTCAGTCTAGTCATGGAGTTATATTTATTTTTATAATAATAATAATTTTTAAATATTTTTTCCCAATGAAATTCAAACTAAAATAAACCACTAATCTCTTCAGTATCAGGGTCAATATCTATGTCATAGAAGCATGGACGTGTTGATAGACCAGGCATGGTGCTGATGGAACCCACTAGGGGATATATAAATCCAGCGCCAACACTTGCACGAACATCTCTAATAGGAACAACAAATCCAGAAGGCCTTCCTTTTAGTGCTGGATCATGTGAGAGAGATAAGTGAGTTTTAGCCATGCAGATAGGTAGTTTGCCAAAGCCAAGTGACTCATAGCATTCTAATTTCTGCCTGGCTTCATCCATCAATAAGATATCATCAGCCCCATAGACTTGACATGCAATGGTCTTGATTTTCTCTTCCAAGGAGAGGTCAAGATTGTAGAGAAATTGAAAATTTGTCTCAACACTACAAGCTGATTTAACTGCTTCTGCAAGTTGTACTGCTCCTTTTCCTAAAAACACACAACAAAAATGATTATAATGTACCTCTATACTGGGTAATAATCATGCAGGAGCAGATATTTTAAGGTTAATAAGAAAGCTGCACTCTTTATACTGTCAGGTGTTTTGCCTGCATCATATCATCATGCATCACATGAAAACTGCAGCTACATCCTGCATGTACTTCAACCTCATAATTATTATTTGATCAACTAAAGGTATGAACAAAAGAAGCACGTTACTCAATACCAATAACTATGTCAACATGAAGCCAGTCAGGATGCATCTACTCCGTGCCATGTTCACTCAGATGATTTATGCGAACTCAGCATTCCATGGTTCAGGCTTTAACTCACCCTCAGCAGCAAGCTTCCCAACTATGATGATTTCCCCACTCATGCCTTAATTATACACATTATTACTTACAAAGGTAGAATATAATGATATTTATTTATAAGAAGAGTGTGATACAAGGTACTATACAACTGTATATCTATGCATACTATTCATGGCTCCAAAATGAACTGATGTACCTATGGCACACATGATGAAATTGTTAAAGCACGAGCTATTCTACTTCAAACACTTAGGGAAGGCTACCAGTCCTCCTTGTGCTTCTCACTCTCGCTGTCCAAGCAATGTACTTAGTTAGCTAGTTAGTACTATCATGAGTTAATGGTTAATGCTCTCTCAAACTTATACAAATGCTACAACAAAAGGTTACCATGCAGTCTTTTCACTTCTTTCTTTTCATTCTTTCTCTCTTTCTCGGCTTGATAGTTTCATGCAGTGTAAATCAACTGGTTCAACTAGCTGATCTACACTACGCACATATAAATTACAGCTACCAGGAAAAATCTAGCCTTGCTACTCGTTATAATCATGGGTCAAAGGTGAGCTAACCAAGGCAAGTTCATGTTCACAAGCTGGAAGCATTAAAAATATTTATTGTGTGATCAAGTTTCAATGAAGCTTAGTAGCAAATTATATACCAAGTAATAATGTAATGATGTGACATTTTTGCTCTCTAGAGCTATATTCTTCTAGCCAAAGCTAAATACCATCTTCTAGTTTTCAATGAGGCCAGCTGGACACCATTTTGGTACGTATTGTGCAATTTGAACCTACAATCCTAACAAAGTTTAGAGCTTTGGCTCACTTCAAATATATCGAACCAAGCTAACTGCACTATACCTTCAATATTGCTCTTCTGAGGCTTAGTTGTAGTGCCAGGGAGCAAAAAACTCTAGCTCTGACTTGACTCTAGTTTGGAACTCTGCCCCTTGCACAGGCATGACCGGAAACCGGAAATAATATTCAAGACATGTTGCTTATTCAGCTTGTAAAATTAAAATATCAATATCATTTTTCTACTTGGTATAAAGTTTGAAAAAGAAAAAAAATGTGGCCTGTTGCTGCACCCATGTTGAAGAACTCAAATTTAATTCTGTAGGTGTACGTGTGTGATAAATGTTGTAAGTTTATGCTTAATTTTAGACCTAACAGGATAAGGGTCAAGCCAGCCATGCCAGACATATGTAATAATTACTTCATTTATACAGACTGCAGTACCCAAGCTGCTATAGTCACTGGCACTCAACTACTTCTCATATTGGATGTATGTATAGAATGCCAGAAGGTGGGTGACCTCATTTCAGGGGTGGATTTGTATTATGATGCATATATTATTGGGACTTTTTAAAGTGTCCTGAATACAGGGGTGGCGGGTCCTGATTTGAGGGAGTTCACTGTATTAACTAGCTAGCTAAAACAGAATGGTAGGGTCGTACCCAGACCATATTTTCGAAAGGGGGAGAAAGGTCTAGATCTTGTACATGTCATTTGCGCATGCACCAGACCTTCCCGGAATTCCGGGTCATTATATCATTTGTGTACAGCCTAGGCTAGTACATAATGGAATGGGTGTGGCTTATCAATGTAGAGACTAGGCTTCCATTTGATTCCGGGAATCCTTCCATATTCAGGAGCATAAAAAGAAGGCTTTCAGAAAAGTAAACTCAGCCACATCATGACTATATTAAACAGGCGGGATCCTTTGTGGTCGTCATAGCTAGATGGTCTCTGATACTCTAAAATGGCAAGAAACAGCAGCAACAAAACAATAGAAGTATCAGCTAGCTAGCTAGCTTATTATCGATCAGTCAATCTAGCTGCGCAGCTGGGGTTTTGTGCAAAGAAACACTAGAATGTGAGTTTTTTTAAAAAGAGAGGTTTGATGGTGGAGAGAAAATGCCTTATAGTGAACATAAATTTACATTAAATATTTGTAGTCACCTTCCACTACACAAACACTGGTTGTAACCAAGAAAATTATAAACACAAATTATTATCACTTGAAAATTTCCCTTACAATTTGCATATATAATCGAGCAAGACAGTATAATGCAAGCAACACTTGACCTGAATCTGCTATCACTGAAATCTCAATACATGTTCATAATTATTTCGAATAGAAACTATAAGAGCCAGCATCACCACAACTAAAAGAGATGCCTATCGCAATCCAATCAATGTAGTCAGAATAGACAGACAGACAGACAGACAAAGAGACAGACAAGGCAGGCAGACAGAGAAATGACTCTTTAACCTTCAGGTCCATGCACTGAGGGTTAATAACTGGTCACTCGTCATTGGAAATGATCAAACTAATTGAATATGGGAAGTAGAACTTTTGGATTACAAAATACACTCGTCCAACACAGGATGAATAAGGTAAAACATGAAAGAAGAGGAGGCTACTCCACAAAAGATGACTCAAAATGAGTCAATATTAATATACACTGAAGCCTAAGTATGTTAACTTCCAATGGAACAATACTATTTGTACTTCCTTCATGATGGGGGTGCAAGAATGCTTTAGATGAAATCATGATATCCTTTAACCACTGGGCACCATGCTGGTCACCACTATCACTTAAAATGCTCCAGGTGGACCAGCTAAAACACCATTTAATCTCAAGGATTCATTTAAGGGTCAATTTGCAACCAAAAGACAGGAAAGATAAATATTACATATATATACACATACAGCAGCTATATTATTGTTTAGATTTGTTGCCTTTATCTGATTCATAGTGGAGTTGCAATATTTCAGCTCATTGGGCATTTTAAGAAATCAATGTGATTTGCCTACATGATTCCTGCTCATATATACAAAATCTGAGTCACTCTCAACTGTTAGGATATTTGCATACATGATTATACTAGCACTGTACCTCCTTGACTCCAGTGATTACAGATGATAGCATCAAATGCACCTGCTTGCCTGCTTAGCCTCTGGACAAGTTCACACTCCTTGTCAGAGTCAGTAGCAAATGAATTAATAGCCACCACTACAGGAATACCAAACAGCTTGATATTCTCAATGTGTTTTTGGAGATTCACAAAACCAGCTTCCACCAAAGGAAGATTTTCCTGCAAGCAGAAGTTTAAAGTAAACATCCTACACAAAATGAATGGATGTAAAAAAAACAACAACAGCAAATATGGTAGTCGATGGGAATCCGTAGAAAATCACTAGACAAAACAAAAGTTTTCATGGCCTCCTTATATTTATGACGTATTGCACATGCATACCAAGTAGCTATTACACTTAACGTTTTAGGGCAAGATACACATACAAAGTGGTATGCTATTAAGTATTAGCTTTCAGTGTGAGAGCCTAAAATAACGGAAACCTTAATAAACACATCAGTGTTTATAAACAGATTCTCTCATACATCATAATTATATAGAAGTGTTACTACACCAGCTGGCTCGTGCTCAGTTATTGGGATTCCCCATGCTGTATGAAACTGAACATACTTGGAGGGAGTTTCCCCATGCTACATAAGGCTTTGATTTCCTGACTACATTCTTGTCTACCGTTTTGTATCCCCAATATAGAAGAGATGCCATGCAGTAAGTACCAAAATCATTAAAGTTCATTTCGAAAACTACCAAAGTGAAACTGATATATTGTTATTTTGGATGTGATAACACAGCCAGAGGTTAAGTGTCACTGGCCAGTATTTGATTCCTTCCTTATGGAGTCAAACGTTGGGTATGAGTGGGTTGAGATTTGTCCACCCTGGTGATCCAGACATCAGACCCCGTCACACAGTATGTGAGTCAGTGGGGAAAAGTTGGCAGGCGAGATGTATCCCATCGGGATAGAGATAGCTAATTAACACTGCTCTATGGACATACTATAATCATCTCTGCTTCTAGATGGTGTATACATTGCTGAGTGCTCCTTGGCTTCCTGTTTTCGTGCTGCCACATCCTTGGCTTTCCTTAATTAATAGTCAGGGTTTTATACAGGATTTTTTTCGTAGAGGGGGAAATGACTGTGTGGCCATTAGGCTACAGCGAGGGTGTGGGATGGGGCACATGCAGAGCGCAAAAGAAAATTCTACTTGTTTTTGGAGGACTCATTGTTGCTACCATGAGTATCAGCAAATGCCAATGTTGCAGTTTATTTTTTTAACATGATTCTTTGGGGGGGGGGGGGGGGGGGGGGGAGGGGGGAATTTTTCTTGGATGGGGAAATCCCAGGTTTCCCACCCCCCCATGAAACCCTGATAGTATTAGCATAGCTTGAGCAGGGGAATTTGACATCCTGCCAAATAGAAAGTGGAACTAAGACTTTAGGAAGCCATTCTATAGTTACAATATGCTGTAGGACCCCATGACTGCATGTGATAACTATATAATAATGAACACTGAGGCCAAGGGATCTAGAAACCTGAAGGCCCTGGGCTGTCGTGTCAGCCCAAGCATAGCGAGGACTATGGGCCTGAAGATTTCTAAATGCTGTAGATCCTGTTGGTCAAGGTGTCTAACTGATTTAGAACATATACTATTTCCAAGCAGCTGAGTGAGGGTACCAAGCTTAGCAGCTCTGTGCCCTGAGAGGGAAGGCTGCTAAGCTTGAGGCCACTATGGCCCTCTAACTGACCAATCAGATTGTTTTATTCAGCAGTTATGTTTTGATTTTGTCATTGTTGTTTCAGCAAGCAGGCTATTATGTAGATAGACAACTGCAATTTTCTACTGTTTCTCATGGGTCTATTTCTTCAGCCCCAGGACCAGTAAAACTCGTGTTTTGCAGTGTTTTTGTCGAAAGTTTCATATCACACGATTACTTCACTCAATAGAACATGTGGTAAAAGCTGTAGAAATGTGGATGTTGCATGATTTATGTAGTAGCGTGGCTGTGAATGTGGCAATACTCATTACAGTATAAATCTATACTGACTGGTGGTTCAAAGGTCAATTGCTACATATGCACATGTGTTACTCATTGCATGGCAACATGTAACGATGTAGGCCAGAGCAAGGAAGGGCAAAGCAGCTCAATACACCCAAGTGCTCGAGCTTCTAGCCAGGGTTATTTCAAGGGGGCAAGGGGGGGCGTCTGAACGATGGCTTGCCCCCCCTAGGATTTTAGCTAGCTTTCGTAGAATTCCACATACATGTACTGGTTTGTAGTTGCCCCTCTTCAAATTTTTTCACTAGGCATTTGACCCCCCCCTCGAGGAAAATCCTGAATTAAACCCTGCTAGCTATGGGCTTGAGTCAACGATGAACTAGGTTTGACACTCTAAAAGTCCAACAAAGAGGAGAGAGAGACCAAGAAGTACAGTTCAAAGGTCAGTTGCTACGTAGAAAGCAACATGCAAGGCACCAAAAACTGCAACTAGGCCATGCAAAACAAGGTGCTAGAGACTAGGCTGGCAAAGAGAGCAACAAGCAAGGAAGCAGTGAGCCCAGACAACAAGAAGCAAGGTGCCAGAGACTAGCCCCACTGGGAAAAAGAGCACAGCTTAGGCTTAGCTAGAAGAAACAACTCAATAGCATGCAATTTCAAATGTTGCCACAGATTATCTGCGGGTGCAGGCCAGTACACTTTGAATAAGACTATCCATACCTGTGTATATGCAGCATCTAATGGTTGACCAGATGTGACAGTAGGTCCCCCACCATGCATCTTCAAGGAGCGAATAGTGGCCACCAAAACAGCACAATTAGGAACTAGTCCTGCATAAGGAAAGATCACCTACATGTCAGCTTATTCATCATACTTAAACTTATGTAGTTGAGGTTAAGCAAAGATTTGTATTATGATCCACACCTGCTGCTTAAATGGTATCTTTATCCTTCTCCCCCCCCCCCCCCCCCCCCCCCCCCCCCGTTAAAAATTTGTGGATAAGGCTAAGGTATGCATATGGCTGCCACCACAGAATACATGATGATACAACTCAGGAATTTTATTTCAATTAATGAGTAGAGTAATGATGAAATCTACTTGTTCTGGCTGGTTACCATTGGGATATAGAAAATGAAAGGGTTCTGTGTGTTCTTTACTTAGGTTTCATAAAAATACCAAGTCCTATGAATACTTAACCATTTAGGTCAGTAGTTTTGAAGTCATACATACGTAACCTCATGAAAGGTCAGACCACAGCTAAATTATTATGGAATCTTACCACTGTATCTGCACTTAATATTGAAGAATTTCTCCATACCAATATCTGCACCGAACCCTGCCTCAGTTATTACGAAACCTTCAGGTCCCACAAGCTTCAGGGCTATCTTGTCAGCAAGGATGGAGGAGTTTCCGTGAGCAATATTGGCAAAAGGACCAGCATGAACAAATACAGGAGTTCCCTCTGCAGACATTAAATAATACAGATGCTATGTTAATGGCAGACATGAGGCATAGCCTGTGGGGCTTCAGGTTCCAAAAATCATGTACACATTAAATTTAGCAACTATTGATTGTCAAAGAAACTATTTCTCATGGTATTTAATACTATCTGGTAAGGATATAGCCACTCCTGAACAGTCACCCTCATGGTGATGTAGACTGGTCATACCTCATAGACTAAAGTAACTGGAATAGGCACTTGTTGTATTTTAAAATGGGCAATATGTGTTGCATAGCAACTGAAAGGAAATAAATTTTATAATAGATGAATAAGAAACTTAATTCACTGATCAAAAATTTTCTTATCATCTGTGCATTGAATTTAGCAATTTATTAATCATCCACATTTTACAATGAACTTACGTCCCTCTAGTTTATTCTCCTTTTAGAAATGTAAAGAAGGGACACACTATTCATTACTGAGAATGTCGAAGTTCACCTAATAGAGGCTTATTGGTGTTAGTGTATTATAACTACTAACAGTACAACGGCTCAGGAAATAGCAATTTCTGATTTGTATCAATGGTATGTGACATATAATTTTTTTAAAGGCATTTTGTTCTGCTGGCCTCACTAAACTATCAGTGTAGAGAAGATGGCATATAATCTGAGATGGGAAGAATGAAGCTCTTGAGTGCATGTAAGAGCAGAAACATTTATTTATTTACATAATTTTCTTCTTGATATGTAATTTTTTGGCTTGCTACATACATGGAACATTAGTTGATATACGTAACACAAAGCATAGCTGCATTATTAATCAAACCTACCCAATGTCTGCATGACATTGGGTTTGATTGCATCTCTCATCAACACAGCCAGAGCTCCTGTGACTCCAAGGTCATCAGCTGTGATAGGTTCTCCTTTGAAGCTATTTCCAATTACGATACGGCCAAGTCTTTCCTTCATATCTGCCAGACTAGTTGTCAAGGCCAATATGGCCATGATTTCACTTCCAACTGAAATATCAAACTGCGTCTATAACAAGAATGAAACAATTTATGAATTTCCAGTTCTTATCATACAGCCATCCGTGAGGTAAAGGCATATCAGAATCAATACCTTTAAAGGTTCATCTCAATTTTCATGTTATACTCTATCTACACACACACTAGAAATTCAAATGGAGCATAAAAAAGCTTTCTTCCCACTCACAGGTAAGGACAAAACACTTGTATAATTCCACCATGATCAAGCACATGACAGCTTGCTGGACATGTTTGTTTATAGTATCATGAAAATACACACACAGGAAAGAAGTACGTAGGTTGTTAACGAAAACAACCACCCTACAAGTTAAATATACTCCATAAGCAAAGACATCATCCCTGACTGAATATGGGATGATCCAATCTTTCAGTGCCTATAGCATAATTCATTATATGTAGTTTCATACATATCTTGGCTGTCACTATATATGCCTGAAACCATGACAAAGACAAAATCCTAACAGTCACCAATTTGAAGCAGTGAAGCAGTGATCTACAGACTACAGAGCACTATCCACCCACTATTTACTTAGTGTTATGCTTGCAGGCCTGATCTTAAAGTAATGTCAGGTTTTCAGACAGCTAAAGATGGCCAAATCTAAAATTTACATCAACCAGTGATACCCATCAACCAGTAATACCCAGTAGTGTGTATGTCCCCAAATAGTGTGTGACCCCAACTGCAACCTACAATAGTCAAGTGGATCTTGCAAGCCTCTTGCTACATTGCATTATGTTTGGTTACGACACCAGAAGACAGGCTTCCTAGGCTAATAAGATGAAAGCATTCTGCTACCACTTCTTTGCAACTGCTTATGAAATGATATGTAACCATGTTTTATATTCTAAACTTAAACTTCCTCTTTATCTTGCTTCTGTATGTCTAAATCAAATTATCATATAAAACAAACAATCACAAACAACCACTGGTGTTTACTGTTTACCTTTCACCATAGCTAATTTGATTGAAATTTGAAATTTGAAATTTGATTGAAATTTGAAACTGTGATGTATCTCCAGCAAAAAAAGTATAACACTTGAGAAAGGCAAGGAAGTTCTTGCACAATCTCCTGGTGTATTATTTATCACTTTGTAATTACCAATACACTATGTATGGAACTGAAACTATAGGATAGCCTAAACATAAGGGTACATCATGCTTTGCTTGCCATAATTAATTTCCTGGATGCAACACTACCGTACACATTTCACCTTCATGCTTTGGAGTAAATGTAACAAATGTAGGGCTGCCTTTTGAACTGGAGAAAATATCTTGCATACTGATATTGTAGCAACACCATCAACTGCTTATACCTATGTATGCATGTAGCTCAACTAGTTAAAAGCAGCTGCTGTCAAATCCTATTATTCAATTTGTACAATAGTACTTTCTAAGTCAAATGGCCCATTGGAGTTGTTTCTCTTATAACACTGGAATATTTCTCTTGTACTAGCAACTCAGAATACCTTCAGTGTGTCTAGGACTTGAATATGAAGAGTGGAAGACAAAAATCACCATTTTCATCCGGTCGTTCATCTTTCACAAAAATTGTTTATTTAATTAAATGCCATAATTCCTAACATGGACATTATTCAGAAATGATTACACTACTGACTTTTATCTTCAACTTGACATCATCAAATTGCATGTTGCTGCAAACTATACCATGTAAAGGCCTTATATTACTGTTATTGTAAACTTAATTTAGATACAAGCTCCATCAGCATTTGTCCTTCTATTTGGATACAATATCTCCACTGATAGAACAAACTTTAACAGGATATCAGGGGGGAGCATCATCTATGACTCTGTACTCTAATGTCAGCTCCCATCTCCTCATCAAAAACCTCAACAAGAACAGTCACAGAACACTCAAAGGGAAATGAAGTAGAGGGGTTTATTAAAATTAGAAGGGAAGGTAACCTTACTCCATACATATACACACACAAATCATATAGCTGCTGCTGAGTGGTCACGTGCACCTCGTCAAGCCAGGATGCCTATGCACTAAGCAAGCACTATGAGCGCGCGCTGGACTAGGAACTCACAGGAGGACTGATTATCCCCAAATGGTGTGGGCACCCAAAGTCCCACCTGGACCACAACTGATATTGGAGATATAGCAGTTTGATTTGCAACCCTGGAAATTCCAGGTACCCATTTCCAGCTGGGTGGACTGGTGGCATGGTGTTAGATCACTGTTACTGTATAGTGCGATATTTTCGTGGGTAAAGATTTCGTGGTTTTGAAAAAAATAATAAGGGAATTTATATGAATATTTGCAAAACCATGAAAATTTTGACCCACGAAATTTTCTCGCTATGTGGTATTCACTAGCAAATTAAAATTAATGCTAGTGAAATACACATTAATTTTTACTGATGTACGTACAGCATAATAATTCCACTCATTGATTACCTCTCTGGTGTGCCCCTTCTCTGTAGGAGACTGTCCCACAGTGATGCGGCGAAGGTACCGGTCATTGGTATCAATCACCCTGTTCCAAGTAATGGTGGAGGGATCGATATCCAGGCGACTAAAGCGGGAAATTTCTGCCTTGGTCAAATCCATCGGATTACTTCAGATAATAACAAGGAAATAGCAAAGATTATTATACATTCAGAGTGCTGCTTTCAAATCAAAAACCAGTTCAGAAGAGTTTCCTCATAAACACACAGTGAAAGTATAACTACGATGCTTATTAAAATACCACACATCAAAAGTCAGCATTTAACTGAATATAGCCTATCGATCACTTGACAATTGCAATAAACAATAACCATAACTGTAAATTTCCTTCATCAGGGTTCTTTCCAGGAAAGTCTTTATTCTTACCATAGTTATAATCACTACTCCATGCTAATTAACTGGTGGCCTGTATCTAGTCATCACGAATGAAACAAAAATTTCATTGGGAACCCCTCCCCTTCATATAGTAATCAGAGACTTGCCCCTATGTCTTTGATAAATCCTGGGAGAACCCCCGACTATAAGTCATGGGAAGCATCTCTGTAAGCACATCACGAGTGTAACATGTTGGCAATACAGTGATTTATTTTCTACTAAGCAGCCAATTTATCTGCATACCAACCCAGTGGTCACATGACATAATTATGATGTAAGCTGGATGAAGAGGGTAACTATAAATAACTGGAGTTTGTCATGTGTGTTTGGGGAAGCAGGGTAACATAAGGATATTGTGTATTTTATGTTCCTTATTCTCAGGAAATTTAGGAGTGAGTTGAATAATAGTCTGCTAGTTCAAACCACATGGAACTGGATGCATGGAGCTTCCGACTATGCTGTATTACTTACGTTTTCTCTATCCCTAACTTCTTCAATCTTCGTAACTGAATGGCTGAAAATACCCGCTTCCCATTCTTAGAGGGAACTAACCGATTATAGAGGGCCTGTTTGGAGCAGATAGACATTATTACTGATAATAGTCGCAAACTAGTTTACAAAGGGTCATCAAACCTTATCAGTCTGTGTCTTCTCATGGAATATCCTGGTGTCAATCTGAGCAGCAAGGAGGTTATTGGAAGCAGTGATGGCATGAATGTCACCCGTTAAATGAAGGTTAAATTCTTCCATAGGAATAACTTGTGAGTAACCACCTCCTGCAGCCCCCCCTACAAACACAAAGCTGAGGATAGTTTTATGCAGTCAAGTAGTTACAATCCATCCCAAGATCTAGGTAATATGATCTAGGTAATATTTACACATAATTTCATGAAGTGTTATATACTCATTGTGATATGACTCGTATTCAATGGCTACATGATTGTATATAATTATGCAAAGAAGTCAATTGTGGAAGGATGGAGTTTCCACATTTGATTTCTTGATCTCTCTTTTTTCATTACTTGTACATAAAAATAACAACAAGAAGTGGACTGCTGGAGTCACTTTAGAAGAGTTTGTCTGGAGGGTAGGGTTATGTAATAGTTCCTCAAGCCGTACTAGGGTTTTTGTATATAGCTAACACTCTATATACACGACACCTATGAATATCAACTTGCTGAGAGATCAAGACATGGCCTTATGTCCATATGTATACGTACTTCAAGTTACATACCCGAACATGCACAACACTTCATGAGTACGTATGTCAGAAGAGTTGTCTCAGATATATCTATGATCAACTACAAGAACCACTTGTAGTTCTATGCACCTGAATAACTAATCCAGGTTTTGAGATGCGACAAAGCACAACATGCCATGCCTTCCAGGGAGACCTTTTAAGGGAATGAGAGTTTCCTGTTCACTATATATAGTGTATCAGAGTCACTGGAACACACTGTACTGTACTTAGAATTCTACTCAGTGCCACTTGCAAGTACATTTTTATTGTACTGGAAATTAAAGTATACCGTAATCGTATAAATTTTCGGAGGTTTAAAATTTCGTGATTTCCGGAGCTGTTCCTATAATAAAAAATTTCCGCAGGTCTAATTTTCGTAGCAAGCACATGGAAAATAATGCATGCGCATAATAGCTATATCATTGCCTGCTGCTGGGGCCGAGTGATGATGGCTATATTCGTGGCTACTACAGAGAAATCTAGATAGTCCCCCCAAAAGAAGGCTAGGCTGGCGACGCCAGACTAAAATCTAGACTGCTACGGAAGGCGAGACGCTTCGTTGTAGAAGAGAGACAGGTAACGGCCATGATCCCGGTAATGAAGCATGATACTTCCGTCTCACGGACTATCTGCTCCAGGTTTTTTTCTAGCTGCTATCGATATCGCATCGCACACGCATGCGCATCGTCGTCATAGTACTAAGACTTCGTTTATTATTTTCGAGGATTCTGATCGACTACGAAAAAAAAGAAAATAAAACCCCATCGAAAATTTATACGATTACGGTATTCTTCTGTTATAATTGCCAGGCCTATAAACACAGACATCTGAGGGCAAATAAAGGCATTCTTGAGAAACAAGGTTTCTTGTATAAATTCAAGTTGTAGTGGGGCTTCAAGAATTCCTTTAAAGTTATGCCATCAGTAACAACAATACACTTATACGCCAAAACAGTGTAAATCCTTTAAAAATACGGTTAATTACATTTCTAAGAATGACACACAAGGCTTTTGAAACAATCAAGTTATTGACATAAATAGTCTATATTCAGTAAGTGTGCTAAGTGGTATGACTGCAGATTTGAGAGGGCTAAATAGTCATGCTCTATCCCAGTATTTACCAACCCATAGAATGGAAGATTTTAGAGAGTTTGGGGCGAGCACAGGAAGCCTTACACTAGGGAGGGAATCAAATGAGAGCTTTCTACTATTATATTTTGTACGTATGTATATACATTCTAACAATGTAGTTCATTTCCGTGATAATCTTCAGTAAACTGAGCATGTGTGATGCTTGCATTTCCCTAGTAGTATAATGAAATTAAGTATTAAAACTAGTAGTAAGAATATGTGATGAAGTTGGATGCGTGGATCAACATATCATATAGTGATACTACCCAGATTTAAGATCTTCCTTGCATAAACAATTTAGAGGTCTTTCTGTCTCAGTACTGGAGTATATTGCCTGATATATTGCAGTATGTATGTCTTTGAGTTCAATGTCCAAACATGCATAAAAATTGCTTATAGCTATAGGGGGAAAAACGAAGGCTTAAAACTTAGCTTTTCAAAGGTAGTCCAAAATGTGTGAAATTATTATACACCATCAACTAGCTACACTAGTTTTCTACTGAGTGATCTTTTGTCACACAAAGCCAATCCCAGCCCTAAGCCAAATCAATGGCCAAAATCCATTCAAGCATGCAGATCCTTTACCAGTTGGGGCTGATTGAGTCCCAGTCAAGAAAAGTGAACCAAAACAAATAGCTAATAGCAATGGATGCTATAGTTATCTCAAGCCTTATTCATAATCACCTTCCATTAGATTGCAAGTAAGCTGGAACTAGGAAATCATAAACGCCCCCATTAATAACCAGCTAATACAGTAAACTCCGGTATATTTGAACAATAGAGAAGGTGTGTGGGTACCAAGATGTAGTGGACTAATCAGAGAGATATTAACTGTGAGCAGTGAAAAAAGTAAAATAGCGCTTTGTATAATCGGTGCTAGCCATGCTTATTGTACCATGTCTACAGAACCTCCCACCACTTCCACTGGGGACATATAATTGGGCAAGCAAAGAGAGCCCACACATGCCATATCACATTATAGCCATGGTGAGACAATACCCAATGCTAACTATTTCATCAAACCTTTGATTCCAAAAGTAGGTCCTTGGGATGGCTGGCGAACACATGCAAAAACATTCTCTTTCAAGTGAGCACCCAGAGCTTGAGTGAGACCAATAGTGGTAGTGCTTTTCCCTTCACCTAGAGGAGTGGGAGTTACCCCTGTCACCACCACATACCTGCAAATAAGGTGGACAATAAACTTGGCAAAATGGTGGAGAAGAGGCTGTGATGTTACAGAGACAGAGAACACTCTATTGCTAAGGATACAATGATTATTAAATTGAGGTGATGAAATTATTGGAAAGATGATGAAATTGACTGTCTGTATTGATACTGCCATGTCCTTGCAGTACATACACTATTATAAGTAAGGCAAGTTTACATCTGTTGCAAGCATTCTTCAATCAGAAATTTGATCTGATTTGTAATGGTTATCAACAAGATTGCATGGATAATAATATCACATGATCACATGATGTTCATACACACCTACTGTCTCTCTACTAGAATGTGATGTTTATTGGATGTGACTATGCATATGGGAGGAGTTAGAAGTGTACTGCTAGTTTTGGGTAGCTAGAAATAATGGAGTCACATACTTGCCATTAGGACTGTCATGAAGCCTCTCAAGGACAGACAGGGAAACCTTGGCTTTACACACACCATACTGCTCAACCTACAATGTAAAGTAGATGGGTAAGTGGTGGTAGCTGACAAGTGAATTTGCAAACACTTGCAGGATTAGTACTAGCCTCGTACCCAGGCCCGCTTTTTTCGCAGGGCGGTGAAAAAGCGAAGGGCCTGGTATAAGTTGCATGCGCATGCGCTTAATTAGACACGAAATAATACATAAAATTTCATGTATGATGAATGATGTAATCATAAAAACGTATTTAGCACGCGCGCATTCAATCAGCTTAAAGCTAGCTAGCTAGATCTGGCTCCAGACCTTATCCACATCAGTGAAATAAACTAAGACAAGACAAGAACAGCACTATCCCTCTCAAGTCAAGCTTATGGTCAAAGATAAAAGGTAAGACATGATACTTTGATAGCAGCAACTCTTATCGTCTAACCAGTTGGTAGCAACACAAACATCTTTCATAAACAGCTTGCACAGAACGCTTCTGGGAGTGAGGTGAGTTGAATCTAGTGCAGAACACAGTCTCTATCTAGAGCTGCTGACTCAGCTCTCAAAATTACGATGATGTAATGTTTATTACAATTCGTGTAACGGACATGCCCAATAGCATAGCGAATCCCCTTAATTGGGGGGATGGAGCGCATGCAACTTATACTTCACTTTTCCACCGCCCTGCGAAAAAAGCAGGCCTGGGTACGAGGCTAGATTAGTACATACAATATACCTCATGGGGGAGGAGTCCTATCTCCTGAGCAAGTTCCCCAATGTGTTTAGGAGTCTGACTGCGTGCCACTTCAATATCAGAAGGTACTGGACTTAGTGGAGATATAGGAAGGCATCGCAACTTCCACACACTGGAGGCCATCTAGATAAATGAGTCATTTAGCAGATGATCAAGAAATAACTTCTGGTCACTGGTCATTTTCCCTTACTAGGGTAGTGCTTATGACCTATCAAATAGGATTTCTTATTTTCCAGCTCTATAAAGAGGAACTCTCTACACCACTTATGCCTTCTCCATGGAAGAAGTAGATGCATGATCTATACTGAATTGTGGCATATTGATTGACCTACAATTAGTGATCTTAACTTGTTGGTACCTTTAAACCCTATAGAACACTCACTTCACTCGAGATATAACATGAACATATCTTGCTTGGCCTTATAGTGTAGTATGTTGACAGTTATAAGAAAGATGTGAATAGATAAATATACACCTCACCATTTATTCAATGGTTAAGTCAATCATGCAACAGCAGGAGTTAGTAAACCAGCACAATGATAGGATTGAAAAATAAATGGATTATGTTACTCAATCTGAGAAACTTTAGCTATGAATAGCTGCTATTGACCACAAGAGGACAATTCATAAAACCCCAAGTTTCCCAAATTCTAGTCAGTTGAGTCAACAAGTATCATATGACTGTTGCAGAAAGACGTTCAAATAAATACCCCTACTTTCCCAAACTATAATCAGTTTGAGATAATATTTTGCTTCATAATAAGAAGATGACTGCTGTGGAAAAGACCTTCAAGTATCACAAGGTGCAAGTGTTCAAAGGAGAAGAAAATTCTCTTGGAGCAGGATCATATGGCACTGTCTACAAGGGGAAATGTGATGATTTGCCATGTGCCGCTAAGATTCTCCACCCTACTCTATTCAACACTAATGACACTGGAAGTGACATACTTCAAAGAAGATTTCAACTAGAATGTTTACTTTTGAGTGAAATAAAACACCCTAACATTGTCCAGTACTTGGGGACGTACAAAGATCCTGACTCTGGCTCGATGGTCCTACTCATGGAGCTACTTGATGAAAATTTGACAAGGTTTCTGGATCGATCTGTTCGTCACTTGCAATACAGTGTTCAGGTGGATATTTGCCATGATATAGCCCTTGCCGTTGCATACCTGCACTCCAACAATCTCATCCATAGAGATCTCTCCAGCAATAATGTCTTAATGATAGCAGGCAGAAGAGCGAAGGTCACTGACTTTGGAATGTCGAAATTAAACCCTACTGTTTCTAGTAAGTCTTCTCAGACATACTGTCCTGGAACTGAGGTCTACATGCCACCAGAAGCTCTGAAAGATCCCCCATCTTATTGCAGTAAAATTGATTGTTTCTCTCTAGGTCCTCTTATGCTCCAAGTTTTAACACATCTGTTCCCAAAACCAGGTCCTCGCACTAAAGAAATACCCTTTCCAAACTCACCTACTGGGACAATTGAAATGCCTGTCTTGGAAACAGAACGACGAAACACACACATTGAATTGGTAGATACGAAAAATCCATTGTTGGCTATTTCCATTAGCTGTCTCCACCATAATCCTCAGCAACGGCCATCCGCACAATGCATTTGTAATCACCTGGAAGTACTCAAAAAGGAAAATATGTACATATTGAATAAAAGCAAGTTTGAGGAGTGCCAGACGAATGCAGTTATTATTTCAAAATTAAATGCAGTGAACATAGCAAAAGAAAGAGAACTATTAGAATCTTTACAGAAACAAGGAGAAAGGATGCATTTGCTAGAAACAGAAAAGAAAGTTTTATCCCAAGATCTTATCACTGCAGAGACGGAGATAAAACAGTTGACTTCCCAAATTGAAGAAAAAGAAGAAAAAATAAAAGACATGAAGAAACAGGTACAAGAAAGTATGGAATCTGTCACCGATTTACAGCACACAGTAGAGCAGCAGAAAGCACAAATAAAAGAATATCAGCGACAACTAAGACATCCAGAGCTTGAAAAATATGAGGACCTTCAAGTCAATGCAAGAAAGCCAGATAAGAAGGAAACCAAGCAGTCAAGCACTTCGATTCAATTCAAGTGGACACAAAAAGCAAACATACCAATAAAGATAGTGGCATGTTCTTACACTGAGAAAGACGATATAGCATATATCCTAGACAGCAGATCACCAAAAGTATTCACATACAACAAACGAAGTAGAGAATGGTCATCAGGAATACCTGACTGTCCATTCCATGCAACCAGTTTAGTGTGTGTGAATAACATGCCAACTGCTATCGGTGGACTTGAAGATAAGAAATGCACAAGCAAATTACTCAGTTTAGTTGGAGATGGGGCAACAAGAAGGTGGATTAGATATTTCCCTCCAATGTTGACCAAACGTAGTCAACCTGTTGCAACCTGCTGGCTCAACAAACTTGTAGTTGCAGGTGGGAGCAACCAGCAAGGTAGCCCATCAGAGGCAGTGGAGATAATGGATACAAAAACCAAGCAATGGTTCACCACCAAGCCGCTGCCCTTTCCCATCCTTCGAGGTGCAGCTGTCATCAACAGAGAAACAATCTACATAGCATGTTATCAAGGAGAGAAGTCACAATTAAACAAGATAGTAATGGCCTGTCGATTCAGTGAACTGGCTGATGAATCAGACTTGCTGTGGTACACCATTGCAGACATGCCAGCATATAACTCTGCATTAGCATCCGTACACGGCCATCTACTGGGCATCGGAGGGTCCATTGCAGGAAAGCGGAAAGAGATTTACTCCTACAATGTGAAAAAGGATCGGTGGGACACAGTGACTAATATGTCAATAGCTCGCTCTTCATCCACAGTAATTTTTTCAGACAAGAACGAGATGCTGGTGTTAGGAGGATCAGCTGACAATGGACCCACAGATCAAGTTGAAATAGCAAAAATCATCAAGTACTGACATTATCATGCTGTAATAAACTTTGTAGGCTTATATTTCTAACTCTCAGCCCATGCACAAGAGTTATAGTACTCAGTTAGTGTGTGTATGTGTGTGTATCTGTTACATTGACTACCACAGCCATCAATTTCAGCCCTAACGATACTCCAGTGTTTAAATTGAGCTGATTTTGGGATAAATTTATTATCAAGCTATAATCCATACAATCTACTATTGTATGTGTATTGACCATTACCCACTATCTACAGGTGAGCTCTGTGTCTATGATGTAGACCTAGTGCATGTATCTATGTGCATGTTGCATTAACATGTCTTACCTGTACATACAACCATTAGGCCATCTCCAAGCAATATTTTTACATGCACATGCAGACTGCTGGGGATTCAAAATAAGAATGTATATACAACTAAACTGACAGACACTGCTCACTCAGAGAGAGTACAAGAGCAGAGAGTACAAAACTAATTGAAAATAGCAAGAGCAGAAGGTACAAAGCTTCTGAAACGGCAGCAAGAAAACCTACCTTGAACTGTGGCTACAAAGTAAGCCAGTTGACGGTTGTTTGAGAAAGCAGTGAGAAAGCCATTAAAGCCATTGAGTAGCAAGTTCAGAGGCTGGCTAGCTACTTGTTATTGACAGAATCATTGATAGAGTCAAATCTTTAGCCTTCTGTATAACTTTTGTAGCATCAGCCCGCATGGGCAGAGGGTTATAGTAATGCACAGCATACTGGAGCCATTATGAGCAATTGAATACTTGGAATTGTCTAGACACTACTATGCAGCTTTAAAATTGAGTGGATTTTGGATAAAAGCTTTATTCTGGAAAGAAGGCAAGCTTTCCAGTAATACTATATAGCCTATACTCCATATAATGCACACTCTAGACTGCCGACCATTACCTACTCTTTCTGAAATGTTTTTGGCTGTGTGAGGCTACAAGGTGAGCTGATCTGCATCTGTTTAGTGGTGTAGAGCAACAGCATAATTTGCTGGAGTGTCTTTTCTTTAGTGATAAGTCTACAAAGGTGTTGCTCATGCCATTAGCTACCTCAGGCATGTGGACTCCGTAGTAGAAACATGCTAGTACCTCCTGCTCATCAGTTACCTGCTAATAATTTAAGCATTTCAGTGTGCACTGAGGGTTAGCACTTCAATGCTTTTCATTCATCATAGTGGGAAGTGATGATGTTAAAAAACTATATTTGACTAATGAGTGAATACCCAAAGGAATAAAGTATTTGACTGTGCTAATTAGGTGGAAAAGATGTTCCTTTAGGAAGACAAACAGAACAAATTGACCATCATGAGCAGAAAGAGTAAGAAAAAGGTAGAAGAGAGCGGAAAGGAGGAGGAGAAGGAACACCAAGAAGAGGAAACACAACAAAACACCAAGTTCTGCCTTTTTACTACATTACCCAGCTAGTTATGAGTGCTCACTTCTCTCCTGTTGTTTAAGCAATCTTTTCTCAATCCTATTACAACTAAATTTGTCATTCTACATCCATTTATAAAAATTAGAGCATAGTGATGTACTTGATGAAGATGCAGTTGAAAAGACCCATACCGATACCTATACCTTAGCTGAAGCATGAAGGTGACAAAATCAGGATCATGAAGTGGTACCTGCTTAAAAGTGTTATTCTGATTTGGGACAGTTGCCATGAGTAAATGCAGGATTTCTTTCCTATGAATAATGCATGAATTTGAGCTTGGTGCTGAATCATAACAAAATTTTCCACTTATAACCTTAAGGTAATAATTCATGAGTTAATAAGGACTGGCTATGACATGCTACAATTGAAAACTACAGTTCCATACTGACTACCACTTCCTACTCTACAATGGCAAACCATATACCCGAGAACACTACCATTGCAGAGAAACTCAACTGCCATGCCTCAATCGATTTTTGGAATCAATTTTCTCAAAAGCCTTGTGTTGACAGTTTCATGTGCTTATTTAAGTTGTATAAACCAAGATCCAGGGGCAAAATTTTGGCTGGTAAAGGTAACACTCAGGAGTTTTGATCAAAATCCCTGCCCACTAGTTCATATAATAAGAATAAGTACAAAATATGGTCAGCACACTGATGCTGCTCAAAAAAAAAGATGCAAAAATGGCTGTTTAGCGGTCGAGTTCTCTGCAACAATAGTGTTCTTGAGTGTTGGGCTTGCCCTCAGTTGTAGAGTAGGAAGTGATAGTCAGTATGGTAGTTTCAACTGTAGCATCTCATAACCAGTGCAACTACTTGCCTCATTAACTCATGAATTATTCATGAGAATCCACTAATATTAAGACACAATTATTTACACTTCCCCCATCTGTGTCGAAGGTGTGCTGTGCTCATCTACCACACAAATGATTCAGTAATACAAGATGCTGTCGAGAAGCCATCAATCCCAAAAACACTATATCAAATTCAAGAACAGGAATCATAGTAGCAGTAAGCATTGCCACTATTGACTAAGATCTAACTGTCTCTAGCACAATCCTAGATTAGGGAATTTTGAAACACTGGTTTCCAATGTCAAGCGACAACTGTAAAAGTGCCCGATTTTGCACATGCACAATGACGTTTGTGCATACCCAATACACAGCTGTTGTTTGACAGTTGGCAACCAGTGTTTCAAGATTCCCTAAAACACAGTATCAATTCTAGTCACTAAAAGGAAAGTCGTGTGACCATAGCCACAGCAGAACTGGAGCTGCTGGAAATGTGGCAGTGTAGCCTCGTTCCCAAGCCTAGAGTTAATCACATACCAAGTATGCAATAAGTCTTATTCATATTTATGTTACATTACAGATGTGTCACTGAGAGAAGCCATCGAGGCAATATTATTTTGGCTATACTAGTAAGTAAACAGGTGAAAGGTCAGGAAGCACACTCATTAGTGTCCCAAGTCACAGATTATTGAAGCTCAGCCATAACCTGATAAAAGATAGGAAATATTTCCATAATACAAGCAGCTGATTATGACCTAGCTGCTTTTGAGTGTCATGTTAGCTATTAATACTGATGATAGTTAAAGCTGACTAGATACTCATCTGAACCTAGCAGAGTCTCATCTCTGTCTGCAATCAAGCTTGCCGCTACAGGTGAGAAAGCTAAAGAACTCTGCTTGCACGTATTCTTAGGTTGTATGGTAAAGATTGTCAACATGGAGACATTAGTACAATTAGTCAGTCCAAAACGAAGTAGAGTTAGGCGTACTTTAGAGATCCATGATGGCAGCATAGCTCTGTGGTACGCATGGAAGAAATGTGCTTTGATTACATTACGTATTTCTTTTCTATTCAGTATATAATTTTGCAGGGGGAGGGTAAAAACGGGCCTGGTATATACTGTTTGTGCATGCACCAGATTATTCCTAGAAAGTGGGAAGTGGATATTTCTCTACACATGCCCACCACACTTAGGCCAAGAAATTCAGTCCTATCCAGTTTCACAAGAAAAAAAGTGGATGGATCTCAATTTTTACCAAGATCTAACATGTCACCATTTCAAAAATACAGCAAGCAGGTAAGTCACTGAATTCTTCTTCTCTATTATTACTTGTTATTCTTCTTCTTAGACGATCATATCACGAACCACTCAAGCTACAGCTAGTACAGTTCAAGCTACAGCTAGTTATTTCTACCAGCCATGATCTCATTGATCCTTGAAAGAGTCAATGTAAAAGGAGATACTACAGAGCACAGTACCCTGCCAAATTAATTATTGGAAGCCATTTTTATTTTGACAAGTAAAGGATATTCTAAAAAAAGAGAAGTAGGGATGGCTGTGTGCAGTTCAAAAAAGTTCAGCAACAAGAGAGTGAACTTCAGTCAAGTAACCCCTTACCCATCACCAACTACGAGCTACTTCACTCCCATGATGAGATATAATTTAAGGGAGTGAAGTAGGAATAGTTACCTCGTAATTGGTGATGGGTAAGGGGTTACTTGACTGAAGTTCACTCTCTTGTTGCTGAACTTTTTTGAACCGCACACAGCCATCCCTACTTCTCTTTTTTATTTAGAATAAATATTTTTCCTTTACTTGTTCATCATCTTTTTTGATGTAATGCTCTATTATTTTATTACAGGCAACTGGATGCATCAAAAGTTAAAGTTCACGTATTGTAGCTATGTAGTTCATTGGAGATTTCATCATAATATTGTATGAAATGAATCTGATCTGGAAGATCTATACAGTTTATAATAAGATTGCCATTGACCTATATAATTAAGGCCTTTACTGATATGTGCCTGATATACTGTTGCATCAAGGGTTGATTCATAACCAGACTAGTGCCTAGGGTTTACGCTCTGAGCATCGAGAGATCAAGAAAGCTAATGACAGATTCACTAGTCAGTTGTGAGGTCAAGGTCCAAGAATCACATGTACGGGGCGGGGCATAAAAATGTCTGCCTCGTTGTAAGTTGAAAGCTAACAAGTTAGAAATGATATGCTATTTTTGAACATGCCGATTTAAAGGTAAAGGATTATAGCACAGTCATTTCTGAGTAGATTGGTATAAGAATTATAGCATTTGAATGAACCATTTGATGATGATGAACGACCAGATGAAAACGGCAATTTTTGAAGTCGCTGTAAAATGATATTGCTTTGTTCTCTGATCTTCATATTTGAGTCCTAGCATGTTGAAGGTGTTCTGTCTTCAAGTTAGGAGTTGCTGACTGCAGGAGGTAAGTATTCTGGAGTTATGAAAGAAAATATTAAGTACTACTCCTATGGAGCATCCGTGCTATCCCTACTTAGAGAGTACTATTGTACTCTCTGATAATGTGCTGTGCACATAATTGATATCTATTACTCTAGCTGCTGTGTCTCTTCGCATGGCTCGACTTGGGGATTTTAAATTCACCGATCCATTTACCAGTTTTGAGATTCATCTGCATCATCAACCTCTTTTAAGTCTTGACTCACTGATCAATAATCATTGGGCTGCTAAAGTTATTGCTATGCCATCAAGCTGGCCAGGAGAATAATAAATTTGTCCCTCCATACACATAGAAGAATGAACTGCATACACATAGATGAATGAACTCTAACATACATAGAGAGAAAAAAAAGACCAGAACAAGCAAGGGAAAAAACATTTCAGTGAAATGAAGAAAAATGTAGGGATGACCATTGCTCAAAAGCAAACAACAGTAGGGATGAAGGGGTCAATTTTTGTTCTCACCAACAATCCCTACATATACATCACACTTAAGCTGTAAGCTATGGGTAGCTTCAGATAAAGTGCAGTAGTGTATGTATGTGGGACTGTTGGCTGGATATACAGAACCCCTTGTTTTTGAGCAATGATCATATCCCTACATTGTCACAAAGATGCCTCACTTCTATATTAATACTTTGCAGTCATTGCCTGCTCTCTCAAGAAGATCTTCCAGATCCCAAAATGAATGTTGACTCCCCAATGGCCTAATAATAAACAGTTGCTAGCTCACCTTGACTACTTTCTTGGCACAGCTGACAGTATTCTGCATGAGCATGGCTACTGTCATGGGTCCTACACCACCAGGAACAGGTGTAATCCAACCAGCAACCTCTTTCACACCTCGATAGTCCACGTCGCCAACAAGACGTTCCCCGGACTTCTTGCCCTTGTCTAAGGTATAGTAATACCAGAACAATTTGCTATTAACAGCAAATGAAACTAACGTATAGCTAGCTAAACCACAAGGCTCCACAAGCTTACCGCCAAAAATGCGCGCTTCCACTTAGCGTGGGTGTACACCACCACAGCTGACAGTGACGCAATGCAGCCCCTCCCACAACGTCAAAATACTCATAAAATTATTATTATAATAATTATAATTATAAACAAATTGTCTTCTTCGTTTACCTGGTATTGAATTGATCCCAGCATCAACAATTACAGCTCCTGCCTTAACCCAATCCTTTTTAACTAGCTTAGGTTGCCGGGCAGCCACTACCAGTATGTCTGCTTGGGAAACAATTTCAGGTAGGTTCTCAGTCTTGGAATGACAACAAGTAACTGTAGAATCAGCATTACGCAGCAAATCTGCCATTGGTGCTCCCTAAACAATGTCTTTCATGAATTCAGCAGAGTAATAACGCTACTATAGCCCTATGCTTATCGTGTGCTCCAATTCCTTATTTGCACAAGAATTAGTCACTTTAAGTATTGTTCAGTTTAGGGACTGACCACAATGCTACTTCGTCCAATGACCACAGCTCTTTTACCAGTGGTCTCTATGCCGGAGGATTTAATAAGCTCCATACATCCCAATGGAGTACAGGGGATCACACCAGGTGTGCCTTCGCCACGAGAGAGACGCCCAGCATTTATATCTGTCAGACCATCTACATCCTAATAAATAATACCACAATGTTAATATGCAATTTCAAGGCTCTCAGTGAGAGGGGGATGAGAGCCTGGTACATAGACTACATATGCACAAGGAAGAATTCTCTGTATTCTTCCATCAAAATGATGATGGTATTTCGAAACAGACAACGATCATGCATATATTTTGACTAATAGCCAATCATTGTGCTTGTTCTGGTGATAGTTTCTATCAGAAATTACACTTATAGAAAAGCTGAGATGACAGTGGGAGAGGAGCTGGGATATTCTGTATGATTATGAAATCGTGGAAGAAGTCATAGATCCGTTTGGATGATATCAACCACATGGCTATTAAAATCTGTGTGTATCAGGCTCTTTCTTCCTACCTCCAAGAGAGCCTGGGTAAATCCTATGACACAAAATGAAGACTTAGAATCAAGATCTAAATAACTCATACACAATAAATGAATCCAGATCCTCGACACAATACATAAATGCATACATACATACACACTGTACTCTCTGAGTGGCGATACAAACTGAAGATTGAATCAGTTGCATTTCTAGTGTATCTTCTAAATAGTTGAAATACCATCACTATCCACTTTATATCACGATACAGTGAAGTTATGCTTTGCTCACTGCATTGCTGTGCAGGCACTGTAGTAGTCAATTGTATATCTTCATTATTGAAACTTCAATGGGAATATTGATGAGGACTTCTACTGAGGCTACAAGTAGGCTTATTGCCTTTGAAGATAAGCATCTCAAAGTGACAGTCCACCCATTTGAACTCATGATATCAAGTAATAACATGATATTAAATTTTTGTTGTTACACAGAGCACTAGATCACATGTATTGAGTAAACAGTAAACATCTACATTCATTCATTCCATATTGTTGGGTCCCTGCTATAGCAGCTTGGTTAATAGAATCCACTTGTCATTTTAAAATATCAGTGCCTGTATGAATAATGTTTGAAGATGGCCACTCTCTTTATAAACCATGCAGGTAAGACATTTAGTAGCCAGCTAATGGCTGTAAAAGCTAGTTCACTAAAAATACTCCAGCTAGCTATGAGTTTATATGCTGTTGCTCTACACCACAGACACAGAGCTCACCTGTAGTCTCACTGCTATGTACCAGGAAGGAGGGGAGGATCCCCTGTTTGGTTCAGAAGGTTCTGGCTATAAGATGAGTAGGTAATGGTCGGCAACTAATTATACGATAGTACATTAGTATACAGGCTGCATATCTTGTCAGGAATAAAGAAATCAGCTCAATTTAAACACTGAAGAGTATCATCTCGATATCGTTGAGACTGAAGCTGAAACGTTCTAGTTGCTACTGGCTGCAGACTCGATGATCAATAAAAACTGATGATAGACACAAGACACAAATTACTAGTACTATAACCATGCACAGATGAACACATGCACAAAAACCTGCATTTCTCAAACAGTGGAGCAACCCGATCATACTCACTTTGTCCACTGCTATTGCATTAGTGCAAACATATGAGTCAATCTCCCCAATAGAATCCAAGGGAAGTTGAAGAAGAATAGCATGAACACTTGCATCACAGTTTAGTCGATATATAGTAGCAACTACTTCATTTTCAGTCACCTATATCACAGATATGCCACACTTTTATTCAATAATAATTGGCAGATATGGTTACCTCTCTAGAAAGTTGGATATGGTTGACTTTAATCCCTATTTCACTTGCAGCTCGTATCTTCATGCGGATATATACAGACGAATCACTACGAGAACCAACCTCAAAACAGAAATGATTCAGCTAAACATATGAACTGTCAGGACCACCTTTACATTCAAAAGAAGTTCCTTTGCTTTAACTAACATACACCATACAGCGTCCAACTATGGATTATATCAGAAATTTCTAACCTCGATGAAAGGAACTAGGTTTTTCTCTATTGCATTCTTCTAAAATGCAGTTTCATGGTTACAAAGAAATAAGAACTAAGAGTGCACGACCCCCATACCAAGTTTCATATCATCTGTGTGTTGCAGGCTGCCCACAAACCCAGTGTACTAAAACATTCTCCACAATGTGCATCATTTCAGAGATCTGTGGCAGAGTCAGAGAGATTTCATTCCATAAGCTTATTAGCTAGCCAATTTTATAGCTATCTAGCTGTATACATTGCATGCTCTATCGAGGATGTATAACATCCACTTACCTGCACGATAGCAAGCTGAGGTTGAAATCCTGGAATTCTAGCCTGCAGTTCGCCAAGCTCTGCTGCTACTGAGGTCTTCACTTTTGCAGCGAGAGCCTTCCCATCAAGAATCTGAGCAGGAGCCATGGTTTGGAGATGCCCAACAACAGCAAAGTGAATAGTACTACGCTAGTGGGAGAATCTGTGAATAACGAGGTAAGGTCTTCAAGGAGCTGCATAATTTAGTGCAAGAATTCTATCTACCTACCATGTGCGCGCATGCAGTGGCCAGCTAGTCTCGTGGGTTGACCCTTTACCAACCTAAGGGCTGGGTTGGTAAAGGGGCGTCCCGCGAGACTATCGCTCGCGCGCTCTATGTATATGTATGCATGTCACACGTACACATGCACACAGCAGGTACAGCTAGCTTAGCTACAGGTCAATTACTGCTGAGTAGGCACTTTTTGTCACCAATTATACAGGTCTCCATGTAATTGTTTTTGTTGTTATTTTTTTCTTTTTCTAATCCTCCTGGTCACCAGGCCAGTCCTCAGCTAGCCTCGTCCCCAGGCCCCTCCCACGAAGAAGGAGAGGGCCTGGTACAGACTGTTTGCGCATGCTCTATTTTCCCAGAAAATCTGGGAATCCGTATATCTTTGTAAAGCACTCAGCATATCTAAGCAGTAAACTTCTAATGTCGCGAACGTCAAACGGATAAGCTTAACCTTTGACCTTTCTTTGCCACTTGATTTGACATGTGGTTTCCCAGCTATCACGCGGCAAGCCGTATTTGTGGTCCGTAATATTTCTCCGTTTTGAATCCACGTAGATTAAACAATGTGCGGAGAAATTTACTGAAATATTTACGGAAAGGTTAGCGCATGCGCAAACAGTCTGTACCAGGCCCTCTCCCTTCTTCGTGGGAGGGGCCTGGGAACGAGGCTAGTCCTCAGCCTGCTCTAATAACGTCATCTTGTGCTGTAAATCATATAATAATAATAATAATAATAATAATAATAATTCAATAGAATTAGTTCTCATAAAATTAGCTTATGAAACAAACCAATAATAATAACAATAATAATAATAATAATAATAATAATAATAATAATAATAATAATAATAATAATAATAATAGCAATAATACCTTTGGACCAGACCCCATTCGGATGTGGTGATATTCTTTCTAGTTTTGTGAAGGCAGTAATTACTGCCTTGATTGCAGAGCATCCAAGATGAGACATTACAAAGAATGCATACATATGTATGGATTCTTTGTCCTGAAGTTGTCCATTAACTTAAATGCACCATGCCCTTTGGTAAAACACTTCTGTGAGACCTTTTCATTCAACAGGTCTTTCATTTACTTTTTCATACATACAGCACAAACAGTTAAAGAATGAAAACCCTACAATGTACAAGTCCAATAACGAGATAAAAACAAGGTATAAGGGAATGGTTATTTTGCTTTCTGCTCTGCAACTAGTTTCGAAACTAAATCAGAAAGATATAATGTCCGTTCCTTCTTCTTGTTCAGGCTATTTGCTGCACGTTTTGCTGCAGCCTTCCAACGAGCAGAACCTGACATCACTGGCTGATTTGTGGGTTCTGAGACTACGTCCTCTTTCAACACTGATAGCTGATCACTTTTACCAGACTCATTTTGTTGGAGTACTTGCCATGCTATATTCACTCGATTCATCAAAGTTTTCTGACGTCGGCGGAAATCTGCCTGTAGTGATTTCACCGATGAACTCTGTTTCTCTTCTTTCGTTTCTTTTATAGTTGGTAGAGAAATAGGAGAACATACAAGTGATCGTGAAGTGCTGTGCTCTGGTTCATGCTGCATCACCTGCTTAACAACATCAGATAAGTTATACTTTGGTTTCCAGACTTTATGGCTATCTTGACCGTCACTCAAGAAACTAGTAGTTCTTGTCCTCATTCCTCCTTCATTTTGGCTTATCACCTCCTTTATAGCCTTCGTCCACTTTGCTCTAATAGCACTTCTCTTCTCCTCCGACATGGGGGCTGGCGGAAGCTTTTCCCTTGATCTAATCTGATCAAATAACCTATGGAAGTATTGAGTTTCATGAAGTTATTACTGAATTTTGGAATAACTGACCTCTTCATAGCTCGGTCGATTCTTCTGAACTTAGCCTTGATACTCGTGTTTTGTGCCCAGTTGGCAAAAATTGCAAGACATAAAAAAATAGCTGTAAAGCCCAACAAAACCTTTAAAAATATACAAAGAAAATCAAACTTTGACATCCTTTAAGAGGTGTACTTACCACAAGATGTATGTATGGATTGACCTTATCAAAGAAAGCCATTTGTAGTATGAAGGGGCCTGAATTGTAAAAGCATTCAAACTGGCTGCCATCACAGAGATTAAAGTTTTCCAATAAAAAAACAGCTGCCGAAGAAAGACCATAGTAGTTTGGATTGAGGTATACAATCCAACGGTATCTAATGAAAATGATTTGATGTGATTGAATACAGGGAACCTGTCCATATCAACAAACTAGCATCATGGACTTATTCTAAGAAGTCAAACCTATGTGGAGGGGACAGGGGTTCATATTCAATGTAGACATACCCAAAGTGAATATCTCCAATTGGTATAAAAAAGCCGCTGGCAAACCCTGCCAAACTGGACACCACTGACGATATACGAAAGGCTATGGTTGGAAATGTCATGAGAAAAAAAATCAGCATAGCTGTCCAGGTAAGATTAAGAGAGATGTTTACAACCAATACTTGCAAGTACACCAGTGGAGAATATGCTCTGCTGTTCACCACCTATTGAAAACGATTAGAGGCAGTCAATGTGATCCCCTCATCTAGCAGTGACTGTATTAGTTATTAAACAAGCGATTGGCTTACTTATATGTAACTACATACCAAAAGGTAAATCAATGAAGTAGACACTATAACAGGCAAAAAAGCTATCGTGATGTATCTCATAAAGCCTTGTATGACCAAGTCTCGAGCCTGTCCAACACCATTGGCTTTCTCATAGCCAAAGATTCTGATGGCAGGTGTGAAATATGGCTCTATAGCTGGAAAGACATAGAGACCACTGGCACAGCCAAAGACAGTCATGGCCGAAAGAATTAGGAACGGTTTAATTCGTTGAACATAAACTGTCCCTGCATAATAATTTTAAAAGGATCACAATTTGTATTACAGTTTGTTTGTTTTTCTTCACTAACCGAGTACGAAAGCAAAAAGAAAGAACATAATTGGTAAAAAGATAACTTGACCCAATTTGGATGCCCTAGCTTCCAAAGCAGCTAATCGTACAAAGATTCTTGATGAACTTTCAGTGAACTACACAAAGCAATAATATCACCGGCTGGTTTAATTACACATTAGATAGCAGCTATTTGCTTACCTTTTCAGCTCCAAATAATACCATTTGGAGCAAATTTTTTGTATTCTTTTCTCTGTTGATACCATCTTGCACAGCCCTTCTGACCATGACTGGCTCATCCAATGTCTCATAGTACTCCAGTATTATTTGGCGCAGTTTAGGGTGTCCAAGCACATCCATGATGACATCTTCAATAATTAGTGTGCAAGTGATTAAACGCTTCTGTACACTCATAATGCAGTGTAATCACTAGTTAAAATCATTTTTCCCATAGAGATATTGTTCATGTAAAAGTGTCATAATACCTGCCGGGTTTTTGTCTTTAAGAGAGGAAAGCTTTAGTTGTTTGCTCAATAAGGCATTCACAAATATTTCATATGCTTTCTCTGGGGCACCATGGTATGCAACCTGCATAGTCATTCATCCACTAATATGAAGAGATCAAGGTACTATCTGTATGTTACCTTGCCATCTGAAAGAAGTACCAGCCTATCAAACATATGAAAAATTTCCATTCTTGGCTGATGAATGGTGAGAATTACAGTACGTCCTGACTTTGCCAGCAAATCAAGATAAAAGAGCAATTCCATGGAAGAAGTAGCATCCAAACCTAAAAATTAACAACAACAACAACAACAACAACAACAAAGACAACAACAATAATGACAATGACAACAACAACATTGAAATTAAGATGAAAGGCATCCAAAGGACATGATTGTGTTTACCTGAAGTTGGTTCATCAAGATAAATAACACTTGGCAACTTTAACAACTGGAGTCCAACAGCTAGACGTCTCTTTTGCCCTCCACTAAGTCCTGGACCAACTTCTCCACCAACTACTGTATCTCCTAACTTCCTAAGTCCAGTCTACAAATAGATTAACATTCTTATGTCTTATCCAATAACAAACAACCAAATGAACAAAAAGCAGTGACAATAATAACCAAACTTACCACTTGCATTACCAATTCTACTCGTCTGAGTTTGTCTTTCATGCTTATCTTCCTACTCAACATTATCTGAGCAGCAAGTGTGAGGTTATCTCGGACTGTTAACTCTCCATAATAGGGAGTGGCTAGTTGGAGCACATAGCCAGTGTTGGATATGTACCATTCCCGTATGTCATCTAGTGGAAAACCATTGATATAGATATTTCCCTGCATATTAATAAGTGTAACTATCAAGTGAATAATACCACTCTATAATTCCTGAACTCACTTTTGAAATTCCATTCTGTCTTCTTCCAGTAAGGAGGTCCAAAAATGTAGTCTTGCCGCACCCAGAAGGACCCATTATGGCAATCATGGAACTTGGATTGAAATACAAAGAAACTCCCTTCAAGATCTCCTTTGTAGTCCATTCTTGAAAGCAACGAATAAAGGTATCATCATTTTCGTTCTCAATTGTTTCTTGTAGTTCTTTTTTCTTCTCTTCAGGTGTGGGAGGAGGAGCTTCCTCAGAAATGGGTTCCATGGGGTCTGTTTTATGATGTGGCTGCTGCAAACATTTCAGTTGTTAAGACTGAGGACATTATTAGACAATTTCTCACTTACACCACCAAAAAGTGTCCGCCTAACTCTACTACCCAGTCGAGTTGTCTTATGTTTATGAAGCATGGGTTCCATGGGGTCCTTTTTATGATGTGGCTGCTGCAAACATTTCAGTTAAGACCGAGGACATTATTAGATTATTTCTCACTTACACCACCAATTCGAAATGTCTGCCTAACTCTACTATCCCATCGAGTTGTCTTACGTTTATGAAGCTCACGATCTTCTACATGTTGTATATATACAAAGTGGTAAATTATTATAATAGTTATGTCTTTAATTACCTTCTTCTTGATCAACAACTAGTGTGTCCAAGAAATCATGGAGCACCACAGCATTTGTCATGTCTTTAGTTTCATCCTTGACTTTCTTCGTAATTTTATAGGTAATTGAGTAGCTGAGGTCCAGGCAAGTGACCGAAATTTTATTCCTCTCATCACACTCTATGAACTGGATAACAGTGGTAAGTTTAAGCTAAATTAAGTATCTAGAATTGCAAGTATGTATGGTAACAAAACTTCACGCCATTTTACTACAAGTGAGTGCAAAAAATTTCTTCAAAATAAAATGGATGGCCTAATCTAGCTGGGCTATATAATGTACTGCAGCCTTGTATGAAAACAACTCCTATATTTATATCCACTGCAGCTGCAGTACATCAGCCCAGCTAGATTTAGGCCATCCCTTTTTTATCTAGAAGAAATTTTTACGCTCACTTATTTCCATCTTCTTTTTTTTTTGTAGCTATATAGCTAAGATGTGCTTTAGCTTTTCCTTTCTAGTGATAAAGTAATGAGGTTACAGTACTATACAAAGCAGAATATAGGGTCATCCCTACATAACTTCTATTGGTACGTATATAAAATAGTGATTGAAATTCTTTTTCTTTTTTATTTCAATTATTATTATCAAACCTAAATGACATATGCATGGCATGGTGAAGAGAGAGCAGTTTAGCTGCAGCTCACAGACTGCAACCAACTACTGCCTGAGGTTGGTGTTTATATATAGCTAGCTGCTAATATTTTGTTGTCTTGAGCATGTTGTCTTGAGGGAAGAGAGTAGATAGCTAACTTAGATGAGCAGCTGTACTGAGGAGTTGCAGTTACTGAAACACTATCTGATCAGGAATTAAACTGAAGATAACTAGCTAGCTCTGTACCCATGCTACATGGCCCCACCCCTCCAGTGCACGTGTGCTGGCTTAAAATGGGAGAGAAAGACTAGCTAATGTTCCAAGTGCTATTGATATCACTGAATTGTGAAGTAGAACCTTAGTCATAAGCAAAAGATCAGCCTCTAGGTGCTGCTCTAACAGATGGCCATAACAGGATTGTGACAACTGCATAGTCAATGAGTCAATATATTGATATTATTATTATAGGATTTTAAAGATTTTTTGCTTTATATTAGCGAACGAATTTTAGCATCTTCCCCTCTTCTGTGTAGACGTAGTAATTCACTATTATAGCCTTGCTGGTTTTGCTGGCTGATTATTGTGGATTCATTCATACCTTGGTAATCACTTTGCATACAGGTATATACAATGCATGCAAAATAAGTCTTCAGTATTTATTATCACATCATAGTTGTTAATGCTATTCATAGTTATTGTTTTTATAAAAATTATGTAGGGTCTGTCTTTTACCTATAGCAGTTTCTGTGAACAAATTATGCTGCCTTCAATAATTGTTGTTTTTTATATAAATATTCTAGTGAGCGAGCTTTTATGGTGGTCATAATATGGTTGCCTCTCTTTCAGCTTTCTCAGCCTACTTGTGACTCTGTAGCTTCTGTTTAAGCTATTTAAGACTTTCTTGAGGGTATCTCTTGCTAGATGATCTTGAGATTTATGGCTTTCAATCCCAGTACTTTCTCAGATGAACATGCCTGCTCTTGCAGCTTCTTTCTCACAACTCAGAGTCTTAACTCGACTTTGTATGTAGCTTCTGTTATTCATTATTTAAGGCTCATTTCAGCTGTTCAGACGATCAAAATCTTGAGGTTGCACAGCCTGCTGTTACTTTCTCTCTTATACATGTGGCTTACATGTTAGGTCAAGGCCATGCGCATGCTTATAACTATTTGCATATTCTACTAATAGATGTACCACTACCATAGTCGCCTTTAGCACTGTGTCTTGCCACTCCGGTGCCAAGGCTCTATGAAGCACACTTGTGTGAATTGCATAAAGTTTATCCAGCTTGGTCATGCAAATTCTTAGCAAGTACAATTATTACTGATAAGTACGTACCTTACTAGGCGATTCATTTGTACTTTCCAAGTTATAATGCAAAGTTAGGTATGCTGATTGAGCTCGTTCAAGTCTAAATAACCACATCATAAACACCAGCTTCATGAATATGCAGAACACAGGCACCATCACTATGACAAGGATGATCAAAAATTTAGCTTCTCTTGGCCAATTATTGGATTTAATCGTTCCCAGTGCAAATGTATCAGGACAATTATCATGATTGCAGTAAGGTCCTTGACAGCTCTCTGTGTACCGTGCGGTATTATCACTGTGATACCACTGTGATACAGCTTCTTGTAAGGTAACCAGAGAAGTACCATTGGATGAGAGGAGTTCAGACCATCGTCCACTTCTTATACTGTGTCTGTATGTATTACACAATATAATACAAGGACACTCATAATAGTTGTTGCTTTATGTCTCAGTCATATATGCCAACTGTTGTTTATTAAACTTTAGAAGCTATTTAATAATTCATTGAAGGTCATCCTAAATTCATACTAAGTTGGGGGCTGTGCAGTGTAGGAGTATTCAACAATTCATAGCATTTTGAATATAATTTTTGAGAGTGATCAGCAATCAGCTTTAATCAACCAATTTGACTCACTTAAAGGATGATAAATCACTTGATAGCTCAATCTCACTTGAAAAAATTGAACCCCATAGAGTCGAAGTTGCCAAGTAAACATGTTGGAAACATTGAGTAGTGTAGTAACTCAGAAAAGATAACTGCAGTGAGTTAAAATTTAAAACATTCAGTCAATATTGGGGGGGGGGGGGGGGGGGGGATATTACACAAGCTATACCTCATTAAAGGACAATGATGCTGTGATATTCATTTCACCACCATATTCTCCTATGATCCGCAAAAAGTTGATTAGCTGGCCTGTTGGATTGACATCATTGTTCATGCCATCTGGATTATCTTTCACTGGAGTATTGATATCACTTTCACCAGCTAATGCTGGTGCAAGGAGAAAAACATCATACAGACTAAATATGGTGATTGTCTTCTGGTTCCTTTCTGGATAGTAAGCAAGCTCTCCTACATTATTTCGTCTGGTCATGACACAATGAGCTGATATGCAGCAAGGGTAGCCAAATACAAAGTCTGAACAAGATGGATGACTTTGAAGTATGCTGAAAAGACGCAGACTATTGTTTTTTTGAGTCTGTGACAACATTGCTGATTGCATTACATTAATAGTCCCATCAAAAATTCGGTATATACTCTCCTGAAAGTTTATAAACCAAGCAGAATCAAATAGAATCAAAAGCTTAGTCGTTGATTGAATTTGATCACGGACCCACTTTGCATGATTGATAGCTCCCACACCACCTGCACTAGAACCAGCTAAAATCAATTCAGAAGGGGCACTCATTCCATATTCACTTTCAAGCTGTCTAAAAATACTCTGGAAAATTGTTTTTCCCCGGAAGGTAAACTGTAAGGAAGCAGAGTTCGGTTCATAGTCAAAGCACTCAAGATCAGAGCAATTGCATTCTTTTGGCATTTTACTTTCATCCCCCAACCATAAGTCACTGCTACAATAAGGAATAATAACATGATTATGATCGAAAAAATCTGGATTTTTCATTGGATCACGATCCATAATATCTCTGCCATATATACTGAAATTAGCCTCGAACAAACTTGGATTAAGGCACTTCATTGATGTCATCAAAGGGTTAACAAAGTTGGAATATCCTCTATTAGCATTGTTGCTATAAGCAACTGCAGGATCAAATCGTCCATAAGGGAAATCAACATCAATAGACTTCATGAAGACAGAATTTTCACTTCTACGCACCTGCAATCAATTTAAGAGTTAAAAAAGGTTCTGCAAGCTATTAACTCGTTCATACCTAAAGGCCTACATTCTGAAACAACTAAAATAGCTAGAAAATCAACTCACGTATTCATTGAAGAATCTTCTGTTGCAAGTTTCGCTTGAATAACAGAGACTACCACTCTCAAGGAATATTATCCATTTATCAGAATTGAGATTTCTCTTCAAAAAGAAGCCAGCTCTTGTGAAATCGTTACACAGCGCTCTGGGATCATTTGCTTCTCTCCATGTCAGTATGTTTTCTTCTTTTCCCAGCACCACCAATCCGCTAAATGCTAGATATAGCAATGCAGTTGCAAACTCCATTGCTCAATATTGCGATATGCGCAATGCAAAGCAAAGGGGGGCGTGGTACGCTGCAACGATACAAGTCAGGAGAACTATTATAGAATGGCACTGGATGTCCAATCGAGCCTAACAGACCAAACAGCATTGGATAAAGTTCTACATCACCACCTCAGACTGGATCCTCATCCACAAGGTGAACCAATAACTAGCTAGTTTGATGATAATAGTGATGGTAACTGAACACGTACACAGAGGAAAGACAAAATGAGCCCAGTGCTGTTTCAGAGTTACAGAATAGAAGCCATAAACATAAAAGGGCACTCAGCCAACCACCCATGAAGTTTGGAACACAGGTAGAGTTAATTAATGTAAACTTGCTGGATAAAAATTATTTAACACTCCTTAGTTTTCAAGACCAATGGTGAATAAAAGTACAGTAGAAGCAGATAACAAGAAAAGACCTGGAATACTAAAAAGAAACGCTATCAGATACGAACCTCCTCCCCCTGAACCACCAGATCCAAATTCAGGTGATCTACAAACCATAACCACCTCCCCAATAATGGTGATTCTTGATATTTTAGAAGCAAAAACTGTCACGATAAATCGTATGCAAAACAGTCTCCAAGAGTGGGATAAGCAACTCAAAGAGATCCTTCAGAAGAAAGAAAAGAATGGTAATTTCATAATATTGATGTTCCCATCTATTTACAATTATTGTTACAGACTCAGTGTACAAATTGGAATTTGAAGATCGTAATAAGAAAATTAAAGATTTAAGTGAAAAATACTCATCAGAGCACAAAGTTAGAGTAAAAACTGAAAGGCAAAGGGATAAACTAGCAGACAAACTAGTAAGCTAAAAAAAAATTTTTTTTAATGGATTCACATCCTAGAAATAATTTTCTTCACAGAAAAATACTGAAGAAGACTTGATTGACAATAAACAAGAAGTAAGTGTATTCGAAAGTTTACACTGTCCACTGGACAAAAGACTAGTATCATTGATTTCAGGTGGAGCAACTACAAACAGAACTAGCACAGTACCAATTAGCCTACCAGGAGATGGAAATTAAAAAGACTGAGTGGGAAAATGAGGCTACAATAGCTGGAGAACAGCTGGAAAAGAGTGAAGGTATGCGAAGAAGGCTAAATGACCAAGTCACTGAGCTCCAGGGTCAACTTGCAATCGAGGAACAACGATCTAAATTTTGTGCTATTCTTTAGAGTATTTATAATACCTGAATGATTGCTATTATAAATTTGTAATAAAACACAAAAGGCATAGTATAATTATTATGTGTTTGCATTTCTTAGTCACCTAGTAAGCTAGCTAAGAAGGAGGTTGCTCTTTTCTTAGTAGGAGTTGTTACTGCAGCTTCTGAGGGATTTTGATCTTTGCCATTGTGTTGAACTTGAAACTTGCGCTGATATTCCCTTAAATCCATTTGGAGCTTGGACCTGAAATGGATATTTGGTGGTTACAATATCAATTCTCAACTGTTAACCTGAGCATGTGCAGATTTTTGAGCACATGATTATACTGCCATGGCAACTGTAGACTGTTCTCAATTTCATCAAAGTGAATGTGTAAACAGATTTCATTTAGGAGAGTGGGGGACGTTTCAGGGGAGGATCCAGGAGGAGACTTGATATTTGCCATACAACCCCTCTTTTTTTATCTGAAGCTAACTTTCATGCCTTGTATGGGCTAGGCAGCAACAAGATTTATACAGCTCATGCATTCAAAGTCCTCTATAATAATCTTGAACTTTGAATTTTTAGTCAGTGCTGTTCTTAACTCAGTTGCTCCATCAACTTGTACAATTTAGTCAGTTAGCCAGTTCAACCTCGATTTCTTAGCTGTATAGCAGCCCAAGGCTCAGTAGTGGTTTTATCCACTAGAGCCTTGGGCTGCTAAGAAATTGAGGTTGAACTGCCTAACTAATACTTTCTGAGTGTCAAGAACTGCAACAGTAAGGTAGCTGAGATACCCAGTTAGTTCATACCATGTAGCAGAAAGTGTTCGTTGGTGTCTTTATTCCCAACCCAGCTTAATAGGATGTTGTTTTCTCTATTCACAAAAATTATAGCTGTGCAGTAAACTGCAGCAGGAATAACTGGTGCAGTAGATAGTTAGACATGCTGCTCTTATTTGTGGTGGCTTTACTATACAGCTAAGAAATCGAAGTTGAACTGCTTAACTGACTTAGAAATCATAGTTTCTTTTACCTATAGCTGTGGAGATAGTGCATGCCATGTAGCATCTCTAAATCTATCTACCAGTAATTCCTGGCACCAATTAATTCGGTCAAAAAATTAATAACACTGACTAATGTTCGACAGTTAACCACCACTTTATGATCTGTGATCTTCAAGAGGGTGTGACAAAAATACAAAAAAATGTATATATTTTATTTTTATAATTTTCACGTGCATACCTTTTTATTTCCTGGATCCACCCCTGCATTTGCCCCCTTCTGGAATAAACTGTTGAAATTTTCATATGTAGTACCTCATGCCCTGGGATAGAGCAAGTCTGAATATTTCAGGTGCACGATTAATAGTAAACGTGACACCAGTCCACTATTGAGTGCCAGCATAGTGACAACTCTTACCAATATACTTCAACTGTGTTCTTATGGCATGATCAACACTGGCTATAGAATAAAGCATACACTATGGTGCCAGTAAATATCCTCTGCTAGTTCCTGGCAGAGTCGACATTAACAAAAAAAGTTCAGCTGGCAAAGGAGTAATACACCTTTAATCCCAATTTCCAACCAATAGAAATGTACCATGGATGCTTTTCAAACTTTGATATCACAGAAGCTACTATAATGCCCCCCCCCCCCCCCCCCAGGTAAATGAAAATGAAATAAATGTATTTTATATCTCATTGATATAGCTTGCTCACTTCATCTGACTATATTATAATTAACTTACATTTGGGTTTGTAACTCCAGAATTATATCCTCAAGGTCTTTTCTTTGAGTTTCACTTTCTGTAGTCAGTGTACTGAGTTCATTCTGGAGTCGAGATAATTGACTGTCTCGTACTGACACCAGCTCTTCAAAGTAATTCTAAAAATACAACCATTCTTAGTAAAGGTCATCAGCTTAACAAATTACACAGACAACACACACCCAGCAATTGTTGTATGGGAAGGAGGGGAGGAAGGCTGATTTGAGGGTTATAAAATCACATGGTGAAAAAGTCCACGGGTAGCCTCGTACCCAGACCCCGCCCCATGAAAAAAGCGGGGCCTAGGTATGCAGTGGTAGTTCCACTTACCTTTTGGTCTCTCTCAATTTTGATGGCTTCTCGGAGTTGAGCTACTGTCTGTGCCTCATCAGCCTGACCTACAGACTCTTCACTCACATTATCCTTCACTTCCTCTCCAGCTAATTCCTTTAACTGATAATGTGGACTTTGTAGTTTGTGTTCTTCGACAGAGTCATCAGCTATGCTGGAGTGACTAATTATAAGTCCAAATATTAATGCTTATACCATTGCCAAGAATTGTTGCACCTTTGTCTAAATTTAAGGTAAGGAGCAAAACGAATCTCCCTCTTATCACCGAAATCAAAATCTTGGTCCTTGAGACATAAACTGCAAGTAACACACTATAAGTTCATCTTTGATAGTTTAGCTTTCGACAGTACAATGTATGCGCAGGACACACTATCTATTCTACATTAATCATAGCTTACTTAAAGTCAATGGCATCAAGACAGCGAAGATTACCAGCAAGCTCAGTCAGTTCTTCTGAGATCAAAAAAGCACCTGGTAAACATAATGTCCTCAGTGTCTCTTGCTTGGAGATAAGCAAGTGCATGAATGAGGCTAGACGCTTTTGAACAAGACTTAACTTTATCCACGCTCTACCCTAGAATAAAGAACCATATTAGAACATGTGTTATCTTATAGCAAACTACTCTTTATAACATGAGTAACTAGCTGCAGAACACGTTTGAGATCAAGAACTGCGGTTATAACATTAAGCATGAGTTTTATTCCATCAATTTTCACCTGTCTTTAACTTATGACTTTGTGCTGATCCCACAGCTGTCATGTTACTTACCCGTCCCATATCAGACTGAATCTCTTCCATATCATACACACTCGCAATACTTGCTGGCTGAGCAAAACGAGTAATGATCTCCCAAAACTCCAATTGATCCCCACTACCAAATAGAGACCACCGTGCTAGAGCCATGAAAATATGCACATTCAGTTGTAAAAAGTATTAATACCCCATCTTTATTTTACGGATCATTTGAATCCACAACCAACACTGTACAACAGACACAACTGCATCAGCATGCTTACACTAAAAACTTAAGTTATGTGGCCAGTGAATTCTATTAGCCTTTAATAGTCTAAGAGAATGGTCTTCACATTCCTCCACAAGGTCTTACAACCAACATACACCCACAGGAAAGGAGGTACCCAGTGTGCTATGATTGTAACTACCCTCGAAAATATATGCAGGATACACCAAGTTACCTTGCAATCTATGACTTAAAATGTGTTCCATTATAATGCAGAAGTTGCTCAGATGAGGGCAATCATCACTAATGGATTCAAATGAAGACTTATCCACCAAACTCTTCACACACATCCTGAATATAACACTTCATCAAATACATCAGACCAGCTGATACATTGACTTACCTGCAAACCCCTAGCATGTTACTTCTTTGTGTACGAAGCTGCACTTCCCCATACGCTTCCAGTTTCTCCGACTCCTCTTCATCCATAACGTCTCATGTGGACATCGCCCACTCTCGTACACGCCCGTCTATTTTTAATTGTTTGCTGACCAAGCATTTCCTGCGCTGCATGGGCGGAGCAAGCTAGCTAGCTTGGCCCCGCCCGGCCCCCGGCACTCTTTTTCAATAGACCCTGGCCTGGGGGCTAACTTGACTCGACTATTTATGGCTGAATGAATTCGTGTCAGACCCTTGGGTTCTAGGCTAGTACTAGATTCTACGAATAGGACATTTTCTATTCCATGCATTGGAAGAAGTTAGGAACTGTTAGGAATCTTTATTCCCAAAAGTTGTAAGAACCATATGACAGGGAATAATAATAGCTTATGTGCCTGTTTCAAAAACAAACATTGGGAATAGAAAATGTTTTCCCCATGATAATAAAATAGCTAGTTAACATTGACTGCAGCACATTAGCTAGTAAGTAATTCAAGATGCCGAAAAGTAATGTGATCATTATTCTTTCCTTCTTATTTTTCGCTCATGGTGTAGAGGCAGTCTCAGAGAATTATTTCGAAAAGTCTGTTTATTTCAAAACTTTGGTAATACAGATCAACAGACACCCCAACTTGTCGTGGAGAGCAGCATTTGGTACTTTGAGTGATCTTAACAATGAAGATCGTGTGCTTGTTGCTAGATTCAATTCAACAATAAAAAGTAGTCACTCCTTAACCAAAAGGCAGACATATTCTCAAGTTAATACAGTCGATTGGCGAAATAGCAGACGGATAGCTCTTCCTGATCACCAAGGAGCTTGTGGAAGTTGTTGGGCTTTTGCCGCTGTACATGTACTCATGGATAACATTCAGATTCGTAGTCATGGTAATATCCCAATATTTCTTTCCACACAGCATGTACTTGAGTGCTGTACATCCCGAGCCTGTGGAGGGTGCAGTGGTGCTTCTGATAATGCTGCTGGATTTGATTTTTTATCAAGAAGCTACACTGTCCAGCAGTCCTGTAAGAGTTACACCTATTACGGGAGTCCAACAAGCAATCCTGCATATAGCCATCCTGGACAGCAATGTTCTGGCTACTGTGATAATCAGGTTCCTGTGATAAGTGTTCCCAAGTATAACATGACAGGATTTGTGCGCCTCAACTCTGATGTAAATCAAATCAAGTCAGCTCTTTTGAATGGTCCTCTTTTGGCAGCAATTCAGCTGTTTGGAGATTTATACCTATATAAATTTGGGATTTACAGGCATATAAAAGGACCCTTTCTCGGATACCACTCAGTGGAAATGGTTGGGTATGGGAGCGAAGCCGGACAGGACTTTTGGATCATAAAAAATTCATGGGGACAAGCTTGGGGTGAAAATGGATTTTTTCGGATAATATCTGGAAATAATGAAGTCAAGGTAGAAGAATATGTAATAAAACCTATTCTCAGTGGAAGGCAACAAAATCAAGGATATGATGAAGCATTTTTAGCTCCTCTTGGAGGAAGTAGTGATGCTAGCACTAGTGACCCTGATATTCAAGATGCAGCCAATTTCATTGCTTATGAAATAAGACCTACTTGTCAAGATGGGAGGCTTGATAGTGCAGAAATGGAAAGTATAAAAGATGGTGAAACATATAAGGTTGAGCAAGTTCTTCGTGCTTCAAGAAAAGTTGTAGCTGGAGTTATTTATAGCTTACAACTCAAATTGAATCTTCCAAGATGTTCTAAGCTCATGTATATTCAAGCTGAAGTACATCTCCCACCTACTGGGAACTTTGTCTTGTTGAAGTATGAATATATGCCACAGCCTTTGAATAACGCAGAAAGTCCATTCATTTCAAAGGCAATAATGTGGATGACATTGTTTATTGGGATTTTCACCTTTTAATGTACAGTGTGTGTGTTCACAATGATAAGTTTTGCATTTCGTACGCGCGCTTTCGCGGGAAAAGTCATGACTGTAACGACCCTGTTCAGTAAGTGTGTGGACACGATCCTCAAATCAATAGATTTAGTAGGAAAAGCCTCCACATATCTACCAAAGAGTATAGCTTATTATGTTTTGTTTCAAGCATGTAGTTTAAAGAGCTTCAGAGCAGTTGAAGCAATAGTGAGATCATGGCCACATCCTGAGATCTCCTTTGACTTCATGTCAAATATCTTCTGTAGGAAAATCAAAGAAGGTTCTGGATTCTGCATTGAGGCACATGAGTACTACAATATATTCAGCACAGATCAATACTCTGACTGCATCCCAAGTATTGCTCTGGGTGTGTTCAACAACTTGTTTGATAATATTAATCCTACCCTCGTGTTAGTGGATTTAAGCAGAATCAGAGTGACTGAGCTCTCTAAAGGTATTTTATCGTATCTCTAGCCAGTAGCTATGTTAAGAAAGTAGTGATGATCTCATTGGGGAAGTAAATACTTTTGTGTGGTACTATTGAGCACCGTATCATTAAATAATATGGTGCTCAAGAAGACAGCCAGGCAGTAAGCATGTGCTTGCAAAGACCCATTGTTGAGTTGGGTAATTATTTATCCTGTGCAGCAAATGATTATAACATCTCGTGAAAACATTTATTATTATAAAATATTTTGATCCAGTTCATTTGCTCTGCAAGCTCATTGGAGGTGAATTCCCTGTGGTACACCCAAGTGATTATATAAACTCAGCAGATCAGAAAGCATTTTCAATTTCCAAACCCAAGTTACCAAACTACAGATCAAGAAGAGCAGTGATGAAATTAAACATTAAGATCAGCTCTCAAGAAGCATTAACTGTTCTCAGTGAAGTGGTACCTAGTAGTGCTCATTTTGAAGTTGTATATAGTGGAATTGAAATTTACTCTTCTTGTATCAGAAAGAAGTTGGTACTGAAAGCTCTCAAATATTTTGATAGTGTACTACTGAATGATGTCTTTCTGAATCCATCATTGGTAGATGTCGAAATTTCCAACAGGTTACCTGGTATAGCCCCAGGTGGTACATTGTGGTTTAATACGAGCTCAAATTTGTCATCAACTTCATATGCAGAATTTCTTCACACATTTTCCTCAGCAAGTACACCGATTAAATTAGTTATAACACACCTTGATTGCAATTTTTTAACTGCTTTAATGGCATCGAAAACAATATTGATAGATTCTTTCAGCGTGTTGGCAAATCAACCACTTCGACAGACAATATTGAAATCAAGAGAGATGTTTGGAAAGTTTCTACATACAAATTTCAAAGTTTTACGATACCTGCAACTCCGTTGGTATCCACTGACTGCACTTCCCCTTGAATGTCTACAAAAGTGCACTAACTTACGTGTGCTAAGCTTAACAATGAACACAGAGACAATGCTGACATACAGGGATTTGAAGTACAGTGCAATACAAATATTTGAAGCATTACAGCATCTTCAGAGTTTGGAGTATTTTGAATGGTCAGAGGTCTTGAACCTGGTCACCAAAGACCTAATTAGTCTAAAGAATCTCCTTTCTCACCATCTACCTGAACTTCTACATTGGCATATGAGGCTAAGTCTCTTATTGTTGTCCACTACCAATTTGCATGACCCAGAGTTTGAATCAGTAGGTGAACTCTTGACACCTCTATTGATAGGAAAGACTGAGAGCACATGGTGTACCACCTACAAGTTTGCAGTAGGCAATGTTCATTTTAAAAATTGGCTCAAGGACATCAGGCCACTCGTCTGTGTTAACTGCGGGAGCAATCAACAAGTCAGCTTGTTACAATTCAATATAACAGTGGACTGATTTTTTTGACCTTCAATTTGTATTTTACTGTATGGTAGTCTGACTATTGTTAGATGCAAAGAAAACTTGGGGACAAAATTGGAACAAAGAACTTGCATACAATCAATTATTTGAAAATGACTGCATGCTTTAATATTAAATATTCAACAAAGTTTCTTTGAATTGGTAAGTCTTGTATCAATGTATTGCTATTGTTGGGAGACCACATCAAAGTAGGAGCAAATATGACTGATAAATTTGGGGCAGTCATCTTATTTTCAGCACTATGGGCCTGAATCCTGAAAGAAAAAATTACACATGAGATAAAATCAAATGTGTTTCTGATTTCATAGGCACTCTAGAGCTTTATTCTCAGTATATATTATATGCCATCTTCTACAGGACATCACTCTACATAGTGCAATTTCCAGTGTTGACAACCCTTACCCAAGATATGCGCATAATCTCCCTTACCAAAACACTTCCATTCCCTGGTAAAGGGTAACATAGTATAGCACTCTTAATTCCAGTCTGTATACTTTCAACTTACTTGAATAAATGTTGAGCAAGATGATGTAGTGTATTGTAGTGGGCCTTAGGAAGAAGCTTGAGAACATTATTGAAGTGTTGCCAGTCTATATTTGGGTCCTCCAGATCAGCAATGGCAGCAGTTGCTTTCATAATGTCTTTATAAGCATCAAATGTTATTAAAGGTATTGGCAACTCCCTCAGATACAGTTTAATAGTTCCCGTTAAAACACTGATGTCTGAGTATTGAGACAAAGAAACCAGTTCACCTGTACAATAGAGGTACATAATTATGTTGGACTTTCCCCAGCTGGCCCAGCCTTTACCTACAAAGAATCAACTGCATTTAGCTCCTTGGTTGTGCTGGCAATTGGCACTAACCATATAATTTATTACTACAAAATGGGCATCATGGGGTGACCATGTACTTCCGATGTCTTCCGTTGAATACAATTCCCCTCTAATGTTTTCTTACAGCCAATTCTTTTCCCATACTATACAATTTCCTTCCATTAGGAGTTAAAGCATGCAGTTTGCCTGCTACTGTGACACTCTTACTTAGATACTGACCATCATCATACTTTTCTTTAATACATAAGATTTCACTAGTCTGACCAGAGAGTCGGTAGAGTCCCTCAATTGACAAATCTATAACAATTAAAGTTAGTAAATCTATAAGGATTCAAGATTATTACACACTTGCATACCCCTGGATTGAATTTCACTGATAATATCGGTCAAAATAGATGGAATTACACCACCTTCTAATTTCACTAAAGTAGTTAAGTCCACTCCAAACACTGTAAAATATATATTTTATGTAGGATTAGTAATGGAGTTTCAGATTAGCATCAAGTACATTTAAGCACCTTTTTTGATACACTGCTTATTTGGATAGCACTCCAACTGAATGGCTAAAGATACACACTGTTTGTGAGCATCCATTCCACAATCCTTACACCGCATTCCCTGGTGCTTCAATCCCCACAGAAAATGGTGGCAGATTTCACACCAAGTTGGGCCTTTATATGTATGTTTCTATGTCACAATACAATTAATCGATAAACAATCACAAGACAGAAAGGCCAAGTAGACCAAGTGGTCTATACAAGGTGTGTATTCTTTCTTGCAAACATGCACTGTCAATGACCTAATACCTTATGGGGAATATGGTATAGTCAAACATCACTGGACAAGGTTGTAATAACCACTAATGTAGCATGACTATGTACTTCCTTCTACCAACAAAGTTCCTGTACAATGAGCTCCCACTATACTGAGAAATGTTCATCACAAAATACGAGAACATGCACTTACACTGAAGTCATGAGCCTTATAGTAGGGTGACTTTGGACCACTTGTGTGCTTAGCAAGAGCTGTCATGGAACTCCGAGACAGAGAATTTGTCTGTTAAACAGTGTATGAAAAACAAAAAATCAAGTATACATAGCTTACCCCTTTGATGGATGAATCTGCCACCTTTTCCAATACAGCTGAATACGGTAAATGACACGAGTAAGTTCGAACTGGAATCAAGTCACCACTTTTGGAAGTCTTCAACTCTATATTACTTGTACTAGCAAATTTTCCTATTCTTCCATCACTACTGCTACTCTTTAATCTCAAGTCACTTTTATCTAATTTCAGCTGTTGTTTCTTTTTGTCCTGGTTGACTGCATCCCTGCATAAATTAATATAGTCACTAGTAACCCTGACAACAGAAAGAGAATTCCACTACCTCAAAGTAGAAATGATTGCACTATACCGGTCCACTTCCTTGGAAGGTGTCAGTATTACAGGGAGAGAAGAAATACTATTGGTTCTCTTTTCTTCACCTAGCAACTTTTCAGAAAGACAAGGAGAAGGCAGAGATCTGCATTTATTAGACGATCTCCTTATTAGTACGGTCGCCTTATTAGTACTACTAATTTTCTCTCGCATAGTACAGGAAACATGGACACATACACCAAAATATTTCTCATCATTTGTACATGTGGGAGCTACTACCTATTAGGGTTAATTACTTTCTAAACTCCGACTTTTTGAAGTCCAGATTAGATTCATCAAATGAATCTGATGTAGCCGTACTCCCCACCATTCTTCTAGTGGCCTGTACTGTATATGGTGGACTGAACGATTGACGAGGACTCTGTGTGGGACTATTTGATGGACTAGGAGTGGGACTAGGACTACGAACTGAAGAAAGTGATGTAGAAGATATGACACGATGATATTCCCAAGCTTTTTTCCCCTTTAGACCCTTCACTCTCCTAGATATAATACAAAATTAACAGACATCCAATTTTGGTATTCTAGTCAAAACACCACATGGTGACCGTATGGAACACAAATTTAATGGGTGTATTGAAATAACGTGCAGAGACATGATCTCATTATGATTACAAATATTGGCATTTAGTAACCATAAACAAAAAATTCACCACCTCATAAGAGTTATTTGAGACAAAATCTTCTCAACACTCACATAACTTCATCATTATAAATAATTTTCTCTTTCCCTCGTACCTTTGTGTGTACATTGAACCCTAGCCTGCACATATGTAATACTGAAAGTAAAATCTCCCCCTACAAAACTAGAAAGGTCATCACACTATAATGGAGAAAACTCTTACAACTTGAGTTCCTTTATATGGTAATTCCATCCCACGAGCTATGCAAGTGTCAGTGCACTATGTGTTCAACTACACAACTAACATACATACTTTCCAGGAGAACGTTTCAAGTTCTTGAGTTTCTTCTCTGCTCTCTTTCGACGAGCCATAGTCTCTAACTGACCTTCTTGCATAGTTTGTGTTGCATTGTGTCGATACAGATATAGAGTTATCAATCCATCTTGTACCAAATCTTCAATATCTTCAAAACGGTTCTCACCTACACAAGCACACATTCACAGTATTCCCACCTCAAGTATGATAGTGCTATACATAATATTGTGGAGAAAGTACAACTACAATTCAACAATGACTCTGGTCACATTGATATGGTCAATACCCATTTCATTTTTTCATATCCAGAAACAAGCACCCATTATGCATGTGTCACATTTGACAAGCGAGTGAGCAAGCAAGTAGCTGATAGGCACGATTCCTTAGGATTGTCAGAGACAGTCATATGATACATATGCCTGAGGTTATTTAGTTGATCCAGTAGTAGTGGTTGCACAAAATACAGGTTTCCTCAATATGATGCTCATGCATAATAATATATATATATAACCTTGTACCCAGGCCAATTTTTTTTTTTCACAGACTAGGAGAAAAGTGAAAGGGCCAGGAATAAATTGGATATGTATGTACTACTTAACATTGTGCACTTGGTAATTATTGAAATAACATGCACATTCCATCATTTCATGTAATGCTCAGTTATTTAAAAGCAGCAGCTGTAGAGGCTGAAGTGCCTTCTGAAGAATTGGCAGAGGAAAACTTATGCCCACCCGAGGCTAAGCATATAGAATAACCTCTATCAGAGAGTGCGGTAGCACAGACTCTATGTAGGAGTGCATATTTAATTTCTATGACCATTAGTGCTATAGTTAGAGTTCCATCATAATTCAGCAAGTGAGCTACTCTCTAATCATAGTAGGTATCTATATATTAATATGCTTGTACGTACGTCCATCACGATTCAAAGGTCAATTGGTAACGTGCATGCGTGTCACTATGGCAACATGCAAATTCAAAGTAAGGAAGGGCAGATTAAGCCTCAGAGTGGCTCAATACGCCCAAGCACTCGAGTTTCTAACCATGGACTTGACTCAACAATGAATCTTGACGTTCTAAGAGTCCAACATTACAAAGAGATAAGGGAGAGAAAGAAAGAAAAACAGAAATACAGATAGCTACTGTGATTGCAGCAAGCCTAGCCAAGCTAAAAACAAGCAAGGGGCCAGAGACTGCAGTAAGCCTAGGCCAGCGAAGAATACAGGGCTGTAGCAAGCAAGATGTGCATAGGAAAAGCCCCACCCCAATAGCAAATGCAAAATAAGACTGCCACAGATTTTCTGTGGGTACAGACTAGTATATATAATTCAAACTCATACATTTCACTAAAAACCTACCAACATAGTGCAGGCCATCTTCATAATACAGTCTATAGTTATACATCCTTCCAAATATCCTATGGAGTCAAATTAAAATACAAAATACCACTCAACACAATTTTCTTTAAATTAGACATATTGAATTAAAGAAACTCACATAAATGATAAAATCTTTGAGCCTGACAGAGCTTCACGCACCAAATAAGAGCCATCATCAGTGCCCAGTACACTAGCCGTATCTTTGCGATTTAAATAACCATGGAACTCTTTTCCATAATGTGGTGGACAACTTTCGATCTATCATTGCATTTTGTAACCTATTATTTATATAACTTAGTATTGAATAAAACCTACTTGTTTGTCAGAGCTGACACACTTAGGATGTGGAGCTTGTGATTGGAGCATATACACTATATACATGATATTATTATCATGATACACTATGGCAGTTATAACTGAAGGAAAACTGATCCTCAGACTCACAAGATGCATTCCATTCTTGTTGTAAATCGTTATCCTCATCAATGTTTAACCCCTGCTTATCTTCAACAAATGGATCTGTAGCAAAAATTCAGAGCCATACATTAAGATAAACAACAAAGCTTAACCCTTGCAGAGTACACACAAGGCCACATCGAAGATTCTTGTTTACTTAGCTACAGAGAGGGTGTCAGATCTATCTGGAGGCTACAAGAACCTGAACGCCACTTTTCCAGACATAGTACTAGCTGTGTGCTATGATGGGTCTAACCCATCCCGAGGCCACAGTTAGCCTGTGCAAACACGAAGCAACAAATGTGGCCATACTATCTGTTGTTGACCTCTAATTTGGGCCAGAAGAGTACCTACAAGTTTCCCTCTATCTTGATACATACAGCATAGATTAATTTAGCTCTAAGGTACAGTTGATTTAATAGGACTTGCAACAGATTTTTTTACAGTGGATCTTGCAACATGAAATTCAGAACAAAATTTATATAACAAAGGACTAATTGTGGTTTTAGAGTTGGGCTACATGTAAATTTTGGTTTGGTGTTACTTGCAAGATCACTGTAATCCACTGTATGGGCAAGCATAATCATTAAGAATAATAATTGGAGCATTTAAGGAATAATTGGTGCATTTTAATAGGTAACATTTTGGACCATTGTGGAATAGAATAACTGGAGAAATCTCTACCTAACCCTAACTGTATCTAGTACATGTAGAGTAAAGCCTGCTCTTCAACATGGTCTTAAAGACCACAAAAGAGTAAACCTACCTTAATACCTACAGCTACCCCACACTACTGCAACTTTTACAGGAATGATTTAAAAGAAGATATGTATCTGCCAGAATAGCCTAGTCCGATACATGGGGGAAAAGTTAGAAAAGAAAAAAAAATAATATAGCTAATACATTACCTAGTGCCTTAAAAGCTAGCACTCTCTATGCTATCAACCTAAAAGAGTGCCTAACTTTGAATTTGTACTATAATATATGAGTAAGCTACTCACTCTAATCTTGGAGCTGGCTTGCACTCTGGTCATAATGGCATATGCATGCTATCTACTTCCAATGTCTTCCCTAGGAATCTTTGCTTACAAAATCGATTGTAAAGATACATAGCTAGCTATCATACACAACCATTTCGAGTGGGAAAAGATCAGCTGAGTCTTCATGTTGACCTGGTCATGTAGTATTTTTGTAGACTGATATTGAGTTATTGTCTGTATTGTAGTTTGAGCAATGGATTACATGATTATTCAACTAAGTACAGCTAGGTGTAATAACTATAGCCTACCTATGGAGTAGCTGCTGAATTGGGGATTAGTACTTTCACTGAATATCAATATTTTCCCACTCTAAATGTTTTGATAACAGCTTACATATTAGTCAAAAGTCTTAGAGGCAGCATACGTACATACATTATGGTAATGCTCCATGTTTTCTATTATCAAGTCATGACTATCCAGGTTCAATGCTCTTAATTCAAACTATATTGCAATACTGGAAATTCTACTTAATGTATTACAAATTGTGAGAATGCACCTGTTAACGTTAAAATATTATTTTCTTAGGCCCAGTCTTGCTTTTTTGTGCAATATATTTCTTATGGCATTTCTTTCCACTTGCTAGTGAAGCCATAAAGTTTCTTCCAGGAATTAACTGTAACTACTACATACAATATACAAAGGTTTAAGAGGTCATGCCTACTTTTAACATACACCATGCCCATTCTATTTCAAGTTATGAGGCTATTTTCCCCTTTATTCTGTCATACACAAGTAGTGAGAGTGGTAGTGATAGCATGCTGAAAGTAAAAACTTGTCATTATTTGTTTAGCATCCCAGTACATGGAGCAAAAATTTGATTTTTCAATAGGGCTTATAAACACAAAAGAGCATGCAAATGTCAATCATGACTACTACTTATTGATGCCACTACAATCAAGAATTGCCCACCTATCCAAATTCACTCCCAAGATTGCAACAGTCTAGCTGTACATGTTATATCAATCCCATGCCTATTATCACTACATCTGATTAACTTGGTGGTCAACACCAAATCTTCAGTTCAGCATGAAGTAAGGTTTGGGATCAAACAAATTATCTGTTTATGATTGCATTAGTCAATTACACAAGACATATCGGAGGAGGGGGGATTGCAGACATACAGTAGAATCAATTTGCTGGTATCGATTAAAACTTTGGAACTGAGCCAAAGTCATATTAAACTGTTACTCATCTCAAAATGTAATCAAGGATCATTGGTTTAGAACTATCTTCTAAGAGAACATTGCAGCATCATGGTTTCATCATTTTGGTTTGTGTTCAAGAACGAGATATTCAAAGAACATAATCACTGTTCCACACCACACAACCACACTAGCAGCTGATCATAAAATACTGAGCTAGAATCATAATTATGTAGGCACCTGAATCCGTTTCTTCATATGCAGGTGGAGAAGGGTTATCCAGCACCTTTGCAGCAACTCCTGGGATACACAGAGTGTCCTGTGGATCATCGCAGTCTTCATCTTCCACACCATCCAAAATAGAAGTAGGTCCACACGAAGATCTATGCATATCCAGCTAGGTACACAATTCTATCATACTAGCCACTGCCCCCCCAAAAAAATCAGTTTCAGGACGATTTAAATGCACATAGGATCTAGGAACAAGTATAAACGTTAACGAAGCATACATACGGTACGGGTCGTCTATAGATCGATATGCGACCGCCGCGCGCGCGCGCGAATTTTTTTTTGGACGAGGTTTTGACTTAGAAAATTTTTATAACTCTCCACTGCAGACCTTTGAACCAAGATGTGCGCATGCCCGTGGGAGACAGAGTCCCTCAGGCCACACCCACCAAAGACTAGCAAGCTTCTAGAGACCTCTTTACGTGTTCGTTAGTAGCCTAGAAACTGTTGCTATTATGCCATAAAGGTTACTGGTAAGCAAATCTAGCTCTGAGTTATGTGTGACTGTGAGTTGCATCCCTAAGTTCGTTCTCTAGGGAGGATGAGTAGCTACAACATACTGCCTCGTTGTTAAGATTATAGAAATGACTATCCCATACAACTGGACAGAATCAATTAACACAACCCATCAACTCAAATACAAGCAGTTGTTGAGAAATGTTCCACAAACTTTCTGGCCATGAAAATCGTTCTTGAAGCCCTTTTTCCCCAGCTAAGATACTAGGTCTGAACTTTGCTGAGAAGGAACATTGAGAAGGAACAGATTTTCATGAAATAGTATTCTCGAGTACCAAAGGGAACAGCCATGTAGCTCACTCCACCCCTCCTAGTTTCTCTCCTGTCAGTTCCTTTTTATTGCTCTATATTAGTTGACAGGTGGCCATTATGTATCTCTAAAAGTTGGTATGTAGATCAAGCTCCCTTGCCAGCCTTCATCTCCATACAGACACTACAGCTTTACATCTCTTTAAGGCTAGGCTTCTTCTGACAAGGATTCAGTATAATATACTCATCTTCCTTGGCCTCTAGCTCTGGAAAATATACATTTTTAGTCATACCTAAGCTTAACACAGAGCTAGATTTGCTTACCAGTGAAGGGGTCTTGGTTCTGGCTTCACTAACTCCTTCTCAGAGAAACAAAACAAAATGAAAGGCCTGGGAACATTCATCTCCTATTGCCATGGGCATGCGCACAACTTGGTTCAAAGGTCAATGGAGAGTCTGAAAAATTTTCTAAGTCAAAACCTCGTTCAAAAAAAAAAATTCGCCCGCCGCGCCCCAACCAACGAAAGAAAAATGATCCTACAGGCTGCATCACGCATCCATGCACTTGCTCTGATCATAGATAGTATATTACCGCCCCGGGATTGGAAACGGAACCAATTCCACGGGCAATCCGTGTTATGAAGTCAACGCGCGCGCTTAAATCTAATAATTATTACAGAACATACAGTGATAATGTGCAATACATACAGTGCATGCTACTAGTGATGTGATGGACTCTTCTTCCTCTCCTTATTCATCAGTCGAGAAGGCTACTACACAATAATTATACTACACAATATAATAATTACTTTCTGGCTCAGATAGATTTGCATGCACAAGTAAGTGATCACAAAAATTGATGCAGAGTTGCTAATCTATATAATAATGTGCTTGTCAGTGCGTACATACGCACTACGTCACATTATGTCAAGGTATGCATCACAGTTAATAATTGAGAAAGAAAAAGAAAAAATCTAATTGATTTGGGGCTCAAACCCGAGTCCTCGGACCTCGCCGGCCAACCCACTACCGCACGACTACAACGGCAATGCTATCAATATTTGATTTTTTTAAAGGTATTGCAAATCAGATATGCTATTGTTGTTTTTTTGGTTTAGTTCTTTGTTTTTGACTGAATTCTGATAAGATAACACCAAAAGAGAAACAAATAAGGGACAAACAAAAAACAAAAACAGATCAGATATGCTGGGTTTTTTTTTAATTTTTTTTTTTGATTGAATTCTGATGATCATGATTGTGAAAAGATAAAACCAAAAGAGGGACAAACAAAAAAACAAGTGAACAGAAACCAAAAGAAAAACAAAATAATTTTGCAGATCAGATATGCTGTTGTTTTTTGATTGAATTCTGATGATATGAAACCAAAAGACAAACAAACAAGGGACAAGCAAAAAACAAGTGAACAAAAATCAAAAGAAAGATAAAATAAAACAACAAAAACACAACAGCAGTAAAACAAAGACCATCCAGTTCAGGGGGCAGGGTCCAGCCATAAACTTGCATTCCCATGCCGAAGAGCAATGGCGACATGCCCGAAAAGGTGCTTGGTGGACGAGGTGGCATCAGGTGATAGCATCCTCCACGAGGCCACCTAGAGTTTCAGCCACAAGCGGGATAAATTCAACTCCCACAGAGTAGCAAGATGAGAGATGGGAAGTCAGCTTGCGACGAATGTGCGCATACTTAGACATGACTGTGCATGCTCAGATTTAAATACAATGGCGCGAAATTCAGGGAGAGAGAGGCAGAGTTGAAGTTCAGAAACTAGAAGATCAAGGGAGAGAGAGAGGCAAAGAAGTCAGAGAGCACATTTCACAGAAGATGAAAGAGCAAGGGAGAGAGAGGGAGAGAAGTCGAAGAACACACTTGACAGAAGATGAAAGAGCAAGAGAAAGAGAGAGGTACAGAGTGAAGGAGAGAAGGGAGAGAGAGAGAGTATTAGGAGAAAACTAACAGGGAAGAACAAAGACATAGGCTAGGTGCTAATGAAACAAGCAGCACCTTGGGCCCATTGTCAAGTTTGAGGTTTGCAAGTGAAGCTCTCAACTGCTGTCACAATGGACTAGCTACCTCTTACTGATTATCCTTCTGCACTCAAAGAACTGTTTACTGGTTAAAATGAAATTTGGGACAACTTGGAATTGATCACTAAAAGGATTTACTCCAGTTGAGAAATGGATTGAGTAACTAGCTAGCTATGTTGCACGTGAGAAAATCAATCCTTATGCAAACACTTGCAACCCTCTATTGCAGGTTGTGGTACTTAATAAAGTCAGACTCACTACGGATTAATGCATGTGAAAAGGGAGAATAAACTCAAGTGTACAAGTTAAAATCAAAATATTTGCACAATTAAATCTCGCTTAAAGTTTGCACATTACAATTAGTGGAATCTGACATGATAATGCCCTTGCAATAGTCTCAAATAGACCTTTACTTGACATGCATAACTTGTACCCTTCATATATGTTACTGGTAGCCACTCACTGCCAGTGAGTGGACACACACACATTCCGTGTGTAGAATTTTTGCGGACGCAGGCATGCGCATGCAGAGTTTCTGCGGGTACTCGCTAGTAGCTAATATAATATTATACCATCAAAATTATCGATGAACTTCAATGCCAAGATGCAGTCATCAGAGTTACCAACACAATTTTGCTGGAATCAATTCGGCACAGTTACTAGAGAGACACAGGAGCTGCAATGCCGGAACAATTTTTAGGGTCATGTTGCAATCTATAAATGATATTGACACTATTGATCATTTAATACTGGCATGAACTGTGGAGTGACCAGGATATCTGGAATGGAGTGCAGCAGTGGAGGTTACATGACCATTACTTTCTTGTACATAGCCGATGCTTCCTTCCTCCCATGAGTGCTCTAAGTAATTGGTTTATATTTTCACCATTAATGCAGTAACATGCATCTAATGCCACTCATTCTATAAAAGAAGGATGACTCTACTCTCAAAACTAGATAATAAACACAAACCTAAGTTATGAAGACTACCATTCCCCCGACAAATTTTCTTCTAGTTTTCTATATCGCTAAAGTGTGGAATTTAGCCATTATACTAGTAGGAATAATTGAAATTGTGGATGCAAATTATAAATACTAACCGCCGCTTGCAGTTTCCCTGTGAAAGAGCAGCCACACGCCTCCTAGCGGACCGCTGCAGCCCGTTGCTACCCACGTAACTAGGTAAGTTTCTTGGTCGCAAACCATAACACGGAGTGCCCGCGGAATTTTCAATTAGCCTATGCTACCGTTTCCAATCCCGGGGCGGTAATATACTATCTATGCTCTGATCTGCAAGCCAGCGCATAATCGGGGGCCGGGGGGCGGGTCACCACATGGTTCAGCACTGAATCGGCTCCGGCGCCCTAAATCGGATCGCCGTACCGTTAGCTCGGGTCCTTTCAGCCAGCAAAGTCACATTTACCAATCAGATTCATGCTTACATCATTGCCTGCAAATCTGATTGGTCCATGCGTACTAGTGATAGATACATATCAGTGGTGGATCCAGGATTTTCAGAAAGGGGAGGCACATAGATGCAGGCTTATCCGCGTGCTTGTGTGCGAAAAAAATTTTAACCCGACTTTGGGTAATCACACCCTTTTTAGGGAAACTGCGCCCACTTGATGATTAGCCGGTCTGCAGCTAACTTGCAAACTGTCATGCACCACTGCAATTCTTAGAAGTGGCCACACCAAAAAGGGGGGGGGGGGCATGTGCCTGAAATGCCCACTCCTAGATCCACCACTGCATATTAGCCTTACGTACGTACGGCCGGGGCCGGGGATTGGAAACTCAATACTAGCGCGCGCCAATTTTTGACCACATATATCCGGCTGTGTTGTCGAAGGAGCGGGTTTCCGCCATTGGGTGGTTGCTAAAGGAAAATTCATATAGAAGTGTCAAAATGGAAGAGCGACAATTTTAGCGAGGCAAATAAGCTATTACCTAAGGGATGTTTTAATTTTGTGTTGAATAAGAAACTACAATTATAGTAAAAATTAGCCAGATAATGACAATTATACCGTATTTTTTACTCTTGGGCCCCTTTTTTGGCTCACTGGATATATTAGAAACCTGATAAGATACACCAAAATATCACCAATAAGTTATAGTGTGCTATAAAGTGCAAAATTACCTGCCTGTTTGCTTATAAGAGATACAATCACTGAAATAGTGGTCTTCAAGGTGCATTCGTTGGGCCCCTTTCCTGACTTACCACTTTGAGTGTTGCAGTCTTCTTCCACGCTAACAACTACATCATAGGCTGTAGTGTGCTAATGTTTAGAACTTCTTGCATTTACTGCAAGTATAATAGGGAAACTTGAGGTGTGAAATAGACACTCTGCATGGATATCATAATACAATAATGTAATACGTAATCATAACTGCAATGATAGAATGCCACGAAAGCTCCAAGGAGAGCCAAGAATTGGAAGAGTGAAGAAATAATCAAGTACTAATGCTTTAATGCAGCCAAGTCTAAAAATGCAAATGAGTCAAGAAACTCTTTTGGGCTACATTTGCTTGAAATTTTACAAGAATATGACAATCATTAATCCTAGAGGATGTAAATTTACAATATGGTCAGCAATTTGTGTAGATTAGATGATGCAAGCAAGGCAGTCTTTTACGTATGATTGCTGCACACATTATGTACCCACAAAAAAATTCTTGAATGGTTAGTTTAGCTATTATACATTTTATGCTGGAATTTACTTCTTTCTTCTTCTCATTTTGAAGGACTCACTCATTGATATTTGCTTCATCATTAGAGCCCTATTCTTTTTTGAAATATTTCGACTCACAGCGTTTATAACTCTCAATGCCTGAGTATTTTTATAGTGTCTCAAATATTAGGGTTCTCATGGGTATAACCCCTCTGGCGATGACATCTGAAAAATTTCTCCAAGGGGTTCTGAGAGATTCATTCACTCCTGGTATATGTATGACAAGCTCAATGCAAACAAGCTGGAAATGAGTATTATGATATAGCTATACTGATCATTTTAATGCCTGCAACATAATTATCTAAAGGTATTCCATTCTTCATGAGATAGACTGAATCAGTACTCATCACCCTATCAGGCCAACCTCTTTCGTGAAAATGTGTTGGGAGTCCCACAGCCTGCTAAAAAGGTCTTCTAAGGATCTTAAACTATGATACTTTCTCGAAACCTTTTCCCTCCTGCCACTTCTTCACAATAACGTTAATTATTCTTCAAAATAATTACATGATGTTGCCCTTAAAACATTTTTTTCACTTTTTTTCTCAGCTATCTTATCATTCATAGGATTTAAGATAAAATGAAGCAATTGCTTCAACATATCCTGTGGGTTGATACATGCATAAAGTAGCTAGGTATAGAAATGTATAACTTGCCTTGTTTACCTTCTGCCATAGTGCTGCAGCTCGCCTATGCATTCTGTACTACTTCATATTACCTGCCAATTGTAGACGCGCGCGCGCCATAGCCCACCGATAACACGGATGTGAGTTTCCAATCCCCGTAAGGAATAGCATTTAGATTTTGAAATCAAAATCGAATGGGCAGGGGTCGTCCATAGATACTGTACATTAGGGATAGGAAACGCGCAAAAAATTTTCGGGCAATGACGTCACAGCGATGGAATTAGCTCGTTACGGTACCTGCATAGTAACGGTTATTTATGCGAGTAGGGAAGTTTTCGGTGGTCTAAGCTGTCTCCTCCGAAATTGATAACTGGAGGATTATCAATGTAAAAAGGTTCTAAATTCTAGTAAGTGTCAATTGTCATAGTCTGCTTTGAGGTTCTGCACGTACCATGCAACTGTGCATGCAAATTCTTAATGCTGAGGATAATACTTTGTGGGAATTTTTTGGATGATATTAAATAGACACAATAGTATAGGTATTTTCAACAGGCAGTTTCTACACAACTACATGCCATTATCCCATTTAGAATGATAGGTATTATGTTCATTGCTGGTTTTAGTGTTTTTCTTAGTGACATTCTAGACAGAGTTTGCGGGATTCTTTCTCAAGGCATATAAGTTTCTTCAATTTCCATTTCTTATCATTATACATAGTAATGGTTACTACATGCCATAAATATAAGGAATCTTTGTTTGGTATAAACAGAAGCAAGTAATGGGGAAACGAAAATTACGCCTCAAGGTTGAAAAAAATGAAGAAAGAAAGACAGCAGAGTACATCATCAGGCCCAAAGGGCGCCCACCAAAGAAGGGTACAAAACGTTATGGAGATTATAAGCAGAGAGTAGGTGGTACTCTATGATCATAGGTACCTAAAAAATAATGTCAACTCCTGTGTATAGGTGAATATGAAATTGGCTTCCATAAAACAGCGCATAACTCTCCCTAGTTCAGAATGGAAGGATGTCTCACCACTCACGAATGAATGCATTACTTTCTGTAAAATGTCTGCTGAATGTACTATGATGAAATACTGCCTTACCATCAAAAGTGATAGCTCTTGGACTGTTCATGTGTATGGACAGAAAATTCAACCTCACTGTTGCAGAGCACTTGATACAGTTCCAAGCGACATGATACTTGGTTGGCCGAGGTGCAGGCTTTGCTTCTCCCTCCTCTGGTCTGCAATCATGCTGCCAGGCCACACTACATCGCGGTCCAAATGCTCACCCCTAGCGCTATAACTAGCTAGCTAAGTGTGGAAGGACCCTTTACCATTCTGACTATGGTATACCCGGCCCGGTAAAGGGTCTGCTGGCGAGCTAGCTTGCTATCAGGAAACCCTGTACCATTTTGGGGGAGTAGCCTTCTATCTAGCTAGCTATAGCTACGGAAAAATCCTTTACCATTATGCTGTCCAACTTTTAAAAAAACAGTTATATGCAGGACAGCCAGCTGGAGAAGAAATCATTCAAGAGTAATGATAGAGAGGCTGTTCTCCTTGTTGACGCAAAATGCACTTAACACATAACCTTGTCGACAACAAATTACTGTATAAAGCCAGATGTCACTGAATGCTCTATTACTGTGTTGTGGTTTTGCTATAAACAACATCTTTGAAGGATTGACAATGTCCATAGCTTTAACAGCAGTTAGACTCCCCCCCCCCAATAATTCAGAAAATGATACCTATTAGCCCTGCCACCACGTGTTGGTTTAAAGGACCTAGTTCAACATGCTTCTCAGCCTCCATGAAAATCTCCAGACCCTTACCACAGAAACCAAAGTTGAGATCTCTAGGGAGAGACGCCAAGCCAAAATGGAGTCTGTTCCAGTCCTCCATATCTAGTGCCTGATGACTTTAACCAAGGAAAAAGGGATCTCGAGTGGCTTACAACATTACTGATCTCTGATTAGGTTTTACCCTACACAGGAGTGCCTTCTGTGATGCACTTTGCCTATGCTACGGCTGGCAACCAACAAAACTACCAGACAAATGTGACTGTGGGTGCCAGTTCTCCATAGAGCATGCTTTGTCATCCCAAAAGGCAGATTCCAACCGACACGGCAACCTCATAACATGCTATGGTGCTACTGTAGACATGAGAAGAAGAAAAAGAGAGAGTACGACGAGCAAAGAATTTTGGAACTAGAAGATGCCTCCTTCAGTTCTAGGCACAGGTGGCCTAGGGCGTAGTGCAACTTCAACTTACAAATCTCTAGCCTCCCTACGTATTTCCAGATAATTTGAATCAAGCCTATAGTGTTGGCTTCACTGCATGCTTTCATTCTCACTTCTACGATCAACAATTCAAGCAATTCATGGATCACATTCCTCTGCAGGCAGAAGTGTAAAGTTGCTTCCTATCAACCGAGCAATAGCCAAATCATAAGCAATATTGCAACACAAAGGTTTGTCGAGTTATCATTTAAATTCTGTCACGACCAGAGAAAAACCATATGTGGCAATACACAAGGCCCCAGATTTGAAAGGGTACTGACTACTGTAAAACAGGGTTTAGGTGTGTTTGTTTTTTTTTAAACGTTTGTATATGATGATAATGTATATGATGATAAAGGTTTGTTGGATATTTATAATAGAACATGATTAGATGGCTGCATGGGTCTGTAGTTATGAATGACCCAGGGGCCCCTATTTGAGAACATTTTGTTCCTCTAGCACCCAGCACGCTTAGCACAAGTTGTTTCTCTTCATAGTGTTACTGGGGAATCGAAAGGAATGGTCAGTTCCAGTAGATGGACTACCTTGTTTCTAATAATTATAGCATCCTATTTTAGAGTCTGACGGCGATGAGGATCATGAAGACTTGTACAACTTTCCAGACATCATCAAAATCGCTTGAAGAAAAAAATATTAGTGGCAATTGCGCAATGATCATAATTATGGTAAGGATTGTCATGCAGAATTCTGATCCGATGAACAGTCTAAAAACAAAGTAGAGGCGCTCTAAATTAATAGCAAAAAATCTGTGATGGCAACAAAGCGCTGAGGTACTCAAATATGCATAATCTAATCAAAGCACATTTCTGGAAGAAATGTGCTTTGATTAGATTTCGCACTTTCTTCTTTTTGTGTGTGTGGGTACAGTTATTGCATTGTGCCACAGGCCAGGGTGACCATTCATCCTCAGTTCAGAGAATTTCATGTCATCCTACTATTTTGTGACAATCTACCTTGGGTAAACTGACCATGTGCACGCGCCCTACAATGTGTAGAAATCCCTCTGGAGCTCCCTCCCTAGTGCGGGGTTCACAATGCTTGCATTCGGGTTATGTCCTTGGCACCTACCTCTGATTTCCTGGAGGGATGAGCAAAGGAGCTCAGGCAGCACCATAACCAACATGGGATTTCTGGGCATTGATCCCAGATGATTTTAAAAGGTGGTGGTGGCATCTTTTTTGTCTGACATAGCCAGTTTCAAAAAGAAGAAATGGGCTGTGGCGATGGCTAAGTCTCCTGTGGCCTAGTAGGTCCTTAAGGTGGTTCCTGTACAGTGCTTGGCTTCTGTTGGAGAAGGTGAGGAGGTTGAACAGTCATATCAAAGTAGGTACTGGATGGGCGGGGCTTCACGGCCCAGCGAGACTACACGACACATGCACACTGCAACGTCCGGCACCACATTGAGTTGATCTGGCTCAACATAAACTTGTATGAGCAGGGGAAGAATGTCACAAAATCCCATTCATTGTGTACGTGTCTGAGCTGAGCGAGCTGAAGCCATCCAGAAAAGATACCCTTTACCTGCCTAGCCTCTACTGTTGATTTCACTTCCCTTGGAACTTCCGTGAATATATCCGTGGCCGTGGGGCCCGGGCGCCGGGCCGGCCCGGGGGCCGGGGAAGGGGGAGGGGAAGGAAAAGACGACGAGGCTACCCTTTACCATACGTAACGATGAGCTGATCGCGTGAACGTGGTGGCGCTGTACCTATACTGTACTGTGACAAGTTCAGATCTTCTTAGCAGGTGGGTTAACATTAGCTAGTTAGATTTCCATCTGAGTCAACGATGTTAGCTAATAAATCAGTGGGGCAGCCGTCTACAAGCGATCATTACAAGCATACAAACACTGCGTGTGCATCAACAGAACCAAAAAAGATAGTCCTAGGGTTGGCTTGTTTGACTAACTTGCCACCTGAAGTCCCAAGGGTTGAGCCTCATATTCTTCTTTTTTAATATGTGAGGAAAACTACAATTTAGCTGCATTCCAATCCATAAAAATTAATGGTGAAAGTAGTCTATATGTGACCAGTTTTATACAGCTGAGGAATTATGACACTCCATGAAATAAATTGATGAGTAGATTTTCCCAAGATCCATAGACTAGTTTAATTGTTTTAAAGGTGTTCTTCAGGCTTAGTCTCTTGAGTATGGTAATTAGAAGTCCCAGGTAGAAGTCACATATTAACTTTTGAAAATTTAGCCCAATAATATAGATACAAGCACGTTTGAAGATTTAAAATCTTTACCATACAGGGGAAAAAAGGTTATTCAGCATAATTTACTAGGGCAATGTGCAACATTTGACAGTGAGTGAGGGAGCAACTGTTCCTATGCCATAGATGATAGACTCCAACTTGCTAGTAGGCTTTAATTCCTTGGGTTAAGATTTTATTGAATTTATAAGTGGCAAATTTCAGCTGGGCAGCTGTATCAAAATCCATGCACAAGCGAGGATTGCGGTAGTTAGTTGTGAAATAAGCGAAGTCATTTGTCTAGAGACTGACTACTGGTCCTATTAATTGCTGTCTATTAGAGCGTTATAATCATGCTATTTACTATACATCTGTAGCAAACAGACAACTAGCTTGTCTTTCTTCACCAACTTGAGCATAGTCATTACTATTAAAGAGCATGTGCAGTAAAGATAGGGCATGTATGCCCACACTCAAAACAAAAAAAGGATAGAAATAAGTGAGCACACTAAATAACAAGGTTAAGGGGTGGCCTAAAACCTATATGGGCTGTATTATGTACTGGAGCCTCATATGACTTACATGTACAACTGCTATTTGCTAGGTATAGGCATGCATGAAGTTGCAGTACATATGTAATAAGATTTTAGGTCCTAAGTTTTGCACTCCCTTGCATATAACATTATTTATATCAGAATATGGTTTTTTTTCAAGGGCAACCAGATACCAAGTAAAAGAAATACTAGGAGTATCAAGAAATGTAGTAGAATTTTATGCATTGGTAGGGGCCATGGCACTTGCACTTGGTAGTTAGGTAAGGGTCATCAATTAAATTGCGCTACATCAAGCCACATAAGCTATATGTAAATTAAGGAAGAAATTGTGTCTTGTTAAAATGACTGAGAAATAGACGATTTTTTATGATTCGAGATGCGAAGAACTGTAGGAATAGAAACAGATGTATTTTCTACTTGGTATGTAATTTGAAGAAATGAATGAAAAATAATTATAATAATTGAAACTGAAATATGGCTGTATTTATGGATGATGATAATAGCATGACAATAATAGATAAGGGTAAGGGGTATGTAATTTTTAATTACTATTACAAGTACATTTTTGTCATGCAGTGAGGATGGAATGGTTTGATGGAGGAGTACTTAATGCAATTATTGCTTGTCGTCAGAATAAGGCTCTTTTTGTAGTTTATATCTATGGTGAGGCCTTTATCAGTTTTGAGCTAGAATTTGTTTCAAAAGCTAACTACATACATAGCGTGTGTCACTTCAGACTGTTATCACAAAATGTTTGTATGTCATATGGGTTCATTTGCTCCAGATGAATCAGAGGCAAGTCTTAGCACATCAGAAGCGTGGAACAATATTGAGGTAAAATGGACAATGTAGCCATGTAGAACTACTCTAACTAAACCTATGAATCTATATAAGGAGTACTCTGATAGGCTAGCATTGCTATATAGCAAGTGAAGCAAACTGCATGCTAATCTTGTGAGAAATGAGTACAGTACATATTGACAAGCTATGAATCAATGTTACCCACAAATTGTTAAGAGTGCTGTTGCAGATATTCACAAATTGTACTTGTGTGCATAATATCCCTAGGTATAAAATTACCTCATGTATATGAATGAAATACTACTATATTTAGGTGGTAAAACTCTTGAAGGACAACAGCTATATCGCCCTAAAGGTCTACAAGGATAGTCTTGAGTACAACCAATTTTCTCAATTTTGTATCCTTTTTTTCAAACACCACATTTCAGTCTCATCTGTTCGAATAGACCTTAACTATTCATTATAGTTGCTGTATTCATTTTCCCCAGTATTTATTGCATAAATTTGACGGGAAAACCATTGGTGGTTATGAGTGGTCAGCAAACTGGAGAAATGATAAAGAATAAGCTAAATGAAGCCTTTTTGGTACTTTTTACACTGTTAACTAGATGTCATGGATTTACTGCAGACTGAGTTGTATGTAGTTGCTGTTATTACTTTTTGACTGTAGAAAATCAAGGAACAGTTAAGTACTATTTCTGGTGCTGCTACAGCTTCTGTGACTTCTAGTGCTGCTCAAGCAAAAAATGATGATGAGTCGTCTACTAGTATGGAATCAGTTGATTCATCTTCTACACCATCCGAAGCAGTAGAAGAGAAGTTAAAGCGGTAATGAGTGAGATTACATACCTGTAATCTTATCGACCATGACCTAATCTCTAAGAATACTACATTTCTACTGGCGCTGATTCAACAGTATGGTGGCCAATTTTGTGTTGGAATTTTCAGAATTCAGACAAGACCATTTTTAGTGCCCAGAAGTACATGTCATCAGCATAATTGCATAATCAAGCATAGATACTATAGACTATGGTGTGCCAGTTTAAGAAAATGTAGTCCACAATGTCTGTAGAGTTACAATACAGGATCTTTACCTAGCAGAAATTGTATTCAATGAAAGAATACCTTTTTTTGCGAGTGAATGTCTATGTGAGACAAATATTAAGTCCTACCTTATGAAGTTCTCTAGTTTTGCTGTAGGTTGTCATAGCATTTAAGTTTTTATTGCCATTTTAGATATGAACAAAAGATTAAAGAAAGAAGGGCCAAAAGAATTGAATCAGAGAGACAGGTAATTGTATCATAATACTGAATAATATTTAGCAACACCAGATTCATCCAGAGAGGTTAAAAAAGGAGAATCATTGTGGCTGGTTGCTAAATCTATATTTTCCAATCATTCAATTTGAGATATTACTATGACTTGTTAATGTCTCTGTATTTGTCTAGCGTGAAGACCAAAAAGAAAAAGATCATAGGGAACAGGGACGGAATTTAGCAAAATTTAAGCAAATGCAGGTCTTTGGTACTGATCAGATGTATCTGTGTATAATTATAATACCAACATTCATAGTCTGAACAGCAGAATAAGAACTGGTTAAGAGAGCGTCGGAAACAAAAGGAGGATGCTTTGTTGGCTAGGGAAGAAGTACGTGCTAAACTTGAACAAGATAGACGTGAGAGACAAGATAAAAACTCCACAGGTGAATTTCATGAAATACACGAGTCCCTTTCATTCTCTTCCCCCTGATAATTATTATTATTAGCAAGTTCTGACCAGAAAAGCCAAAGTCACTCGCAGTCCTCATATAAAAGTAGCACCTCTGGGTAAGAAGAATAACAACATGATGGGCTAGTAATAATAGTATCACACATACAATTTTCATTATAGTACTAGCCGTATACAGCTACGACTTCCAATGGGACCTACTAAAGTAATTGAGATTAATACCAGCAGTACATTGAGTGTTCTTAGGGTAAAAGTTGCCGAGGTACGTATGTAGATGTAACAAGATGATCCTAGACTGCAGGAAGTGTGTTTTTTTTGTTTTGTTTTGTTTTTTGTCTTTTGTTTGTGTGTTGTTTGTTTTTTCAAGGGCAATCGCATACCAAACAGAAAAATTAATCATGATTTTGAATGAGCAATGATGCGTGAACATTATCAAGTTGGTCATGTCCGGGTGCCCACATATTAACAAGGGGTGGGGGTTTGAGCTAGAGCACACTGGTGCTACGAAGCACCAACTAAAGCCTACAGAAGTGCAACAATGTACCGAAGATAGCATAGTTAGCTTAGTTAATTTACATTTACAAGCATATAAGATGGAAAGCCTACCTTAGTTTTAGTGATTTTCCACAAGACTCTCTGCTGTTGAATTCCCTGTGCACGAAGCTTTCATGGCTGACTAGCTAGCTTTAGTGCTATATTTGAAGCCTTTCTTCTTTAGTCTAAGGTCTAAACACTTTGAAGCATAGCTAGCCGTAGGCCTTTCAAATTGCACTCCACATCTAGAGAAGATGAATTGGTGTCTTGCTAGCCTCACTAAACTATCCAGCAGTAGCTGAGAATTAGAAGATTGCATATAATTCTTGGCTCTAGTATGACAGTAGTCAGTACTGAGATGGGAAGAGTGTAAGACCAGAAACATATTATTTAGTTATTTAAGTAGTATTTAGTTCACACTTATCTAGCTCTAAGTGTTTTAATGTGTCTGCACGAGAATGATGCTATAATGTTTGAGGTGAATGTAATGCACTTGCCTTCGGCTCATGCATTACATCACTGAGAGCATTATAGCAGCATTCATTATAGAGTGCACCATGGAGCTGATGCTGATCACATGACTTGGATCCAATCAAATTCCAGTTGATCTTTACAGAACCCTAGCCCCTAGCCCTAGTACCTAGCAAGCTCAAGCACACTTGGGTTCAGCAATTATCGTAATATTAAAAAAGAGGTTTTCCTGTTTGAAACCCAATGTAACAAGTGAACTATAAAAGAGGACATCAAGATACTTGCTTACTGTAAGCACTAGGGACTGAGGCTGGAAGGTCATAGTCCTAGTGGAAGTGTGTACTAAGTATTTAGTGCACGTAAATGTGCTTTATGAGATTAAAGCGACCAGCGCTAATTTTACTTGGCTAAAAAATGTTGTTGTTTTTTTGTTGTTTTTTTTGCAAGCATGAAGAGAAAAATCAGCAGACAGAAAATATTCGTGACAAAAATGAAGCTCTAAAGTGCCTATAAAAGCAGAAACCTTTCGAAATAGTGTATATACTAATAGTATGTAATTTTTCAGCATACCAAGTAGAGCAAGCATGTTATGAACCAGATATTATCAAAATTGCTTGAAGAAAAAAATATTCTCAGTAACCTATCGAACTAGGATAACATCAACATGTAGAAGTACAGTTTCTGATCTGATGAGAAGAAAATGTGCTTTCATTATAATTACATCACGTTGTTTTTGTTTGTTGTTTTTTGGAAATTGGTATCCACTGCTCATGCATGGCTTGCATGAAATACACAGGGCAGTGACAATTAAGCCAGCTAGCTGACAACAATTGACTGCTTGATCGCAAGCCAGCTGATACTTTCTCCTCTCAGATCTCTAGCATACTGGGCATCTCTGCATTTTCAGAAACACATACCTAGGCTGTACACAGATGGTGTATATATATATATATCCCATTTTCCCAGAATTTCAGGAAATCTGGGGCATGTGCAAATATAAAAAGCTTTGTATGAGTTTGTATGTATTATTTATTTTATCCAGCTCCTTGATGCACATCCAAACAAAATTTCCCTGACAAGTGCGTACCCTCGACGTGACCTAACATCAGATATGGATTCACAATCTATGGTTGAACTTGAGTTATCACCAACTGGAGTTGTGATTGTCAAAGTAGACAAAGTAAGCTTACTATCGTGTGTATGTATGTATGTATGTATCTATGTATGTATGTGTGTATGTATGTATGTGGCCTCAATGAAGCCTCTTGATTAGCATTACATATGAATTACAGCTCTGTACTGTGTACATGTGGAAGGGTGACTTTGTTACTTAGTAGATCCTATTTTTTTAAATGAAGAATTTTGTAAATTCAGTTAGTTTATATTTGTCTCTAGAAGTCTTCTGTAGCTGTTGATAACTCAAATATGGTGTTGGAGACTTTGATGAATCTTTTCAACTTCATCATGTGGTTATTCGGTGTTCTGAAGAACGCCGTAGTCTCTTTATTTTCATCGCCTTCAAAGAATACTGATACTTGTTCTAAAGCCACTGACAGGTAAAGGCATAGTTATTGTTGAAGTAGTTGATGCACAAAATTATGAACATTAGATGCATGCAGTAATGTGTCACTGATTAACAATCTCAGAAAAATAAAATAAGTAATGATTATTGCATGGTGCCGAGAGAATTGTAATAGGCAATAAATGCTGAGTCCAAGGGTGTAGCCTTAGGACAAAGGCCATAATTTCCTTCAGAATAGCAAAATAGGCCTACTAAGAACGGAACAGTTTTCATTCTTAGCATACATAGATACTGTACTTTGCACTCCTTCATGTGGCTACAGCTGTAGCAACTATGGCTTTATTGTTTCAGTCAACGGTTAGGGGAGTAAAAGTCATTTTCCCTCCAAATGGCCCCTGAGGGGGGAATATTACTCCTACGCGCACGGTCATAATTTCCAAGGCAGCTGATATCACCTTTGTCAGTAGTGGATAGTAGGTGTTAGGCTTATCTAAGTACTTTGTGGTAATAAGTATTACAGCTTTCTTTGTATGGAGTATGCCTATCAGACTTTGAGATGCTTAAAATAAGTATATCAAGTATAGCATTTATCACACTCATAGTGGAATATGCGAGTCATTTCACTTGTAGGCTGAATTTTCACTTCCCTTCATAGCCACCTTAATAATATAGATATAGATCACTGATGAAAGAAAGAAAACAGTAAATTTTTTTAATCGTTAAATTGGCATACTACAGCTTAGTTATAGCAATCATCGGTGTCTGCATGTGCACACTAAAAGTAGTATTTGGTGATGGCCACCTTGCATTGGTTGACAAAATTTCTTTTGCCAGGTGAATGAACCAGCTTTAGATTGCAACAGATCAACTATATTTTTCTCTCTAACTTAAAGAATGATGACCATTACCATTATCAGGTATAACAGTGGGATCTTCGAGTCCTATCTGCTATGTGATGTCAATCTTATAGCTTTGCTCAAAAATGGACTGTGATCCCTGTATTTCATGCCAACAGGGCTCCTTACTGGGAGTTTGGCAAGATTTGGCAATGATCGCGCTACATGTTGACTAAAACCTCATACCAAGGAATAGGTTCTGGGGCCAATCGCACCACAATTAGGATAAGAGTGTGATTAGCTCCAAGTACAAAATGAAAGTTGTAGACCTCGAAAAAAAAAAAAGTTCAGTGGAAAGTTAACAATGTATATTATTGTATTTCAGCCACAGTACCCTCCGTGATGGTGATAGCAGAGTACGTAAATTCCGCCAGGAAGATTTCAAAGATGATAGCAGTGATGATATGGGAACTTACAATGGAAATTCAACACAACAACAATGACGTCATAATTGCACAACTGTAATTAACCTTTTTTGTCTGAACTTTACATAAACATAGTATTATCTATGGACCTGGCTAAACTATGTTGATTAAAGAGGTACAGATATCCTGTAAAAGCAGGCTAGAGGGATCCAATTTTTTCCTGGGAAAAGAAAATATGTCAGTTGGGAGCTATAGAATGAGAGCAAATAGTGTATAATAATAGGCTACTACAGATTTTATCCTTGCACCTATTAATTTTCTGAACAACTTTTGTCACTATATTCATTCCAAAGAATTGGTGTATTTGGTGATAGCAGAGTCAGGCATGGACAGCTCATATCTAGAATCTTTTTTGTGTGTGTGTGTGTGTGCGTGTGTTTTTTTGTTGTTGTTTTTTGGTTGTTTTTTTGTTTTGTTTTGTTTTGTTTTTCAAACATAACCGACAGCAGCATTATGTAATAGGGTGTGAAAGTATCTTTGGTCCTGGTGGAGGGGTGGTGCAGTAGGGTAGTGTGTTATGGTGGCAGGGATCGGGAGAAGTCTAGTGGTATGGCATGATTCAACCTGCACAAAATTCATTATGATGAGGCTACTTGGGTGGATGGCTTGCAAAAAGGTAACCCTCAGAGATTGCAGTGCTCTCCAAAACAGCCTCTGGAGTAACCCCTGGCACCAGTGCCCTCAGGCCTACCTGCCTACTGGCACCAGTGCCCTTCCAGAATGGCCTACAGAGTAACCATCACTGGCACCAGCGCCCTTTAGGCCTACTCTCTCACTAGTGTCAGATTATTGAAGCTGGAAAGCCATAACCTGATAGGAAACATTTCCGTAATACAAGCAGCTAACTGTGATCATGAGTGTCAATGATAGTTAAAGCTGACTAGATACTGGCATAGATTGTTGACTACGTAGTCTATACAATCTATGATACTGGTTAGCAGTCTCATCTTTGTCTGCAATCAAGGCTTGCTGCTACAGGAGAAAGCTAAGTAAGGAACTCTGCTTGGATTGTATGTACCCATCTTCAACTGTAAATAATTATGCTGATATTCTTGAGAAGTGGCATGTTCATATGATCATCAAGCTGGTAGTCGGTGTAAATAGCTAGCTAAGTAAATGGTAGGCTACTGAAAAGCATCTGGTTCCTGTCAGTAGTGGAGTAGTTTATATGCTTACTCTTGTATCCATTACAGCAGAGCCGCACATGCACGCAATTTGGAACAATAGCTAAGTTACACCCATCATTGGGAGATTCTGTCGGCGACGAAATTCTATCGCGAGCGACCTTCCTAGAATGTTTCGTCGCAGCCAGTCGCTGCATATAAAGTAGCTAGCTATCGGAGAGGTGGTATAGCTATATCTGATTATACAAAGACTCGCTCACCAACTCTCCTAGCAATAAAAAATCTAGATCGTTTCTGTCTTAGCATAATATCGCCTAGGATATTTTTCACTAGTTTCTATAGCTAATGAGAGATGCTGTTCAAAGTCTCAAGCTTGTTAGCTGTTTACCTTTATAGTTACAGTGCAGGCTTAAAGAGTAGAACTTTTGTATTTTTCATGTTTCTGTGTTTCAGAGTTTGTATTTTCTAAGCTACAGGTCAGAGGTGTCTGAAACTCGGCAAGGATATAAATCAGCTATCACTCTCACTACATTACAAATATCAATATTGAAAATGAAACCGTATTGTTTATAAACGACTGCACGCGAAGGTACCTAAAACGGGTGTGGTTTAGCTCATAATTTCTATAATTAATTTAGTCGAGGCCTACAATCTTGAACATTTCTTCCACTAGCATTAGTATCACCTCTACAGTTCTCTTTGCCATCCTAACACAAGGTAAGTTTCCACAATATTCAGTAGAAGCCGTTTTTTCTTCATATTTTTAGATCCTAGCTGTGTTTAGATCATATTTTATCCAAATATTGCAGTTAGGATTCATTATTTGAAAAGCATGTCTAGCTAGTGTCCAATTTACATCGCTCCAAAAATCGAGTTCCATCCTTCAACGGTTTCTGCGTTACAGCTGTGTTTGTCGCTAGACTGTAGCATCGAGCAGCGAATCTGTGACGTCACAAGCACCACGTGGCCTCGTTAGTTTGCCGCCATTTTCCCACTGTAGCCTTACATGCAGCTAGAGATCTGTAAAACGATGGCAGTAGACATGTTAGCAAGTTTTTTTAAGCTAAGACAGGGGTCTGCAACTTGTATTTTCTTTCTACAGGTCTGCAAACTTACAGCGGGAAAATGGCGCTAAACTAGCGAGGCCGGCACGTGGTGCTAGTGACGTCACAATTTGTTGCTGAATCCGAGCTTTTTCTCCAGTCTAGCGACAAACACAGCTGTAACGCAGAAACCGTAAAGGATGGAACTCGATTTTTGAAGCGATGTAAACTGGACACTAGCTGGACATGCTTTTCAAATAATGAATCTTAACTACAATATTTTTGGACAAAATATGATCTAAACACATTTGGACCTAAAAATATGAAGAAAAAAACAGCTTCTACTGAATATTGTGGAAACTTACCATGTGCTAGGGTGGCAAAGAAAACTGTAGAGGTGATACTAATCCTAGTGGAAGAAATGTTCAAGATTGTAGACCTTAACTAAATGAATTATAGAAATTATGAGCTAAAAAAAGTGAATCCCACACCCGTTTTAGGTACCTTCGCGTGCAGTTGTTTATAAACAATACGGTTTCATTTTCAACATTGATATTCGTAATATAGTGAGAGTGATAGCTGATTTATATCCTTGCTGAGTTTCAGACCCCTCTGACCTGTAGCTTAGGAAATATAAACTCTGGAACACAGAAACATGAAAAATACAAAAGTTCTACTCTTTAAGCCTGTGGCACTGTATATAAAGGTTATATAAAGTAATAAGTAATATAATAAGTTATATAAGTTTATAGTTATATAAAGGTTATCACTCATACTTCAAGAGAGCAAGGCTAGAAAGTCAATATTTTTAATGATGGAATATTTCACAATTTTACAACAGCAAATAGTTATTAGCCGATCTATTGATGTGAATGCATGATAGAGCTTTATATTAATCAGTATTGGAAAATATCCTAGATAGTTGCTTACATATAGTAGTTAGCTAGATGCTACAGAGCAACATGTCTATTAGCTACTATAGGAAGTAAAAATTTATTCTACATATACTTCTATATAATATTATATACTACTATAACATAGCTCAAGTGAGTGACATAGGTAGCTACACATATAACTAGCTAATATTGTATAGAGCTAGATAAGTAAGAGACAGGAGATTTTATTACCACATGCAGGACTAGCTATAGTAGATAATAGCTAGCTCTAGCTATAGCGAGTAGCAATCCTAGGAGATCAAGATTTTATTTATTTTATTTATTTATTATTATTATTATTATTATTATTATTATTATTATTATTATTATTATGATGATGATGATGATGATGATGATGATTTACAGCACAAAATGACATTTAAGAAATTAGAAGTTACAACCAAAAAAAAGTTGGGACAATTAGAGCAGGCCAAGGATCCACCAAGACTGGCCTGGCGATTAGGAGATAATAAAAATTAAAAAAAAACACAACAAACAAAACAACAGAAAAATGGTTATATGTCATAATCAGCTTCGGCAAGGGCAGACATGAAACTTCACAGAATAACTGACCAAAAGTTATCTTTGAGCTTGGTTTTGATGGTAGGAGCATATCAATTGGTTGCAGAGAGTTCCATAATCAAGTCAGCCTGTTGAAATAGAAGTGTCTTTGGGAGTTGGAGATGTGGAGGATATATCTATTGGAGAGCAACAAAATAATCCAGGAAATTTTGGCACTCTACATGTGAAGAACATGGAGAGCAACAAATATCCTAGGAGATATTAATTGATATGATGAGTGACTATAGGAGATCTTGCTTTGTACATTCTATACTCCGCTATCAATGCTCAGGCCATGTAATTTCATCGAGCGAGCTGACTATCAGGTCATAACTCATTGAAACTGTAAATATATATATATTTATTGCACACTCCTGCATTGAATATCATGATTTATTACTACCCAAGGTGGGAATATTTCAAGAGGCCGTAGGCCGAGTGAAATATGCCCAACTGAATGTAGTAATAAGTCTGATATTCAACAAAGGAGTGCATTATATAAGTGGATTCTACAGTTGGTTCCTAGTCTCGCATTTTTCTTAGGGGCAGGGGAAAGAAAGGGTCTGGTCAAACTCGCATGAACGTTTCGTTTCACCAGGTCCTGGATTTTTGAGCGACCGGAAGGGGTGTGGTTACGTGAATTTAAGTCTCGCGAAACAAAACGTTTGTATGGTCACAGCTAGCTCAGTGCTTTTCATTTTGACGGTTGGTCGCTAGCGGCTGCAAGCAATTCTTCTGTGGGTACCACAACAAGCTAAGCCTGTGCAGCTAGCTAATATGCTCATCTTGAGAAATTCACCAGCCAAAAGTGAAGACTTTCCATCGCCAGTAGGTGAAGACACGAATGTATCATGACCCTGCACAAAAAAAGAATATGGCCTCGGCTTGCTTGGCGTTCAACTCCAATCCACAGGCTATGTATCAATTTCCATCTCTATTTGATGCGCATTAATAGTACTAATGCGCGCGCAAAATATTACTTTATTATTGCCCGCATTTAAAATATAATTGCTGGCTGTACAAAACGAAACATGCGACAGACTTTGGTTCCAGCCAGGCAGCTACATTACGTAGGAAGTTGTAATGTGAACCTGTAATACTTACCATGAAGCCTATCAGCCCACCAGACCTACAAACAACTAATGCACTTAGATAAACCTCTCATCTTCAGAAATATCGGCCAATAACGTTACTAGGCTAGCATGCGCAAGCGTAGACAAGGCGTTGAATAATGCCATTGAATTATTTAACGGTAACGGACCAATTATATTTACTAATACAGGGTGACAAAATGTCGATATACTATAGCTATAGTAAACTATTATCTACTATAGCTAGTAATAAATCTCCTGTTGAAAAAAATTCTCCCAGGATATTTTCTCTCTTATCAAGCTCTCTACAATATTATCTGTTGTTAGCTATGTTGCTTACTTGAGCTATGTTAGAGCCGTATATATATAATATAATATATATAGAACCATGTGTGACAGTCGAGGGTAGAAATCAAACTTTATTCACGCTTTCTACTTTCGAAAAAAAAAGTTCAAAAGGCAGAAAAATTCTATTGTAAAGCATCAGTCATGACAAAAGGAAAGTTTGACTAAAACGTGAATAAAGTTTGATTTCTACCCTCGACTGTCACATGTGTAGAATAATTTTTACTTTCTATAGTACCTAAGAGACACGTTGCTCTGTAGTATCTAGCTAGCTATTATGCGTAAGTAGCTCTCTAGGATATTTTCCAATAAGCTCTATCATGCATTCACATCAATACATCAGTTAATAATTATTTGCGGCTATAAAATTGTCCATCGTTTTACACTTAAAAAGAACTTTCTAGCTACATAGCTAGAAAGATACTAGAAAAAAAGCATGCTCCTTTCCTTTGAAGTATGAGTGATACACCCAACTATAAAGGTGAATAGCTAACAAACTTGAGATTTTGATGCACCTATAAACAGCATTGCTCTCTCTCTCTCTTATTAGCTATAGAAACTAGTGAAAAATATTCTAGGAGATACTTGGTGAGCGATTATCCTTGTATAATCAGATATATCTATAACACCTCTCCGATAGCTACTTTATATTCAGCGACAATATATCCTTGACTGCGACGAAATAACCATTGGAGCTGGAGATTAGGTCGCTCGCGACAAAATATCCTAGGATATTTTGTCGCCGCGACAAAATCTATACCAGCGACAAAATAAACTGTGACAACGGCAGTCTATATAGGCAAGCGAAGTTGTATTTTTAGCTTCTGCAAGGGAGCGAACGCAGCGAGCGTTAGGTGTAGGGGACGTATTGTTTACGCACTGTTTAAGCTAGTCCAGCTTGCATGCGGAATATTTTCCGAAAATTAAAACTGTGCCGATGCGAAGCAATAGGAAAATTCTAAGAGATCACCTTGTTGATGGACCAGCTTTTTTGTCCTTCAGGCCCAAAGAGCTCCCAAAGGGAACCAGATATTAACAAGTATAAATATCAAATTCGAACGGACTTTTGCAACGTGGTATTGGTTATTGCCTTGCGTTTGGAACATCCGGTGTCACAGTTTAATATGTCGTTGGGAGATTCTGTATCGGCGACAAAATATCATAGGAAATTCTGTCGCGAGCGACCTAATCTCCTCGTCGAAAAAAGAATATATCGTCGCTGCATATAAAGTAGCTATCGGCGCGGTGGTATAGCTATATCTGATTATACGAAGACAATTCCTCACAAACAAATTGCTCTCATAGCAATACTAGGTTTAGTTATAAATCTCTTCTATAATGATATAGCATGCTATTCACCTTTATAATTGGATATATATATTATGTATATATCAATCATACTTCAAAGAAGCGTCTAGTTTCTTGCTAGAAAGTTATTTTTTTGCAACTGTACAACGAACAATTTTATAGCAGCTAATAATTATTAACTGATCTATTGATGTGAATGAATCCTAGATAGCTATAATGGCTAGCAAGATTCTATAGAACAACATGTCTCTTAGCTACTATAAAAAGTAAAAAAATTATTCTACACTTAGCTCTATATAATACTGCGACATAGCTAGCTACATATATAACTAGCTAATATTGTATATATCTAGATAGGTAAGAGAATATCCTGGGAGTTTTTATTACCACAGGAGATTTTATTACAAGCTATGGTAGATAATGGCTAACTATAGCTATAATAAACAACAATTCAAGAAGGTTGAGATTTTGTCACTCAATATTATTATTATAATTATTATTATAAGATTTACAGATTAAGATAACCTTTAAGAAATAAGATGTTACAAAAAAAAAAAAAGATTGCGCTATTAGAGGAGGCTGGGGATCCACCAAGATTGCCCAGGCAATTAGGAGGGGGAAAAAAAAAAAACCACCACCAACAAATAACCAAGAAACCATATAAAAAAGATTGGTGGCTTGAAATTTGACATAAAGTTTCGGAAAGGGCAGACAGTGCAAGTGTCATTATCATCAGAATAACTGATCAAAAGTATAATCTTTGAGTTTGGATTTGATGGTAGGAGCATATCAATTGGTGGCAGAGAGTTCTTAATCTGATCAACCTTTTGAAATCGAAGTCTGGAAGTTGGAGATGTGAAGAACACAGCTATAGCTATTGGAGAAATCTAGATTTTGTCATTCTATTGCTATGAAACTATATGCATGTGAAGAACATAGGAGAGCAACAAATACCATAGGAGATTTTTTATTTAATATAATTATAGTGAATATAGGAGATTTTGCTTTGTATCAATGCTTTACTAGCAGATGATTCTTTCAAATTAGTTACTGAAGCTACAAAAGGTTCTTAAAAAAACTATATCGCTTTATAATAAAGAATGAAACTCGTTTCAATATGACTATAGTATTGGTGCTAGATAACTGCATCAAATGGAGAATAATAAACAAAGAGCGAAAATAAATCTGGTTGCCTTATAGGGGAGCCCTTCGGGCCTGCACTACAAGCTGGAGGATTTTGCCTAGCCTAAACAGTGCGTGAATAATACGTCGCACACCCCTAACTCGCTACGCTCGCTCCCTTGCAGGAGCTAAGAAATACAGCTTCGCTGGTCTATGTAGAGAGCCGGTGTTACAGTTAATAAACTAATAAGATGCTGTTTATAGGTGCATCAAAATCTCAAACTTGTTAGCTATTCACCTTTATTGTTGGGTGTATCACTCATGCTTCAAAGGAAAGGAGCATGCTTTTTTTCATGTATCTCATGCTAGCTATGTAGCTAGAAAGTTATTTAATAGTGTACAACGATGGAATATTTCACAATTTTAAAGCCGCAAATAATTATTAACTGATATATTGATATGAATCCATGATAGAGCTTCAGAATTGGAAAATATCCTAGATAGCTACTTACGCATAATAGTTATTTAGATACAATGCAACATGTCTCTTAGCTACTACAGAAAGTAAAAATTATTCTACACAGTTATATATATATACGAGTAAAATTAAGGATTAATTTCACTCGAACTAATGAGGGTAAATGTACTATTAAATATTAACCATATGATTAGGGGAGATATTACATGAGCCGAAGATGAGTGAAATATCTCGCCATATCTCACAGCAGATGAGTGTAATAAGTGATTTATTTTTACAGTGCACAACATATTTTGGAAAAAAATTTGATAGAGAAATTTTAGATAGACTGATTACCGAAATTACAGAATTTTTATCACCACTGAAAAAAAAACCCGTTGTACGGTATCAAGGTCTATACTCCAAAATATCCTAGGTATACGTACGTAAGTAGGTGTCCCGAATTAGTAGAACTGTGCGTGCATAATGCGAATGCTCAAATTGTAATTAAGCTAGATTTTTTCTACAGCCTTTTGTCATGGAGGCGCTAGGCTTATCTAAGTGGGTTGTAGGCGTTTGGCCTTTTTAAGTGCTTGTGGTAAGCATTTACAGCTTTCCTGGCTGGAGCCGCCACTAACATGACTCTTATCTCTGACAGCAATATCAAACACTGGATGGATCCTATCAGGTAATTGCTCACTTGCTTCACCGTCAAATGCGCATTGCTATAGCTAAATAGCAAAATCTTGTAAAGAGTTGAAGAATACTTGCTTGCTTGTTCGCTGTCAAATAATGTTGCATATTGCCCTAGGTAGCGAGCGAAGCGAGCCACTCACTGTTCATGTAAACGGGAGCTCGAGATATGTATTATACGTACGTCAAAAAATTATCATTACGCATGCGCTGAACCAATTGCGCATGCGCTGAACGAATTGAGTGTGAAACCAAGTGTCAAGAAGAGTCAAGAGAGTCAAGAGTGGCCCTCAAGCCTGAAGGCCTGAGAGGGCCTGAGAGAATATATTAGTTTAGACCTATCAGTTGTGGAGTTATCCAGCGAGTGGTCAAGGCTATACCATCTCTGCAGAATATTATCCACAAACGTGCTGTGGATGAAAAAGAGGTTGACTTACCTACTGTGGGCTGCCTGAACCTCTCGCATTCTGAGTTGTTCAGGTCGATGTCTGGTGTGACCTTTGGGATCCCTCCAACCTGGTGGGTCTCAGGAGTAGAGAAACGTGATTAACTGCTGCTCAAATGACATGAGGATGTTGATGCTGTGTGTGTGTATCTCCCAACCAAGAAGAGTGGCCAATGAAGCTTATACAGTTCCAGGGTAGTGGTCGTTTATACCGCTATCTGAGGTCTTTCATATCTCAGTAGTTTGCTGCTCTCAGGATGTCATCCCTTTATTGATATTACACTTTTTTTTTCTTTTTTTGTATACTGCATATCTTTTTGGGTTGGTCAGTTGATAATGAAATTATAAAATATGCTAAGCGACAACAAACTCATTTTAATGTTTATAATTAGTAACTATAGTATGGAGGCACCAATTGCTAAAAAGAAATGGAGACAGAGAAAAAGAAATGAGAGGCCCCTCCCACTATCGCACAAAATAATTCATGTATACAAAAAATTGTGTAAACTGCATGTATGTGCATGAGGACATAACTTCACTTTATCAACATTGCTTCGCTCGCTCAATAACGCTTTACGAGCAATTTCTAGGAATCTACACTCCAAAATGCCCCAGGCGTATGTACGTACGAGTCGTGCAATAGTAGCGCCCTGCGCGTGCATTTATGCGCAAGCTCCAATTGAAATTGCTTCTGTTTATATAGTAGGGTTAGGCTTATCGAAATGGATTGTAGGCACTAGAAATATCTCTAAGTGTTTGTGGTAAGTACTTAGCTTTCTATGCATGCAGCTGCCTGCCACTTACATAACTCAACTACAAAGCACAAATGAACTATCGGCTCAACATTTCTGCAGCCTTTTTGGCAGTAGGCACAAGGCCGGCTTGTAGGAACTACACTGTTAAAAATGGTGTGTTTAATTGCACTTTAAATCTAACACACTAGCATGTAATACAGCTGTTTCCATGACAACCTTTGATATGTTACTATGGCAACCTTTGATGTTTAACATTACACACCAAGTGTGTTAAATTTAAAGTGCAAACAATTTTTTAACAGTGTAGGCTTATTTAAGTGCTTTGAGGTGAGCATTACAGTTTTCTCTCTATGCAGCGCTTGGCGCTCACAAAACTCGCATCAAAATCTTTAGTTGAAAGCACCAAACCCCATAGGATATTTGCTCACTCGCTCGCTGTGACTCAAATGTACATTACACCCTAGTTGCAGCGAGCAAGCTGATTCTCAGGTCATGCATCATTGAAATTTTACAGGAATATCGCGGCACTAAAATTTTTTTAATTTGTTGATATCCGTTATCTATGAACCTTTGGCTCTCTATTGTGCAAATTTCAAAGCTTCAGGTCATATGATGCCAGAGGAACAACTCTTAGAAAACTCCAGGTAGGGTCCATTAACGTTTTAATTTTTTAGAGAAAAGGCTCGTGAACATCATTTCCGGTAACGCCCGTGCACTTTCAAATTGAAGTGGGCTGAACTTCGAAGTAGAGTTAGAGAGAAGCTAGTTTATCGCCTCCTGACGCTAGTAAGTACCAACTAGAGCCTAGAAAAGAGTAACAGGTACCGAAGGTAGCGTAGAAAGCTTAGTTCATATTTGGTTATTTTCAGCTGCTGGATTTCAGTGAACGAAGATTTCATGGCTGACTAGCTAAATTTACCGCTTCATTCGAAGCCTTTCTACTTCCCAAAACTTGGTCAGAAGTTCGTTCAAGGATCATAGTTTTGGTATACAGAAAAAAAATTTTTGTTGATTAAATAGCATGACTTACTGAAACTGCTCCTACGTAGAAAATTGTTCTGCCGCGTTATGCCCAATTTTCCTGTACCGGGTAGCATATATCTAGGTCTGAACTCCAAAATGCCCCAGGCGTACGTACGTATGTGTCGTGCAATAGTAGCGCCCTGCGCGTGCATTTATGCGCATGCTCCAATTGTAATTGCTTGATTGATTTCTTCATTAGGGCTAGGCTTATCTAAGTGCATTGTAGGCACTAGACATATCTATAAAGTACTTAGTGGTAAGTACTTAGCTACATAACTCAACATCAAAGCACAAATAAACTATCAGCTCAATATTTCTACAGCCTTTTTAAAAGGACAGCAGGCACATGTACATAAAGCTTATCTAAGTGGTTTGTAAGCACTAGGCTTATCTAAGTGCTTTGAGTTAAGCATTACAGTTTTCTACCTATGTATGCAGCTGCCTGCCACATACAAAATCTTCTAAGGAAATATACTTGCTCGCTCGCTTGCTGTAACTCAAATGATCATGACTCATTGAAATTGTAAAATATTTGGCGAGCGAAGCGAGCCTCTCTGGTCATGTCAACGGGAGCTCGAGATATATATTTACATATATGTGACCAGTTTTAGTAAAATCCCTCTAAACGCGCGTGAACATTATTATCACAATAGGTAATTTCATATCACAGGTCAATATATTCAACAAATTTTTTTTTCTGTATAGATCAAAACTATGATCTTTGAACAAACTTCTGACCAAGTGTTGGAACTTAGACTAAAGTAGAAAGGCTTCAAATGAAGCGCTAAGTTAGCTAATCAGCCATGAAACCTTCGTGCACGGAAAATCCAACAGCTTAAAATCACCAAAACTAAGGCAGGCTTTCCAGCTTATACGCTTGGAAATATGAACTAAGCATTCTATGCTATCTTCAGTACCTTGTTACTCTTTTCTAGACTTTAGTTGATACTAGCGTCAAGTGGCGAGAAACTAGTTTCTCTCTAACTCTAGTTCGAGGCTCCGCCCACTTCAATTTGATAGTGCACGGGCGTGGCTGGAAATGATGTTCACGTTGCTTATTCAGCTTTTATTCCAAAAAATTAAAACGCTAATGGACGCTACATGGAATTTTCTAAGAGCTGTTCCTCGGGCATCAAAGGACCTGAAGCTTTGAAAATTGCGCGATGGAGAGCCAAAGGGCTATAGATAACGGATATCAACAAATCAAAAAAAATTTAGTGCCGCGTTGTGCCGGATTTCCTGTACCCGGTCACATATACGTACGTCATAGCTAGCGGGCATAGTTAATAATATGCATGCGCACGTTCGTTTGACCTTTGACCCAACAAATGAAACGTGCCCATAGCACTTAGAACAAAAGCTAGAGCTTATTGCTTTCTACAGCATTTTGTCGTAGAGGCGCTAAGTGGATTGTAGGCGCATGGCTTTCTAAGTCTTTGTGATAAGCCTTTTGTCAGTGTGTATGCAGCTGCCATAACCACTCCAATATCTTAGGCTTAGTCCAATAAGTCAAAGTACAAATGACTTTCACCATTTGCTTCGCTCGCTCGCCGATTGAATATGTTACCCCTTTGGCTTCCAAAACCGTGCATTTTTGCACATCCAGTTATCCGGGAGAAAAACGGGAAATATCCTGCTGATGAATATTCATTGTCGGCATGTCGGCACTATCAGTAAATAGAGATCTCAGTGAACAATAGAAAGATCGATAAGCGCTTTGATTCAAGTGCTTTTGCTTTGAAGAAGCTTTGATGTTTGCTTTCATCACTCTTTTTTTTTTTTTTTTTTTTTTTTTTTTTAAGGAATGACTAGACATGCATGCCTCTACTTGCCTACGTAGCCTATAGTTGTTTGGAGGTCTTAGCAGGAGAAGAAGCGGTGGAAAGGAGTGGCTCGTGCAGCTCGAGCTGCAAGTCAGGTTGCCATGGGGAGCATTGATGACGTAAGATTGGCCATCCAATTTGCCACTGGTGTGTCGATCCTTTCTCGAGAGAAGAAGACAGCACTACCAAAGGTAAAGGGTTAAACGAACATACCCTAGTTATATGCCCCAAGCGTACGTACGTGTTCCGAATTATTAGCGCTGTGCGCGTACATAATGCGCATGCTCCAATTGTAATCAAGCTAGATTGTTTTCTACAGCCCTTTATAGAGGCGCTAGGCTTATCTAATTGGATTTAGGCGCTTGGCTTATCTTAGTGCAGCTTTCTATATATTATGGAGCTTCCCGGTTGGAACCACAACTTACATGACTCTTATCTCTGACAGCAATAGCTATCAGCACTACAAGTAATATAGTACAGCCCTACAGATTGAGATGGAGTCACCATGGAATCTGTTGAAGTGCAAGCGACTGTAGAACCTATTGGTACTTTAATCTGTTCGTCAGATGTTGCTGGCTAAGTTTGCTTCTCCAGCTGTAACCTAAACGGCGGAAGTAGCCTTGTTCATTCAGTTATACATTTCTGGTCTAATTTTCTAATTCAAAATTTTTCTCAGCCAGCCATGCATGCATGCCGGCTGTTTATGGGCCCGCATGCGGTGAACTAGTAGTGATAAAATGTGACGCCAAACCGCAATCTATTTTTATTAACCTCCAGCAATTCGGTGGCTATACAGCTGGTATGGGAGTTGAATGCCCTCTTGCCTTCGGCGTGTCGATACGTCCTTGCTATCAAGCACTGAGCCTATCAGCTGCTCACTTGCACACTGTCAAATGCTGGAGGCCTAGGCTTATTTAAGTACTTTGTTACATATAAACTCAACACCAAAATCTTAGCCCTAGCCCTAGCCCTTGCTCGCTCGCTGTCAAAATTAATGTTGCACATTGCCCTAGTTGAATATATATATCTATGTCTACACTCCAAAATGCCCCAGGTGTACGTACGGTACGTGTCCCGAATTAGTAGTGCTGCACGTGCATGATGCGCATGCTCCATCGAGGTGCTAGGCTTATATAAATAGATTGTTGGTGCTTGGCTTATCTAAGTGTTTGTGGTAAGTATTTAAAGGGAGCTTCCCGCTTGAAACCACAACTTACACGACTCTTGTGTAGAGGCTCTAAGCTTTTTTTTTTTACATACAAACTAAACGTCAATTTCTTCTAATGAGTTGTAGCACTAATTTGCTTGCTCGCTCGCTGTCAAAATTAATGTTGCATATTTCCCTAGTTATTATTATTATTATCATGATTTACAGCAGAAAGAGAAATGAGTTACAACAAAGAGATGAGGCAATTTTAGTTGAGTGAGGATCCACCAAGACTGGCCTGGTAATCAGGAGAGGATTAAAAACAAAAAACAACAACACAACAAACAAACCATCAAACAAACAAAAAAAAAAGATTGGTGACGTGAAATATGACATACAGAAGTAGGAATGTGCAAGTGTTATTGGCTTCAAAACTTCTCAGAATAACTTATTTGATTGTAAGAGCATATCAATTGGCGGCAAAGAGTTCCGTAATCTAGTCAGCCTGTAGGAAATGGAAGTGTCTTTGGGAGTTCGAGATATGAAGAATATAGCTATAACTATTGGAGAACAACAAAGTAATCTAGATCTTTTCACTCTATTGGTATATAACTATGCATGTGAAGAAGATTTTACTTAATATGATTTGTATATTCTAAACTCCACTATCTATACTCTGGCTAGATATCCAGTATGCAGTGCTGAGCAACAAAATATCCTATGTAACATCCATGGTATATCCATAGCTGCGACAATACATCCTGGCGGCGACAAAATATCCTAGGAGATTAAGTCTCTCGAAACTCACTTGAAAACTACATAGAGACTTCGCAATAATAATAAATGATGAATATTATTGAAGCATAATGGGATAAAAATGAAGCATAATGGGTAATCTTAACTGGAATTTCTGCAAAGCATATTGGGCCAAAAAATAAGAATAATGTGGACACCCCTACACATAGTACTAGGGCAAAGTGCAAGTGTTTTCTTAGAGTGAGCAAGAAGCAACCTGTAGTTTAGAGCTGATAGGCTTGTGTCTCGCTGTTTAGTCACGTAACTGGCAGTCTGCATGCATATAGAAAGCTACCACAAAACATAGTGCTTACAATCCAGCCTCAGACTATATTCACCAGAGGGCAAGCGCAGGGCACTATATTGCACGACACGTACGTACGTATTCCTGAGAGTAGAACTGAATAATTTTAACCGTTAACTTTCTCTTTTTATTACGGTTATATATAGAGTAAAGAACGCGCTTATGAGTCAGTGCTGTCTACTGCAGGACTAATCTGCTCTTCTGCTTCACAGTGGTATAAGTTTGGTGGCCGAGTGACCTTCCAGAGCTACGTGAGAGCTCTATTTCTAGACAGGCTCTGAAGTACGAGTTCAAGAAAAAGTGGCATGTACTAAACGGACTGAACCGCGCTGCACAGTTGCAGTTAGAACATTGTCCTTAAGCGTTACAGACCAAAAAGTACGTGGGCGCTTCATATCCACCGGAGGTACTGTATTACCCATGGTCCAATGCAGTTTGGCCATGCAGACTCCTTCTTTCCCCAGCCCCCAAGAAAAAGGAAGAATTTATTCTGGCCTGCGAGATTAGCAAACTATAACAGATACTTGTCATTGCCAGTAGAAAGGCAGATAAATACCATTAGTTTTTTTTTGTTTTTTTTTTTGTTTGTTTTTTTGGTATGGCCTCAGATCATAGCCCAGTTGTGCACTTGATGTAGACAGCGCTTCATCAACTATCATATCTATTTACAAGGTCAAAATATCACTATGATTCAGCTAGCGAGCACAGCGAGCTTGCTGACTCTCAGGTCATTACTATATATATATATATCAAGGTGCGCGGGCAACTTCCAGGATCTGCAATAAATGTACTATTTTGGACCGCTGGCCATTCGACTGTAAAGTATAATGGAAAACCATCCCACCTAATTTCCAAAAAAAAAAGAAAAAAAAAGAGCCGGATCAATATTTATATCACACACGATGGTTCTCTCTCATCCTAGACACGTTTTTTTCTTCTTCGATCCTCCTTCACCATCTCATTACACGATAACATCTTTAAATATTTATATCACTGTAAACAATTTAGCGTGTAATGCACACCTCTCGTGCCGTCGCAATGCTTACTCTAGTTTTGGTGTGTATCCAGTGTGCTAGCACACCTCACATAGTGTGTATCACACACTTTATACAGGCACTCTCTTGTCAGGAACTCTCGTCAACAATGCACCACAAGTAGCGAGCAGATGCAGCTTTTAAAATGTTATTATAGTAAATGTTACAAAAAACAACAGAACTCCTCTGATCTCTCCTAGATCAGCTAGCTATCTCTCTACTTTCAGCATCCAATAATCCCACACACACAGAAAGTTCTAGACATACATCAAAGAGTCCACACATTAGCACAACATAACTTCACATGACACACAGAAGTAACAATTAAACACAGACATAAGTGTTAATCCACAGTTGGGATTGCATGTCAGGGGTGTTATCCTGACATCTCCCCCTCCTTCAAGTCGGCAATAGTGGGGGCAGAATTTTCTCGAGAGAGTCCATCCGCATTTCCATTTTGTCTTCCTGGTCGGTGATTGATGGAGAAATCGTATGGCTGGAGGTAAAGGCTCCACCTTGACAGTCTCCCATTACTGTCTCTCATCTTGTGTAAGTATTCCAATGATCTGTGATCAGTTTGTACTTGGAAATGTCTTCCTTCTAAGTAAACTCGGAAGGTTCGTATGCCTTCCACAACCGCAAGACACTCCTTCTCGACAGCAGCGTATCGTCTCTCCCTTGGTAGTAGTTTTCGTGATGCAAATGCCACTGGATGCTCTTCTCCTTGATCATCCACTTGTGTTAGCACAGATCCAATTCCCAGGTCTGACGCATCGGTTTGTAATATGAATGGTATGGAGAAATCTGGGTTTCTCAGTATCGGTTCAGCTGTCAGTCGTTTCTTCAGCTCTACAAATGCTTTGTTTTGCTCCTCTTTCCATTCAACTTTGTTTGAAGCTGAGGCCTTCGTCAGGTCAGATAGAGGTGCTGCGATAGTGGCAAAATCCTTGATAAATCTTCTATAGTAGCCTGCAAGTCCGAGGAAGGCTCTGACCTCCTTCTTTGTCTGAGGCCTCTTGAAATTTCGAACAGCTTCGATTTTGCAGATTTCAGGACGAACCTTGCCTTCACCTACAACATGTCCGAGATAATTACAACAGTTCTTGGCAAATTGGCATTTCTTCTCTTTAATTCTTAAGCCAGCTTTTCTCAAATTCTGAAAAACATACGTGAGGTGTTGTACATGTTGCTCCCAGGTGTCACTGTGAATGATAACATCATCCAAGTATGCAGCTGCAAATTGGTGAACATCTTCCAGAACTTTGTCCATCAGACGCTGGAAGGTTGAGGGTGCTCCCATTAATCCAAAGGGCATCGTTGTGAACTCATACTTCCCAAATGGGGTGATGAAAGCCGTCTTCTTTTGACTTTCCTTCTCAACCGGTACTTGCCAATAACCTTTTGTGAGGTCTAACGCCGTGATGTATTTGGCATTTCCCAGACGGTCGATCAGTTCCTCTACTCTGGGTATGGGGTATGGATCGGCTTTGGTAACGTGGTTCAACCTTCTAAAGTCAACACACAGTCGTTTGGAGCCATCTTTTTTGGGTACTAGGATGATTGGTGCAGCCCATTCGCTAGTTGATGGCACAATGATTCCTTGTGTCAGCATCTCTTTGATTTCTTCTCTCAAGGTGTCTCTTAGTGCTTGGGGAATCCTGTAAGGCGGCAGCCTGACTGGGCTCGCCTCTCCCGTGTCCACACTATGCTCAATAACATCTGTTCTTCCCGGTATGTCGCTAATAACATCTGCAAACTCCTTTTTTAGCTCCTTGAGATCTCTCTGCTGGTTGGGAGAAAGTTGATTACTACTTGTCTTTTCTTCTTGGTTGTCATTCCAGGTCAATGGTTCGACATCTTCACACTCTGCTGCAAGTAACACTGCTGGGACTGGCGAATTCCACTGTTTGAGGGCGTTCACGTGGAAAGTTCGTTTCCTCTTCTTGTGATCTGTCATGTCTACCTCGTAAGTGACGTTTGACTTCTTCTGTAGGATAGGGTACGGCCCTAGCCACTCTGTCAGCAACTTATTCTGCTTCTTGGGGAGGAAGACTAGCACCATATCTCCCTCTTTGAAATCTCGGGTGGTTGTTTTCCTGTCATGGTACTTCTTGTGTTGAGTTTTGGCTTTCTGTTCATTCTCTCTCATTGACTCTCGCACTCGTTCCATTCTTTCTCTGAGCAGCCTCAGGTATTCCACGACTGGTACTGGATCTGTAGTATCTTCTTTCCAACGTTCTGCAAGTTCATCCAGTCCATCTCTCATTTCCTTGCCATAGACGAGTTCGTAGGGTGAATATCCGGTTGAAGCATGTTCTGTTCCTCTGTAGGCCCACATCAGGTATGGCAGGCATAGGTCCCAATCTTCTGTCGACTTGTCAACCAACTTCCTTAGGGTCTTCTTCAATGTAGCATTAAATCTTTCGACCATGCCATCCGTCTCAGGGTGGTACGCACTAGTCCTGATATGTTTGACTCCTGTCAGAGCGTGAAATTTTTCCATCAGCTTGGAGGTGAAATTGGAGCCGTTGTCTGTTAAGATTTCATCTGGAATTCCTACTCTGGCAAATACTTCAATGAGAGTTCTTGCAACTGTCTCACTGTCAACCATCTTCAATGGAAATGCTTCAGGCCATTTGGTTGCGTAATCCATGATGACTAACACGTACTTATTTCCTCTCTTTGTCCTTTTTAGAGGGCCAAAAACATCCATGGCTATTCTTCGGAAAGGTACATCAATCACTGGCAGTGGCTAGAGTGGTACCCTCATACTCTTCACTGGGTTTGCTTTCTGGCATTTTGGACAAGATTTGCACACCTGGGCGACGTCCTTCCTGATTCCTGGCCAGTTGAATCTGGTGTTCAGTCGGCTGAGTGTTCTCTTCCTTCCAAAGTGTCCAGCAATTGGAGTAGAATGAGCCATCTTGAGGACTTCCTCACGACATACCTGTGGAAGAACAAGAAGTGGGTTAAGTGAGTGAACATCTGAGTCAGGGTCCTCTTTGTGTCGGATAAGCAGGCCATCTTTCCAGCAGTAGAGTCCTTTGCTATCGTCTGCCTGTCTCCTAGCGTCTTTCAAAGTAGGATCCTCTCTCTGCAAGGCAGCTAGCTTGTCTTTGTCAATGGTCTCAGGTCGCTGCTTAGTAGCCTCTTTCACCCTAGTGAACTCCTGCCTCTGTTGCCTCTTCTCTGCTCTGGTCAGTTTCTTTTTGTCTTTGGAAACCTGCATGAAAAGAGAAGGGTCCAGTTCGTAGAGATCACCCAGATTACTGTCAGCAATTTCCACACTTTCTCGTTCAACATTTGAATGTTCAGCAGCTTCCGAATCATCTCGATAGATTCTGTCCTCAGCACCCGAATTTCTGAGGTCCAACTCTGAGAGTTCATATCTCTCCATGGTGTCATCTTCTAGCAATGGTTCCGGGTGTACTTCATCTTCTGCTTCTCTCTGCCTGGCTTCCATATCTTCTTGTTCTTGTTTTCGGGTCTGTGCTCTCGTTACCACCAAAGCACTGTCATAATTCCTGGCTGCCATCATTAGAAGTTTTGGGAAGTCTGGAATATCATTCCCCAAAAGTGCATCAAGTTCAATTGAGTCCGACACCGCAACCGTCAAATCGTACTGCTTTCCTTCCACTTCAATCTTGGCTCTTGCCATTGGTAATTGGACCAGGTTGTCACTCGCTGTCTTGAACAACCTCTTCCAGCCCAACATATCCTTATCTGTCAACATCCTTGGGTGGACAAATGTACGGGTAGCTCCACTATCAAGCAGTAGCTTCTTAGAAGGCTTTCCATTCACCTTGCCCTCCATCTGCCATCGAGTTTGGTCTCCATTCTCTCGGTCTTGTCCTCCATAGTTGATAGTTTCAGCTGCTTCTGGGCACCGTGCCTTGATGTGACCCCACTTCTGGCAGTTGAAACACTTGGGCCCTCGCTCACGGTCCCATTTCTTTTCTCCGCTGCTCTCTCCATCTTTCGACTTCTTCAACTTCTCCTTCCCTTGGAACTTAGAATGTCCTTCAGATTTGAGATTTGCTTCCTTTCCCTTATCATCTGGATGATTGCTTCTTCCTTGCCACTTGGTTCTGCCATTTCTTTCATCAGCTATCCAAGCACTTTCATGGGCACAGATGGACTTCAGTAGGTCGTCAAATGTCTTGTGTTGAAGTTCCCTCATCCTAACTTGTAGTCTTGTGGGCAGTTGTTGCAGTAACCTCTCCAGCAACATCAAGGTGTAAGCATCCATATCTCTTGCTTGTAACCAGCGATCGAACTGGAGTTTCACCCAACGACCCCATTGCTTTGGATTCTTCCGATCATAAGTATTGTCCAAGAATCGCAATCTGTACACATCTGCAGACACGCTGTAGGCCTCAAGCACCTGTGTCTTCACTGTTTCGTACATTTGTTTTGCTTCGGCATCCAGCTTGGAATAGGCTAACAATCCCTTTCCTGACAGCACAGTTACAAGCTGACTTGTCCATCTCTCCTTGGGCCATTTTTCTGATGTTGCAGTTGCCTCAAAACCCTCAAGGAATGCCTCAATATCATCACTTTCCTCAACAAATTTGTGCAACTTTGCACGAGGCATAGTTGGGTCCTTTGGTTCCTCTGTTCTTCTCAAAAACAATTCCATCAGCTTCTCCTGTCTTTGTTGCATCTCTTGCTCCCATTCGTGGCGTCTTTCTTCTTCGCGTTCCAGTCATCTAGCCTCTTCCTCTCGGCATTTTTCTGCTTCCGAACGTCGACGTTCTTCTTCTTGCTCCAAGCGTCGAGCCTCCTCCTCTCGGCGCTTTTCTTCCTCCAAACGTCGTCTTTCATCCTGGACTTTCAACATCTCCATAAACATCGCCATCATCTCTGTTGACTCATGTTGAGCTGTAGCCTTCCGTGTCCTTCTGGGTTCTTCGGTCATCGCGCTGCCACCAAATGTCAGGAACTCTCGTCAACAATGCACCACAAGTAGCGAGCAGATGCAGCTTTTAAAATGTTATTATAGTAAATGTTACAAAAAACAACAGAACTCCTCTGATCTCTCCTAGATCAGCTAGCTATCTCTCTACTTTCAGCATCCAATAATCCCACACACACAGAAAGTTCTAGACATACATCAAAGAGTCCACACATTAGCACAACATAACTTCACATGACACACAGAAGTAACAATTAAACACAGACATAAGTGTTAATCCACAGTTGGGATTGCATGTCAGGGGTGTTATCCTGACATCTCTAATAGGTGTTTTCTGGTGTTCACTACACATTTTTATTAGTGCCATTATAGGTGTGATTGAAGGGAATTTATTTTAATTTTTAATGACAAACAATGAAACAAAGAATGAAATAACACATACACAAAAGAATAAAGATGAAACGGTTAATTATTACTAATAGCAGTCATAAAATGTTTCACAGCAATAGTGGCTTTTTCAATAGGATAATCTAGAGCATAAATTTCCATAAAGAGTATAAAAATTTGAACAACCTATAGGGTACTGAATGTCGAAGATAAAAAAAGCTGACATTAAACAAAAAGGTATGTCGTCTATACTGTTAATTTCAGTTACTATATTTTTTTATATAACCAGGAAGACCTGAGAATGTGATTTCACATCTCAAACAAGAAGAATACAGGGGGCGAGATTCTCTCCATCTTCAACGATCGATGTCTAATTTGAACATTCCTATGTACAAATATTCACTTTGAAACACAGTTCTCCCTATTATTATTATTACGATACCATCTAAGAAAAAATAAACCAGCCCTTCTCCTTGATAAACTTTGCAACAACAATGACCCAGCCTAGCTAATCGTAATCTGAATCCTCCCCCATACAAACACCAAAATTATTCATGGCCATTTCGAGGCGCATTAGATAGATGGAAAGCACCCATCCAGTTATCTGAAACTTTCACTAATCTGGTGGTCCCTGGCTATTAGTGAGGGCCACTGTGTATCAGACTGACACCTTCAACATATGCCAACATCTTGGCGGCTACTAATATTAGCATTTCAAGGGGATACACTATTTGGCTGGTATTAATTTCAGCTATTTCGAGCTTTGTGTAATAGCTATTTTTAATTAGCAAATAAAGGCCTACTCGCTAAATTCGCTAAATTAACAAGTCACCAATAATACCCACCTTAAGGTATGCCCAACAAATCAGACTGAAGGTTATACACTGACTAAACCCAACATATCAGACTGAAGGTTACACACCGACTAAGTCTCAACATTTCTAACTGAAGGTCACACACTGAACATTTCAAACTGAAGGTTATACACCGACTAAGTCCAACATATCAAACTGAAGGTTATGGCCACTAGTATAGCTGTTTAGCTTTAAAAAATCAAAGGTTATGTGCATTCAACGATAAAGTGTGAAACTTCGTATGTAGTTTCTATACATAATGAAGTTATTTTTCGGACGTAGAACCACCTCAGAATTTGACCTCTAGGAGTGAATTAATGGTTAAAATTGTTTTTACCACCAAAATTTCCAAATGTACATAATATGGGTATCAAATTAAAGGTCTCAATGTAACAAATAATTTGGTACTTGTATTATATCCATATTTCATTCTGTTCAAACGTTAATGAATTAGTGAAATATTGTAGGTTGTGAGTTGTGTTTAAACACGGTACAGTTTAACATGTTCCTGAACAAGAACAAAGAGGAGTACACTTCAGTGCAGCCTTCAAACATTTACACTTCCCTTTACACCCTTTCTTGCAACTGCAGTGAATGAGATCATGACAAGACTCAGAATCTTCTGGCAGAATACTCAGCAGTCTACAAAGGTTGCCATCCCACACTGTCTTTTTGCCATCCCCAGTCTATTGGGCTTGGAAGACAAGGATCCAGACGCAGGACGCAGGGCTCTGTTCCAGCAATTTGCTTGATAGCTTGCTTGTTTGATATGTTGTACAAGTGGAGCTTGTGTTGGTGGTAAGTTCTCTAAGCTGCGTGGCTTCTGTGTGAACAGTTGCTTCCTTGATCACTATACAAATCGTTCCAACGCAGACATCACAGAATCACTAATACATGTAACTTCCATCAAAAGGAGGTGTTCTAATGCTTCAGTAATGTCAGGAAAGCTTGCCAAAATTTCCTCTTCCACTAAAAGATGAGACAGTAGCTATCACATTCTGTAAATGCATGAAAAATTCCTGGGGTTCATTCCACTAATAACTCTATGTGACAGCATGAAGTTTCAGTGGAACAATGCTCAGAGCTGTGACAAACAGTAGCTAGAAGTGGAATGCACAGTTCGCGTGTGTTTGACACTGTTAAACATCAGGAGCTTAGAAATGGAATGGGATGCTTTTGTATTGGCTGTAGTGACAAGCTGAGTTTGGTGCTTTATGTTGGGACCTTCTAAAATCATACTGACAAGAGCGAGTAATGACTGTGGTACAGCATTTTGCAAAGATTCTTCACTGAATGTACCATTGAATGAAAAGGCTTGGCTGAACATTTCCTTCCTTACTACTTTTGCTGCTTGTGCCAAATGCATAGTATCATTATCACCGTCATGATCACAAGCTTTCTTAAGAGCATCACCAATTGATGTATGAACACAACCTTCAATTACAACTCCCGGTTCTGGCATTTCTAGCTCTGTTATTCAATGCTACAAGACAAGGGCAATCATGTCACCTTGGTGCCAATTTGGCTAAGAGAGAAGTATCTTCAAGCTCTTGCGAACTTTCCTGTCGATATCGTAGGTGGAAGCATTGTGTAGACATGCAGAACTAGCTGATTCATCACAGAAGAAGCATCTGTCCTCACACTCTCGTCTCCACAGGCAGTGACTTAGCCCTGTCATTCTTCATATCTGTAAGTCTTTTTCCAGCCGCTCAAGCTTGGTCTGGTTCAATTTTACGCGACATGCTTTATGCCAGCAAGTGTGGTGCCTCATCATCATAGCTTCATCTCCATCATCTAGCCTTTTATCTAGTGGCATGCAATCATGCATCTGAAACTGAATGAGATGCTCTGCTAATGATTTGTAGCCACTACCAATAGGTGCTTTGGACGACCTAGCTGGATATTCCAAATCTGTTCTTGTGTTCTTTTGATAAAGGACACAAAACCTCCAGTCTGTGATACAAGGTTTCTTGAGAGGCATAGGTGTAGAAGCATCCACTAATGAATGCCGCTTTGCCATAGCAACAGATCCTTTGAAAACACTCGATAGTCTAGGTCATCTTACCATCATGTGTGCCAACTGAATTCTATTTGCCAGCCTCCAAGTACAAACCACTACACAGAAATAACGCTAATAAACCAGATTTCAACACATTTCAAGGTATAAAAATGGTCATAACTTTTAAACCAAATTAAGTATGAACTTGATTCAAGTCTCAAGATGTTCCTTAGAACATGACCATTCAAATGATAGCCAAAATGGGTAGATTACAGTGATATGTCAAGATTTAATAGCTATTTTTGTACGCAAATTAACACATAAATTTACCAAGATGGTTCTACGTCAAAATGTATGGTCCATTATGTGTAGAATTAATGTGCATAGTTTCATGATTTTATCGCAAAGTGCACATTACTTTTGCTATCCAGCTATACTACACCAAGTGTCATACATAAGGCCCAATACAAGGTTGTTTTAGGGATACTGGGTAAGGCCCAATACAAGGTTGTTTTAGGGATACTGGGTAATGCTTGGCATAATATGTTACTAACATACCTTGACAAAGACGATTATTTTATTAGGATCTGGCCTGCATCTTGCATCAGGCACTAGAAGTGCCAAAATCAACAAAGAATCAAATTTCCTAAAGATTTCAGAAATAACATTTAAAATAACAGTTTCAACTGCACTGCATGGCATACCTTCAGTATTATCCTTTGCTTCTAACATAATGTGAGATAGGCGAGAATTATGCAGTACTTCCACTTCCAGACGAGTAAGGATGCGTGGAATTACAGATTTCCAGCGCTCCCTACCAGTTGCCCACATAGAATTTCCCCCCATTATCCTCTGAATTTCTAACATTAACTTAAAACAAAACAAACAAACAAATTAAAAAAAACTATGTCATTTCTCCAGCTCAATAAGTAATCATAATTATACCTCATCAGCTTCTTGGAGAAATGGAAATCTGGTGAAAATTTCATTGAGGTCCATAAAATCTCAGCTCTCCTCACGGCAATAGAGCGCATCATGAGGTCCTTCACAACATGAAGATTTCTGTTAGATTTGTTGAACTGTACCTATGAAAAATGACAGTATTAATTATAATATCAATGCATAGGTATAATCTCACCTGAAGAGCTTTTGTGTGCCGTGAATAGCTAACTCTCCAGGTAGCAGAAGTGGTTGGCTGATAGATTTCATGATACCAGGTGACTTCTGTACCAGCTGTTTAGAAGATTGATTTCAACCAGTGTTTTTTTACAAAGGGCTCATTACTCATATAAAATCAAGGAGTACTAAAACAGAATGCCTAAGAGCTTGTACATACCCTTTTTTTCTGCAGGAGAAATTCTAGGTTGTTTTTTTTCACGTCGAAATTCTTTATCAAACTATGTTTCATTGCATCCTGTAAAATAAGTTGAGAATTTTGCTAGTTGGTATAATATGAATTACATAAGGTTTTCCAATTGATGGTTTAAAAAAAGGATACTTTATGATTATAGATCTTGCCACACATAATAATAATTATGTAGTCTTTGTTGGTAGGAAATTTCTTTATGCGTAACATGGCATAAGCTACTAGATTGATGAAATATTTTTTAGACATTTTTCTGCAAACAAGTGCTTCATCTATATCACGACGATAGTGCAATGGTAAAGGAAAAGGATCAGGGAGTGGAGCCTCATCTAAATCCTGTTTTGGCCTCTTCTTCTTAGAGCACTATGTTATATTATACATTATTATTATGCACCTGAAAGTTTCTTTATCTACAGTTACCTGTCCATCATTTTTTATAATCTCAATGCTATCATCATTAATTTTTCTTTTGGATCATCATCGTCTTCACTCTCAAGCTTACGCTTCCGACTGCTAAATAAAGCTTCATCACTATTACTCTTGTCATCATTGGCAGTTTGCTAGAAAATACATTACATTCATAAACGTACCATGCAGCTGCTGCAGTGCATTAACACGTCTACCTACTATGGTTACATGTACATGTTTTAATTAGCTGGCTAGTTGTATAGTGGACCCTACTTCAAATCCGCTTCCCCATTAATCCAACCTACCCTTTAACGACATTCACAGCCATTACGAGATACATTAAATTGCTAATCCAAAACTTTTACTGATCTGAATAATCACTGGTAAGGCTATTTGCATTAGTGACGGTTCACTGATAGAGCCAGGGGATGACTAAGAATATGTACAATAAAAAATAGGATTAGTTTGTGCTTAGAATATTTTAATAGGTGGAATATATTGATGTGTCCTTAGTCCGGCAGCACTTACGATAGAGCCAGAGGATGACTAAGAAATAGAAATCTGTACAATAAGAAATAGGATTAGTTTGCACTTGTTACAGACAATTTATGGAGGAAATACCTCATTTTAAAGGGTGGAATATATTGATGTGTCCTTAGTCCGGTAGCACTTACGATAGAGCCAGAGGATGACTAAAAAATACAAATCTAAAATAGGATTAGTTTGCACTTGTTAGAGTGATGCTAGAGACAATTTATGGAGGAAATACCTTGTTTTAAAAGGGATGTGTCCTTAGTCCAGTAGCACTTACGATAGATGACTAAGACATAGTACAATTAAAAAATAGGATTAGTTTGCACTTGTTAGAGTGATGCTGGAGACAATTTATGGGAGGGAATACCTTGTTTTAAAAGGTGGAATATATCGATGTGTCCTTAGTCCGGTAGCACTTACAATAGAGCCAGAGGATGACTACGAAATAGAAATCTGTACAATAAAAAATAGGATTAGTTTGCACTGTTAGAGTGATGCTAGAGACAATTTATGGAGGAAATACCTTGTTTTAAAAGGTGGTATATACCGATGTGTCCTTAGTCCAGTAGCACTTACGATAGAGCCAGAGAATGACTAAGAAATAGAATCTGTACAATAAAAAATAGGATTAGTTTGCACTTGTTAGAGTGATGGTGGAGACAATTTATAGAGGGAATACCTTGTTTTAAAAGGTGGAATATAACGATGTGTCCTTAGTCCGGTAGCAGAGCCAGAGGATGAATAAGAAATACAAATCTGTATAATAAAAAAATAGAATTAGTTTGCACTTGTTATGGACAATTTATGGAGGGAGTACCTATTTTTAAAAGGTGGGATATAACGATGTGTCCTTAGTCCAGTAGCAGAGCCAGAGGATGACTAAGAAATACAAATCTGTACAATAAAAAATAGGATTAGTTTGCACTTGTTAGAGTGATGGTGGAGACAATTTATGGAGGGAATACCTTGTTTTAAAAGGTGGAATATAACGATGTGTCCTTAGTCCAGTAGCAGAGCCAGAGGATGACTAAGAAATACAAATCTGTACAATAAAAAATAGAATTAGTTTGCACTTGTTACGGTGATGGTGGAGACAATTTATGGAGGGAATACCTTGTTTTAAAAGGTGGAATATATCGATGTGTCCTTAGTTCGGTAGCACTTATGATAAAGCCTAAGAAATAGAAATCTGTACAAAATAGTATTAGTTTGCACTTGTTAGAGTGATGCTAGAAACAATTTACGGGAGGGAATACCTTGTTTTAAAAGGTGGAATATACCGATGTGTCCTTAGTCCGATAGCACTTACGACAGAGCCAGATGATGACTAAGAAATTAAGTACGATTAGTTTGCACTTGTAAGAGTGATGGTTGTGGAGGCCATACAAATATAACTGTGTCCTTAATTAATCCAGTATCACTTACACCAAAGCTGACTAAACTGTACAATTAAAACTGTTATATGATAGTAATGGTGGAATATAGTCCCATACTAATAACAGAGCTGGTCATTTAGTGATGCTGGAATTTGATAATTACGTCCTCAGTCCATTCTGATATAGGGAGTGGATTTATTTAGCTAGTAGCTAGCTACCCATGCAGCTAAAACCTACCTATAGAGCATCCTCCAGTATTACTAGCTCCTCCCTCCAGTATAGTATAGTAATAGTTGGCGAGCGAAGCGAGCCACTCTCCGGTCATGTCAACGGGAGCTCGAGATATATATTTATATATAATATATACGTACGTCAATAGCTAGCGGGCATAATTAATAATACGCATGCGCACGTTCGTTTGACCTTTGACCCCACAAATGAAACATGCCCATAGCACTTAGAACAAACAGCTTGAGCTTATTGTTTTCTACAGCATTTTGTCATAGAGGTGCTAAGTGGATTGTAGGCGCTTGGCTTTCTAAGTGCTTGTGGTAAGCATTATACAGCCTCCTATGTATGCAGCTGCAATATCTTAGTAAGTCAAAGTACAAATGACTTTCACCAACTGCTTCGCTCGCCGATTGAATATGTTACACGAACATACCCTAGTTAGAATGTAGTGTTGATGGGGTTATACTTCAGGACGAGGACGGAGTCCTAGACCTGCAGGTATTATACGTACGTATCAGAAACGCGCGACTAGGACACACTCCTAAGGACACATTAACTCCGTCCTCGTCGCGTCCTGAGGTATAACCCCATCAATACTACATTCTAACTATTACTGTATCTATACTGGAGGGAGGAGCTAGTGATACTGGAGGATGCTCTATAGATAGGTTTTAGCTGCATGGGTAGCTAGCTATTAGCCACTCCCTATATCAGAATGGACTGAGGACGTGATTATCAAATTCCAGCATAACTAAATGACCAGCTCTGTTAGTACGGGACGATATTCAACCATTACTATCATATAACAGTTGTACAGTTTAGTCAGCTCTGTTGTAAGTTATACTGGATTAATTAAGGACACATTATATTTCACCTTTTGAAACGAGGTATGGCCTCCATAAGCATCACTCTAACAAGTGCAAACTAATCGTACTTAATTTCTTAGTCATCCTCTGGCTCTGTCGTAAGTGCTATCGGACTAAGGACACATCGGTATATTCCACCTTTTAAAACAAGGTATTCCCTCCATAAATTGTCTCTAGCATCACTCTAACAAGTGCAGACTAATACTATTTTTTATTGTACAGATTTCTATTTCTTAGGCTCTATCGTAAGTGCTACCGGACTAAAGACACATCGGTATATTCCACCTTTTAAAACAAGGTATTCCCTCCATAAATTGTCTCTAGCATCACTCTAACAAGTGCTAACTAACACTATTTTTTATTGTACAGATTTCTATTTCTTAGGCTCTATTGTAAGTGCTACTGGACTAAGGACACATCGTTATATTCCACCTTTTAAAACAAGGTATTTCCTCCATAAATTGTCGCTAGCATCACTCTAACAAGTGCAAACTAATCCTATTTTTTATTGTACAGATTTCTATTTCTTAGTCATCCTCTGGCTCTATTGTAAATGCTACTGGACTAAGGACACATCCCTTTTAAAACAAGGTATTTCCTCCATAAATTGAAATCCTATTTTTTATTGTACAGATTTCTATTTCTTAGTCATCCTCTGGCTCTATCGTAAGTGCTGCCGGACTAAGGACACATCGTTATATTCCACCTTTAAAAACAAGGTATTTCCTCCATAAGTTGTCTCCAGCATCACTCTAACAAGTGCAAACTAGTCCTATTTTCATTGTACATATTTCTATTTCTTAGTCTTCCTCTGGCTCTATTCTAAGTGCTACTGGACTAAGAACACATCGATATATCCCACCTTTTAAAACTAGGTACTCCCTCCATAAATTGTCCATAACAAGTGCAAACTAATCCTATTTCTTATTGTACAGATTTGTATTTCTTATTCATCCTCTGGCTCTGCTATCGGACTAAGGACACATCGGTATATTCCACCTTTTAAAACAAGGTATTTCCTCCATAAATTGTCTCCAGCATCACTCTAACAAGTGCAAACTAATCCTATTTTTTATTGTACCAGATTTCTATTTCTTAGTCATCCTCTGGCTCTATCATAAGTGCTACTGGACTAAAGACACATCCCTTTTAAAACAAGGTATTTCCTCCATAAATTGTCTCTAGCATCACTCTAACAAGTGAAAACTAATCCTATTTTTTATTGTACAGATTTCTATTTCTTAGTCGGACACATCGATATATTCCACCTTTTAAAACAAGGTATTTCCTCCATAAATTGTCTCCACCATCACCGTAATGAGTGCAAACTAATCCTATTTTTTATTGTACAGATTTGTATTTCTTAGTTGTCCTCTGGCTCTATCGTAAGTGCTACCGGACTAAGGACATATCGATATATTCCACCCTTTAAAACGAGATATTTCCTCCATAAATTGTCTCCAGCATCACTCTAACAACTGCAAACTAATCCTGTTTTTATGGTACAGATCATCCTCTGGCTCTATCATAAGTGCTACCGGACTAAGGACACATCGTTATATTCCACCTTTTAAAACAAGGTATTTCCTCCATAAATTGTCTCCAGCATCACTCTAACAAGTGCAAACTATTCCTATTTTTTATTGTACAGATTTCTATTTCTTAGTCATCCTCTGGCTCTATCGTAAGTGCTACCGGACTAAGGACACGTCGATATATTCCACCTTTTAAAATTTCTTAGTCATCCTCTGGCTCTGTCGTAAGTGCTACTGGACTAAGGACACATCCGTATATTCCAAGCACATACTAATCCTATTTTTTATTGTACATACTCTTAGTCGTCCTCTGGCTCTATCAGTAAACCGTCACTGATGCAAATGACCTTACCAGTGATTATTCAGATCAGTAAAAGTTTTGGATTAGTATCTCATAATGGCTATGGATGTCGTTAAAGGGTAGGTTGGATTAATGGGGAAGCGGATTTGAAGTAGGGTCCACTATACAACTAGCCAGCTAATTAAAACATGTACATGTAACCATAGTAGGTAGACGTGTTAATGCACTGCAGCAGCTGCATGGTATGTTTAATTGTATTTTCTAGCAAACTGCCAATGATGACAAGAGTAATAGTGATGAAGCTTTATTTAGCAGTTGGAAGCGTAAGCTTGAGAGTGAAGATGGTGATGATCCAAAAGAAAATGGTGATATCATTGAGATCATAAAAAATGATGGACAGGTGACTGTAGATAAAGAAATCTTCAGGTGCATAATAATGATGATAGTGCTCTAACAAGAAGAGGCCAAAACGGGATTTAGATGAGGCTCCACTCCCTGATCCTTTTCCTTTACCGTTGCACTATCATCGTGATATAGATGAACCACTTGCTTCCAGGAAAATATCTGAAAAGTAAATTCAATATTTCATCACTCAAGTAGCTTATGCCATGTTACGCATAAAGAAATTTCCTACCAACGAAGACTACATATGTGTGGCAACATAAAGTTGCTTTTTTTTTTAACCATCAATTGGAAAACCTCATGTAATTCATATTATACCAACTAGCTAAATTCTCGACTTAACCTTTTTATTTTACAGGAGGCAATGAAACATGTTTGATAAACAGGTTTGAAGAATTTCGACATGAAAAAAATCCCTAGAATTTCTCCTGCAGAAAAAAAGGGTATGTACAAGCTCTTAGGCATTCTGTTTTAGTACTCTTTTATGTTTGATTTTATATGAGTAATGAGCCCTTTATAAAAAACACTGGTCGAAATCAACCCCTTTTCATTAGATAACTCTTCTAAAAAGCTGATACAGAAGTCACCTGGTATCATGAAATCTATCAGCCAACCACTTCCGCTACCTGGAGAGGAATATCACGGCACGCAAAAGCTCTTCAGGTGAGATTATACCTATGTATTAATATTATAAGTAATACTGTCATTTTTCATAGGTACAGTTCAAGAAATCTAACAGAAATCCTCATGGTGAGAAGGACCTCATGATACGTTCTTTTGCCATGAGGAGAGCTGAGATTTTAGAGAATTCAATGGACCTCAATGAAATTTTCACCAAGTTTCCATTTCTCCAAGAAGCTGATGAGGTATAATTATGATTACTTATTGAGCTGGAGAAATGATGTAGTTTTTTTTTGGTTTTTGTTCTTTTGCTTGTTTGTTTTGTTTTAAGTTAATGTTAGAAATCCAGAGGATAATGGGGGAAAATTCTATGTGGGCAACTGCTAGGGAGCGCTGGAAGTCTGTAATTCCACCCGTCCTTGCTCATGGGGAAGTGGAAGTACTGCATAATTCTTGCCTATCTCTAGAAGCAAAGGATAATACTGAAGGTATGCCATGCTGTGCAATTGAAACTGTTATTTTAAATCTTATTTCATCTTTAGGAAATTTGATTCTTTCATTGTTGATTTTGGCACTTCTAGTGCCTGATGCAAGATGCAGGCCAGATCCTAATAAAATAATCATCTTTGTCAAGGTAACATATGCCAAGCATTACCCAGTATCCCTGAAACAACTTTGTATTGGGCTTTATGTATGACACTTGGTGGCCATAACCTTCAGTCTGATATGTTGGACTTAGTCGATGTATAACCTTCAGTTTGAAATGTTCGGTGTGTGACCTTCAGTTAGAAATGTTGAGACTTAGTCGCCGCCAATAATACCCATCTTGAGGTAGCCGGTGTACTACCCTCAGTCTGAGATGTTGGCATATGTTGAAGGTGTCAGTCTGATACACAGTGGACCCTCACTAATAGCCAGGGACCACCAGATTAGTTAAAGTTTCAGATAACTGAATGGGTGCTTTCCGTCTATCTAATGCGCCTTGAAATGTCCATGAATAATTTTGGTGTTTTTATGGGGGAGGATTCAGATTACAATTAGCTAGAGTCCACTGGGCTGGGTCATTGTTGTTGCAAAGTTTGTCAAGGGGAAGGGCTGATTTAGTTGTTTTTTTAGATGGTATCATGATAATAATAAGGAGAACTGTGTTTTTTTTTTTAAGTGAATATTTGTACATAGAAATGTTCAAATTTGACATTGATTGTTGAAGATGGAGAGAATCTCGCCCCCTATATCCTTCTTGTTGGAGATGTGAAATCACGTTCTCAGGTCTTCCTGGTTATAGATAAAAAATGTAGTGACTGAAATTAACGATATAGACGACGCACCTTTTTGTTTAATGTCAGTTTTTTTTTTGTCTTCGACATTCAGTACCTTATACTCTTATGGAAATTTATACCCTAGATTATCCTATTGAAAGAGCCACTATTACTGTGGAACATCTTATGACTGCTATTAGTAATAATTAACTGTTTCATCTTTATTCTTTTGTGTATGTGTTATTTTATTCTTTTGTTTCATTGTTTGTCATTAAAAATTAAAATAAATTCCCTTCAATGACACCTATAATGACATGGAATCACACTAATAAAAGTGTGTAGTGAACACCAGAAAACACCAATTAGAGAGTGCCTACCATACTGTATAAAGTGTGTGACACACACTATGTGAGGTGTGCTAGCACACTGATACACACCAAAACTTGAGTAAGCATTGTGACGGCATGGGAGGTGTGCATTACAAGCTAAAATTTTTTATAGTGATATAAATATTTAAAGATGTTATCATGTAATGAGATGGTGAAGGAGGATCGAAGGACATGTCTAGGATGAGAGAGAACCATCATGTGATGTAAATATTGATCCGGCTCTTCTTTTTTTCTTTTTTTTTTTGTTGTTTTTTTTGTTGTTTTTTTTTTTTGAAATTAGGTGGGATGGCTTTCCATTATACTTCACAGTCGAATGGTCTGAGGTCCAAAACAGTACATTTATTGTAGATCCCAGAAGTTGCCCGTGCACTTATACATATATATATATAATAATGACCTGAGAGTCGCTGTGCTCGCTAGCCGAATTATAGTGATATTTTGACCTTGGAAATAGATATGATAGTTGATGAAGCGCTGTCCACATCAAGTGCACAACTGGGCTATGATCTGAGGCCGGACCAAAAACAACAACAAGAACAAAAAAACAAACAAAACAAAAAAAACTAATGGTAAAGGATGTATTTATCAATCTTCCTACTGGCAATGACAAGTATCTTGTTATAGTTTGCTAATCTCGCAGGCCAGAATAAATTCTTCCTTTTTCTTGGGGGCTGGGGAAAGGAGTCTGCATGCATTGGACTATGGGTAATACTGTACCTCCGGTGGATATGAAGCGCCCACGTACTTTTTGCTCTGTAACACTTAAGGACATTGTTCTAACTGCAACTGTGTCAGCGCGGTTCAGTCCATTTAGTAAGTGAATGTTACTTAGTTTATAGCTTAATACTACACAAAAATATTCGAGGATGATGGTTACATGGAATGAATAATGTAGCAAGCTAGCTATTTGTATAAAGCTATAGTTATAATTGATACTGAACTGCTACAGAATGATGCAAAAATCATAGAAATCTGTCCAGGCAAAAAATTTCTGCCCACTTTTTGTTGAGCTCGTACTTCAGAGCCAGTCTAGAAACCGAGCTCTCATGTAGCTCTGGAAGGTCACTCGGCCACCAAACTTATACCGCTATATCGGAGTTATAAAACACTATTTTCCTTAAGGCTTTAAGCGTAGAAACCCAGCAACCTTGAAGTTCTAGACCTACATCCCTATTAAAATGCTGTTCTTCTGAAGTTAAACTAATGTGAAGCGCTTCTTTTAGAAGCAGCTCCTTCCTAGTCCTATCTTGATCTACAACTGAAGCTTCCTTCCATAATATAGGAGAAGAAAATGGTGATATCATTGAGATTATAAAAAATGATGGACAGGTGACTGTATACTGTAGATAAAAATTTACCACCATTGCCTACCTCTAATAAACAATCTAAGAAGGGAAGTTTACCATCTTTCTCTAACTCTACCGTAAATTTAATTGAAGGTCTAACTTTATTCAAATGTTCAAGGAACTTCATTTCAGAACCTTTCTTCATAATACGAAATGTATCGTCCACATATCTCTCCGCTTTGTTTCCCACGGTCCTGATGATGAAGGATGGGGATGTTGCGTAATAGTAATAGTAGTAATAGGGAAGAAAGAAAAAAACAAATAATAATTCCATGTTAAAGGCCTTAGTGAAGACATTAGGAGAGTTTGCAGAAAATTTGATATTAAGGTTGTTTTTAGATCAGGGGTTAATTTGAGATCCAAACTTTCTAAGGTTAAGGATAAGTTGCCATCTAACCAAAATTCTAATGTTGTTTACAGGGTACCTTGTAGTTGTGGAAAATTTTACATTGGTGGAACGATGAGAAGGCTGGAAACTAGTTTGAAGGAGCATAAGGAAGCTTGCCTACGAGGAGAACAAGAAAAGTCTGCAGTTGCTGATCATGCCTGGAGTAGTCATCATCCTATATTATGGAAGGAAGCTTCAGTTGTAGATCAAGCTAGGACTAGGAAGGAGCTGCTTCTAAAAGAAGCGCTTCACATTAGTTTAACTTCAGAAGAACAGCGTTTTAATAGGGATGTAGGTCTAGAACTTCAAGGTTGCTGGGTTTCTACGCTTAAAGCCTTAAGGAAATAGTGTTTTATAACTCCGGGTAATGGTACGCTATAACATCTTATTAACTTTAATAATTATTTATGCTTATTCTCATTTAATCATAATTATATATATATATATTTATTTTAAAAAATTAATAAATAAAATAAAAAAAAAAATATTATCATTATTATTATTATTATATGATTTACAACACACGATGATATTTTAAGAAACGAGATAAGTTACAACAAAAAAGAAGTTGGGGCAATTAGACCAGGATCAAGACTGGCCTAGCAATCAGGAGAGAATTAGAAAAAAATTGCCACAATAAAGGAACAATAAAACAACAGAAAAAAGATAGGTCTATAATCTAGTCAGATTGTTGAAATATATAGTGTCTTTGGGAGTTTGAGACGTGAAGAATATATAGAGCAGCAAAATATGAGATTTTATCACTCTATTGCATGTGAAGAACATAGAGTAACAAATGTACTAGGAGATTTTACTTAACTTCAACTTTACTAAATTATGGTGAGTGACTATAGGAGATCTATACTCCGCTATATGCTCTGGCTATGTAATATCCAATATAGCCATGCATGCAGTGCAGAGCAACAAAATATCCTATAAGAGACGTATCACATCTAATGTCTACTATAGCTAACTGCGACAATATCCTGGCGGCGACGAAGTATCCTAGGAGATTTGGTCGCTCTCGACAGAATTTCCTGCACCATAACCTATGCAATGCGCTACAGTGGCAACGCTGCAAACATCCGTTTGAAAGCGATATTTATACTTCTAACCTGGTTGCGAGTGTTGCCTAACAGTGCGTGAATAGTACGTCTGGCCACGCGAGACTACTTTTATGACAAAACCGTATATGCCTACCCGGTCACATATAGTAAGCGCGCGTCAATAGAATTGACCTCGAGTCATCCGTTTACTATTCCTGGCAACATACATCTAACATATTCTTTAAACTCTGCTTAATTCATCGCGAATCTCAATTTGCATCACAAGTGTGCTCGCTCGTTTCACTCGCTCGCCTAATAAGCCAAGCACATACAATCACTTAGATAAGCCAAGTGCTTCTATAACAAAAGGCTGTAGAAACAATTTCATGCACATTATCCACGCGTAAGGCGGCCACTTTTGCACGACACGTACCGTACATACGCCTCAGCTCGCTCGTTGCAATAATTTCAAGTGCGCTCTTTCTCGTTCGCAAATCTCTCGCGATAATCAAAAATTTTAAGCTGGATATTATAAGAACTTGTTTAAATTCCATTTTCCATACTTAATTTTCAAGCTTACACTCCCGCTATTGTACGCACTAGTCAATGGATTTTTATTTCATTCTCGATCAATTATTTCCACATGCACGCTCATACGTACATGAATCGCTCGCTATATTATTTTAAAAGCCTGTATACGTGCCAGCATTACAAACTGTACAGATACTTACTTCATCAGCACTATATAGCCCTTCCAGATCAGAATTAAAAAAAGGTGATGAACTATTCTAAATTATGAATTACTCTCAACTTACCGAACCTCGGTTTTCAGACCGTAAAATTTATAAAGTTTATTATCATACGATGCTGTATTGCAAAGTCAAAATCGTGATTTTTAGCTATTGAATTTTCCGTTCACCACGCTGAATAACTAACTTTAGCTCATTAATTGAAACCTAGTAGTCTATATTAGTCAAAGTTCAAAACTTGATCAGAATTTTGTTCAAGGATCGTAGTTTAGGAAAAAATTTTTTGGCTGAATAATGAGAGGACTCACTGAAACTGCTCCCACATAGAAAACTGTTCTGCCGCTTTAATAGCGGGAGTTTACACTTGGAAATTAACTATAGAAAATGGAAGTTAAACAAATTCTTATATACAGCTTGAAATTTTTAATTATCGCGAGAGCGCATATGAAAATCATTGCAGCAAGCGAGCTGAGGCGTATGTACGGTACGTGTTGTGCTATAGTTGCGCCTTGCGCGTGGATGATGTGCATGAAATTGTTTCTACAGCCTTTTGTCATAGAGGCGCTTGGCTTATCTGAGTGATTGTATTCGCTTGGCTTATTAGGCGAGGGAATGAAGCGAGCGAGCCACACACTTGTGATGCTAATTGAGATTCGCGATAACTTAAGCAGAGTTTAAAGAATATGTTAGATGTATGTTGCCAAGAATAGTAAATGGATGACTTCGAGGTCAATTCTATTGACATGCACATATGTTACTGGGTTGGCATAACGTGGCATTTGTTGTGACTCCAAGGTTCGGCAACGCTCGCAACAAGGTTAGAAGTATAAATATCGCTTTGTTTGCATGAAGCGCATCGTGTAGGAAATTCTGTCGAGAGCGACCTATTCTCCTAGGATACTTTGTCGCCGCCAGGATATATTGTCGCAGCTACGTAGCTACTTGATACATCTCTTATAGGATATTTTATTGCTCAGCACTGCATGCATGACTATACATAACAAGAGCATATAGCGGAATATAGATCTCCTATAGTCACTCACCATAAATTTAGTAAAATATCCTAATACTATGTTCTTCACATGCAATAGAGGGGAAATACGTCTATAGTGAGACGAAAGACGCAAGGTTTTTAGAACCTCTGTCAGAATGTTGGCATATATCCTATATTTAAAAATAGTACTAGGGCAAAGTGCAAGTGTTCTTATGACTTTTTAAATCTTAGAGTGAGCAAGAAGCAACCTGTAGTTTAGAGCTGATAGGCTTGTGTTTCGGTGTTTAGTCATGTAAGTGGCAGGCAACTGCATGCATATAAAAAGCTACCACAAAACAATTAGATAAGCTAGCGCCCACAATCAAGCCTCAGACTATATTCACCAGAAGGCAAGCACAGGGCGCTACTATTGCACAACACGTACGTACGTACGTATTGCTGAGAATTTAATTGTGTAATTTTAACCGTTAACTTTCTCTTTTTATTACGTTTATATACAGAGTAAAGAACCCGCTTATGAGTCAGTGCTGTCTACTGCAGGACTATAAGCTGCTCTTCTGCTTCACAGTGGTATAAGTTTGGTGGCCGAGTGACCTTCCAGAGCTACATGAGAGCTCGGTTTCTAGACTGGCTCTGAAGTACGAGCTCAACAAAAAGTGGGCAGAATTTTTTGCCTGGACAGATTTCTATGATTTTTGCATCATTCTGTAGCAGTTCAGTATCAATTATAACTATAGCTTTATACAAATAGCTAGCTTGCTACATTATTCATTCCATGTAACCATCATCCTCGAATATTTTTGTGTAGTATTAAGCTATAAACTAAGTAACATTCACTTACTAAATGGACTGAACCGTGCTGACACAGTTGCAGTTAGAACAATGTCCTTAAGTGTTACAGAGCAAAAAGTACGTGGGCGCTTCATATCCACCGGAGGTACAGTATTACCCATAGTCCAATGCATGCAGACTCCTTTCCCCAGCCCCCAAGAAAAAGGAAGAATTTATTCTGGCCTGCGAGATTAGCAAACTATAACAAGATACTTGTCATTGCCAGTAGGAAGATTGATAAATACATCCTTTACCATTAGTTTTTTTTGTTTTGTTTGTTTTTTTGTTCTTGTTGTTGTTTTTGGTCCGGCCTCAGATCATAGCCCAGTTGTGCACTTGATGTGGACAGCGCTTCATCAACTATCATATCTATTTCCAAGGTCAAAATATCACTATAATTCGGCTAGCGAGCACAGCGACTCTCAGGTCATTATTATATATATATATGTATAAGTGCACGGGCAACTTCTGGGATCTACAATAAATGTACTGTTTTGGACCTCAGACCATTCGACTGTGAAGTATAATGGAAAGCCATCCCACCTAATTTCAAAAAAAAAAAACAACAACAAAAAAAACAACAAAAAAAAAAAGAAAAAAAGAAGAGCCGGATCAATATTTACATCACATGATGGTTCTCTCTCATCCTAGACATGTCCTTCGATCCTCCTTCACCATCTCATTACATGATAACATCTTTAAATATTTATATCACTATAAAAAATTTTAGCTTGTAATGCACACCTCCCATGCCGTCACAATGCTTACTCAAGTTTTGGTGTGTATCAGTGTGCTAGCACACCTCACATAGTGTGTGTCACACACTTTATACAGTATGGTAGGCACTCTCTAATTGGTGTTTTCTGGTGTTCACTACACACTTTTATTAGTGTGATTCCATGTCATTATAGGTGTCATTGAAGGGAATTTATTTTAATTTTTAATGACAAACAATGAAACAAAAGAATAAAATAACACATACACAAAAGAATAAAGATGAAACAGTTAATTATTACTAATAGCAGTCATAAGATGTTCCACAGTAATAGTGGCTCTTTCAATAGGATAATCTAGGGTATAAATTTCCATAAGAGTATAAGGTACTGAATGTCGAAGACAAAAAAAAAACTGACATTAAACAAAAAGGTGCGTCGTCTATATCGTTAATTTCAGTCACTACATTTTTTATCTATAACCAGGAAGACCTGAGAACGTGATTTCACATCTCCAACAAGAAGGATATAGGGGGCGAGATTCTCTCCATCTTCAACAATCAATGTCAAATTTGAACATTTCTATGTACAAATATTCACTTAAAAAAAAAAACACAGTTCTCCTTATTATTATCATGATACCATCTAAAAAAACAACTAAATCAGCCCTTCCCCTTGACAAACTTTGCAACAACAATGACCCAGCCCAGTGGACTCTAGCTAATTGTAATCTGAATCCTCCCCCATAAAAACACCAAAATTATTCATGGACATTTCAAGGCGCATTAGATAGACGGAAAGCACCCATTCAGTTATCTGAAACTTTAACTAATCTGGTGGTCCCTGGCTATTAGTGAGGGTCCACTGTGTATCAGACTGACACCTTCAACATATGCCAACATCTCAGACTGAGGGTAGTACACCGGCTACCTCAAGATGGGTATTATTGGCGGCGACTAAGTCTCAACATTTCTAACTGAAGGTCACACACCGAACATTTCAAACTGAAGGTTATACATCGACTAAGTCCAACATATCAGACTGAAGGTTATGGCCACCAAGTGTCATACATAAAGCCCAATACAAAGTTGTTTCAGGGATACTGGGTAATGCTTGGCATATGTTACCTTGACAAAGATGATTATTTTATTAGGATCTGGCCTGCATCTTGCATCAGGCACTAGAAGTGCCAAAATCAACAATGAAAGAATCAAATTTCCTAAAGATGAAATAAGATTTAAAATAACAGTTTCAATTGCACAGCATGGCATACCTTCAGTATTATCCTTTGCTTCTAGAGATAGGCAAGAATTATGCAGTACTTCCACTTCCCCATGAGCAAGGACGGGTGGAATTACAGACTTCCAGCGCTCCCTAGCAGTTGCCCACATAGAATTTTCCCCCATTATCCTCTGGATTTCTAACATTAACTTAAAACAAAACAAACAAGCAAAAGAACAAAAACCAAAAAAAAACTACATCATTTCTCCAGCTCAATAAGTAATCATAATTATACCTCATCAGCTTCTTGGAGAAATGGAAACTTGGTGAAAATTTCATTGAGGTCCATTGAATTCTCTAAAATCTCAGCTCTCCTCATGGCAAAAGAACGTATCATGAGGTCCTTCTCACCATGAGGATTTCTGTTAGATTTCTTGAACTGTACCTATGAAAAATGACAGTATTACTTATAATATTAATACATAGGTATAATCTCACCTGAAGAGCTTTTGCGTGCCGTGATATTCCTCTCCAGGTAGCGGAAGTGGTTGGCTGATAGATTTCATGATACCAGGTGACTTCTGTATCAGCTTTTTAGAAGAGTTATCTAATGAAAAGGGGTTGATTTCGACCAGTGTTTTTTATAAAGGGCTCATTACTCATATAAAATCAAACATAAAAGAGTACTAAAACAGAATGCCTAAGAGCTTGTACATACCCTTTTTTTCTGCAGGAGAAATTCTAGGGATTTTTTTCATGTCGAAATTCTTCAAACCTGTTTATCAAACATGTTTCATTGCCTCCTGTAAAATAAAAAGGTTAAGTCGAGAATTTAGCTAGTTGGTATAATATGAATTACATGAGGTTTTCCAATTGATGGTTAAAAAAAAAAGCAACTTTATGTTGCCACACATATGTAGTCTTCGTTGGTAGGAAATTTCTTTATGCGTAACATGGCATAAGCTACTTGAGTGATGAAATATTGAATTTACTTTTCAGATATTTTCCTGGAAGCAAGTGGTTCATCTATATCACGATGATAGTGCAACGGTAAAGGAAAAGGATCAGGGAGTGGAGCCTCATCTAAATCCCGTTTTGGCCTCTTCTTGTTAGAGCACTATCATCATTATTATGCACCTGAAGATTTCTTTATCTACAGTCACCTGTCCATCATTTTTTATGATCTCAATGATATCACCATTTTCTTTTGGATCATCACCATCTTCACTCTCAAGCTTACGCTTCCAACTGCTAAATAAAGCTTCATCACTATTACTCTTGTCATCATTGGCAGTTTGCTAGAAAATACAATTAAACATACCATGCAGCTGCTGCAGTGCATTAACACGTCTACCTACTATGGTTACATGTACATGTTTTAATTAGCTGGCTAGTTGTATAGTGGACCCTACTTCAAATCCGCTTCCCCATTAATCCAACCTACCCTTTAACGACATCCATAGCCATTATGAGATACTAATCCAAAACTTTTACTGATCTGAATAATCACTGGTAAGGTCATTTGCATCAGTGACGGTTTACTGATAGAGCCAGAGGACGACTAAGAGTATGTACAATAAAAAATAGGATTAGTATGTGCTTGGAATATACGGATGTGTCCTTAGTCCAGTAGCACTTACGACAGAGCCAGAGGATGACTAAGAAATTTTAAAAGGTGGAATATATCGACGTGTCCTTAGTCCGGTAGCACTTACGATAGAGCCAGAGGATGACTAAGAAATAGAAATCTGTACAATAAAAAATAGGAATAGTTTGCACTTGTTAGAGTGATGCTGGAGACAATTTATGGAGGAAATACCTTGTTTTAAAAGGTGGAATATAACGATGTGTCCTTAGTCCGGTAGCACTTATGATAGAGCCAGAGGATGATCTGTACCATAAAAACAGGATTAGTTTGCAGTTGTTAGAGTGATGCTGGAGACAATTTATGGAGGAAATATCTCGTTTTAAAGGGTGGAATATATCGATATGTCCTTAGTCCGGTAGCACTTACGATAGAGCCAGAGGACAACTAAGAAATACAAATCTGTACAATAAAAAATAGGATTAGTTTGCACTCATTACGGTGATGGTGGAGACAATTTATGGAGGAAATACCTTGTTTTAAAAGGTGGAATATATCGATGTGTCCGACTAAGAAATAGAAATCTGTACAATAAAAAATAGGATTAGTTTTCACTTGTTAGAGTGATGCTAGAGACAATTTATGGAGGAAATACCTTGTTTTAAAAGGGATGTGTCTTTAGTCCAGTAGCACTTATGATAGAGCCAGAGGATGACTAAGAAATAGAAATCTGGTACAATAAAAAATAGGATTAGTTTGCACTTGTTAGAGTGATGCTGGAGACAATTTATGGAGGAAATACCTTGTTTTAAAAGGTGGAATATACCGATGTGTCCTTAGTCCGATAGCAGAGCCAGAGGATGAATAAGAAATACAAATCTGTACAATAAGAAATAGGATTAGTTTGCACTTGTTATGGACAATTTATGGAGGGAGTACCTAGTTTTAAAAGGTGGGATATATCGATGTGTTCTTAGTCCAGTAGCACTTAGAATAGAGCCAGAGGAAGACTAAGAAATAGAAATATGTACAATGAAAATAGGACTAGTTTGCACTTGTTAGAGTGATGCTGGAGACAACTTATGGAGGAAATACCTTGTTTTTAAAGGTGGAATATAACGATGTGTCCTTAGTCCGGCAGCACTTACGATAGAGCCAGAGGATGACTAAGAAATAGAAATCTGTACAATAAAAAATAGGATTTCAATTTATGGAGGAAATACCTTGTTTTAAAAGGGATGTGTCCTTAGTCCAGTAGCATTTACAATAGAGCCAGAGGATGACTAAGAAATAGAAATCTGTACAATAAAAAATAGGATTAGTTTGCACTTGTTAGAGTGATGCTAGCGACAATTTATGGAGGAAATACCTTGTTTTAAAAGGTGGAATATAACGATGTGTCCTTAGTCCAGTAGCACTTACAATAGAGCCTAAGAAATAGAAATCTGTACAATAAAAAATAGTGTTAGTTAGCACTTGTTAGAGTGATGCTAGAGACAATTTATGGAGGGAATACCTTGTTTTAAAAGGTGGAATATACCGATGTGTCTTTAGTCCGGTAGCACTTACGATAGAGCCTAAGAAATAGAAATCTGTACAATAAAAAATAGTATTAGTCTGCACTTGTTAGAGTGATGCTAGAGACAATTTATGGAGGGAATACCTTGTTTTAAAAGGTGGAATATACCGATGTGTCCTTAGTCCGATAGCACTTACGACAGAGCCAGAGGATGACTAAGAAATTAAGTACGATTAGTTTGCACTTGTTAGAGTGATGCTTATGGAGGCCATACCTCGTTTCAAAAGGTGAAATATAATGTGTCCTTAATTAATCCAGTATAACTTACAACAGAGCTGACTAAACTGTACAACTGTTATATGATAGTAATGGTTGAATATCGTCCCGTACTAACAGAGCTGGTCATTTAGTTATGCTGGAATTTGATAATCACGTCCTCAGTCCATTCTGATATAGGGAGTGGCTAATAGCTAGCTACCCATGCAGCTAAAACCTATCTATAGAGCATCCTCCAGTATCACTAGCTCCTCCCTCCAGTATAGATACAGTAATAGTTAGAATGTAGTATTGATGGGGTTATACCTCAGGACGCGACGAGGACGGAGTTAATGTGTCCTTAGGAGTGTGTCCTAGTCGCGCGTTTCTGATACGTACGTATAATACCTGCAGGTCTAGGACTCCGTCCTCGTCCTGAAGTATAACCCCATCAACACTACATTCTAACTAGGGTATGTTCGTGTAACATATTCAATCGGCGAGCGAAGCAGTTGGTGAAAGTCATTTGTACTTTGACTTACTAAGATATTGCAGCTGCATACATAGGAGGCTGTATAATGCTTACCACAAGCACTTAGAAAGCCAAGCGCCTACAATCCACTTAGCACCTCTATGACAAAATGCTGTAGAAAACAATAAGCTCAAGCTGTTTGTTCTAAGTGCTATGGGCATGTTTCATTTGTGGGGTCAAAGGTCAAACGAACGTGCGCATGCGTATTATTAATTATGCCCGCTAGCTATTGACGTACGTATATATTATATATAAATATATATCTCGAGCTCCCGTTGACATGACCGGAGAGTGGCTCGCTTCGCTCGCCAACTATTACTATACTATACTGGAGGGAGGAGCTAGTAATACTGGAGGATGCTCTATAGGTAGGTTTTAGCTGCATGGGTAGCTAGCTACTAGCTAAATAAATCCACTCCCTATATCAGAATGGACTGAGGACGTAATTATCAAATTCCAGCATCACTAAATGACCAGCTCTGTTATTAGTATGGGACTATATTCCACCATTACTATCATATAACAGTTTTAATTGTACAGTTTAGTCAGCTTTGGTGTAAGTGATACTGGATTAATTAAGGACACAGTTATATTTGTATGGCCTCCACAACCATCACTCTTACAAGTGCAAACTAATCGTACTTAATTTCTTAGTCATCATCTGGCTCTGTCGTAAGTGCTATCGGACTAAGGACACATCGGTATATTCCACCTTTTAAAACAAGGTATTCCCTCCCGTAAATTGTTTCTAGCATCACTCTAACAAGTGCAAACTAATACTATTTTGTACAGATTTCTATTTCTTAGGCTTTATCATAAGTGCTACCGAACTAAGGACACATCGATATATTCCACCTTTTAAAACAAGGTATTCCCTCCATAAATTGTCTCCACCATCACCGTAACAAGTGCAAACTAATTCTATTTTTTATTGTACAGATTTGTATTTCTTAGTCATCCTCTGGCTCTGCTACTGGACTAAGGACACATCGTTATATTCCACCTTTTAAAACAAGGTATTCCCTCCATAAATTGTCTCCACCATCACTCTAACAAGTGCAAACTAATCCTATTTTTTATTGTACAGATTTGTATTTCTTAGTCATCCTCTGGCTCTGCTACTGGACTAAGGACACATCGTTATATCCCACCTTTTAAAAATAGGTACTCCCTCCATAAATTGTCCATAACAAGTGCAAACTAATTCTATTTTTTTATTATACAGATTTGTATTTCTTATTCATCCTCTGGCTCTGCTACCGGACTAAGGACACATCGTTATATTCCACCTTTTAAAACAAGGTATTCCCTCTATAAATTGTCTCCACCATCACTCTAACAAGTGCAAACTAATCCTATTTTTTATTGTACAGATTCTATTTCTTAGTCATTCTCTGGCTCTATCGTAAGTGCTACTGGACTAAGGACACATCGGTATATACCACCTTTTAAAACAAGGTATTTCCTCCATAAATTGTCTCTAGCATCACTCTAACAGTGCAAACTAATCCTATTTTTTATTGTACAGATTTCTATTTCGTAGTCATCCTCTGGCTCTATTGTAAGTGCTACCGGACTAAGGACACATCGATATATTCCACCTTTTAAAACAAGGTATTCCCTCCCATAAATTGTCTCCAGCATCACTCTAACAAGTGCAAACTAATCCTATTTTTTAATTGTACTATGTCTTAGTCATCTATCGTAAGTGCTACTGGACTAAGGACACATCCCTTTTAAAACAAGGTATTTCCTCCATAAATTGTCTCTAGCATCACTCTAACAAGTGCAAACTAATCCTATTTTAGATTTGTATTTTTTAGTCATCCTCTGGCTCTATCGTAAGTGCTACCGGACTAAGGACACATCAATATATTCCACCCTTTAAAATGAGGTATTTCCTCCATAAATTGTCTGTAACAAGTGCAAACTAATCCTATTTCTTATTGTACAGATTTCTATTTCTTAGTCATCCTCTGGCTCTATCGTAAGTGCTGCCGGACTAAGGACACATCAATATATTCCACCTATTAAAATATTCTAAGCACAAACTAATCCTATTTTTTATTGTACATATTCTTAGTCATCCCCTGGCTCTATCAGTGAACCGTCACTAATGCAAATAGCCTTACCAGTGATTATTCAGATCAGTAAAAGTTTTGGATTAGCAATTTAATGTATCTCGTAATGGCTGTGAATGTCGTTAAAGGGTAGGTTGGATTAATGGGGAAGCGGATTTGAAGTAGGGTCCACTATACAACTAGCCAGCTAATTAAAACATGTACATGTAACCATAGTAGGTAGACGTGTTAATGCACTGCAGCAGCTGCATGGTACGTTTATGAATGTAATGTATTTTCTAGCAAACTGCCAATGATGACAAGAGTAATAGTGATGAAGCTTTATTTAGCAGTCGGAAGCGTAAGCTTGAGAGTGAAGACGATGATGATCCAAAAGAAAAATTAATGATGATAGCATTGAGATTATAAAAAATGATGGACAGGTAACTGTAGATAAAGAAACTTTCAGGTGCATAATAATAATGTATAATATAACATAGTGCTCTAAGAAGAAGAGGCCAAAACAGGATTTAGATGAGGCTCCACTCCCTGATCCTTTTCCTTTACCATTGCACTATCGTCGTGATATAGATGAAGCACTTGTTTGCAGAAAAATGTCTAAAAAATATTTCATCAATCTAGTAGCTTATGCCATGTTACGCATAAAGAAATTTCCTACCAACAAAGACTACATAATTATTATTATGTGTGGCAAGATCTATAATCATAAAGTATCCTTTTTTTAAACCATCAATTGGAAAACCTTATGTAATTCATATTATACCAACTAGCAAAATTCTCAACTTATTTTACAGGATGCAATGAAACATAGTTTGATAAAGAATTTCGACGTGAAAAAAAACAACCTAGAATTTCTCCTGCAGAAAAAAAGGGTATGTACAAGCTCTTAGGCATTCTGTTTTAGTACTCCTTGATTTTATATGAGTAATGAGCCCTTTGTAAAAAAACACTGGTTGAAATCAATCTTCTAAACAGCTGGTACAGAAGTCACCTGGTATCATGAAATCTATCAGCCAACCACTTCTGCTACCTGGAGAGTTAGCTATTCACGGCACACAAAAGCTCTTCAGGTGAGATTATACCTATGCATTGATATTATAATTAATACTGTCATTTTTCATAGGTACAGTTCAACAAATCTAACAGAAATCTTCATGTTGTGAAGGACCTCATGATGCGCTCTATTGCCGTGAGGAGAGCTGAGATTTTATGGACCTCAATGAAATTTTCACCAGATTTCCATTTCTCCAAGAAGCTGATGAGGTATAATTATGATTACTTATTGAGCTGGAGAAATGACATAGTTTTTTTTAATTTGTTTGTTTGTTTTGTTTTAAGTTAATGTTAGAAATTCAGAGGATAATGGGGGGAAATTCTATGTGGGCAACTGGTAGGGAGCGCTGGAAATCTGTAATTCCACGCATCCTTACTCGTCTGGAAGTGGAAGTACTGCATAATTCTCGCCTATCTCACATTATGTTAGAAGCAAAGGATAATACTGAAGGTATGCCATGCAGTGCAGTTGAAACTGTTATTTTAAATGTTATTTCTGAAATCTTTAGGAAATTTGATTCTTTGTTGATTTTGGCACTTCTAGTGCCTGATGCAAGATGCAGGCCAGATCCTAATAAAATAATCGTCTTTGTCAAGGTATGTTAGTAACATATTATGCCAAGCATTACCCAGTATCCCTAAAACAACCTTGTATTGGGCCTTATGTATGACACTTGGTGTAGTATAGCTGGATAGCAAAAGTAATGTGCACTTTGCGATAAAATCATGAAACTATGCACATTAATTCTACACATAATGGACCATACATTTTGACGTAGAACCATCTTGGTAAATTTATGTGTTAATTTGCGTACAAAAATAGCTATTAAATCTTGACATATCACTGTAATCTACCCATTTTGGCTATCATTTGAATGGTCATGTTCTAAGGAACATCTTGAGACTTGAATCAAGTTCATACTTAATTTGGTTTAAAAGTTATGACCATTTTTATACCTTGAAATGTGTTGAAATCTGGTTTATTAGCGTTATTTCTGTGTAGTGGTTTGTACTTGCAGGCTGGCAAATAGAATTCAGTTGGCACACATGATGGTAAGATGACCTAGACTATCGAGTGTTTTCAAAGGATCTGTTGCTATGGCAAAGCGGCATTCATTAGTGGATGCTTCTACACCTATGCCTCTCAAGAAACCTTGTATCACAGACTGGAGGTTTTGTGTCCTTTATCAAAAGAACACAAGAACAGATTTGGAATATCCAGCTAGGTCGTCCAAAGCACCTATTGGTAGTGGCTACAAATCATTAGCAGAGCATCTCATTCAGTTTCAGATGCATGATTGCATGCCACTAGATAAAAGGCTAGATGATGGAGATGAAGCTATGATGATGAGGCACCACACTTGCTGGCATAAAGCATGTCGCGTAAAATTGAACCAGACCAAGCTTGAGCGGCTGGAAAAAGACTTACAGATATGAAGAATGACAGGGCTAAGTCACTGCCTGTGGAGACGAGAGTGTGAGGACAGATGCTTCTTCTGTGATGAATCAGCTAGTTCTGCATGTCTACACAATGCTTCCACCTACGATATCGACAGGAAAGTTCGCAAGAGCTTGAAGATACTTCTCTCTTAGCCAAATTGGCACCAAGGTGACATGATTGCCCTTGTCTTGTAGCATTGAATAACAGAGCTAGAAATGCCAGAACCGGGAGTTGTAATTGAAGGTTGTGTTCATACATCAATTGGTGATGCTCTTAAGAAAGCTTGTGATCATGACGGTGATAATGATACTATGCATTTGGCACAAGCAGCAAAAGTAGTAAGGAAGGAAATGTTCAGCCAAGCCTTTTCATTCAATGGTACATTCAGTGAAGAATCTTTGCAAAATGCTGTACCACAGTCATTACTCGCTCTTGTCAGTATGATTTTAGAAGGTCCCAACATAAAGCACCAAACTCAGCTTGTCACTACAGCCAATACAAAAGCATCCCATTCCATTTCTAAGCTCCTGATGTTTAACAGTGTCAAACACACGCGAACTGTGCATTCCACTTCTAGCTACTGTTTGTCACAGCTCTGAGCATTGTTCCACTGAAACTTCATGCTGTCACATAGAGTTATTAGTGGAATGAACCCCAGGAATTTTTCATGCATTTACAGAATGTGATAGCTACTGTCTCATCTTTTAGTGGAAGAGGAAATTTTGGCAAGCTTTCCTGACATTACTGAAGCATTAGAACACCTCCTTTTGATGGAAGTTACATGTATTAGTGATTCTGTGATGTCTGCGTTGGAACGATTTGTATAGTGATCAAGGAAGCAACTGTTCACACAGAAGCCACGCAGCTTAGAGAACTTACCACCAACACAAGCTCCACTTGTACAACATATCAAACAAGCAAGCTATCAAGCAAATTGCTGGAACAGAGCCCTGCGTCCTGCGTCTGGATCCTTGTCTTCCAAGCCCAATAGACTGGGGATGGCAAAGAGACAGTGTGGGATGGCAACCTTTGTAGACTGCTGAGTATTCTGCCAGAAGATTCTGAGTCTTGTCATGATCTCATTCACTGCAGTTGCAAGAAAGGGTGTAAAGGGAAGTGTAAATGTTTGAAGGCTGCACTGAAGTGTACTCCTCTTTGTTCTTGTTCAGGAACATGTTAAACTGTACCGTGTTTAAACACAACTCACAACCTACAATATTTCACTAATTCATTAACGTTTGAACAGAATGAAATATGGATATAATACAAGTACCAAATTATTTGTTACATTGAGACCTTTAATTTGATACCCATATTATGTACATTTGGAAATTTTGGTGGTAAAAACAATTTTAACCATTAATTCACTCCTAGAGGTCAAATTCTGAGGTGGTTCTACGTCCGAAAAATAACTTCATTATGTATAGAAACTACATACGAAGTTTCACACTTTATCGTTGAATGCACATAACCTTTGATTTTTTAAAGCTAAACAGCTATACTAGTGGCCATAACCTTCAGTTTGATATGTTGGACTTAGTCGGTGTATAACCTTCAGTTTGAAATGTTCAGTGTGTGACCTTCAGTTAGAAATGTTGAGACTTAGTCGGTGTGTAACCTTCAGTCTGATATGTTGGGTTTAGTCAGTGTATAACCTTCAGTCTGATTTGTTGGGCATACCTTAAGGTGGGTATTATTGGTGACTTGTTAATTTAGCGAATTTAGCGAGTAGGCCTTTATTTGCTAATTAAAAATAGCTATTACACAAAGCTCGAAATAGCTGAAATAAATACCAGCCAAATAGTGTATCCCCTTGAAATGCTAATATTAGTAGCCGCCAAGATGTTGGCATATGTTGAAGGTGTCAGTCTGATACACAGTGGCCCTCACTAATAGCCAGGGACCACCAGATTAGTGAAAGTTTCAGATAACTGGATGGGTGCTTTCCATCTATCTAATGCGCCTCGAAATGGCCATGAATAATTTTGGTGTTTGTATGGGGGAGGATTCAGATTACGATTAGCTAGGCTGGGTCATTGTTGTTGCAAAGTTTATCAAGGAGAAGGGCTGGTTTATTTTTTCTTAGATGGTATCGTAATAATAATAATAGGGAGAACTGTGTTTCAAAGTGAATATTTGTACATAGGAATGTTCAAATTAGACATCGATCGTTGAAGATGGAGAGAATCTCGCCCCCTGTATTCTTCTTGTTTGAGATGTGAAATCACATTCTCAGGTCTTCCTGGTTATATAAAAAAATATAGTAACTGAAATTAACAGTATAGACGACATACCTTTTTGTTTAATGTCAGCTTTTTTTATCTTCGACATTCAGTATCCTATAGGTTGTTCGAATTTTTATACTCTTTATGGAAATTTATGCTCTAGATTATCCTATTGAAAAAGCCACTATTGCTGTGAAACATTTTATGACTGCTATTAGTAATAATTAACCGTTTCATCTTTATTCTTTTGTGTATGTGTTATTTTATTCTTTGTTTCATTGTTTGTCATTAAAAATCCCCAGAAAACACCTATTAGAGAGTGCCTATCATACTGTATAAAGTGTGTGACACACACTATGTGAGGTGTGCTAGCACACTGGATACACACCAAAACTAGAGTAAGCATTGCAACGGGATGAGAGGTGTGCATTACACGCTAAATTGTTTACTACTTCACAGTCGAATGGCCAGCGGTCCAAAACAGTACATTTATTGCAGATCCCGGAAGTTGCCCGCGCACCTTGATATATATATATATATAGTAATGACCTGAGAGTCAGCAAGCTCGCTGTGCTCGCTAGCTGAATTATAGTGATATTTTGACCTTGGAAATAGATATGATAGTTGATGAAGCGCTGTCTACATTAAGTGCACAACTGGGCTATGATCTGAGGCCATACCAAAAAAACAAAGGAAAAAAAAACTAATGGTATTTATCTGCCTTTCTACTGGCAATGACAAGTATCTGTTATAGTTTGCTAATCTTGCAGGCCAGAATAAATTCTTCCTTTTTCTTGGGGGCTGGGGAAAGAAGGAGTCTGCATGCCCAAACTGCATTGGACCATGGGTAATACAGTACCTCCGGTGGATATGAAGCGCCCACGTACTTTTTGCTCTGTAACGCTTAAGGACAATGTTCTAACTGTTCTTTACTCTATATATAACCGTAATAAAAAGAGAAAGTTAGCGGTCAATTAAATTCAGTTCTATTCAGGAATACGTACGTACCTGGATTGTAGATGCTAGCTTATCTAATTGTTTTGTGGTAGCTTTCTATATGCATGCAGCTGCCTGCCACTTACATGACTAAACAGCGAAACACAAGCCTATCAGCTCTAAACTACAGGTTGCTTCTTGCTGACTTTAAAATTTAAAAAGTCATAAGAACACTTGCACTTTGCCCTAGTACTATGTGTAATAAATTCTGAGAATTTGTAAATCTAGGATATATGCCCACATTCTGGCAGAGTTTATAAAAACCTTGCATCTTTCGTCTACTAGACGTATTTCCCCTTTATTGCATGTGAAGAACATAGGAGAGCAAAAAACGCACTAGGAGATTTTACTTAACTTTAACTTTACTAAATTAGGTGAGTGACTATAGGAGATCTATACTCCGCTATATGCTCTGGCTATGTAATATCCATATAGTCATGCATGCAGTGCTGAGCAATAAAATATCCTATAAGGGATGTATCAAGTAGCTACGTCTAATGTCTACTACAGCTAGCTGCTGTGACAATATATCCTGGCGGTGACAAAGTATCCTAGGAGATTAGGTTGCTCTAGACAGAATTTCCTGCACTAACCTATGCGATGCGGTACAGTGACAATGCTGCAAACATCCGTTTGAAAGCGATATTTATACTTCTAACCTGGTTGCGAGTGTTGCCTAGCCTTGGAGTCACAACAGTGCGTGAATAGTACGTCTGGCCACGCGAGACTACCTCTGGCTGTAAATGTCGCGTTATGCATATACCCGGTCACATATGAGCATGTCAATAGAATTGACCTTGAAGTCATCCATTTACTATTCCGGGTAACATACATCTAACATATTCTTTAAACTCTGCTTAAGTTATCGCGAATCTCAATTTGCATCACAAGTGTGTGGCTTGCTCGGTTCGCTCGCTCGCCTAATAAGCCAAGCTCCTACAATCACTTAGATAAGCCAAGCACCTGCATGACAAAAGGCTGTGGAAACAATTTCATGCACATCATCCACGCGCAAGGCGCAACTATTGCACGACACGTACCGTACATACGCCTCAGCTCATTCGCTGCAATGATATTTAAGTGCGCTCTTTCACATTCGCAAATCTCTCGTGATAATTAAAATTTTTAAGCTGGATATTATAAGAACTTGTTTAAATTCCATTTTCCATAGTTAATTTTCAAGCTTACACTCCCGCTATTGTACGCACTAGTCAATGGATTTTTATTTCATTCTTGATCATTTCCACATGCACACTCACACATACATGAATCGCTCGCTGTATTATTTTAAAAGCCTGTATACGTGCCAGCATTGCAAACTGTACAGATACTTACTCCATCAACACTATATAGCCCTTCTAGATCAGAATTTAAAAAGGTGAAGAACTATTCTAAATTATGAATTACTCTTTCAACTTACTGAACCTCAGTTTTAAGACCGCACGTTATCTCAATTATTATACGATGCTGTATTGCATAAACAAGTCTTATCTTGAAGTCACAATCGTGATTTTTAGCCATTGAATTTTCCTTGCACCACAGTTTTATGGCTGAATATCTAACTTTGGCGCATTAGTTGAAGCTTTGTAGTCTATATTAGTCAAAGTTCCAAACTTGGTCAGAATTTTATTCAATGATCATAGTTTTGAACTATAAGGAAAGAAATTCTTTGGCTGAGTAATGAGACGACTCTCTGAAACTGCTCATACATAGAAAATTGTTCTGCTGCTTTGTTCCAGATTTCCTTTACCATGGTCATATATAAACTTCGTATCCCTTTTAAGAATTTTAAAATTACTCATTCTCTTATGCTCAATTGCGAACTTGAAAATTATCTATCAATTTTGAATAGAGGAACCAAAGGCCAAGTGTTTTTTCTGTATCGCTTAGAATTTACGATGTTCGCTCACAACCTATTTATTTTGTGTGATTACCTACACACGATTGCGCACTAAAAATTAAACTATCAAAATTAGAGAAAAACGAAATCTTGAGATATTACGTTTATTCTCTCACAAAATTTGCTACTAATATTTTTTTATTGTTGTATCTAATAGGCTGACATACCTCACTTAAGGAGGGTGATGAAGAATGACCTAAGACAGGGGAAATTGATGCCCATCTAATTCAAGGAAAATGGTAGCCAGGATGGTAGATTCTGTGATTAAAATAACTATCATAATTATAAGCAGAGTCCAAAAGAAGTGAATCAGATAATCAAAGTGAATCCAACAAGGAGTCAGGATCAAAAGCTAATGGTAATTTCAGCATAGTCAATAGGCTATGCATGTATCTGTCTTTGCAAAAAATTTGATAATCAGTCTGATTTTCAGCTCTTTTGATCATTAGATTTAAGTGATTCAGTATTGCCAGCAAACTTTCTATTCCCATCCTTCCAAGAGGACCAAACAAATTATGATAGTGATGATATTTTTTAAAAAAGCATAAAAGACAGGTGGCTGGATATAGCAAAAATGTATTATCGTGATAAAAAGGTCATATTGCTTCAGACAAGTACGAATAATAGGGGGAGTAATTCATGGTAGTGTGCAAAGCATTAATATTTTTATTAATATTAGTCACTGTATCTTCAAGAGGGAATTTGTGAGAAGGGTGATCAAAGAAAATGAGGTAGCTATTTGATTTAAAAGTTAATGGTGTTAATTGACAGGAATTGTGGAGAGGAATCATAGAAGGAAGAGTTTCAAGTTCATACACTACATATCCTACACGTGCACAGAGAAAAAAAAAAGCATCTCAGTGGCCTATAGAGCTGGTGGACTTGGTACATAATAATTATAGCTAGCTAATAATTATTCTACTATCTCTAATTTTTTTTAGGGATTTGAAGTGGAGCATTATCTTAAAACACTTCAGTGCGATGTGCAGCAGATAAATAATATCACGGGTCTTCATATAGCACAATTCATATTATGGCCAGAGTTGATAACTATGAAATTAAATGTATAGAATAGTATTAGGCAATGATCCAGCTCATTAAAGAACAATTTGAAATCAAAAGAACTGAAGCGGACAGAATATACAAAAATCAAATTTGTTTAAGCACCTTTAGCTAAAATACTATTTCTCACTATAATCTGTATAGCTACGTATACGAGCGAGCAGAGCGAGTGAGTTGACTCTCATGTTATGAAATTGTAGATAACTATAATATACACTCCAAAATTCCCCATAAGATACGTATGTACATGTCCTGAGTTAGTATATACCACCACCCCGAATTAGTAGCACCTGTCCTTATATAGTATTTTAGGCATGAAGAGGGATAGCTATGTTAATTCCTTCAAAGTCAAGCTTATTATGTTTTTCACTGATTATTGAACTCATAGTGATTAAAATGGTTTCTGCAATAGCTAAATGACACCTATTGTTTCTTTGTTTTGATACGTACAAATTGCACCCCAATATTATATTGTGATATGGGAAAAAAATAAAATTGGGTTGCATAAAGAAAGGACATAGCTAACCCTGACTGATGACACTTGTTGCTGGACATGCATACATACGTAAGCTAAATGAAACAGTTGAGATAATTATTAGCTAAATCACTTATAATGTAGAGGGAACTTGGTGTTCCCCACTTGGGCTAATTTCTTTAGTATTTGGGACATGTCACTTAGGCCGAGCAGAGTTTATTGTCACCTCCCTCATCATCAAAGTATCGAATTTTTGATGAGGATTTCAGACAAAAATTTGAAAATCGGTAAGGTTTCAGCATTTTATTATTAAAATTCATTGACAAGTACCAAAGTACGATATTGAATATAGACCAGGTTCCCTCCCTCATGGAAATCTGAAAATCTTGTGTTTGTGTGGCCTCATCAGGGAAGTGAATATGTTCCTCTGCTGGTTCTTTCACTGTAAACATCATGTTGGGTGGCTCATACTTCTGGTTATATTAGCTAGTTTATCATGTCATGTCCCTTATAATTCAGCTACAATACTACACGGAACGACTGACTAGCTACGTTGCAAGAGACTAGCTACAGACAGATAATAGCAAGAGACTACAGATCATAGCTATAGCTAGCTATTCACGATGGAAATATTCTACCCGGGGAAACACTTACCACTGCTGGCAATGAATCTTCGCAGTTCAGTGTGGGGAAACATTCCTCTCTAGGGCTATATGTGCGGGGAAACACGCAACCCGGGGAAAGAGAAATCACTGCAACACAGGTTCTGATTAGCTTACCTTGGAATGCTGGTAGGACAATAGTAGCTAATGCATAGGCCAGCGAAGCTGCCTATGTATTGCGAGCGCAGCGAGCGTTAGGTGTATGGGACGTACTATTCATGCACTGTTGTGACTCCAAGGCTAGGCAACACTTGCCCAAAGGGCTCCCTAAGGCAACCAAAGAGTTTGAGGTTAGAAGTATAAATATCACTTTCAAACGGATGTTTGCAGCGTTGCCACTGTAGCGCATCGCATCTGTTAGTGCAGGAAATTCTGTCGAGTGACCTAATCTCCTAGGATATTTTGTCGCCGCCAGCTATATTAGACATTAGATGTTCCAATACTGATCTGTATAAAGCTCAACCATGCATTCACATCAATATAGATCAGTTATAAATATTCAATTGCTGTACACTTGCAAACAATATCAACTTTCTAGCTAAGCAAGACACTAGAAGTAAAAAAAAAACATGCTGCTTTGAAGTATGAGTGAATACACCCAACTATAAAGGTGAATAGCTAACAAGCTTGAAATTTTGATGCACCTATAAACAGCATAGAAATATAGCAAATAAATATAGTGAAAATTTATTTGTGGGAGGCCCAAAGGATTCCTAAGGCAACCAAAGAGTTTGAAGTTAGAAGGTATTTTTCACCATAGCGCATCGATTAGTACATAGATATAATAATTATTACATGTGTCTATTATCTATGGTTAGCTATTGAATGTGTGGTCTTGCATTCGATTCCCAAATTGGTTTTTTGAGGCGGTTGCCACCGTTCTTCATATAGACGATTTCGCCTGTACAATTTTTGGGCACACAAACAAAAGGAGCAACATTCGTACAGATTACATCGACAAAGTCATAAATCCTTAATTCACTCGGAGTAATTTTGAAACAACTCTATGAGCCTGCTCTCTGTAAGGCAAAGCGTGGCTATTCCTAACCGTTGGGTTATTCTGTAGGGTCAAAACTCTTTGAGCTTATTACCTCTATTTTGAAAGGTATTATAGTAGATTATATCCTCCAACATCGAGCTCAGAAGCTTCAGTAGTTTCAGAAATATTTGAATACGGAATTACCCGCCGTTAGAATTAGTGCCGCTTTACCTTATGTAACAATACAATGAAATATTAATAGTTATCGCTTGCGATTGAGGATTAAATATTCTTTAATAAAAAATATAATTATATTCCTTGTTTTACATAACAGTAATTCCATTTTTAACAATTGATAAGATTGTACTGTATTCTTTAATGTGATTAACATCTTAGTTTTAAATTTAAAATCTTGTTTTTAATTGCTACTTTCTTTTCATATTCCACATATTACAGTATTGATATATCATATTTAATATAATCGCAAGCTATTGCCCTTAAAATATAGATTAATACAGTATAACAGTGCCACAATTTTTCATACTTATGGTAAAAACTTACTTTTTTATATATATTGTACTTACCACATTTCGTACACAATGACCATACCTGGCTGAAGGAAGGAACTTCATCTATTGCCATGAAGCGAGCGGCCTGTAAGTAAGATAATATATAAGATAATTATTCAGTGCAGGGGGAAGATTATAGGGAGAGGGGGGAGGGGGACGTATAAATAAGTGCAGGAATATGGTTTTGCAATTATGTGTCAATCATTCAACTTACCATGCATATAAATACTCCACAGTCAGATGTATTAGTCTGTAATGGCATACATCCCATCTGTGGTGAAACAGATTGGTCATAATCATAATTATAATAATCATGTCATTTACTTCAGAATTCCACCTCTTTCACTCAGTCTGGTCCATTTCACCGATATGTCCAGACTCCTGACTCAACTCACATAAAAAATACCTATAATAATTATGGCACTTTAGCCGTGTCATTAATTTTCATGCTTATAGTCTCTACCAAATATTATTTTCAATACTAGAATTGGAAAGCTGTTGAGAAGAGTCCATGTAGATCATTTTTCTTTCCTTTGGTTTTACAACCTGTGTAATAATGATGATTAATGTTGTATAATAAACTTTATTACTTACCACTAATATTGCACAGAATTTAAATGATGTTGTCAAAGCAATTTTTCTGGAAATTATAATATCTGACATTAGAATTCAAATTCAATACAGCTACTCTTACCTCAGGGAAGTACTTCTTTGATTTAATATAACCATGCAACAAAAAAGAGTTGCCAAAAAAAAGTATTTGCTGCTGTAACTTTGAGCTATTTATAATAGATATAAGAACGAGAGCAGTAGAGAGCAGCAGCTAGTCATCTCACCTTAGCATCAGAAGCACTCTCATCATTAATAAGTGAAAAATATTTGTTGATAATCTACGAGCAAACGAGCCCTTTTGTCATCATGCATGCATTTGATGATGCATTCACATTATTTACCACATCATCCAGCCATTCACCATCATTAAATCTCCATAAGCTTGATTCTAACAGCGAGTCACTGAAAGACGAAACGATCTACAAAGATAACAAAAGCAGTCAGTTCTCCTGCAAAATATGTTATCATTTTTAGCTATTATTATCACTAGCTAGGTTAAGTATAGCTATACCTTCATTTCCTCCTCAATGCTGAAGTCCTATTAAATGATACGCAATGATGATAAGTATAACTGCTACGTATACATTATGAGTTACCTTTAATTCCATTTGTAAATTACTGACATCAGTTTTCAAAATATGTACCTGAATGTATGTTGTGTAGGTTGTAGAAAGTAATCGTGGTAGCTATAGAAAGGTATAATTCTTACTGATATTTGAGGGGTAGAGTAGAGAATAATTACAACATTCCTCTGTATAGAATTAATACTAATTGATGCATGAAATTAATGTGATTCTAGTGTATACCTGAATATAAGTAGACTAAATAATACTTCTGAAACTTGTACATCATTGAAGTGGATTAAAGTATTTTACTGAGTCAGAGTGTAAGCAGTGTCTAAGAAATGACTATCATAGTCTATAGGTAGCTTATTTGGTGAAAACTTACCATGTCCACTTTTTGTTGTGGTACCATGATGCAACTAAAAAAACAACAACTATTTGCAATGAAAGAGAGAGAGAGAGAGAGAGAGAGAGAGCTCACTATAAAACCTTGTAGGTCATATTGAATCTCATGACCATTATCAAGCTTCAAATTCATTTGTCTTCAAATTCACAGTCACAGCCAAAATCCGTAAGATAATTCCAACTGGCAAACCCACACCCTCAGCAAAGGTAGCCCCGCCTAACCTTATCACAGCAAAAAGTTGCAAAGGTAATTTCCATTGGCAAACCCCCACCACCGGCAGAGACATCAAAACTCTTAAAATCTAGCCCATTTCCCCCATCCTCAAGATCAGTCCCTCTATCTAACTCTAAGTCACTGCAAAGTTTGCAACCACCATCCTCAAAACCATTAACACTCCCACCAACCTGCAACATGAATGAATCTTCAGTCCTACCATTCCTATTCAAACAGGTTTTTTGTTTGTTTTTGTTTTTTTGGCCTTTTTTACTATTATCCTTTCTTCCAGCCCATGCAACGATGATTCTAATGATTTATGGGTTCCTGATTTGAAATTATCTTTTGAGGACAAAGCAATTCTTCAATCTTCCAAGCGGTTGACAGAGAGTATAATCTGTGGAGCACAGACCTTACTGAAAAGGCAGAGTAAAGAAGTTCTAGGATGGCAGTGTACTCAGTGTGGCAAAGAGAGCGTCTGCACAGCCCACTTCCACCTTTAATCCGAAATATTGCACGTACCCACAAGAAGTCATTGGATTCTGGTATCAAATGTCCACCAAGGGGCCCACTATAACGATAATGTGTCAGTGTATGATAGTGCATCGGCATCTTCGTTATAGTTTTACACCAAAAAGGAAATATGCTCCTTTATGAAGCCGGACGTGCAGTCTCTTCGATTTGACTTCATGAACATCCAACAACAGACTAACGCTTATGATTGTGGTATTTATGCAATAGCATGTGCTACAGAATTGGCTTTAGGGTTTGATCCAGTTTTGTGCTCATGGGATTGTGAACACATGAGGGAGCACTTGCTAAATTGTTTGGAGAGAGGAAAGATGGATTGATTTCCGACTGAAATAACTCAAAGGCTCTGTCACTTAGGGATGAGAGTGCGCAAGTCGATTTCTGAACCCATTTTTTGTTTATGCAGAATGCCAAATGATAAGACTAAGGCAACGATTGAGTGTACTTCATGTTTACAGTGGTACAATGTAGAGTGTGCGAATCCACTTGAGAAAGAGAACTCGAAGTGGCTCCGCCCTGATTGTTAGAACAATAGCCATATACGTACACTTTCATTATCCCATAATGTTTCAATTCCTTATATAATTCACCAGCACTTGTAGTGGATACGAGTTCCATAGTTCCAGTATTTGTATATAGTGGATACGAGTTCCATGGTTCCAGTGGATAGGAGTTCTATGTGTAGCCATCATTTGTATTACATCATCCGCACGCAATACATGTATCCGTTCTGCAGTTGGTAAAGGGTCTGGCCATACGAGACTAAAGACCCACCATCCTTTATCAGATTCCCTTCTCAAGAGGAATACAATTATAATTAATTTTGCTTGGATAGAAATTACAATCATTCTAGTAGGTATGACATTGAATAATCAGTTTCATTGTAGTTCTAGAGAGTCATCACTGTCACAATCATATGATGACATGTTTCCATCTCCTTTTTCATTGTTGAGCAAGTCTTTCACTTCATAGCCTTGCTTCAGCAGCATTTCATTGTTTGACAATAATCACAGCACCTCTACTGAAAGAATCAATACGGTCAGATAAACTAGCAATTTTTACTTCCAATAGTTTCATCCTCTAGATTCTTGGCTTCTTCTTTGAGCATACTTATCTCTTCAATGGAGTGACAAACTTCCAAGTAGGCATCAAGAATTTGTCGCTTTCTTCCAGTGGACATCATCTTGTATCCAATTGTCCTGTATCCCGAGCCAAATTCACCAAGTCTTGTCTCAATTGATGACTGATCCAACGCTTCGGGTAGAGTGATAGTATCACTTGTCTCGAGATTATTGGCAGAGTCACATGCATTAGATTTTAATGACTTTATCTCTTTTGAGATTTGTGCACAGAGGTTATTGGCTCTTTTCTGGCCATCTACATGGTAAAAAATCAGTAACAAGAGACAAGGAAGTAAGTGACAAAGTTCAGTGGCTGGGATTATGTGTGTAAAATGGATCTAAGGATAATGGCATGAAAAGAAAACCATTGTAGCACTGCAGAGACACTGTAATAACCATTACCAGCATATTTCTTCAAGTTAAGCAGAAATGCCCTTCTGCGTCCATTTCCAAAAGCAGCTGCTCTTTTCCCCCTAAAATATTCTGGAGTTATGAAAGAAAATATCAAGTACTACTCCAATGGAGCATCCGTGCCATCCCTACTTAGATACTATTCTCGACTGTACTGATGAGTTTCCGGGTATGAAGTAGGGTAGGTGTGGGTATTATGAGTCAGTCCCTATTATGGGTTCACCACTTGATAAGAATCTACAAGAGTTGATGCTTTAGATATGAAAACTTAATCATTTTTTTTGGTCTTTTGATCAAATAAAATCATCCAGAAAATGCCTTATTCATGCATAAACATAATCTTAAATGAGAAGTTTAAAAATGGGTACAATCGTAACCAATCTGAATAAAAAAAGCGCAGGGAAGCAATGATGCCACAAGATGGAGTAAAAAATGAATTTTAAAGTAATCTAAGGTTATTATTTTTATTTTGTAGAAATCTTAGCTACATTATCAATTTTTAGAGACAAAAATCAAGCCAGCGACTCATAATTCATACTTATGACTCGTAATACCTTCCTGAGTATGTTATGTAAGATCATAACTCCTATCTACAAGATGCAATATTTTTATTACTTTCTCCACACATTAGTTCTACATAATCTATTTTATATCTGGAGCAATTTTCAGGATTCTAAGATAGTCCATTTCCAAGAAAAGAGCAACAATACTTAGCTGACTCATAATACCCACACCTACCCTACGCATGCGTAATGACCTTTGGCCTGGCCGGCCCTCCCCAATGGGCGGGGCTATTCTCCGATGAGTGGGTGTGTTAGCTTGCGTAGTAAACACAGCTAGAAGACTGTAGGTGATTTCACTACTGGATCACTAGGCTACCGTTGTAAATACGAACATCGTTGAAAGTAAGTTATAGCTAGCTGGCTAGTCTGTCTCGACTCTGGGTGTAGGAAAAAATATTTAGTGTAGCTAGTGCATTTAGATAGCTAAAGAAGCTAACAGACTCTGTGTATACATGTTAAAATAGCTAGCCATAAATACTGGATTTATTATAATTCTGATCAATACACACACTGAAAATCATAACTAATGATATCCCAGATCTTACTGCACATTAGCTACTAGTCTAACAGCTAGCTATACTTGACAGGCTATGTAATTTTTAATCGGCATTGTTATAGATATCTTAGCAGTTAATAATAATTAGCTACTATAGCTAACTACACGATGATACTTCATGTACCTCTTTTTATAGTGAAGTGGAAGTTGGTGTATTGGATATCTCTCACCCTAATTATTAAAATCGAAGATGCTACAAGTAACTTCAATCCAAGATATCCAGAAAGTTACAAAATAGGTAAAGATGTGGTTACAGCTTAATATAACCTACAGATATTAAACCTTAAAATAGAGTTAGGCAATTTCAACACAGATCTAGAAAACTTGTACTTCAAAACTCTTGATGCTGCAGGTCCCAGTTCTTCCAATAATGCTTATTCCAAATTGTTTCTGCTTGGTGTAGATAAAACCATACTGGTGGGGTAATTTCTATTTGCTTGCACATTCCTGGAATTGTATTATACTTAACTAACTTCATCCATTACTTTTAACAAGGAGAACTCAATATGAAATGCATACATCTAGTTCAAAGTGATTGTAGAGATAACTAATTATAGTTGAAGTAGTTATTTTGAGAAGAAACCATGGTTACAAATCGATATGAAAGTGTTTCTCCCTGAACCAGCTGATAAATCCACTGTTGCAGCAGAGCAGAAAGGGAATTACCACCATTGGAATTGCCCCACCCTACCTTGTCTGATAAGCCAAAGCCTAATTTAAGTCCCTAATCTGTGGGAATGAGGCTACCACTTAGTCTGGTGTAGCCAGCCATTCATGAGGGTAAATTATCTTCTGCACTGTTTCACTTCAAACCACTTATGGTAGAGATGAGACCTACTGTAACTGTCTGGAAGTTGTCAGATTATTTGGTATGGTAGAGATATAGCACCACTACAAAATGATGAATACTAATTGAACATCCACAAGAGCAAGAAAAGCAAGGCCAGATCCCTGTGCAGAACATTGATTAGGATTAATTTCTGAGTTTCAATGTCCAGTCAATCTAAGGCATAGCCACTGCCTAACCACAATCAGTATCTAGCCTTTCTTTTCAGCCTCTTTTTTTTTTCTTTTTTTTTTGGGGGGGGGGGGGGGGGGGGGAGGGTGAAGGAAGAAGAGTGCCTGGTAACAACTGCTTGCACATGTACCAAATTATATAAAAATGCGCATGCAACAACAAGTTTTGACAAGAAGAGCTAAGTGCAGTCTCATGCATGATGAATTTCTTAGAGCATCAGAAGTAACAAGGGCTTCAGGGGCACAGAAGAAAAGGCTATCTGATCTAAGACTGGCAGATGTAGCGAGGCATCATTGGTCGATCATCAGAGCAACGAGTGCATGGGACTTTGAGTGCCCAAGCCACTTGCTGAGAAGATATAGTCAGTCCTCCTGCAAGTTCCTAGCCCAGGCTCCTGGTAAAAAGGATGGATAAACACCATATGGAAGTGTTATGCACACGTGGCTGCAAAATCATTAGTTGTGCTCAAACTAAAGTTATAACTGTGTGTAATTGTCGAGGGTTAGCATTAGCTTAAAGTGCTTTTGTGTCCTTCCAGTGTTAGTTGGAACTTATAATTGTGATATCAATAGAGTCTACACAATAAACCAAAGGACAAGTCGAGATTTCTACATGTGATCGGTAGTTGAGGGTAGTTAATGTACACCACATAACCTGGTGGGATAGTTTACAGATTTAACCATTTGGAATTATTTTGTGTAGGTGAACTAGGAAGGAATTCAAAAACTTTCCCAGAGAGTGATGGAAACACAGGACGCTGCCCTCTTCCCACACGTCTTATTGGGAAATTTAACTTTTTAACAACTCCTAATTTAGGAAATTTCATCATTGGATCTGCGTAAGAATAGTCTTTTATAAATATCAGACAGTCCATTATCACAGTGGTTGGAACCTGATCACTGTTTTATTTTTACAGGGATGTACTGTACATGCTTAACGAATCCTCACTGGAGTGCCAGTCACACTACTTTTGGCCAACTAATGAAAATTTTACAAGATGTCTTGGTGGTGAGGTAATATGTTATTATGTTACATCAAATCTCTATTGTGGCAATGGCACATTTCGATATTGTACTGATCGTCCACGTTAGTATTTTAAGTGACACTTCTGCCACTTTTTTTCCCCTAGGACAATGGATGTCGGAACTACCTCAGGGTTTATCAGACATTACCATCCGAGAATAGAAGACTATTCCTTTGTGGAACACAATCTGGTATTTCTCCCCAATGTCGAATCCTTGAGGTATGTACACCCTGTACCCACAATATTAGCTATGCACCCTGCATCTTAAAGTTGGGAAGGACCTTGAGGAAATAGAAAGCACATTATTCCAATGCTGAAGCAGTTTATAGTTATTGAGTCTAATTCTTGCTGGGTTTGTCCAACAAAGAATAATCTAGATACCGTACAGCAGGTTTTTTTCGGAGATAAAATATTTCGTTAATCATCAAAGGACAATACAGATGAAAAAGTACGGTAGTCTTTTATTCGGTACGGTATGGTTATTTCAGCGCATGTGCAACAATATCTACGGACTTGGCTTCACAGCTGCTGAATCTTCATTTTCACCTGCTTGCATATAGCAATCGTGGCGACTTCTTAATTGATGGAATCTAGCTAGTTAAGTAGCTAGCTAAGAAGAAAGTGGACCAGGAACGGTGGCTTTATTTGGAAAAAAAATTCAATAGAAAAATTTTCGATAGATAGACTGATTACTGAAATTACCGAATTTTTATACCCACCGAAATTATTCTCCTGTACGGTAATACTGCTGATCACTGATAGAAGGCCTTGCTACAAAGAGCGATGAGAATTAAGAAGATGAGATAGTGTCTGTTTGGTACAGAGAGATCTATTAAACTGCTATGGAAGAGAACCTCACTACAACCAGTGCCTATGGTGGTCTTTGAAAGTCAGAAAAAGTTACAAGAAAAATCACAAATCCCCTCAATGTGAAATTTTAATAAAACACTAGCTGTTTCCACATCATGATGCTACAGGTCCTCCACCCCAGGTATCTTTGCAACCACTTATCAAGTCAGTAAAAATTAATACCATATGCTCTTACAATTATAACTGCTCCAATAACTAGTAGCCATCTGATATGAACATACTGGTGGCAGCAAAAGCTGCTCTCAATGCATGTAGTACCATGCATAAACATCACCAGCAAAATGGTAACTGGATTCTAATTGAGCAGAATACAGTACATACTCACCAGCTACATTTTTTTTTTCATTTCATGGAAATGTTTGTCCCTTACTTCCTGGTCTTTTTTCTCTCATTATGGTATGTGTATGCATAAATGCAAGAGTCCATTCTTCTATGTGTATCCAGGGACACAAGTTTCTTGAGATGTATAGTTCTCCAATGGCATAGCCCAATGATTATCAGCGAGTTGAAATAAAGTGTTGAGCTATACTTGGAGGTCAATGATGAAATAGAGTCTACCAGTAGATGGATTGGTGAATCTAAAATCCCCGCGTTGACAGAGTAGTCTATGATCTAGCATGCACATGGTACCTAGTACTACTAGAGCTAGAGCTTAGCTAGCCGAGTAATATTATAATTTCCAATAATTAGATATCAAATACATGCGCATGCATAAGCTTATTATCGAAAAAATGGCTTCCAATAATTAAGTTAGTCAAGTACTGTCTTCTGTAGTGTCTCCTTTTACATTGGTTCTTTCGAGGATTTACGAGTACAAAAGATCATAGCTGATAGAATTTGGAGTGGGTTTATCAAGAAATCATAGCTGTAGCTTGAGTGGTTCGAGAGATATGGTTGTCTAAGAAGAAGAATAATAATAGAGAAGCGATTTACCTGCTTGCCATATTTCTGAAACAGTAAGCTCCTGGTCCTGAAACTTGGTCTGCACTTTGTAGTGGGCTCTAGTAGGCTGGATAATCATTCACAGTAGCTTTTGTTAAGACTTTCTAAGTGGGAGAACTCAGAATTTCACTTTTCTATTGGTCTATATGTGGCGGCGCGTGCAGGCATCCGGGTTATCCCTACATCTGATAAAAGTTGGTATGAAGTGATTGTATAAATCATTCTTAGATTTCAAATCGTGGTTTTGTACCCGATTCAGCTACCACTCCTGTCAATATTACCAGCAGTATTATATCTGATTTTCCCGGATGGAATGGAATTGGAGAATTTAGGTTGGATGGTACTAATCCGTCTAATGGTACGCAAGTTTCATCAGAATTATGTGCCAGTTTGTTTATGTATCTTTTCCTGTGCATCAGATATCACTTACTTCTCAGCTGGTGTGTATGACTTTGATCGCTCCAGGACGAGCTTTGGTAGAAACTTTAATATTTCATTTCATGACATCGTTTATAATAATCACACTTTGTCTACAATGGAACGTTTGACTGTAAAAAATGACCATAACTGGCTTCAAAGTAAGTAACAATTGTTTACAGATGAGATACTGATTATAGTAATTTGGTGATTCTCATAGTAAATAGTTATTGTCTAGGGATGGCTGTGAGTAAAATTTAAAAAAAATCATCTACAGTTACCCTTATCTCTCCTAATTCAGTAACCACACCCATACCTGACTGCTTATCCCCACCTCACTCCCCATGAGAGAGGCTGAATAATTACACAGGCCAGGAAATATATTGGCTATGCGCATATCACTCAAGAGGCAAAGGGAATGAAGTAGGAATTTGGTGTGATTATTGATTTAGGAGAAAAATACAGCAAGTGGTTTTGCAAACCAACCCATTCTGCTGAATGAGCATAGTTATCATTGCTGCTACTCTTATTCTGATACGCTTATACGTATGTCTGTCAAGGTTCAAAGCATGTCGACTCATTGCATATGGCAGCAAGGCTGTGGTAAGGATGAACATATGTAAGCCTAGCTAACCCAGTAAAGATACAAATAAGGAAAGCACCAGAGACGGTAGTAAGCCTAGGCTGGCAATGAGAGAAACAACCAGACTACACAGGAAAAGCCTCACTATAGAAGAAGAAAGGAACAGCTTAGCTAGAAGAAACCAGACCAATAGCATGCAATTTAAAATGTGGAAATACAATTGTCACAGGTCATCTGCAGGTGCAAAATAATATAATTATACAAAGTAGAAAATTAATACGACTAGCTAAATGAGGTAATGTAACATAATATTAATGATCTTACAGGCACTCTAGAGCTTTAATCAGTACTTCATTGTACTACAATAGTTCTCAGCCAATGCTAAGAAATTAGATAGCTAGCAGGACGTCATTTTCTCTAGCTATGTAGCTACGTAGATTGACAGTGCATGTTTGATCGTAGCAATTCCTTAATTAAGGACAGAATTAACATCTTCAGTGTGCTAGGACTCAGGTATGAGTAAAATAGTGTCCTTTCATGGTCATTTCTAAATCACCATTTTCATCTGGTCATTCGTCATCATCATTTTTCACAAATTTATTTCAGAGATGTTCATTAAATGCTATAACTATTTTTTATACCACGCTATTCGAAAAAAATAGCTACGCTATAATCCTTTATTGACATATTCAAAAATAGCACATCATTTTCCGATCTGCTAGCTTTCAACCTAACATGGCAGACATTTTTGCAATGCAATCATGCTCTGCATCCCTTGGACTTTGATTTCGTTTAATCATCATTCCTGTGGTATCAATTGATTAGTCAAAGAGGAGCTAGTTTGCTTTCTCTCTTGAGGCTGGACTCTCTATGTTCGGAGTGTTGTGAGTGATTTTGCTAAAACGCTAGGCACTGGGACTTACAAAAGTAAAAGCCCTATTATAAAACATTCTGGATCCGGGAGATCCATAAACACCATTTTGATCCGTCTAGCTTTTAAGCTACATTATGTATAATGGATTTTAACATTATTTTGGTTCTGCACTTGGACAGGCACATATTTAGCAACTGCACACCAAAAATCGGTATCAGCTACACTGTTCTAGACTGTTAGTGCTAGCTATGAAAAATTTATAAACAATATGGTATACCTTATTCAGCTATCGAGACTAATTCACTTATCCAGCACCCTGGAAAAAAGTTTTGATAAGGTGTCCAGATGAGGTTTGATTGTGCAATGATTTGGCTCAAAGTTTCTTCCAGATAAAGTTATGCAAAAATCTGGCTATATTATGTGCTGCAGCATAAGCATAAAATTCTAGCCATATGGTATAGTGTTGGCATTCAAATGGTAGTATCAAAATCAAGAATCAGATACCCTAGCATCTTCAGGGCCTTTTTATATTTAATTCCTGTCTAAAGAATTTCAAATTTCATTAAAACTTGGTATACAGGTCCTTCAGTGGTTGTGGATTACTATAGAGGAGATTATGGTACAAACTTCCAACTCTACTTCGTGTTTTTAAGAGAAAGATTTGTTGGACCAGTTGAGGTTATTATCAATTTTAAGAACAGAATAGGGTTTTATATGCATCTATTTTCTACGCTAAGTCTTATTTTTGGTAATTATAATGGGGTGGAAAAAAGGCATTCTCACATTTATATCCCATGTGTGCATGTATGAACATGGTGGTTGGATATGAGAACATTTTAGAACCACTTAATTCCATGTATGTGAGGTATATATTGAGGGGCTACTCAATTAGCCTTGACAAGATCATTTATGTGTTCTTATAAGCCAAACCCACTACAATACATTCCCCCCATAAACCAGTCGTTGTATAATCTCACAGTTATGTTTCATTATGTGTGTTGGCAATAGTAATCAGTAAGCATTAGTGAAGTCACTTAATGTTAGTGAAAGGATGTAATTACACTTGTCTAGTCATGGTATGGCTTATAAAAATAAATCACTTATAACGCTCCTTAGCAGTCCACAGACTCATGTAATAGAATACGAAGATATAATCGATGTTATATTGATTTTTCTAGAATCTCTACAGTCGTGTTGTGAGACTCTGCAGGGTTAGTGTATATTATTCAAAGTTTTTAGTATAGTGAAAACTAGGATTCGATGAGCGATAATAAAGATAATAATTATAGATGATATGTAGATGTTCCTATATATTTTTGTCGGAGATAATTATACACACAATGATAACTATTATGATTGCTATTATTCAGAACGATCCAGGAGTGAATGGTGTATTTAGTACATTCATTAAATCAAGAATTTATTGCACTCGTCGGACAGAAATCACTCGAGAATTTCGAGGATCTCTAGATTATGAATACAATGAAATCAGTAAGTAAAATATGCTGCTATTAGTTTTATCTTCTTCCATTCTACCAGTAGTTTTGCACATGATTGTAATTTCATTTTCATATAACTCTCTGATAACCTGCCATAGGAGTATTAAATAGTAATACAAATACCCTGTTTTAATGTGGATGCATCCTATGCAGCAAGCATGGTCTTCAATAATAATGGACGTATTAATGAAGATTCTGACTGGGTGAAAATGATGTATGGAGCATTCAGTGGTCCACGGTGAGTAATTGATGAACTTCATAATTATGCAAACTGCTCGATAATTCTGCGTAAATTAACTAATTAGCTGCATTTTTATATGTATTCTACTACATTTCTCAAGTGCCCCAAAATTGGTAATGTGTGTCCCTAGTTGGTTGACTACCATGATCTAAAAATATCAAGAAGTGTGCTTAGTATCTGGAACTATTTCCTGTGACATAAAATCAAGAATCAGAGATAGTAAACAATCATAATATTAGAGTCCTGGGTGACTTACTGTAGCAGTTTGGTGTAAGATTAAGATAGCTGTGTATTATGTGGGATTAAAATATCAATATTAGAGCTGGGCCTAAGGGATCAGCATTATGTGTGTATCCTGCCAATTCCATGGGACGAAATCTGGGAGTATTTGAAGTGTTCCGTGAAGACGTACTTAGACGTAATCCTGATGGTAGTACTACAGAATTGGAAAATAATTATCCTGAGGTAACATAACATTAAGTAAGATAAATTACATTTTAGGTGGCTAGGCTAGCATGAAAACTTTAAAAAGTTGTTACGGCTGCCTATGGCTATCCAGCACTATGTCAATTACTATGTCAATTGTAAAATTGTGTGGGAGCCTCCTAGGTTCATCTAGTCTGTTAAAACAACAACAACAAAAATAAGTGATACTGAAACAAAATAAATTGGGTCATTCTTACAAGGAAGCTATCAATTTGATTTGACTGACTGTTAATTTATGGTTTTCGTATTAAAAATGTCAATGACGATGACAACGATGACAACAACAACCAACAGTGTTTGCCTGATGGACGTCCTTCACCTGATTTTGAGGATGTTTCAATTTTCCAAGATGTCCTTCAGCATGGTGAAGATCCATTATTGGTCCTTGACGGAATAATGTACGTTATATTTCCATCAATATTAAATAGAATGAGTACTAATAAATCACAGTGTTACTCGAATGGTTGTGGAAGAAGTCTGTATTGTGAGAAGGAACCTGGCATCCCAGTGTCTTAATCAAGATGTTCTATTCTTGGGTACAGGTAAACAAAATGTGGCTGTAATTAATATGCATTTATAGTGCCACTTCTTTCCCTTAGATACTGGAAAGATATTAAAGGTTGTTTTTGCCACCATTAATGAATTTGAAATTGAACCCGTTATTGCAGAAGAAATATCTGTGAGTAAATTAAAGAAACAACTTATATTAAAATTAAGAATTGGACGTGATGTGAATATTATTATATTCATCACTGTATCATTTTCTCATTTAAAAGCTTGGTGATAACACATCTGAAGTAACTAACATGGTTATAAAACTGATCAATGAGGTGAAGACATTATTTGTAAGCACACCTGATAAAATATACACTTTATCACTGGAGAGGTGCTCTCGCTTCCAAGGATGCAGGTAAATTATTATTGTTGTTATTACTATTATTATTATTATTATCACTAGGGCAATATGCAACATTTAAGTCACAGCAAGTGAGCAAGTATTACTATAGGCTTTTATGCTGATATTCTGTGCTTCAACTCCTTAGAAGATTTTGCTGTGAGGCTGTGAGGCAGCTGCATACATAGAAAGCTGTAATGCTTACCTCAGAGCTTACAATCTGCTTAGCCTTGTGCCTGCTGCCCCAAAGGCTCAATCTCGCAATTACAATGCATTATGCACGTGCAGCTACTATTGCACGACACTGACACTACTCATATGCCTGGAGCATTTTGAAGAGTAGACCTAGATATTATATAGAGCAATTTCACTCGCTTGCTGAATCATCATCAACATCATAATCATCATTATTATTGTTGTTATAATCATTCTTTACAAATAGAGATTGTATTGCTTCTCGTGATCCTTATTGTGTCTGGAACAATAATAGTGGCACATGTGAAAATGCTTTAGGACATCTCTTGGCAAATAATAGCGATATTGGAAGTGTACCACAAGAGTGAGTTACTTGTTATGATTTGCTATCTGGTTATTCATGTTATTTTGGTTTGGGGGGGTACTGCATTGCAAGATGATCTGACAAAAAATGTTTGAAATAATTGTTACCTCACTAAGGTGAGTGGGTTAACTATTGCAGGTTTGATAAATTTTCTTGTTCCCATGATCTTCAACAGTTTACTGCTGACTTATTGTACTTGAATCTGTATTAGGCTGACAGAGTAGGATAATGCATTATGATGTCACTCCTCTGGATATAATTACTCAAGCTGGCCTGGATCATAAGCCTTTATTCTTTGCTTAATTCTTGTTTTGGTGTGTAGAGATAGTTCAGATGAAGTTCAGCCCTAGTACCTGTAACACCCTGCACTTGTATAATGCTCATGCTCCATAGTAATTGCAAAGTAATATTTCTGCAGTGTTATAGCATGCATTCTTTGTGCTCTTCGTGGCAAATGTTACAGCTTGCAGCTGCCTGGCTCTGAGAGTCAGCTTCACTCGCCATGATCTGAGAGTCAGTTCGCTCACACATTTTCAGTGAGTCTTGATCTGATCTGAGTATCGGCTTCACTCACATATCTTCTATGAGTCCTGAATATCAGCTTTGCTCACACACTTCATGATCTGAGTTGCTGCACTTACTGAAAAATAATTTATTTGTCTTGTATGTGCACTGGAGTTTTTGTGAATGAATAGCTACATGCACACACATCCTGCACTGAGCACAGGTAGAAATGATTAATATCACACAAAAATAATAACCGGCATATCATATTTTTCTTCTCAAACCTCAGATGGAACCATTTCCTTCAGACACAAGGTGACAGTCCAGTTTAGCTTTGCACATGCACACTATGTATACAAACATTAATCATTAGGCTCATCCCACATTGCCCTTCATTTCTCTAGTATTCTTTCTGCATGTTGCTTCCATACTCTCAGTAAGGGATGCTTGTTGCTCTAGTTGACTATAATATTGCATTATCTATTGTGGACCACACACAAAGTATGATCATTTACGTTCCTGGGGAATATAACAAAACTGGTGTATCACACTCATTAAAAATTGCATGTGTATATGCTCCATTCCCATTATATCCATGCACGTCCGTTACACAAAGTGTAGTAAACTTTATTTATAATTATTCTGAGCAGCATGCAAGATGGCTGACAGACCATTCTAAGATTCTGTTATATTTGCTCTTCCAGTGCTAGATTTGACTAACCTCACTCTTAAGAAGTGTTCTGTGCAACCATTTATGAAGGAAGTGGGGTATTCGTATGTCTACCAACACTACTGGGAAGAGTCTTTGCTTACCTTTTGTTTGACCATAAGCTTGGCTTGATCGAAGTATAGCACTGTTTTATATGTGTCTCCATTGGTTTTCACTGATGGGCCAGGTAGGTCAGCCGGAGCTGCTAACTTGTCTAGTTAGCTATCAGAATGCACATGCTATTTTAACCCTGTGGCTATTGGTCTGGCAGCCAAATACTATTTTTAGAGCTATAGATCTGGCAGCATCGATCCTTGGATTCAAACCCATGACTGGACATTCCAAAGTGCACGGCACTAACTGATACACTACAGAGGCAACGCTGACCGTTTGAAAGTTATACTTGCTACTGCCTTATGGAACCCTTTGGGCCACACTGCAAGCTGTGTGAGTGTTGGAGTCACAACAGTGGGCGAATAATACATCTCACACACCTAACGCTCGGAGCCTTTAATAATACATAGGCCAGACTGCCGGACCTATAGTCCTGCTAATAGCATCCAGCTGCCAGACATGTAGCCACTTATAATTACAATTTCATACAAAATTGATACTATGTACCAGTGCATGTGCATACAATATTTATATTACTAGGTCAATGTGCAACATTTGAGTGAGCAAGCTAGTATTCTTATAGGCTGTTTGAGCTGATATTCATTTGTGCTTCAACTCCTTGTGGTACTTAGAATAATGATTTTGCTGTTTGAGTTATGTAAGTGGTAGGCAGCTGCATACATAACAAGTTAGTCTTTTAAAAAGACTAGGAATGCCTCGGCACGACTTCAGTGCAACCTTTATTATTATTAAACTTTGTAAATAATGTGCACTGAGGAACATGGCTTATTGTAGTAAGGTTGGTAGCTGTTCAATGCTTTCAAACTGCCGTTTTGAATGATTCTCACACATGCTTGATTGAAGTATGTGTACTGAATTCTTTCATTAAATTCTCCTTCAACATGGCTCTCTCTTTGGCACGTCAAACGATCACCTAGTAACATTGCAATCTCTGTTGTTTTTCATTGGTATCTTTTAGTCAGTTCTCTGCATGGGCTTGATTTGTTGGCAAAGACGGCCAAGAAGCATCAGCACTCTCTTCACGGTGTAGCATTACTGCGTACCTGAGTCTGTCTGTTTGTCTTTAGTAGAGCTTGAATAGTCTCGTGAACCAGAGCATAGAGCTAGCTTGAAGCTAGCTGTGTTGGCTTAGCTAATAATGCACGTGCTCGATACACATCACCGCCGCGCATCATTGCGCGCGCTATTAATACGTACATACCATGTACGTCATATACATAGAGATATATAGATAGATACATAGTCGCCTTTGGCACTGTGCCTCGGCACTCTGGTGTCGAGGCAAAAAGCTGTAGTGCCTACAATTCACTTAGTGCCAATTCACCTAGGCCTAAGACTGTAGAAATCAATCAAGGCAATTACAGCATGCTCATTATGCTACTACTCACAACAGTACCACACATAACCATACTATACTAGTCTGCTTGAGTGGAACAGTGGTAAATTTATATAAGGTCAGGGACCGTAAATTAGGTTCTATGCTGCATATATGTTTATGAATAATATTATTATAATTTGTAGAATCATGCCATGAAACTCTAGCCAGCTAGCATAAGTTAAGATTATGGGGCAGTGCCATGATGGTACAAACCATGCCCCACATCATTTGTGATTTTAGTGTCAAGACGGGGATGACGTGCTCTGTAAGGCATCCAGGATTTTTCCCAGCTATTGTGGACCCCAGTAAAATAAGCCCAAGGGAATTTTGTTGATGGGTTCTTGAAATAATGAACCATACTGACATTTACCTGCAGAATTGTGTACCATAGTTCAAGGTTTTCTGAAGCCCCTGCCTTCTCTGTGTCTATATACCCCTCCAGTAAAATTTATACTGTCAAGCTAGTCTGGTGTCACCTGTCCAGCTCTGGCGACACCAGACTAGTGTCAAGCCAGGATCCAATCACAATAATGCTGGAACTTTGGATTTATGTTTAGGGAGTGTGGAGTGTACGTTTCTTGTAAACTAAGCTGACAAACACTGCTCACTCAATGATAATGTATATACCAAATGATCCTGATCATCAGGGATCTGTAGCTGCAAACACAGTTACTATAAACGTCATCAGCAGACATTGTATGCGTTGAGTGTTAGCACTTCAGTGCTTTTTATTTTAGCTGATTATGTTGTATGTACATTCACTTTCAGTAAGTATAGGATTGATTAATCACAGGTATAGTGGTGTACATGGTGAAACCATGTTGAAGGCTCTGCTGGTATAGCTATTGCTGTAACGAATCTGCATGTTCTTCCACTTTGCAGTCAACAAAAAATAATTAGGAAATTGCATAGTCTTGTTTTATCATTCTTACATGACAAAAAATTTTTTTTTTCTTTTGCTTAGAATTCTCCAAAACATACATACTGGAGAGGTTTACCAATGTAATGGTGAGTTGAAAAAGGAAAGAAAGAAAAAAAAAAAAAAAGAAAAAAAAAAAGAAGTTGATTCATAGTTTGTACGCACGACTTTCTAACTGGTCATGCAACATTGTTTTGTCAGGAACCACTCCAGTGTTACTATACTAGAGCAAGTTCCTTGAATGAGCCAAAAAAAAATTTTTTTTTATTTATCTTTTTTAAACAGGAACTAACCCTTCCAGAAGTAAACAATTCATTAGGGTAAGTATTGACACTGTCAAAACAATGGTACTGATAAACACAGATTTTTCTGAATAATAGGTTCCTTCTGCTCCACAAAATATAACTATCAGTGATGTGACAAATACAACAGCACTGATTACCTGGACGAATGCTGAAAGTCGAAACTTCACACATATAATTTCTCTCACCAGTTCTTGCCCCACTGCTAATAAGCAAATTTACAACATTTCTGTGTCTAGTTATGTCCTACGAAACCTCTGTCCATTTCATAATTATTATATAGCAATACGCAGCACTGATACAGATTTTAACCTAACCAGTCTCTACAGTGATATTTTGGAATTAGAGACTCTACCTGGAATTCCTACACCACCTCGCAACATACAAACTGTGATTAATAATTCAACTAAAAAATTGCTTATCACTTGGAGTATTCCAATCTCTCAAAACAGTGTTATTACTGGTTATGAAGTAAGATGGTCGTTTAAAGACACATCATGTACTACGAACGTTCCAGAAGTTGGGTCTACTACCACTACAGGTCCCAATACATTTATGTTAACTGTGGATATACCTGATTCCAATATTATGAGTGCATATACCTGCATCCGAGCAAGAACGTCAGTTGGAGAGTTCAGTCCATGGGAACAAAACATTATGCCAAATGGTTTGTATGTTCCCTTGTCAAGACAGAATGACTGTAGCACTTTAATTATAGTTGCCTGTGTAGCAGGAATAGCTGTGGCAGCATCTTTACTAATGAGTATCATACTTTCAGTAACAATTTGCCAAAATAGTTGGTTTTCTTAATTTTGTACATAATAAAGTGTAAAACTCATAATTATTTTGATATTGTATTATTATTATTACTGATGATGATAATGACAACGACATCAACAATAATAACACAAAGAACAAACAAGATAATAATATAAGTGCCAACCACATACCAAGTAAAAATAATGAAACACCTTATAGAAAAAATGATCTATCATGTGTGCATCTATGCAATCACTGAACTTTACAAACAATGGCTGAGTAATAGAAAACAGCATAAAATTTGGATAGTAGGTACAGAGAGTGCCTGTAAGAACTAAGAGTAACTATGAATTAAGTAGTGATGTTACTATGTGTATCATTAGAAAGTGTCAAATCAACTGTTTGTGCAATGCTTGTTCCCCTAAGTCCTGCTATGTATATTGATGGTTTTGGCACACTACTATTTCCATCTTTCCTAGTCTGAGTAGTTAGATCCCTAAAATTAATAGAAATCACATGATATTAAAAATTATATTGCAGCAGGCTGCCCATAGAGGAATCAAAGATCACTTTATATAGGGCTTGGCGAATTATTTTAGAATTAGGTGTTATCAAGAAGATAACCACCTGATTGGTCAGTAGCAAGTTTCTTCATTATTCATTTAGACATCAAACCACAGGTGCATTTTACTACTATGACAATAACACCAAGACAACATTGATCCTCTGTGATAATGCTAATTCTACATGTGCATGTACACTGCCCTAGTTATAGTCTAAACTCCCAGCCAATAAATTCTACAGTTTTAACATTGGGCCCTGCAAAATGTGATTGAATGTAAGACCACCAAACTGTGTATCTGCAAAATAGTGCCCTCTTAATATTTTATGTGATTGTTACCTAACACATGAATGTGCAACAAGTTAAGCAATCAGGTCCATGATTGTACTAAAACTAAAATACTTTACTACTAAATTGCTTCCATTTTCTATGAGCACTTGAATATCTGTAAAAAAAGTTATGATAGCATTTTTTTGTGTCAGAATATATTTGTACAAAACAATTTTTGTATCAATTTATTATTTTACACACAAGTGCACATATAGTGCTTCAGTGTCTCTACTGGCTTGGTAGCACTGGGGAAGAAGACTACACTGTCTCTATGTTGAATGAGCAATCATAGCAGGAGAAGGTACATGGATAACCATGTACTGTGGTCATAGTTATTATGGTATGACTATTGCACAGAGTAGTGTCAAGAGTCTCCAATACTCCAGAAAGTCTGAATATAATTATTTCTAGATAGTCCTATAAACCAGTTATTGCAAGCTACTCTTCATATGAAGTCATATTTTGGATAGTAGCTTTAATTGCAATAGCAACGCCCGTGCTTCTATTTCTAGAGTTTGAAAAGGTTGTCCTGCACTCATACTGCAGCTAGTTGGATAATTTTATAGTCTTATCTTCAGATAGGATCAATCTACACACTATGTAATAATTATAAAGAGGGGGTGGGGCATGGTGTGGCTAAAATACCTTAAACCATAAAATTTTGATTACTTCGTATATCTCAGGAACAACTGGTTCGAATCAGCTCATTTTTTGCATGTAGCTTTCATAAGTTAAGGTGATAAACATAACAGTTAGTTTTTTTCTATATCTAGCTTAGACTTCTCAAATCACAAGGTCGGGCATGAAAAAATAAGAATAAACTAAAAATTTATATTGAAATTCAGAAAAACTCAATGTTATGTTGTAGTATACAAATAGAAGGTGTCTGAGAGAAAAAAATTATCCAAGTAAGTCCAACAGTTCCTGAGAATCACAGGCATTAGCAAAGTCGTTCATAGCACCCACGAAAATTAGGCAATATTTAAAATTTTTGGTGTGCGTGGTAGTGATATGGTACTGTATAGCTAGGATATTTTGCTTATTGCTGCTGTAAACAGCTCTGGAGTTATACTCCCATAGCAACCATGTGTGGGCGGAGGGTTGCAAGCACCCTTAAGGGATAGGTAATGGTGATGGAGGAATTACTGTAATATGACACTAAATTGCCTGGCCTCAGTTCTTAGCTGTTTGCTTATTGGATCTTCAGCATGTCTCTGAGCTTTCTCACATGTGGGCATTGCTAGACTGATACTCATAGCTATTTTTAGAGCTATTTTTTTTACATTATTGAAGGTAAGAGTATACTTTTTCTTTTCACTTGAAAGATAGACTTTAACAGTGCAAAATGTGTTTCACACTGTCAACTCTAGTTTTTCATCCACTTCTTGTGTCTTTGTTCAAGTTCTAGTATAAAACAAAGGATGTTATTATATACTGTCTACTAGCGGTTCAGCAATTTGGAGGCAATGAAATCTTGTAGGGAAAAAGAAAGATACAAGGCACGATGATAATTCACACTGGTACACACAGATTAGAGTATGATAAGTAGGAATGGCATGGTGGACTTACATTTTCTCTAGAATACTTTGCTCCCAAGTACTGTCAGTAACTCCTAACTAGAAGGCAATGTGTTAGAACTCAAGCATGAAGAGTAGAAGACAAAGCAGTATCATTTTACAGTGACTTCTAGAACTGCTGTTTTCGCATCATCATCAAACATCAATAATTTTTTATACCACACTACTCAAAATTGACTGCAGTTAGCTTGACATGTTAAAAAATAGTGTCAGCTTTCAACCTACAAGGCAGACATTTCTGCAGTGCATTATATAGAATATGGAATAGCCTCGTCCCCAGGCCCTCTTTTTAATTATGATTGTGGAGGGTGTGGTATGCGAAGTCACGTGGGGATAGAACTGGGGTAGAACCATCTTAATTGGGCATGGAGAGTGCATGAGAGCATTATGACCCTGCCCATGCATTTGGGCTACTTAGACTGGAGTCTACTGGATCGACTCAGATGTTCAGAAAAACTTCTGGTGTTTCGCTACAACTTAATGATTTAATTTGCTACGACCATACAATCAAGGATTTACTAACACTCGTGAAGAATTCTGATGCTGATCTATTTATGATCCAGCTAAGCCTAAAGGGACGTAGCTCACTAGCTAACGATTAGCAGCTCCAATACTATCTGCTGCATGGGTAGTAAAGCATAGCAACACTGGAATTCAGTGGCAGCTCAACACCCCTTCTTTTTTTCTCAGGCCTGGCCGTGTGCTCGTGCATGGTCGTAGCACCAATTTGTAATAGTGACATATGTGATAGTCCCAAATGCATCTCCTTGTGATATTTACACGTAACAGGCCCTCCACAATCATAATTTAGGAAGGCCTGGGATGAGGCTATGCCCTGCCCTTTGAGCTTGACCTCTTATTTGACTAAATTTTGTATTGTAGCATCGAAGGTTTGTACAAGCTGAAATCTCATATCTGTAGAGTTTACAGATTGTCATTGACATTACTAGTATATATATATTTTTTAAGGTTAGATTTGATCCATAACTAGATCAGTGCCTGCAATCACTCACAACGCTCTCTAGTGAGCATCCAGTTGTTTAGAGTTATCTCTGACTGTATAATTATTTTGGATACATGCACCATACTTTCATCTCTTATTAAACAGGCAAGTAGAGATGGCTGTGTAAAGTTTAAAAAAAAAAAAAATTCATGAATGAGACTCCTAATTTCAATCTTACTTTACTCCCCACAAGTGCTCTTGAAGTACAGAGTAATGCTCTCATGGAAGTAGTATGGGCGTGGTTATTGAAATTAGTAGGAGGGGTAAGCTCTGCACTTATTTTGAACTTGCCATCCTTACACACCTGTTTTATTTAGAATAAACAATTTTCCTTTATTTGTTCATCACCTTTTTGAGATTACAGATGAAAATATGGTGCATATATCCAGAATAATTATAGAGCCAGAGATAGTAATGAGATTGCAGAAGAAGTTATGGTGCATGTATCTATAAGAGTCAGAGATATTAAGTAACTACATTATTTTTGTTATAGGTTGTCAATTCATCAGAGGTTTCTTGTATGCATGAGCTGAAATGAATCTGATCTGGAAGGACAAGTTGCTGATGGAGCTCTTATCTATACAGTTTATCAGAGAGGGGTAGCTCTCTCTATGTAGGGATGACGTGGACTCCGGATATAGACGTGAAATTAACGAAAGCTACTGTGAATGCTTACTACAAGGTGCAGAACGAAATTAATCAGTAATACAGCAAACACTGGATTCTTCTTCATTGATTCTTCTTCTTCTTAGACAACCATGTCTTGCGACCTATTTGGCTTAACTCGGGGATTTTAGATTCACCAATCCGTCTACTCTGCATCCTCAATCTCAAAGTGTAGTTGGGGTACTAATTTATTGCTATGCCATTGAACTATTGTCCCTGAAGAATGAACTCCTGCATATACGTATACATAAAGGAACTACATAAAATAGGCCAGTAGGGGAAAAGTTCATGAAAAAGAGAGCCTACTCCAATAACCACACCCACATTACCTAACTACTTATACCCACTATAGGGAGCAAAGTAGGTGCTCTCATGGAAAGTGAAACAGGGATAGAGTAGTTGGAGTGGTTATCGAAATTGTGAGGAGTAGGCTTTCTTGTTCATGAACTTTTTTTGAACTTTACATGCCTATTTTTTAGAATAATACTTGCTTGTTGTTGATAATACGGTGCATATGATTAAAAGAGTCATAGATACTTGATATTCTTTATAACCATTATTAAACTAGATGCTGTGATCCGCTCATCCAAGTTATTCATGTATTGTAGCTTATCCGAGGTCTGCATGAGACTGCATGGAACAGCAAACAGAAGTCATTACAGTGAGCTAGCTAGCTAACTAATCCTTGCTGCAAGCTTTATTTGAATGTGCTCTGTTGGACTCTGTCGCTTTGTTGGACTGAATGTGGTAACTTCTGACTGTGATGCCTATCAGCAGGTGAGCCAATTTAGAAACTGCAATGTCTCACTCTGAGTACTAAAGCCAACAGAAACTGGCTAGGAAATAGTGTGTATGCGCTCCACCCCCATACTTGGGATTTTTGTGCATGTCTGTTGCATGAAAACGTAAACATTATCTGCCAGCTCAGTTCTAACTGATTTGTGAAAAGATTCTATTACATATACAAATATAAATGCAAAGAGGACAGTGCAGTCTTAAGCGAATAGTATGGTACATACATGTACACATCATTATTATGATGATAAACAACCAAATGAAGATGGTGATTTGAAAAAGCACATGAAAGATGACACTATGGGTGTTAAGAAGATATATCCCAGCATCTGTGCTACCACTACTTAGACCATACTCCCTGACAGCTGCATGCAAGCAACTAACTTTTCTTCCTGAGAAAAATGGTTAGTTGCTTGTGTGCATGGTTAGTTTCATTAAGTGCACACAATAGCTACAAATCTAGCTAGATGGGGGAGCTACATAGATGCTCAGGACTGCTAGTATTTCTATGAAGCAGTAATAATAGCAAGCTACATATCAGAATTATTACTAAACTATAGTGAATAATAATTACAAGTAAAATTTACCTTGGTGGATAAACTTGTGTCTGATTTTCACGTTTGTAATGACTCAAATCAGTTTGAACAGAGTGTGTAACTTTATATCTCAGGTTAGCCTATAATAAAAAATAATGGGAAATATGGTTTTTTTGCCTTTTTTTTTTTTTGAGGCTTTTGAATAAGAATTATATACAGTACAAAATTAATGGTTCCTTATTTTCAGCCTTTTCTCTAAATGCAATATCATTTTTCTACTTTGTCCTTGAAAAAAACAACAAAAAAAAAAACAAAACAAAATAAACAAACAAAAAAACAAGAAAAGAAAAAATAAATAGCAAGGACCAAAATTCACAATTAGCTACGTAAATAATCCATTCATGAAAAGAGCAGCAACAGCACCCATAAGTGAGTAATTCTGATCATATTCTATCAGAATTTTTAAACCTGAAAAATAAATGATTCATGAACATTTTGGGCCTCAAACTTCTAGCTACACCAGGGGTGTGCATTTCATTCCAAGATTTGTTGAGTATATTAAGGGGCACATATGGAGGTATTCATGTGGGAAGTGCTTTCCAATGACAAATGGACAGTTTTCTTATCTAGCTCTAAATATTTTAATGTGCCTGCATGAGCATTAGAGCATTCACCATGCACACGGAGCTAGATCAGAGTGATCTAAACAATCAAGTGCTCCAGTTGGAACATTCTTATGACTCACCATAGTACCTAGTAAGTTCTGAACTTCTGATAAACGTTAAAGAACACAATATTCAAAAAAATAATAAAATTGGCAAATTCCTGAGATTTTCCTGCTTGAAACTAGGTGAAATGCTAGTCTATAAAAGAAGACTTAGCTCCTCACCACTAGGCTCCCGTGTACTTTTAGCACAGTTCCTCAAGTGTGCACTGAATATAAAAATGTGGTTTAAAGCACACTTTTCAGAGGATCTGATTGGTCACAAGTCTGACTAGCACTACTTATAGCTTACTAATTTTATAGCCTTTCTCCTCAGTTCCCATTCATTCCAATCATAAGAACAACAAATATTAGACTCCATAAAATGTGTGTCAGTTTGAGTTCCAATATCACATTTAGTAACTGGTAAGTGGAGCATCTGCTTCTTACCTCCCTAAATTTTGATTATTAAGAAAGAGTTATGCATTATCATGTCAAAATTAATTCAGGGAGCGAGCACAGCGAGCGAGCTGACTGACTCATTAAAATTGTAAATATATTATATATATCTAGGTCTACGCCCCAGGCTTATGTATGTATGTGTGCATGCATAATGCACATGCTCCAATTGTAATCAAGCTAGATCGTTTTCTACAGCCTTTTATCATAAGAGGCACTAGGCTTATCATGCTTGCTTGGTTATCTTAAGTGATTGTGGTAAGTATTTTTATGTATGGTTGGAACCACCACTCTTGTCCCTGACAGCAATATCAAGCACTGGAGCCTATCAGCTACTTTGCTTGCTTACTGTCTAACTCTTGCACATTGTAGTTGTAGAGGCTGGGTTATTTAAGTACTTTATTACATATAAACTCAACAGCAAAATCTAAAGAGTTGTAGCACTAAAGAATACTTGCTTGCTCGCTCGCTTGCTCGCTGTTAAATGTTGCACATTGTCCTAGTAGTACATACTCTAGTGCCAGGAGTAGCTGCAGAAAAATGTGTGTGCATATCGAGTAGCTGGATAACTTCTGGTGATTTCTTACTGCTCCAAACAGCCATGGCCAAATACCTGAATAAATAAATAACAATAAGTAAATACTACAGCAGGACTCTATATTTTAGCCATACTGCTATGAACACTGGTATACTTTCAATACAGCAACCAGAGCTAGAGAATGTCATATTTTGACAATCCTTACCACAGAGAAAGTGGATACAGGTGTATGCACTACATGTCTGTCTGTTTAGTTATCTGATATCATAATTATCGAGTTTTTATTTTGAATTATGGTGTGAAATTTACTTATTCATCTCAGGTTTATAATTCAGAGAGCGAGCGAGCTGACTCTAAGGTCATGACTTATTGAAATTGTTCTATATATCAGAGAGCGTAGTAGCACTCTCTATGTAGGGTTAGTCCGGAACGGGCGTGGCTTCTCTCATTTGAATTTTACAAACTAGACTCTCTTTATCTCTTTTATTTGCTTATATCTGGAAAACAATGCAGAAAATGATATGTCCGCTCAAACTCCTGTGTCAACAATCGGCACCAGCCGCCGTCTTAATAAATTTTTATGATTCATTCATCATCATCAGATTCAATATAACTTCATGATCTTTTCACTTACGACAATCAAATTTATATCCAGTTATAACCATACAATGTGCTTTTACCATTCTTATCCACACAGTTTTCCTCAAATAATATCAAAAGACTTTTTCTATAAACGATACAATGTCAGCCATTTTAAAACTAAATCATTCGTCATGTGTGGCGAAGATATAGAAAAAGTCATGAGTTGCATATAAAAAGTAAGAAGGGGAAAAATTTTATGCTAAATAAAAAGGCCATGTAGGGTTAGTTTGTACTTTTACCTGTAGCAATTTCTGTGAACAAATGTCAAAACTATGCTGCCTTCAATAATAATCCCTACATCACTGCCTAAACCAAGCAGAACACTTTTACACTGACATGAATTAAAGCAGCTTGGTGGGAGGCAGATTATTATTGAAGGCAGCATAATTTTGACGTTTGTTCACAGAAACTGATACAGGTAAAAATACAGACTAACCCTACATGGCCTTTTTATTTAGCATAAAATTTTCCCCCTTCATATATATATAGGTCTACACTCCAAAATGCCCCAGGCAGGTACAAGCATATGTAGCACAATAGAAGCACCCAGTATGAAATTATGAGCATGCCCCAATTACTTGATTGATTTCTATATCACTTTGTTATAGCAAGGTGGATTGTACTATAGGTTCTAGGCTTATCTAAGTGGATTGTAAGCACTAAACTTACGTAAAAGTGCTTTGTGGTAAGTACTACAGCTTTCTATGCATGCAGCTGCCTGCCACTTACATCACTCAACAACAAAGATTTGAAGCACAAATGACTATCAGCTCTAAGCCATAGGAATACTATACATTATTCTTGCTCGCTTGCTGTCAAATGTTTCACACTGCCCTACTACTATACTCACTATCAATAGAAATGTTTGCATCTATACTGCTAAAATATAACAATCACAATAGCATAATGTGGACAGAACAAACCAAAGGGCCATGGCTTTCTAAATAAGTAAAGGGAAACTTTACACATACCATACTTATGCTTGGGGCATTTTGGAGTGTAGACCTTGCCTGGGTTATAAACAACCCGAGTCCTGAGGGCACAGCCCGAGTGCAAGGGTTGTTTATAATCCATAAAACCCATGGCATCCATGTTATAACTATTTTATATCTAGCTAAGGTGAGTATAGACTAGGCTAGCTACAGTAAAGTAACTTTACCTTGATGCTTTAGCGGCCGCGCTGTCTCCATGGAGATTAAATGTTTCCATGGACTACGGACATTATGGCTTATAAACCACACCGCGGGCCTTTGATCTCACCCACGCATGGGATATAAATATAATAAATTTTAATGAGTCATGACCTGAGAGTCAGCTCGCTCCCTGAATAATAATGTGGATGCATGTCACTAATTGCATGGCAGGCAAGTAGGATCAAGTTGTATACTTTCTACCAACAATCAATTATTTAATGCTAAATTATCAATTGCTATGTAGAGAGCAACAAGCAAGACTCATTATATCGAATTTCATTTGTGCCCTCCCTCCCTCTCCCTCTCCTCTTTGTTGGACTCCTAAGAGTGTCAAGCTTCATTATTGAGTTGAGCCCATAGCGAGTACTTATGGCTCCATCTGCCCTTCCAAGAAATGTATGCTGTTAGTAATATGACTTAGACTTACTCATCAGGGTTTGTAGCGAATTTCAAAGCAGCATCAATACTAGAGAAAGCATAATATTTTCCTTTATGATGAAGGATTCCAATGCTGGGATTAGCAGGAAGTAAGAACCTATCATACACAGTGAATGCATATCCACAATATCCCTAGGGAAAAAATTTTTTTGCAGCATATAACATAGATATTAATAATACAATTGTATGAAAACTGACAGTGGATGACCTCTATCGACTTCGTCTTCCCGAAGTGTGAGGAGGTGGCGGCTGTAGACTAAGTGTAAATTGGGGTTAGCTCAGATGGGGCAAAATTATTACTTATCAAGGGTGATGGATATCTGGAAAAGGCTGCGTAAACATTATTTCATTATTTCCCAGAAACTAGAGTCAAGTCATAGTTAGAGAGAAAGCTGCAAGTTTCTTGCTCTAATGCCTAGAAAGAGCAACAAGGTACCAAAGGTAGCATAGTTAACTTAGCTATATAGCCAAGCTGGAAAGTCTACCTAAGTTTTAGTGATTTCCTATGTGACTCTCTCCTGCTGTGTACAGAGCTTTCATGGCTGACTAAGCTCTAAACTTGGATCTAGGATCTAGAACCATAGGCTCAAATTGTGCTACAATTTCACTGAATTATCTGTGCTTTTGCTGAGTATTTGAAGATGGCATGGCTCTAGTATGATAGTAAAGATGGGAAACAACCTCACTCAAATTTGAAAAGTTGTGCCATCTGGACTCAGATCAGGTTGTTAATAATAATATGAAACCCTGGCATCCACATTCTAACTATTTATATCCTGCTATAACTAGTATAGACAAGGTTAGTAAAGTAACTTTTATCATGACACTTTAATAGCAGCCATGCGATCTTGTCTTAAATGTTTCATGGATGACAGGCAATATGACTTTTATGGTTGCCCATGCATGGGATATTAATATAGCTTTAAAGGTAGGAATTCTCTGACACAATAACAGCCTGATATTAGTTAGACACACAGAAGTTTGGAAGGTAAAGTTTCTTACTGGAATAGAGAGTATAATAACTGTTTTTGGTGTAGGATATGTTGCTAAAAAGTTTATAGGCTTATCAATTTGTGGGATTAGAACAGGACCAAAATAAATTTAGAAGTCAAGTGTTTGGTATCTTTTAGTAGTATAATAGTTTGTTTATTGGATAATATATGCTATAATATTATTGATTCATAGCTTTCTTTTAAACTATGGGTTGAAATTATATTAATTGTTTGATATCAAAGCTCTCTGCACAAGAACGGGCATCTATAGATGGATGGAGAGGAAGACTAAACTCTTCATCTCTCAAAACTTGAACCTCACATTAATTTGTTGTAGTCTATACATAAATTTTTATAAAACCAAAACATGGAAACACTCTAGCCCAGCTAATATTAAGCTACTAATATCTTTTGTAGAACTTGACCTTGAAGAAGCCATTCGGTAACTAGGCATTCATATCTCATGTGAAAATTTCCCAGCAAACATGGATAGCACATGCATGGTAGTATCAAGTTTCTGATCCTGTTCTGTGTCTGATAAAATCATGTTAAACTACAATATTACTATCTCCACAGAGGGAGAATAAAAAGTGATAATTCTCATTATCACTTTCAATGGCCTATAAAATCTCTTTGTCAATCGAATAGACTGCTTCTCTAACATCTTATTATAATTTTCATCCATGCAGTCTTTACAATATGCATTGTAGTGTCATCATAAATGCACAATCTACGTATGATACACAAAAATTAAGATGTGGACTAGCAATCAATTACCTTTCAGCACTGTTAGAATGTCAGAGAAAAAAATTGCAGAAAAACAGATGGCATGATGGCACCATTATTCTTAATACCAGGACAATGATCCTTTCCACTATGATCCTATCTATAATTACCTTGAATTCAAGAGGGAGAGTATAAAAATTTTTGGTGGTTTCTGGAAAAAGAAAACTAGCCTTTCGAAGTTTGTCAGGATTAACCCGACCCTCAGAACCAAGCACCTATAAAATACCACATATGTGATTGAGGCAAACATGAATTATCCAACACTAGCTGGAAAATTATGTATCTTATACATGGTCTACAGCTCTGCTTATGGGCCTGGCACTAATAAAGGAAGGCTGCACATACTCTATAAATGTACAATCGTATGTTTGTTATCTAAATTATTATCAACCACTGCTAGCTCAACATCATGTGCTGAGGGTTTACACTTCAGTGCTTTAAATAGTGCAGTAAATAATTTACAATTGCTCAAAATAAAAGAGCAGGTAAGATGAACAGAATGGTGAATTGATATTGTAAGTTAGGTTTCAGTTATAGGTATGTAGAAACTACATGTCCTTTTTTGGCCGACTTTACATAAAATATGACTACTTTTAGAAGTATGACACGTGCTACTTTATGATTTACTTTATAAAGTATGGCAGTACTTATTCTACTTTTACATTACAATGTAATGTTAATTATGGTGAAGTTCTTAAAAGGATCAAGATAATCATAAAGTTGACCACAATACTTAATTAGGCCTTTCACATAAGCTGTTTTGGTTGCCCAAGCTCCACTGGAGGTAATACTGTATAGCAGGAAATATTGACAGGAAATATATTATACAATTTCCTCATAAAAATATGATATTTAATGCACGTGCATTGCTCATGCGTGCTGTGTACAGCTAGCTAGCTTTAGCATGGATACTCTCCAGTTGTGTGAGAGGCCATTACGTCTACAAAAGTGTATTGACTCCAGTTCTTGGGGGAAGAATTAGAGTGTAGAAGAGAGACTGAAAGCAACCCTTATGCTGTTGCTGTTCTTAAGATGGCTGCAATCATTACGCTCTCAATTCTTTGTGCTATCACGGGTTCAAGGTGCTACTCCTCTGATTTACCCCATAGGCCTATCAATATTCTTTTGGCTTTCTCTCCAGCAAGATTTAAATCTTCACTGGATAAAGAGCTACACACACCTTTATCAGAGGATTGGATTATCCTTCTTTGGTAGAAAAGACATAGTATGGCAGCGTGACTTTTCGACGGTTGGCGATATGATGCTTAAACCATCAAAGCATCAAATTAAAATCATTGTCAATATTTCCAACTATACAGTAGTGAGCCTAGGTCAAGTTGGCGGTTTAAGCATATTTCAAAAAATAAAACTGTCAAAAAGTCGCGCTGCCATACTATGTCTCTTCTACTGAAGAAGGAGAATCCAGTTCTGGCTGATAAAGATGTGTGCAGCTCTTTATCCTGTGAAGATTATAAAGCTTGCTGGAGAGAAAGCCAAATTCGAAACTGATACTCCCTGGGGTAAATCAGAGGAGTAGTGCTTTGAACCTGTGATAGAACAAAGAATTGATGAGCCATCCATCACTGTAGTGATTGCAGCCGTCTCAAGAACAGCAACAGCATAAGGGTAGCTTTCAGTCTCTCTTCTACACATAATTGTATTTCAATTCAGACAGCCCAACAAGGTGGTAGGTTAGAGATAGTTTTAAATCTTCTGGATCCAGACTGTCGATACCAATTTTGCCTTAAAACTAAGAGGTCTAAACTATAAATGCACTTCTATTTTAGGAGTTTCTGGGACTGTATCCAGGCCCCCCTTTTAACCTCATGCCCAGGCCCCCTTAACCTCGAAGATGCAGGCATTTCAACAGATGACTGTACTCCACTTCAAGAACAAGAATTGGATGAAGGGATTTATTCTATAAAACAGGACAATCCTAATGATAGCTTATTAGGTGGTGCTTAATAATACATGATGCTTACATGAAGTGCTCCAGTACTTACATGAAGTGCTCCAGTACTTTCACCAAGTGCTCCGACAATAATTGTGCAGAAATCTATTTAGAGAAGAAGTGTCCAGATTTTGTTTACCAGATTGTGTAAAATCAGATCATGGGGGAGAAAACATTACATGATTGGCAATCACAATTTTAATTATTCTTGAATAGTTACTGGAAGTTCTGTTCATAATAAAAGAGTTGAACGTCTCTGGTGTGATGTATAGAGTAATTTCACTGATAGTGAAGTTTAGAAAGATCCTCTGAATGAGGTTGACTTGTATTGTTCATATTTGCATCAATAAATGTAGTAGCTGAGTTCAAAGAAAGTAGGAACCATGCTTTCTTGAGCAAAGGGAATATAACTCCTTGAAGGATTAAATCATGTGCTAAGTAATGGCAAGGCACTTAAAGTTTGGGATTATAAGACAGTGCTGTAGGAGTTGAATCATTGGGGAACAGGTATTCAAAATGCGACACTCCAACAACTTTCTATTACTACTAGCTCGGAAAGTGGTACTGTATTGTACTGAAATGCTGTGATTTGGCAATCACACTTAGTACTGTGTTGTTGTGGTTGTTGTGTTTTGTTCATTAATTTGATTTTGGATATGACTTAGGTGCACATAGCTATTAACAGTGTAATGTCTGGGCATGCTACTTTATAAATGACACTACTTTAAGTTAACCAAGTGGTCAACTTAAAGTAGTGTCATACTTTATCACTTTATGTACTTTATAAAGCAGTGTCATACTTTATAAAGAAGCATCATACTTTGTCAAACTTGATAAAGTTTTGTCATACGAAAGTAGAGTCATAATATGAAGTTTCGACCAAAAAAAAAACCACATAAGTTTCAGCTGTACTCTGTTTAACTTGTCATAACTATTAATCACTTATTACTATACATGGATTGATGCATGATAACATGCATAAATATAAGGATTGTACTTGCTAGTTAGTAATACCGACAAACTAGCTATTGATATTACAGTTTAGATCTGATACCTCAGACTGTCTTTGTTCATCAGTTAAAATATCAGATGAAATTACCAAAGATTTGAACTCAGAGCTATCTGATATATCCAGAGCATTCTAAAAAGCAATATAAAATGCAGCATACAATAATGTATTCATAAATACAATAGCCTGTACATTCAAAACCGGGGCAAAATGAAAATACTACCTTATAATTCACCATCCAATACAGTCCCTCATAAGTAATTTGAAAGATTGGTAAAGACATCACAGTGAGTGGATGAAAATTACCTTTGTAAAAGGTGACAGACTTGTAAGAATATTATTCAGAACACTTAGCAGTACCACTTCATCTTGAAATTCTGACCAAATTTGAGATAAAGAAACGAAGAAAGGCTGCATAATTACAACAAAGTAATTTTAAATTCTGTAAAGATAATGTTAACTAACATAAACTTGTGATGTTGGAACAGCTGACTTAGACTGAACAGTATCCTTCAAAGTATCCATTTTAACTCTGAAATCCTGCTCCAACTGATCCAAATGTTGGGCACAAATCAATATATCACGCTGCAAGATAATGCACACAACAGTTGATACAATCTTAGTCATGTAGCTAAATACCCAATGATCTCTTGAAGTTAACATAGTACAATACTTGGTTTCAATTACATCTTACTACTAAAGAGTTTACAGTGAATGAACAAAGAGACTATCAGGGCAGGCAAAAGTTACCGACTTTGGGATGTCCAAGTTCATGGACATGAACCCCACTAACACAGTGTCCAGGAACCTCAGCCTACATGCCTCCAGAGGCAACGACAACACCACCTCGCTTAGCCCAGGCTCTAAAATTATGCAGAGGCAGGAAATAGAGCCTGGTACCCACTATTTGTGCATGCGCCAAAAATTTCACGCGAAATTCCCACCTATTACACTTGATGACGGTGTGTAATGTCACAATATGTAACTACGTGTATGAGCATGCACTATAAGATACCAAGAAATGAAATTCTCTGGAGAAGAGAAGACAAGACTGGCACTTTAAGAACTATTCATAGTGACAAGAATTTCTTTATCCATAAGCCGCTCTCCCTTAAATCCAGAGGAGATGATCACAGCCTCAGCTCTGCACTATTCCCCAACAAATAAACGAACGGAGAGAATTGCTTGCTGCTCCTTGTTCAGTACTAGGCAGCCGAGATAGGGCGTAAAACAAACACACCATCCGTGAAGAAGAACTGGTGAACTAGAGCTAGTCTGCTGCAGTGCTGATTCAGCAGTATTGCGTCATGCATCACGGAAGATTACTGAGAGATTACAATTCCCCCCAATCATGGGGGAAAATTGACGCATGCGCAAACAGTGGGTACCAGGCTCTTTTGTCTGCCTCCGCAAAATTAGAGCCTGGGGACGAGGCTACACCTCGCCATTCCAGGGCCCCTTTTGGGAGTGTGGCATTAGGCCCCACTCCCTCCTTTGTGAGTCATGAAGGATGTCTGTGTAGAGACACACTCCCCCCATACTCTAGCACACACACTCCCCCCATACTCTAGCACGAGGTCACCCTCTAGCCTTAGCGCCCCTATCCACAAGGGGGAGGGAGGTTGGGCAACCTTGCCCAGATGTTAGGCTGACGATAGCACTCGAGGTGGGCGATGGGGGTGACTGGGCCTGGGAACCATGGCCATGCAGCTATTTAGCAAACTAGGGGAGTGGCCCCTGTAAACTACTAATCATTGTAAGGTGAATAGTCTAGCTATGTGACCCTGGACAGATGTCAAAATGTTGCATATAGAATGTACTTAATGCACATAGACATAGATAATGTAATTGCACTGATTGATTTCTAGAGTCAGGGTATATCAATTGCTGTTTTGTGCATGTAGTAAATAACATATGCAGCTGCATGGCTGAACAGCCACTAGTTGGAGATTGAAAAGTACTACTTGCTCACTAGTACTGCTGTGAATTGACTGGAAAGCCGAAGTACATGTACATTAAAGTGAATGGAAGACAAAACACTGGCACATCATCAGCAATAGGTAAATCCATAGAGTACAAATTCCTTGAAATGGAGATGACCCAAGAAGAACAATTTACTGAATGCAAATGTTGCTACATACCAAGTAGAAAAATTAATATTAAAAATGTCCTAATAATGTTTCTGCTCTTACATGCACTCTAGAGCTTCATTCTTCCCATCTGAGAACTTACTACTGTCATAAAAGAGCAGGAAATCATCTTTTTCTCAGCCAAACACTGGTTTTTTCCCCCTAGCTACGTAATTCGATGTCATGTACTAACACATTGACTATGCATGGTGGTACGTTTCACGCGCACGCGCAATGATGCACAATGATGTGTATCAAGCACGTGCATATTAGCTATAGCTATACCTAGCTAGCTAGCTAGCTAGACATGCTCTACTAACAGTACTCACAAAGGACAAAAAGACTGCAAGCTCAGGCTCGCAGTCACTATGCGGTAACTCTACACCGTGAAATGCTTCTGGGCCGTCTTTGCCAACAAATCAAGCCCATTATGACATGAAGAGAACTGACTAAAAGACAGCAATGAACAAAAATAGAGATTCCAGTGTACACGAATTAGTGATCGTTTGAAGTGCCAAAGAGAGAGCCACAGTGAAGGAGAATATCAGAACTAAGACTTTGAGGCTTCCAAACAATGAGAGAATCCAGTACACATACTTCAATCAAGCCATGTGTGACAATAACCATTCAAAACGGCAGTTCTAAGTGTTGAACAGCAAGAATATTAGCTAATTAGGCGAGCGAGCCACACACTTGTGATGCAAATTGAGATTCGTGTGCACTTTTATGCCCATGCAGCAGTGTTCAGCAATTCCTTCAAACATTATAATCGTTCTTGTAGGACTCTGGCTTCAAGCTGGTGATCCCTCAGTGTATCTTTACTTGTCTCTTATATACTCACTATAAAGCATTTAAATAAATAGAAATAAAATTTAAAAAGTCAAAGGTTGCACTTAAGTCCAGAGGCATTCCTAGTCTTTTAAAAGACTAACTTGTTAAAGGAGAGGGGAGGGATTGAAGGAAATCACCACCCTCAATCACAAATAGACAGCATTGTGCTCAACTGAAAAGAACAACCATGTATTCTGTATGGGGAAATTGAAATAATTTGGGGAGGACTTTAGTGAACTACTGAAGGACAGCAAGAATGAGAAAAATAACTCATCTGAGAGGAACATAGATAATGTGCTCTGAGGGATAGCTTTGTAACTAACCATTAGTACTTTAATAAATGCTTCTAGCTGTCTGCAATTAATTAAACATTGCTTCATAACCAAAACAGACAGTTTAGTTGGAACAGAATGTGGAGATTCCATGACATGAAGCAATACCCCTAATAAAATAAGAAAAAGAAAATGACAATATATCTAGAGCAATTATGAATTGCATACTTATTATAATTATGCACAAGTATAGCAGCTATAAGAAGGTCGACAGAAATCAGAATGGACAGGATTGAGTCTAAGATGTTGTAGTTGTAATTAAGCTAGGATGAAGAAACTGCTTTACAGTAAAGGCAAAAGTTTTGGTAAGTGCTGCTGCAAAATATCAATGGAGTGGAAATTAAGCTAGACTTTAATCATTTTGCACATTTGCTTAGTGATATATATGAAAAGCTGCTGTGGAGTAAATTCTAACCTGTTAATTCAAATGCCAGCTTTAATATCTTGGCCATTTCTTGATCAGCAGTTTGACTTGTCACTTGAAGAGCATCACGAAGTATTAGTGGCACTATATAAATTTAGAATACAGCTAAATAATTTTCACCGTATACTTCTCAATAATTATAACAGTAGTGATGGGCACAATTACTAGAGGAATATTTATAGGTTCCTAAGTCAGAAAAATTTATATCACCTCTGAGCACTGAGAGGCAAAGATGGTTGGCAGAGTTTCAACTTTAAGTTAGAGAGAAGTTCCCTCTGGTGCTAGGAAGCTCTAACCAAAGCTGAAAGAAGAGCAACAAGGTACCAGGGCACAGATAACTTAATAAGTTCCATATTTCCAAGCGTGTAAGAAGAAAAACTTGTCTGAGTTTCAATCTTTGTGCATGAAGCTTTCTAGCTAACTTTCATTTGAAGCCTATATATTCTGGTTACTATTATAAGATACATTGACAAATGGGATCTATAAACCCAGTAGCACCCTCGTTGTGCTTGGATCGCTACAGACCATGGTTCTCAGATTTCTAGATCCCTCTGTCATGGTATCTAATTATTAGAACGTAGCTAGTTTGAATACAGTAATCAGATTGGTGCCACTGAGGTCTTCATAGTCACCTGGTAGATGGAGCTGGGTAGATATAGACTACATTTAGACTACCGGCATAGTCTTTAAAGGGCCTCATGTACAATAATTATGTTAACTAGCTAGGTAGATGACTGATTTGGATCTTGTAAATGCTGTAGATCCTTCGTGTCTAGGATTCTCTGCTCTACATTTATTATTGGAGTTTCTTTTGTACATAGGCTAAGAATTTGAGTGGCTTTCTGGGAGTCCAGTTACACTTTGGAGAAAAGTTTATGTAAGGCAACATTAGTGCACTCTTGCACGAGTAGTTGTAGTTAATAGATATTGTGGCCAATTGATAATTTGTAGCAGTATCATATAATACACACCATTTATTCTCTCACTGCTCTTACTATTGTCATGCAAACTTCAATTTATACATTCAACTTACGTACATTCATCAATTCCTTCGCCACCCTTGGCACATTCCCTGTTAAAAAGTCGAATTCCAGTAACAATGCTAGTCAATTCTTTCAATTGTTTCTCTTTATCTTGCTTGTTGAGTGCCATAAATGTTCCCAATTCAGTTTGTGGAAATATGCTTTGCAAGGCAGCTGCAATTCATTTTAACATTAGAGTGATAGATAAAATGATTACAAGGATAATTTCAAATTTAATTATGTGTGTGGTGTGATGTGTACATCATAATAATAAGGCTGCTATTTTTAGCAGCATCTTATTTTAGCAAATTTAGTGAATTGGGCTAAACATTCTTCCCAATTATTACTTATTCACATAATTACAAAAAAGAAATTGTAGTCCAAGAAATCTATTGTTTAGGTAGCCTCAGCGTCGGAAATTCCCTCCTTCGTCTCAAACCCAGGATCTTTCTTACATAATTGCTATTATATCATCCCCAGGTTTAATTTTTGTCCATAAACCAGTTCATTTTTGAGATCTTCTTTTAATATAACTCCATTTTTGTATGTGCTCCCGACATATTTGGTGGCAGCAGGTGGTTCTGGACTATCACTAGCTGAGTCCTAGGAGAGAAGACTGAGATAGTGCCAGAATTTCGTGTTTAAGGGAAGCCACAGGAGTGGATGACTGAAGCAAAAGATCCCACTTACTACTGAGAAGCTAAATGAGAAGCAAGGAGAATGACTTCGAGGACAAAGAAAGGAAGCAGCCATGCAGAGGCACACATAGAAGACCACAATAGTACGGAAGCAACAACAATGGATGAAGCAAACTTTAGGAGAGAGAATAGGGAAGAGAGAGAAAGGATTTGATGGGAAGAATTGAATAGGCAAGAATGAAAGGAGGAGCGGCACTGGGGAAAAGAAAGAGAAGTAATGAAGCATAATTTTACACAGCTATATATGAAGGTGGAAAGGAGAGCATGACGTGAAAGAAAGGAAGACAAAAAGAAAGAAGCAAATCCTAATTATTACCAATGATGGATCATACATACTTGATCGAGTACTTGGAGATGTTTGAGTGGAACATGGGAATAAAGGAGATACCAAAATAGGATGCTGTGCACATCTAACACCTCTATTAAACGACAAGTGCAGGACAGTGGCATGGAACAAAAGACTATGACACACTGAAGGAGGAGCTCATCACCACAAGTTCAGAGAGCGCAAGGAGGCCTGGAGAAGCTTTCTGGATGCTTCAATGGAAGAAAGGACAAACATTCCCATAATTTGCCAGGATATTGTCGAGACTCGCTAACTGATTTTGCAACAGGAGATAAAATTTGAGAAGTGGTAGACAAAGTGGTCTTGGAGAAATTCCTTCAAACGTTACCAAGGCAAGCAGCTACTAGGACTACCAACTGTGGACAAGCCATGGATGAGGATATAGTCGGACCCTTACAGAGGACCAAGAAAGGAAACTGATACCTTCTCACAGTTATTGACTTCGCGACACGCTTTCCAGAAGGACTACCCCTATGGACGAATTGATGCCCTGATAGTATGCAAAGAGGTAATTACTTGTGCTTTTCTCCAGGTACGGACTAACTCGAGAAATACTTTCTGACAGAGGAACCAATTTCACAGAAACTGAACATATAACATCTCAAAACAAGCCCCTATCACCCTTAAAGCAATGGCATGCTCAAATAATTACACGGAATTTTGAAAACAGATGTTGAGAAAGACCATAGACTAGGATGCATAATGGGAAATGTGGCTTCCATTCGTGTTATTTGCTTACAGAGAAACACCCCATAGTTCAACGGGCTTTGACTATGAGGACCCCTGTCAATTGTGAATGCTGGAGAAGAAATTACATTAATTAGTTGTGGAATTTATACTCCATTTGCCAGAGGAAATGAAAAGTGAAGAAAACAAGCAACCAAAAGATGAAGAGGAGAGATGACCTGATCAATGTTGGAGAACAAGTAATGGCATGCAGGGTTGTTGGTTGCATCATTAGTCCTGATAAGATGTTCCTACTTCCTCAAGAGTACATCTTTGAATTCATTCAGTAGTTTCGTCAAGTGTTCCTGTTTGCTCTGGTTGAGGTGTGACTTGTAAATTTCCGTGACAGATTTTGTCGTGGTTGCTTGCTCTCCAGTTATAGCCGTGCTTGCAGCTGCATATCTTCCTTCTAGTTTGGTCTTTCGTCCTCCCTGCAGTGTCAAAATGACATAAGTGAGGGGTGTGGGTCCATGTCACTGTACTGTCAGTCCACCCTAGATTGAGAAATACAACAGCTGTTGCAGCGAGACATCATCAGACCGCCTACCAGCCCTTGGACAGCACCAGTGGTGTGTCAGGAAGAAGGATGGAAACATCAAAATGTCCATTGACAACTTAATGGGATGACTTGTACCCTCTCCCTCGTATAGAGGAGATGATCAAAAAAGTGAGTGAAGCAACCACATCACTTACATTGGATTTAGTGAAAGGGTACTACCAAATCTCAGTAGCTCTGCGATATCAAGAGAAGACAACCCCCACGGGAAAATAAGAATACCATTTGGGCTCAAATGAGCCCCAGCTACTTTTCAGTGAACTATGGATGACCTACTATCCCATCGTACATTGACGGATCATAGAAGGGTTCTACACTAAAATACCGTCAAACTTGAAAAGTGTTCCTTTGCCGAGACCCAAGTGGAGTTTCTAGGAAGGAGGAGAAATAGTCTGACCACAAGCAGCAAAGATTTAGGCTATAAGAAACTTTAAACATCCAAAGATAAAAAATTAAAAAAAGACTTAAAAGACCTTAAAGCCACCCTATCAGATCTAAACAGAAAAGGGGGGCTAACCGACTACCATGAACAGAGAGATTCACAGATCAAGGCTCAACTGTCATCAGACACAGTTCTGACATGCCCCAATTGGGACCGACCATTTATCATAGATGGTTCAGGATTGGCTCAGTTCTCAGTCAAAGGAATGAAGATGGAGAAGAAGGCCATGAGAAAGGAAATATACCGTAACAGAACTGGAATGCTTGGCAGTAGTGGACTCAGTACGACACTTCAAGGTCTACCTACTAGGCACAGACTTCACCATTGTTACAGATCATGGTGCCCTGCAGCATCTACAATTCAGCATGGAGGACCAAGAGTCACACGTTGGGCAACCATTCTCATACACATAGCAGGAAGCTGTCACAACCATGCGGATGGTACTTCAAGACAGGCCTGGTGCACACCCCAGGCTCCGACCCTCAAAGGGGGGGGGGAGATTTCAGAAACTCCCTCTATTCATCTCACGAGTCCCTGACCCCCAGGATCTTTCTTATATAACATTACACAAGTAAAGGGAAAAAAAATTTAAAGAAAAGTAGTGCAGTTCATAAAAGACAGTGAGCTTCAGTCAAGTAACTCCTTACCCATCACCAATATTACCAAACTACAAGCTAACTATTCCTACTTCACTCCCATGACAGGCCAAGATGAGATATAAAGGGAGTGAAGTAGGAATAGTTAGCTCGTTGTTTGGTAATATTGGTGATGGGTAAGGGGTTACTTGACTAATGTGCACTCTCTTGTTGCTGAACTTTTTTGTACCGCACACAGCCATCCCTACTTTCCTTTTTTATTTAGAATCCTTTACTCATTCATCACCACCTTTTTTGATGTAATGCTCTATAGGTAACTGGATCCTGTGATCCTGCTATCCAAGTTAAAGTTCATGTATTGTAGCGATGTAGTTCATTGGACAATTCATCATAATATTGTATGAGCTGAAATGAATCTGATCTGGTGCTACCTATACAGTTTTAATACTTAAAGATTGCCATTGGCCTGAATTTTGTTTTAAGGCCTTTACTGATATATACCTGATATACTGTTGCATCAAGGCTTGATTCATAACCAGACTAGTCCCTCCTACTAGTGCCTAATGGGAAGCTAATGAGAGATTTGTTAGTCAGTTGTGATGTCAAGGTCCAAGAATTATGTGTAACGGGCATAAAAATGTCTGCCACGTTGTAGGTTGAAACTAGCAAGTTAGAAAATGACGTGCTATTTTTTAACATGTCAAGTTAGAGGTAAAGGATTATAGCACAGTCAATTCTGAGTAGATTGGTATAAGAATTATAGCATTTGAATGATGATGATGATGAACGACCAGATGAAAACGGCAATTTTAGAAGTCGCTGTAAAATGATACTGCTTTGTCTTCTGCTCTTCATACTTGAGTCTCAAGGTGTTCTGTCTTCAAGTTAGGAGTTGCTGACTGTGTAGTATTCTGGAGTTATGAAAGAAAATACTAAGTCGATGGGGCAATTTGTGCCATCCCTACTTAAAGAGTACTATCATACTCTCCATTATCATTCCACGTGAGTCCCAGAAAAGTAGAAGAAGCAATATATATATATATATATATATATATAAAAGCATTTGGTTCAGGTCATAACAATATTGAATTGTATTATATAAAATGGAACCAATGTACTGGTTTTATGAACCCATTTTCATATTCTTTTAATCTTATTTCTTCAAGGTTCCTTCCTCAACACCCGATTATCATAGTGAAAAGAGAACTACCAGGTTGCTCTCTCTGAGCATTCAGTAAATCTCAGATTCAACATATGATTCATACTTGAACATTGTTACTTGCCCAATTATTAGTACATATACCTATATCAGCTGGCCATGTTGCTAAACTTCTAGTAACATGGCATACTGCATTAACTAATGCATACCGGTAGCTTCTCGAACAACAGCAATATCTGTGGGTGATCCAAGACCAGAACTTAATAAAACGTATGAAACAATCTTTCGATACAAACCTACAGCAATATCATATGAAATTGACATGCAGATAATATTGGATACTATATTATAGTTAGACACTGAGACCTAGGTGTTCAGACTCTTCTACCATCTAAGGGCCTGAAGGTTTCTAAAATTATGGCTAGAGGTGCCTAACTTATTTAGACTGCAGTGTATGTGCACATGTAAAATTCATGTTACTGAGAATTAACATTTTCCTGGTATCCTACATCATGTCTAATTCAGCAAGCGGAGAGCAAGCTGACTCTCAGGTCATGACATAAGTGTGTGTGCAATAGTAGCGCCCTGCCCTGCATTGCATTTATAAATGCATGTGCTCTGATTGTAATTTCACTCTTTGTTATAGCATGGTGGATTGTAGGCACTACCCCCACTATACTAAATGCAGGGCAACCTGTTTGGATATAGAACTTTAAAGGAAGTGGGCTGGGTCTATGGCACTAATTGAATTATATTCTCATGAATATACTTAGGCACCCTGTTTGAAAGTACAACTAGGGGAGACTCTTCTGATCGGACCATCAAACAGATCAGACCATCCTTGCAATCGTTCAGTTTGTCCTACGCCTACTGGAGCAATCTGTAACATCTAGGATGGTAAAGATCAGGAGTAAACCCAAGAGTATTGGAGCCAATTATCTAGCTACTACTAGAGAGTTAGCTACGTAACAAAAAGCTAGCTAGCTACATTGCATGCTAGACTGCTTAAATCAGCTTTTGTGTAGAAGTCTGAAGTCTGCTCATTCTAATTCTCTTCAGATCAGTCCTTCCAGGGTAAAGTGCAGCAGAAATTCGCATGGGTGCTTATTTTCTGACATCATGAGTTACCGTGGTGAGGTAAGCATATCGCCAATGCTCATTAAAAAAAAGGATGGAAACAAGTAAGCACAAAAAATTTCTTCTAAATAAAAAGGTTAAGTAGGGATAGCCTAAAATCTAGCTGGGCTATATAATGTACTGCAGCCTAGCTCGTATGAAAACAATCCCTACATTTACATCCACTACCTATAGCTAGCTACGGCAGTTGTAAAAGTAGGGATTGTTTTCATACGAGCTAGGCTGCAGTACATTATATAGCCCAGCTAGATTTTAGGCTATCCCTACTTAACCTTTTTATTTAGAAGAAATTTTTTGTGCTTACTTGTTTCCATCCTTTTTCTTAGTGCTTGCATCGACCGTCACTTCAACTGAGAGTATGCAGTGATGAAGCTACAGTACAGTACAAAGCCAACTCTACATAAACCTTATCTTTTTCTTCACTGGTTAAAGAATTTGTTTAGCTATTCAGTTTTGTCTATTAACTATTTAATATCAGCAATAGCAATGTAACTGAGCATGGTGACTACACTACAGCCAAGTACTGGCCTACTACTATAGGATGAGCATCTGTACTGTAATTCACTAAGGAGTGACTGGAACATCATCAGATAAGAATAAATAGCTAGCTAAACGATTAAACTGAAGACTTAAGCCTAGCTAGCAGAGCTACTGAAGTTTTCGTGGCTCCGCCCATAGGCCCCGCCCCCTACCGACGTGCGCTTCAAAATGGCGTAGAAAGATTAGCTAGTGCCGAGTGCTATCGAATAGTGAGTAGAGCCTTAGTCAAAACTAATAGCAAAAGATCAGCCTCTAGGTGCCGCTCTAATAGATGGCCAAAGCAGAATTTTGATGACTATAGCCAGTAAGTCGGGGCGTTGATCTTATATTTATTATCCTTATTATTATTATTATAAAGATAAAGAAAATGAACAAAAGTCAATTTTAGAACTCGTTTTTTTTTTTATGTTAGCGAATGAATTTTTGATTTTTGAACACTCTCCTCTCTTCTTCGTAGAAGTAGTATCTCACTGTAGCCTTCTGAGAACCTGTAGAGCAAGGGTAGAAGAGAAAGAAGAGTTTTAGTTTATACAGTCCTATGACCTTTGACCTGCCATCCCTACTTAGAGAGTGCTAGCGCACTCTCTGATATCACGCTGTTTGTGACGTCACTCACGTGATAAGTTTTACCAGGCCTTTCTCTCACTTAGTTTTCTTCTTCTTCCTCCCACGCAGTTTAGTGAGTAACTACAAGTGAGAGAGGAAGGCCTGGGAATGAGGCCAAGTAGATTGTAGGCACTAGACTTATCTAAGTGCTTTTTGGTAAGTACTACAGCTTTCTATGCAGGCAGCTGCCTGCCACTTACATCACTCAACAGCAAAGATTTGAATCACAAATGAATTAGAGCAAGCCATAGTTATACTAATATTGCTTCTTGCTCATTTGTTACACATTGCCCTAGTAATACACTTATTTAGATGTCTAAGTAAATATGTAGAAACTTGCTACAGATCAATCAGATTGTTCCATTCTACCATCTATACTCTAAGTGATAATTCAGCGAGTGAGCAGAGTGACTGAGCTGACTCTCAGCTTGGATCCTGGACTCAGGAGAGTCTGGCTCTCTCTCTCAACGCTACACTTCGGACTCGTCTGGATCTCAACACACTTTTTGTACTGGAGGTCTGTTAGCCCAGACTAGCTGTGGAGTTAGTCTCGCTCAGGCCAGACTCTTCCGGTGACACTGGCTCTGGAATAGGCTCTGAATCTGGCGCTGGAAATAATTATAGATTGCCTACATTATTTTTCTTCAGGAATGCTACCTATACTAGCTATTATAGCTACATGCAATTGAATGACTTTCCTGCTTGTATGGTTCATGTGCCACCTGCACAAAGTTACATTCCTAACCTTCTTGTGATTTTTCAGCTCGTTTTCCACAATAATGATTCTGTTATTAGTGCTTAGACTTAGTTGCAGGTGTGTAGTCATGTTGGAACCCCCTTAAGTAGGGATGTTATAAATTTAGCTGGGCTATATAATGTACTGCAGCCTTGTATGAAAACTATTTACATCCACTGCCTATAGGTAGCTAATGGCAGTTGTAAATGTAGGGATTGTTTTCATACAAGGCTGCAGTACATTATACAGCCCAGCTAGATTTAGGCCATCCCTACTTAACCTTTTTATTTAGAAGAAATTTTTTGCGCTCACTCGTTTCCATCCTTTTTCTCTGTAGCTAGCTAAGACGTGCTTTAACTTTGACCGTGAAGTTGAAAGTAATGAGGCTACAGTACTATACAAAGCCAGCATCCCTACATAACCTTTTTAATAACTTATCTTGTAGGTACGTAGCTGTACTGGTGATTGAAATTCATAAGATTTATTTTTCTTTATTATTATCAGCAACAGCAATATAAATGACTATATAAAATTTCTCTAGATACTAGCTAGTATCTAGAGAAGTTTTACATAGCATATGCTAGCTGAGAGTAGTAACAACAACGTTAATGACATATGCATGGCATGGTGAAGAGAGAGCAGTTTAGCTGCAGCTCATAGGCTGCAGCCAAGTACTGGCTGAGCTAATAGCCAGCTGCTAATATTTTGTTGTCTTGAGCATGTTGTCTTGAGGGAAGAAAGTAGATAGCTAACTTAGATGAGCAGCTGTACTGTAATGCAGTAAGGAGTGAGAACCTTAGTCAAAACTAATAGCAAAAGATCAGACTCTATGTGCAGCTCTAACAGACCCCCATAACAGAATTGTGACAACTATAGCCAGCAAGTCAGTACGTCAATCTTTGATATACATTATTATATTAACATTTACATCCACTGCCTATAGCTAGCTATGGCAATTGTAAATATAGGGATTATTTTCTTACAAGATTATATAGCCCAACTAGATTTTAGGCAATCCCTACTAAACCTTTTATAAATTTTTTTGTGAACTCCAGATAATTATAGGTGCTACATTAGTAAATGAGTACAATCTTTTGCTTGATTTGAACTGCAAAGATTCATTTCTAGCTTAGCTACGTATGTATTTCTTCTCTATTACCTTCTAGTTCATCCCTGCTTCTTGCTCTTGTATCTGCAATCTCTCTAACAATTGGAAGGAGTCTGGTTACCAACACCTGATGGTGCTCCTGTAGGAATTCCACTACATGAAAGAGAAATTGATAATCTTAACAGAATTTATTACATTATGTAACTTATTTTTGCTCAATTGTTGCACATTACACTAGTTGCCAACAAGAATTTTGTTTGCATTATCTAAGTTGCTCAGTTTTTTTGTTGTGTTGTTTTTGTTGTTTTTTTTCAAGCTTAACCGACATGCCAAGTGGAGCAGCATGCAGCGCATGTTATTTGTGCTTATTACTATACCTGTAATATTTATACACTATTCATTACAATAATAAGTTATAGGATAGGGTGTGAAAGTATCTTTGGTCTTGGGTGCTAGTGGGGGAAGGGTGCTAGTGGGGGAAGGGGGCAGTGGTGGAGGTGGAGTGGAATGATAATGTGTTGTGGTGGAGGAAGTGGTGGCAGGGGGGAGTCAAGTGGTATGGCCATAGATTGTATAGACTACATAACCGGGATTGGAAACGCCACATAGCAACAATACTATCTGCTTGCGGTGCATGGCAGAGCTGAAAAGCTTAACGTGGAGGAATTGACCTCTCGAAGTTCAGAAGTAAGTCCATAGCATAGCTAGTAATTTCACTACCTTACTCATATAAAAAGCAAATTTTTCACTGCTAAGATATCCATACCAGCCTGTTTTAGTCTGTTTTGGCTTTACCTGTATCCCTTACAGTTTCAGAGTTTAGTATACACTCTACTTCATGTCCTCATACCTAAAATTTAGTGAACTTTGCATGCATTTCAGAGTTTCAGCAAAAGTTCACATTAGCTGGGTGTGTCTGCGTACCTTTTGTTAAGTTGTTTCTAGTGATCCCAATTTATATTCATAATAAGTAGTTATTCCTTCATGCCCTGCACCTATACTTTCCAAATGTATGCATTCCCTTGCCAAGAAAAAGCTGTGTACATTAATATTTAATTATATTCCTCAGGGATGATCGACTGATAGGGAGGCTTCAATATCTTCACTCATAATTTGGGCAGAGAACAAGAAGGTGCAGAGGTGAAGAAGAACCTGAAAGAAATCACCAGGATCAATGGCTGCACACTTATACCCAAATTTGATAATTATTGTAAATTAATGCAGGCGTGCACAATAAGAAGTGGCCAGGTGAGTTTATATTAATCCTGGTTACATAGTCTATACAATCTATGGTATGGCATGATTCGACCTGCACAAAACTGATAAGGCTGGTCTGCAAGAAGAGGTAAGCTATTTTATCACAGTAACAATTTATTACTCTCAGAGATCCCAGTGCCCTCCAGAACAGCCTATGGAGTAACCTTCACTGGCACCAGTGCCCTTGGGCCTACATCCAGAACTGCCTACTGGCACCAGTACACCTCCAGAATGGCCCACAGAGTAACTATCACTGGCACCAGTGCCCTTGAGCCATAGCTAGTATCTCCAGGACAGTGCCCTTGGGCTATCTCCAGAACTGCCTACTGATGGCCTCACACTGGCACCAGTACCCTTGGGCCTACCTCCAGACACACAGTAACAATCACGCTCTTGGGACTACCTCCAGAACAGCCTACATTGTATTCTTTAGTACATACAGATTTCTTCTGAAGGGGAGAGGTACATTTTTTGCAACCTTACAATTGAAGTGACTGTGATGGCCACAAGATTTACACGTACACACTGGTTAGTAGAGTCTCATCTCTGTCTGCAATCAAGCCTTGCTGCTACAGATGAGAAAGCTAAAGAACTCTGAATGTGTTCTTAGATTGTATAGTGAAGATCGTCAACATGGAAACAGTAGTATAATTTCTAACCTGATGCACAGTCCAAAACGAAGTAGAATTAGGCGCTCTAAGTTAAAGGCATGGAGGAGGACGAAAGTATTTTAGAGATCCGTGATGGCAGTGAAGCTCTGTGGTACACAGGGAAGAAACACGCTTTGATTACTTTCATTACATTACATTACATTACATTATATTCCTTTTTTTTCCTACTTGGTATGTAATTTTTTTTTATGGGGGGATCTATAACATGGAACCTAATAAAGGAAAAAATATTTATTCTAAATAAAAAAGGAAAGTAGGAATGGCTAATGTGTATGGTTAAAAAAAGTTCAGCAACAAGAGAGAGAACTTCAGTCAAGTAACCTCTTACCACGAGCTACTTCACTCCCATGATAGGCCAAGATGAGATATGAAGGGAGTGAAGTAGGAATAGTTAGCTCGTGGTAAGAGGTTACTTGACTGAAGTTCACTCTCTTGTTGCTGAACATTTTTGAACCATACACATTAGCCATTCCTACTTGCCTTTTTTTATTTATAATAAATATTTTTTCCTTTACTTGTTCATCTACTTTTTTGATGTAATGCAGGTAGACTGGAAACATGGACTCCACCAACATACATCTCTACTAGAGATGAAAGTATCATATTTCCAGTTGGCATAAGAATAGAGGCCTGCAGCTAGCTATCATCATTGATGATTGATCTGACTGACAAGAAGAAACTGTTAACCAAGATCACTATTTGCTCTGTCCAACACACATGGTTCAAAGAATCAAGGGGCGGGGCTATTTCTATACAGCATACTGGGTCAACAATGTCACGTGTACGGGGCGGGGCATAAATGTCTGCCTCGTTGTAGGTTGAAAGCTAACAAGTTGGAGTAGATTGGTATAAGAATTATAGCATTTGAATAATACCATTTCTGAAATAAGTTGTTTAATGATGATGATGATGACGACGACAATGAATGACCAGATGAAAACGCTAATTTTAGAAATCGCTGTAAAAATGATACTGCTTTGTCTTCTGCTCTTCATACTTGAGTCCTAGCACATTGAAGGTGTTCTGTCTTCAAGTAAGGAGTTGCTGACTGTAGGAGGGAAGTATTCTGGAATTTATGAAAGAAGTACTACAGTACTCCAATGGAGCATCCGTGCCATCCCTACTTAGAGAGTACTATTGTACTCTCTGATAGAAGAGCCAATTCTATCTTGTATTTCTCAGTTATTGCTAGTGTGATCCCAACTTCTTTTTCTTATATAGCTTACATAACATAATATTGATGACCTTTACCTAATACACTGACAACCTTAAAATTAATGTATCTTCAACTACAGGTTAGCTGCTTCCTTTTCATAATTATGGTGTGATAAATTGTTCACATGTTCATCTCTTATGACCTGTCTTCACTTTATATTAGTAACGTGAAGATTTTAAAAACGCAGTATGTGGTTTTCCTTAGATTCCAAAACTTGTACTTCTTTTCAGGATAAATAAATACTAAAAGTAAAGAAAAACATTCATTTATTCAAGGTAAGATGTAGGGATGACTAGTTGGAACAAGAGCTGATATGCAAGGATGAAATTGAATGTGGGCACATCACACCTAGTGACTGCACCTGGAATCGACTCCATCTTTGCATAATCTCATCTATTCAGCTCGTGTTCTTATTTGACAAGTTAACTATAGGCATCCATACATCAACTTGAATAAATACTGTTGCTTGTTTCTTTCAATTTAAAAAATTTGCAGATCATTACCTATATCCATCTCATTCAGCGAGCGAGCTGACTCTCAGGTCATGACTCATTGAAATTGTAAATATATTATATCACTCCAAAATGCCCCAGGCATACCTGGGTCCTGAATTAGTAGCGCTGTGGTGTCCCCGAATTAGGCTTGTGGTAAGCATTTACAACTTTCTAGTATGGAGCTTCCTGGTTAGAACCACCACTAACAGAACTCTTGCACTGGAGCCTATCAGTTACTTTGCTGTCACATATACTTAACAACATAGAATACTTGCTTGCTCACTCGCTGTCAAATGTTGCACATTGCCCTAGTTATAGTTACTTGTTATGCCAGGCCTATTATTTTTGTGATTTCATTTTGCAGGAGGTGGTTAGTGCTGTACATCCATAGCTTCCTTTTTTCCCTACACATACCAGTTATCAGAGTGCAGTAGCACTCTCTATGTAGGGTTAGTACGGAATGGACGTGGCTTCTCTCATTAGAATAATATAAACTGGACTCTCTGTATCTCTTCTATTCTTGCTACAGGCTCAACTAAACTACTTACATCTGGAAAATAATGCAGAAGATGATATGTTCGCTCAAACTCCTCCAGAACGTCAACAATCGGCACCAGCCGCCGTCTAAATCTAAAATTTTTATGATTTGTTCATCAGATTCATCTTCTTTGACGGCTGTAACTCCATGATCCTTTCACATACGATAATCAAATTCATATCAACTTGTGCAGTTATATTCACACAATGTGCTTTTACCATCGTTATCCACAGTTCTCCTCATAATCAGTCATGTCGAACGACTTTTCATTACAAACGCCATTTTGAAATTAATGATGTCATTTGTAATGCGCGAGCATCTGTCACATGTATGTACGTGCATACCAACCAGTACCTACCTAGCTAGCTAGCCTCTCTAAACAGTAACATATTCAATGGTGAGAGTCATTTGTACTTGACTTATTAGGTTAAGAAATTGCAGCAGTTGTGGCAGCTACATACACAGGAGGCTGTATAATGCTTACCACAAGCACTTAAAAAGCCAACAATCCCTCATGACTAAATGCAATAAGCCTGTGTTCTAATAGCTTCGCACCTCGCACCAGGGTCTCAGGAAGGGGGAGGGGGAAGGAAAAGAGAGCCTGGTTGCCACTGTCTGTGCATGCGCTGATTTTTTAAGCCGTGAATCACCACGCGCGTGCTATGTTAGTCATAAAATGTCATTTAAGCATGGTTTCGACCACGAGACAATCCTTGTTTCGAGGGCGAAAAGGACAACTGAGCAGAATACTAGTAGTAGTAGACAATATACTTTGACCTATGATGTTTAGTGTTGCAGACATATACAGGCAAGTATCCGGATTCTGCAAAATCGCGGAAAAATCAGCGCATGCGCAGACAGTGGCAACCAGGCTCTATTTTCCTTCCCCCTCCCCCTTCCTGAGAGCCTTGCGCGAGGCTAGTGTTCTAAGTGCTATGGGCATTCATTTGTGGGGTCAAAGGTCGAACATATGCACATAACTATTGGAGCATGCCTGCTAGCTATTGATGTACCAAATATATAAATAAACATACATATATCACGAATCTCAATTTGCATCACAAGTGTGTGGCTCCCTCGCTTCACTCAAAAAATGAAAAGGTCATATAAAAAGTAAATAAACAAGTGAATTTATGCTAAATAAAAAGGGCATGTAGGGTTAGTCTGTACTTTTACCTATAGCAGTTTCTGTGAACTAACATCAAAATTATGCTGCCTTCAATAATAATCCCCATATCACTGCCCAACCAAGACGTGAACAATTAAAGCAGCTTGCAGTGATGTAGGGATTATTATTGAAGGCAGCAGATGTTAGTTCACAGAAACTGCTATAGGTAAAAGTACAGACTAACCCTACATGGCCTTTTACTTAGCATAAATTTTCATACCATTGGTGGATTCTACTGCGCATGCGCTTTAGTGATACTAACTCTTCAGTTCTAGATACAGCTGAGCTACTCAGCCGGCTGGTTTTCATTTCTAAATAATGCACACCACAGGCACTTGAGTGTTACTAAGTTTAAACGTCTAGGATACAATGACTGTAGAGAGATGCTGCAAAAAAACAATCTAGCTCGATCACAATTGGAGCATGAACATTATGCATGCACAGTGCTACTAATTTGGGACATGTACCATAGGGCATTTTGGAGTGCAGACCTAGCTAATAAGCTGAATCTTTTTTCTGATTAGACTTTGCCAGCAATATTTGTGGGAATACTGGCCAAAAGACTCTGTGATATTTCCAGGTATGTACAGCACTTGGAACCTCATTTATCCAGGGTTGGAAATTAATACATGCACTATAAGCATGTGTAATGGAATTTAACATGTTTTCGAGAGTGCTTTGCACAGACACAACTGTACAATAATACACCATGGCAGGTTAAAGGTGTATAACAAAAAACTCTTCTGTCTTTCTCTTACTCCACAGGTTCTCAGAAGGCTACAGTGAATTACTACATCTGATTTAAAATTGACTTTTGATTATACAGATAACAAGTAAGGAAAAAATATTTATTCTAAATAAAAAAGAGAAGTAGGAATGGCTGTGTGCGGTTCAAAAAAGTTTAGCAACAAGAGAGTGAACTTCAGTCAAGTAACCCCTTACCATTCACCAACTACGAGCCACTTCACTCCCATGATGAGATAGAGTGAAGTAGGAATAGTTACCTCGTAGTTGGTGATTGGGTAAGGGGTTACTTGACTGAAATTCACTCTCTTGTTGCTGAACTTTTTTGAACCTCACACAGCCATCCCTACTTCTCTTTTTCATTTAGAATAAATATTTTTTCCTTTACTTGTTCATCATCTTAATGCTCTACATCAAGGGTTGATTCATGACCAGACTTACTAGTGCCTAGGGTTTACGCTCTGAGTATCGAGACCAAGAAGGCTAATGACAGATTCACCACTCAGTTAGTTGCAAGGTCAAGGTCCAAGAATCACGTGTACGAGGCGGGGCATAAAAATGTCTGCCTCGTTGTAGGTTGAAAGCTAACAAGTTGGAAAATGACGTGTGCTATTTTTGAACATGTTGATTTAAAGGTAAAGGATTATAGCACAGTCATTTCTGAGTAGATTGGTATAAGAATTATAGCATTTGAATGAACCATTTCTGAAATAAGTTATTTGATGATGATGATGATGATGAACGACCAGATGAAAATAGCAATTTTTGAAGTCGCTGTAAAATGATACTGCTTTGTTCTCTGCTCTTCATATTTGAGTCCTAGCACATTGAAGGTGTTCTGTCTTCAAGTTAGGAGTTGCTGATTGCAGGAGGTAAGTTATGAAAGAAAATATTAAGTACTACTCCAATGGAGCTTCCGTGCCATTAGAGAGTACTATCGTACTCTCTGATTGAAGCGAGCGAGCAGACTCTCAAGGTCATGACTCATTGAAATTGTAAATATATATATTTCCAAAATGCCCCAGACTTACGCTGTGTGCCTGTGGGTGCATAATGCACATGCCTTTTGTCATAGAGGCTCTAGGCTTATCTAAATAGATTGTAGGTGCTTGGCTTATCTAAATGCTTGTGGTAAGTATTTACAGCTTTCTATGTATAGAGCTTCCCTGTTGGAACCACCACTTACATGACTATTGTCTCTGACAGCAATATCAAGCACTGAAGCCTTTCAGCTGCTCACTTGCTCACTGTCAAATGCTACACATTACTATAGTAGTAGTTGTAGAGGCTCTAGGTACTTTGTTACATATAAACTCAACTGCAAAATCTTCTAAAGAGTTGTAGCACTAACTTGCTTGTTCGCTCGCTGTCAAAATTGATGTTGCAATTGCCCTAGTTAGCTCAACTATACTGACTCATTGGCTATATTCCATCTGACACCTACAGACTGATCTTTTGCTATTAGTTTTTATTAAGGATCTACTTCACAATTCAGTGATATCGATAGCACAGTAACACTAAAGTCTTTCTCTTCCATTATGAAGCCAGCACATGTGCACTGGAGGGGCGGGGCATGCATATGGGCGGGACCACGTAAGATAGGCATGCACACCTGCTTGCACATGTACTTGGCTAAAGAGCTAAATTAGGCTAAAGCTAACTCTTCACATCTTATAAAGAAAAAGGGAGTGAGCGCAAAAATTTACAACTGCCATTAGCTAGTTATAAACAGTGTACATGTGATTGATTTCCTATGAGGCTGCAGTACATTTATACAGCCCAACTAGATTTTAGGCCATCCTTATTTATTCAAAAGAAATTTTTGCGCTCATTTTAATATACTTCAGTTATCTGCAGCCTGGAAAAAAAAGGTGTCCAGATAACAGAGGCTCTATTATATAAATAACATACTTCTTGACGAGTAGTTCATATCAAAATGGACTTGCATCTTCACTGTGTCCAAAGCAGGTGATGATGAATCAAGCAGATGGTCCACACAAGTCTAGAGCACATAAATAATAACATCATTACCCCACTGAAGTTTAGTATAAGGGTATGAAGTCAAGTTTACATGGATTTTATGAAGATCAATGGAGTCTAACAGTAAACAATAACAACCAAACAACATAATCAGGATAGCCATTATAAGTCTGTAGAACTCTTATTACAAAGAATTAATGGTCAAGCGAAGTACTTAGCTAAATTAATACAAGAACACCATTTATATTCAGTACCCACGAAAAAAGTCTCTAATGTCATGTAGTGGGAACTCGATCCTCCACAAACAAATCTTGTACAGTGTAACCGGTTATCTGCACCTCGTTTATCCAAAACACACTATTATCTGGACCAATTCACTTATCCGGCAGCCTGGAAAAAAGTTTAGACAAATATGTCCTTACCAAAATTGTTCAAAAGGTGACCTATCACTTCAAGATGTATTAACAGGAGGCTCTCTCAGATGATGACCATCTTAGAATACTTATGGTGTAAGTAGGGCTGACATCTTAGATAAACTTAGCGGAGTCATGTATGAAGCTATACTGCACAGTCAATGGTTATCAAGCTAGCTTAGTCAGTTTGTATGCTTAGATTGACAGCCAGTAGGCGTGATATCTTTGCTGCATAGTTCACACATGCTCCAGTAATACTACCTGAGGGCCCTACTAGACCTAAAAGCTTATCTTGTAATACATAATTATTATGAAGCAAGTTTTTGGCTTTAGTCAGAGGAAAAATTCGTTACTATCTTTACCATACCCTAGCATTTGCTAGTGCGAATTTTGGAGTGAAAAAACGTCACGAAATACAGATTGACAAGCATCACTAGTAAGCCCTGTTATAAATGAAATGGACAACTTGAGACTGTTGAAAAGTAATCAGCCAGGTTTACAATCTAGATTATAACTGCTAATATGCTCTTTTTTTGGCCTATTATTCTATTCCCCCAGAAGACCCATTATTCTTTTTATAGTAGCCTATTATTCTCAATAAAATGTCATGAAAGAGTACTTTTTGAACTGTGCATAGCATTAATATTGTATAAGTTTCTTGCTGATCCCTAAAAGGATGTTTTAAAATAAAAAAAATCTCACTCAGAATGCACATACCAGTATCAATTTTGTGCCAAGTCAAGATGCCAGCACTTGACAATCAGATAAAGGCTAGGGAGGAGTGAGAAGCAAGCTATAATAATGACTACAGCCTATTATTCTGTTTTTTTTAAAGCCTATTATGCTGCCCTTATTATTCCCATTTTTATGCTAGCATATTAGCTCCATGCCTAATTATAACTGTACAAACATGCTATGTCAAATCAAACCACATTTGCTTAGTCATGCCATGCACTCATAATTCTGGAAGTTTTGTCATTCTCATTTATACATGTGACTTGTATCATTACTAGTTGATAAAGTTTGATTCTTGAGACTAGCTCTGTTAACAGGTTATGGGCCCAGTGTAGGTTGACTAGGCTAGCTAGTGTGTACGGAGAATGGCTATTTCGACTACTGATGAGAAGCGGTCTATTGATAGACTGGATTCGCACAACTGGATGACGTGGAAGTTTCAGATGCGTCACCTTCAAGGAACTCTGGGGCTTTGTGGATGGCTCGGAGACCCTGACTGAGGAGATGTCCCCACAGCAACAAGCTGATCACAGGAAAAAATCGCAGAGCTGTCAACGATTGTGATGGCTGTGAGCACCGCTCAGCTGTATCTCATTACTTCATGTGAGGGCCCTCAGCAAGCCTGGGAAGCCTTGAGAAATCACTTCGAGCGCGACACACTCGCCAACAAGTTACTCCTGAAAAAAAGATATTTCCGTATGGAGAAGGAGACAACATCTGCTGAGGTTCATCTAAAGGAGATGAAAGAACTCGTTGATAAGTTGGCTGCAGTGGGAGCACCCATCTCAGAAGAAGATCAGGTGGTGACTCTACTTGGGAGTCTACCAAAAAGGTACTGCACTCTTGTGACTGCTCTGGAAGCTCGGGGAGATGCTCTTTCGCTAAGCTATGTGGAACAAGCTCTAATTCATGAAGAGCAGAAGATGAGTGGGAGTTCCAGTCCAATTAATGAGACCCAGGCAGACCAGAAAGCCCTGGTGGTTGGACGACAGCAGAGACAAGTGAAATGCTTTGAATGTGGTGAACTGCTTTGAATGTGGTGAACTTGGCCACATCCGTCGATACTGTCCTCAGAAGAAGGTGAAGCACAATGCCACTCCAGCAAAGGAAGATGAAGTAGTTGGAGCATTCACAGCATCTGTCAAACTTCTTGGAAGGTCAGAATGGTTGGTGGACTCTGGAGCATCCAGCCATATGACCCAGGAAAGAAAGTTACTTAGCAATTATAAGGCATTTGATGTTCCCCAGAAAGTCAACCTGGGAGATGGTCGTGTTGTTGACGCTATTGGAGCTGGAAATGTGCATCTGAAAATGTTGTTCCACGTGAGTCAGCCCAAGAGAAATGTTATATACAGTGTGTTGTATGTGCCTGAGCTTACATGTAATTTATTTTCGGTACGGGCAGCAACTGCAAAAGGAAATACTGTGAACTTTGGGCTTATCAAATGTTGGATTAGAGATAGACAGGGAGGTTTGCGAGGCATGGGTGTACTCAAAGGAAAAGTGTATGAGTTGGAATGTGAGAGTGTGGTTCAAGACCATGAGTGTGCATCCCTAGTGTCTGAAACTTGTTGCATCAGCGTCTGGGACATATGGGTGAACAGCAATTAAGGGAAATGGTGTCACAAGAGGTAGTGAAGGGAATAAAAATACCCAAATCCTCTCAGTTGTACTTTTGTGAGGGATGCATTGAAGGTAAAATGAAGCGCAAGCCCTTTCAGTCAAGGGGAGGTGTTCGTTCCACCAGACGACTAGAGCGTATTCACAGTGATGTCTGTGGACCTATGGCTGTTGAATCAATTGGCCGAAACAAGTATTTCGTTATGTTTATTGACGATTACTCCAGATGTGCCACTGTTTATTTCATGAAGCACAAGAATGAAGTTTTTGAGAAATTTAAAGAATTTGAGATGCTAGTCACGAATGAAACGAATAGTACAATTGGTGCACTCCGTTCTGACAACGGCGGTGAGTATATCTCTAGTGAATTTGAAAGCTATCTAAAGTCTGAGGGTATTCGTCATGAACTTACTGTTCCTCACTCCCCCAAGCAGAATGAAATCGCAGAGAGAATGAATCGTACTCTTATGGAGTCTGCACGTTCAATGATTGTCCATGCTCGTTTGCCTAATTGTTATTGGGCTGAGGCTGTATCCACAGCTGTATTTTTGAAGAACCGTACAGTTACATCAGCATTCGGACAAGTGGTGACTCCGTATGAGCGGTGGTATGGAGTGAAGACAATCTTAGAGTGTTCGGCGGCTGTGTGGCGTATGCACACATCCCAGACAGTCAACGTACAAAGTTGGACAAGAAAGCAGTAAAGATGAGATTCGTTGGCTATAGCACTCAGTCTAAAGATACCGGCTGCTGGATGAGAAGACACGAAATGTAGTGGTGCGTCATGATGTTGTATTCAATGAAACAGACTTTGGCCGACCCTCTCCAGAAACACAGAGTGAGCCACTCATTTTTGAGATGAATTAAGATTCAGTACAGGAAACTCCAGCACCACATGAAGATCCAGTACCACCTAGTCATTCTCATCGGACCAGGCGACCACCAGTCCGATTTGGCATAGATGAGTATGTGAGTGTAGCCACAGCTGAAGATCAACTCAACGATGAAAACCCCACTGAGCCAGGCTCTCTAAAGGAGGCTCTGTCAGGCAACTATGCCAAAGAGTGGAAAGCAGCAGCTGATGCAGAGTATCAGTCTCTCATGGAAAACAATACCTGGGAGGTTGTTGAACTGCCTGCTGATCGAACAGCCATCAAATGCAAGTGGGTATTCAAGAAAAAGTTTAAAGCCAATGGTTCAATAGATTGTTACAAAGGACGACTAGTGGCCAAGGGATATGCTCAACAGTACGGAGTAGATTATGATGAGACATACTCTCCAGTGGTTCGGTTTGCTTCCATCCGGGCGTTACTTGCATTTGCTATTGACAATGATATGATGATACATCAAATGGATGTAGTCACGGCATTCCTGAATGGAATTCTCGAAGAAGAGATCTATATGGAGCAACCAGAAGGCTATGTGCGACCTGAATGTGAGCATCTTGTGTGCAAGCTGAATAAGTCCCTCTATGGCCTAAAACAGTCACCAAGGTGCTGGAATACCACTCTGACTCAGTTCCTTGAGTCTATTCACTTCAACAGGAATGCAGCTGACCCATGTGTATTTGTTCACCTGGATGATGGTGTACCAATGATTATTGCAGTGTTTGTAGATGATCTTATCATTGTGACAAAAAACATCAGGCAAGATGGATGTGATAAAGAAAGCATTGTCTGACAGGTTTAAGATGAAAGATTTTGGTGAAATCCACTATTGCCTAGGTATCACCATTGAACAAGATGCTGACTGAAAGTGGCTCTTGATGCATCAGAAGCAGTATGTGCTTGCATTGCTGGAAAAGTATAGGTTATCCGAGGCCAACATCGCAGTCACTCCAGCAGATATCAATGTTCAACTGAAGAAAGATGATGGTTTTAGCAAGCCAGTTGATGCCACCAACTATCAATCAATGGTTGGAAGCCTGTTGTATACTGCAGTAGCAACACGTCCTGACATTGCACAAGCAGTGGGAGTGGTGGCAAAATTCTGTTCTAAACCACATGAGGCTCATCTAACAGCAGTGAAACAGATCTTACGCTATCTGAAAGGAACCTCAGATCTAGGTCTGAAGTTTGTGAAGTCTGATTGTGCAGAACCCGTGGGATATTCTGACGCAGATTGGGCTGGGGACACAGATGATCGTCATTCAACAACTGGAAATCTGTTTCTCATGTCGGGAAGCCCAATGAGTTGGCTCAGCAAAAAACAGCCCATTGTAGCCTTATCTACCTCAGAGGCTGAGTATGTGGCACTCAGTATGGCAACACAGGAAGCTGTCTGGCTTAGGTGTTTTCTATCTGGTCTTACAGCAACTGAGCTGGAGAAGCCAACTGCTATCATGGAGGACAATCAGGGAGCGATTGCTATTGCCCGGAATTCGATTTGTCAAGCTAGGATCAAACATATTGACATTCGCTTTCACTATGTGCGTGAAGCTGTCCAGCAGAAGTCTATCATCCTCCAGTACTGTCCAACTGAGAACATGATTGCCGATCTCCTTACAAAGAGTCTTTCCAGAAATCGTTTTGAAACTCTTCGCTCAGCAATGGGACTTTCAACCTGCTGATTAAGTGGGAGTGTCGGAAAGTAATCAGCCAGGTTTACAATCTAGATTATAACTGTACAAACATGCTATGTCAAATCAAACCACATTTGCTTAGTCATGCCATGCACTCATAATTCTGGAACATTCTAGAAGTTTTGTCATTCTCATGTGACTTGAGTTGATTCTGTAATTAAAAGTTTGATTCTTGAGACTAGCTCTGCTAACAGAGACTTCTACCAATGATTCATACATATGTAGGCATAAAAGACCCATTACAGATGATTCAAAATGAAAGTGTAGACTGTGTATTTTGCTCCTCTGATGAAAACCTGTCCAAGCTTCACCTATTTTTCTTCGAGCTAATCACAGAGTTGCATTCTAGAGAGCTCCAAGCATCAGTTGCTATCACAGTGCAGGGCTTGGTACAGAGGCAGCTACATGAAGATCTGTGCCAGTACTCTGAAAACTATCACAGCATACATGCCGGATATTAAGACTGGTATATATGAATGGGTTCTCATTTTAGCAAAATTGTAATCTGATAGAGAATGACACTATAAAAAAGGTGAACTACATAATATATGTTGCAGTAATGTTTGTTTTCTACCTTTAAAAAACGCTAAAATTAGTACCCACCAAATCCTTTGGTCAACAAAATTAATTACATGGAAATTAATTACCTTGTACAAAATAGCTACAAGTAAGCTTAGTCCAGTCATTTTATGGTTTAACTTCGAAACAAATCGCAAGAAAAGCTTTTCTTACATAAAAAATGTAGCTCTATAACATCTTAAGGAATCCAACAAGGAGAAGACCCTAAATCCATATCTTACTTTGGAAATGCTAAAAAGAATAGTATGGGTATCTAGTTGACAAGTATTAGGCCTAATGTCCAGCTAACATTACACATACAATAGACAAAGTCTTCAGTGAGATATTCATGATCAGTGAATGTAACTAGACTGTATGTCATATTGATGGATATCTGAACTTTACTGATCCGGTAAAAAAATAATGACTCAATTAATTTGTCAATATGCTTGAAGTACTAGCTACAACATGATAATCTACAGATGCTGGGCTTGCTTATTGTTTAAAAAATAATAGTAAAACATGATTTAATTTGGAGAGTCTGAGACTCACAGCAATTGTGTATAAATTGTGTTACACTGGAAGACAATGGTGGGGGTATGATAAGTAGCAACCTTTTCCATTCCCATTTGTATGTTGTTTGTATGTTGCGTAGAATATAAAATTGGAAAGAAACCTTTTCTGGACTAGCTATGATAATTATTATTTCCCAATTTATGGTACAACAGTCATTCCACACAGAAGGAATCATTTGCTCTATGCAGGATGACTTGGGGGGAGGGGGGGGGGGTCATGACACACTAACTAAATGACCAGGGGTCATTCTACACTCCCACCATCACCATAATGTATATGATTATATTATAGGAACATGTACTTTGAGAGAGGGGTACATTGTTTCTAATAGTTCATAGTATCTAAGTGAATATCCTCTGCATAATTTACCTGAATTAATCTCTGAACATCTGATTTAGTTAATGTTCTCTCAACATTAAAATCATTATCTGGATCCAAAACTGCAGCCTTTACCTATATAGAAATAGAAACTCTGAGGGGGGACCAGCTATTCTCTGAATAGTACGTTTGGATTTATCAATACCTATTCTATTTAGCAAGTCATATAATGTTGCCATAGGAATAAATTTGCACAAAAGTAGTAATAAGAAATGGCTAACCAAAATCAGCCACTGAACTAGAGTATTTGGTGAGAAATATTTTGAGAGTGATAAAGCTGGTAAGAATTGTCCTTTCCCCTTCATGTTTGGTATGTGTGGTAGTGTTACAGTGTGTCTTAGTCATGTGGAGTTTCAAGTTCTTAGCATTAGTAGCTTTGGAGATTGGCTTCCTTAGCAATGGGCGGTATGTCTCACAACCCTTCTTTAAATGAAAAGCACTGAAGTGCTAACCCTCAGCGCACACTGAAAATGCTTAGTTATAGCAGGTATTGATAATATTACAGATATTGAGCAGATAATTGATGAGCAGGAGGTATTTATCATTCATTTCAAATCATTTATACAGCAGTTGAGCTAGCTAGCATGTTCTACTACAGAGTCCACATGCTGAAGTAACTAATGGCTACATAAAGCTAGTCTCGCGTGTGTGAGAGTCTGGCCAGCGCAAGACTAACATAACCGTCGTAGACTTGCACTCCAGCTATATTCATGCTGTTGCTCTACACCACTAAACAGATGTAGATCAGAAGCCTGAACATTTCAGATAAAGTAAGTAATGGTCGGCAGTCAGGAGTGTGCATTATATGAAGTATAGGTAGTCATAATAGTATAACGGAATGTTTTCAAAGATGGCACGGAATTGAAGGATTTCGTTTTGAATAACTTTTCAGCTGCTGTGTGCTCGTAGCTGTTTGAACTGTGGTAAGTGCGCTAGCTCCTAGATCAAGGTGTGACAGACAGACAGACAGACAGACAGACAATGTGCATTATATGGAGTATAGGCCATATAGTATTACTATAATAGGAATGCACACTTTTTTCAAAGACAGCACGGAATTGAAGGATTTCGCTCATATTATTTCAATAACTTTTCAGCTGCTGTTTGCTCATAGCTGTTTGAACTGTGGTAAGTGCGCTAGCTCCTAGATCAAGGCAGCAAAAACGATTACTATAACGCTTGCGCATGCGCGCTGAGGGTTAATAATAAAGGATTGGCTTGCGAGATTAAGTGTAACTCATCAGAGTACTCTCTAAGTAAGATGGCATGGATAGTCCCATTAGAGTATTTTCTTTCATAACTCCAGAATACTACAGTCAGCAACTCCTAACTTGAAGACAGAACTGTCAATGTGCTAGGACTCGATATGCCCCACCCCGGCCCCATACACATGATTCTTGGACCTTGACCTCACAACTGACTGGCGAATCTGTCATTAGCTTCTCCCTTGATCAGTCAGCCCATATAGTCAGCTAGCTATCACTTAGCCTCGTCCCCAGGCTCTAAAGTTTTGTGGAGGCGGACAAAAAGGCCTGGTACCCACTGTTTGCACATGGGCCAATTTTCCCCCTGATTGGGGGGATTGTAATCTCTCAGTAAACTTCCGTGACGCATGATGCAATACTGCTGAATCAGCACTGCAGCAGACTAGCTCTAAGTTCACCAGTTCTTCTTTGCGGACGGTGTTTTTGTTTTACGCCCTGTCTTGGCTGGGACAACCCCATCTAGTACTGAACAAGGAGCAGCAGCAAGCAATTCTCTCCGTTTGTTTGGGAATAGTGCAGAGGTGAGGCTGTGATCATCTCCTCTGGATTTAAGGGAGAGTGGCTTATGGATAAAGAAATTCTTGCCACTATGAATAGTTTTAGAAGTGCCAGTCTTGTCTTCTCTTCTCCAGAGAATTTCATTGCAAAAGCTTTCTCGGTATCTTATAGCGCATGCTCATACACGTAGTTACATACAGTGATATCACACACCGTCATAAAGTGTAATAGGTGGGAATTTAGCGTGAAATTTATGGCGCATGTGCAAAGAGTGGGTACCAGGCTCTATTTCTTGCCTCCGCATAATTTTAGAGCCTGGGTACGAGGCCAGCTATCACTATGACCCAAGAGTAGTTACATGTAAGATGTTATAGTTGTGTCATAGCAACCTCCTTTGGGGGCCTAATTTGTTTATTTCTGTATCATTTAAATCATTCACACTGATGATGAATATTGTAAAGTAGTCAAAACATTTGTGAATCAAAGATATTTGACTAGTGCAGTTTGAAAATATAACTAGGGCAATCTGTAACATTAGACAGCGAGCAAGCAAGAAGCAAGTATGGCATAGCTAGTTCATTTGTACTTCAAATCTTGCTGTTGAGTTATGTAAGTGGCAGGCAGCTGCATGCATAGAAAGCTGTAGTACTCATCCAGTGCCTACAATCCACTTAGATAAGTCTAGTGCCTACAATCCACTTAATAAGCCTAGTACCTACAATCCACCATGCTACTGCAGTTTTAGGGAATCTTGGAACAAAGACGGCCAGCAATAAACATTAAACTGTAGTTAGCGCATCGCAATTGTGCATAGTTACCAAAATAATCAGACGATGGCTCAGTTAGGACGGATGTTAGTTATTCTCCAACGAATATCCTTACTATAAGGGCTTCTCTTACCTGGTTCACAGCTGTAAATACTGGCCGTTGTAAGCTGAGAAATGATCTGGAGCCTTAGTTACCAATGTGCTTGAGCATGCTGCGCACTTCTCGTGTTCCAGGATTTCCTAAAACCGCAGTATAAGAAAGTGATGAAATCAATCAAGCAATTACAATTGGAGCATGTGCATAAATGCTACAACATGTACCACCATACATACGCCTGGGGCATTTTGGAGTGTAGACCTAGATATAAATAATATATAGAACAATTTCAATGAGTCATGACCTGAGAGTCAGCTCACTCACTGAATTATGACTAACAAAAATTGTATAATGAAATGGCTACATCTTTACCAGAATTCAAAAGACGCTCCAGGACATAGCCTAGTTTTTTTTGCAAGAGTGGATAGTTACAATTTCACAACCAAACTACACCAACAACATTATTCTTCATGCACGAATCTAATAAATGGCCTAAGGTTGAAATACAATGTGCGAAAACTATTATTGGAGGTATAATTTCGGACTAGAAAATGGTACAAATTCCAGGTTTGGACAAGCCTAAGTGGTTTTGTATGGTGAGTCTTCTAATTTCTTCTCAGTGAATTGCAGTATACGGAACTCAGTATATTAAAGCTTCCTATCAATTTCTGTTGTAGCATGCATCTCCGGGGACACTGGCAGGCTGACTGTGATGTTGGTCTCTCAATGCTCAGAGCGTAAACCCCAGGCACTAGTCTGGTTCAATCCAAGTATATCAGGTATGGATAATACCAGCAAAGGCCTTAAAAATTATACAAAATTAGGTCAATGGCAATCTTACTGTATAGATACGAGCTCCATCAGCATTAGTCCTTCCAGATCAGATTCATTTCGTCTCACTCTATATTATGATGGAACCTCCAATGAACTACATAGCTACAATATGTAAACTTTAACTAGGATAGCTGTTATTGGCGACCGAGCGAAGCCCCACACTAATTGGTTAAAATGGAAAATTGAGATATTTATATGTACACGTACGTCAATTAAAATGCGCATGCGCTTACGCATGCACATGAAATAGCTACTAAGCAACGTTGGTCTAATAACTTTTATGCAATCATTTTCGTTAAACTTGAAGTTGAAACACTAAAGTAGCGAGTATCATGGAACCCAGAAAACCAGAAAAGAAGCGAAGGAGGGCCCCAGAACACCCTCTAAAAACTGATGAGCAAAGAAGAGCGAGACTTCATGAAAAAAATAAAAGAGACGGAGAACAGAGTCAAAGGAACAGAGAAAAACAAGACTAGCCAAAAGAAATGCGAGAGATAGAGCCAGGAGGAGGAAATGTACAGAGTCAGCAGAAGATAAGGAGAGCAAATGAGAGCCAGAAGGAGAGCAGAGTCAGCAGAACACAGAGCTGCCAGATTAGAGCAAATGAGGGCTCATAATAATGAGAGACTAGCCACTGAGTCTGAACAGGAGTGCTCCGGGGTCCTCATCAGTCCCGTAGCCTGGGTTCAGAGAAGACACTCTAATGCTAACTGGGAATGCACCAAGTCAGTTAACAACCTGAATAGATATCGAAAATAAAGTCATTGTTGAGCCTATATAATCATAAGTGAGGGAGAGGAGTACATTGAAATGATCACTGGCTGCTCGCTCGCCCAACTAATGCTATACGAGCATCTCTAGTTAGAAAAAGAATCATTGTTGGAGTAGATAGTTCACTGATTTGAGTTCGCTACCTAGAGCTATACTACAACTTTAGAACCTTTGGTTAGAAAAGTATACTAGCAGAGCCTGGGGTGAAGGTGATGAAAGAAGGAGATTTATTGGAGGTGCTAAACAAGTGGGTAAAGAAGTTTGAACATTAGAAGGTATTGATTTGGCTAGTGAAATTGATGGGAAATCTAAACTGGCAGGTGTAATCACTGGAAGAAGAGACATGTCAGCAGCTTCTTTTTCATAAGAAGAAAGTGTTGCTAATTTCTTCCTTTGATCTGAACGACGTACATTGCACTTTCTTCTATCTACAAGTGATCTTAAAGCTTTTTTTCCCCCATATGGTCCTGTTATACCTGGATCCATGCTAATATTAACAGGGAACTGTAATTTTCAACTCCATAATGAGTCACTCCTATAGTGATTCTTATTTGCCAGTACACTGCCTGTATGCTACATGTTTCTGCACAGTTTACACTGTAGTTGTGTTCCTCATTTACTATCAGAGATAATCTGATGTACATTAAAATCTTTGAAATGGAATGAAATGACATCATATATCATATTCTGACGATACCTCATATACAACTAAAGTTTTACTATATTTAAGTATTATCTCACCAAAGTTGTTGCTATGGAATTTTTGCACTTTCTTGAGATTTTAGTAGAACTATTGTGCATCATAATTATGGTAATACATTACGTATTTAAGTAACAAATGAAAAGATTATGAAGCAATCACTGCAAAAGTACATGCAAGATGGCATGCTTTGCTCGACAATTAATGAACATACCTACTCCATGTCATGTGTCTATTTGTTTTATGTACATGGCACATAAGTTGGAACCCTTGACCCCACAAATATCAACAAACAGCTAGAGCTTATTACTTTTTACAGCATTTTATCATGGAGGCATTACATGGATGTATATGTGGTAAGCATTCTTCATCCTGACAGCAGCAAAGAAGTTGAAGTAAAAATGACTTTCACCAACTGACAATTGAATATGTTACATAACTCTTTATGCAGGTCTGCTGTGCTGACACTTAGAAGATTGAAAATCTGAAAGAAAAGCAGCAATTCCGGTGTAGGAGTGATATGAAGATCCCCTAGTTTTATGGACTACATCACTAGTGAAATAGGGCCCCCATGGGGTCCATAAGTAGTGATTAGGGGCTTCCCTAGTGATATAGGGCCGTATACTCGTAGATCGTGTCCGCACATTGCCAAGCACGTAGATCTACCTGGTTTGTAACTATGTCTGTATAGCAATGGCTTCTCCTACTCTGCTATCAAGGACTAGCTACTTGACTTCTTGAATCTGCAAGGATGCAGATAAATGAACAAAGTACAGTTTAGCAAATATTTTAACCTGGTTATTTGCGTTATATCGGAAAGAAGAAACCAAGGCTAGTGGTACAGAATGAAGCTGAGCAGCTGAAGTAAAATAGACAAAAGTTGTGAACAAATACCAGCTACATTTGATTTGGACATTGATTGTCATTCTTCTAAAACTTGATGATTATAGGTGGCTAGTAACTAATTAAACCCATTACCCTGTATCGAATCATTAAAATAATAAGCTGTATTGTTGTCTATTGTTATTTTATTTTTAAATAATAACAACAATAACAAAAACAACAACAATAATCTGAGGGTCCTTAAATCACCCCATATCCCTAGTGATTAAGGGCCCATGGGGCCTAGTTGAAAGCTACTGGAAGCAATTTTGAGGTGGTCAGGCTGAATATGCGCACACAAGCACACGAAAAATTTTTACTGACCAAGCCCACTTTATAATCACACCCATCTATTATTAACGGTATAATTGATATTCATCAACTTGGCAAGTTGCAACTTGCACAGAGACATCAGGGAGAGACGCAGAAGGAGGGAGGGAGCTGAAATGGTAAACTTGAGGAGCTATCTAGATAGCTACAGTAAAACTTGATGATTGCAGTAATAGAAAATTATATTATTATTGCAATTATTAATGTTGACGACCATTACCAATGTATGAATGAGCGGTTCCAGCAGCTCTGTAGTTATATGGGGACCCCTCACCCCTATATACCTAGTGATATGGGGATGGGGGTCCCTGAAACTAGACCCATGACCAGACATTTCAAAGCGACCGATACGCTAGCAACATTGTAAACACAAGCGATATTCAAACACTGTGTCTCCCGTCCTGGCACCATTCAGGCCACCAGTCCCGGCACAAGTGCCAGGACTATAAAGCTGGCCTATATGTATTATAATGGGGAGTGAGCGCAGTGAGCGTTAGGTGTATGGGATGTACTATTCATGCACTGTTGTGACTCCAAGGCTAGGCAACATGTGCCCAGCTTGCAGTGCAGGCCCAAAGGGCTCCCTAAGGCAACCAGAGTTTAAAGTTAGAAGTATAAATATCGCTATTTTGCAGCGTCGCCACTGTAGCGCACCACGTGCAGGTTCAATTCCCAAATTGGACTTTTTTTTCTTTTTCAATCTTTGAAAAATTTTGTCCTCACTGGTGCCGGTGCCGGTGTCACAATTTATTTTGTCACTGGGAGATTCTGTCGCGGCAACAAAATATCCTGTCGCGAGAGACCTAATTTCCTAGGATATTTTGTCGCTGCATATAAAGTAGCTATTGGAGAGGTGGTATAGCTATATCTGATTATACAAAGACAATCACTCACCGACAAATTGCTCTCCTAGGAATAAAAAATCTCCTAGGTCGTTTCTGTCTAAGTGATAAATCTCTTCTATAATGATAATATCTCCTAGGATATTTTTTCACTAGTATATTTCTATGCTGTTTATAGGTGTATCAAAATCTCAAGCTTGTTAGCTACTCACCTTTATAGTTGGGTGTATATATTATGTATAATAGCTAGCTATGTATAGCTAGAAAGCAAGTGTACAACGATGGAATATTTATAGCAGCAAATAAACTGATCTATTGATGTGAAAGCATGATTGAGCTTTATACAAATCAGTATTCTAGATAGCTACTTACGTATAGTAGCTAGCTAGATGCTACAGAGCAACATGTCTCTATAGAAAGTAAAAAATTATTCTACATATATATATATATACTGCTATAACATAGCTTAAGTGAGCAACATAGCAAGCTACATATATAACTACCTAATATTGCATAGAGCTAGATAAGTAATATCCTGGCTGAGACTGGCCTGGCAACCAGGAGAAGATTAAAAAACAAACAAAAAAACAGCCACAACAAACACAATCAAACAAACAACAACAGTTGGTTAATGGTTACATGTCTTATCAATTGGGTGGCTTGGGATTTGACATACAGTTTTGGCAAAGGCAGACAAGATAGAATGTGCAAGTGTTATTGGCTTCAAAACTTCTCAGAATAACTGACTAAAAGTAATCTTAGAGTTTGGATTTGATGGTAGGAGCACCTAGGGTTATATCAATTGGTGGCAGAGAGTTCCATAATCTAGTCAGCCTGTTGAAATATGAGTGTCTTTGGGAGTTGGAGATGTGAAGAACATATAGCTATCGGAGAGCAACAAAATATGAGCTTTTGTCACTCTGTTGCTATAACTACAACTATGCATGCGAATAACATAGGAGAGCAACAAATATCCTAGGAGATTTAACTTTACTTTATGGTGAGTGACTATAAGAGATTTTGCTTTGTATATTCTATACTCCGCTATATGCTCTGGCTATAATATAGTCATGCATGTAGTGCTGAGCAACAAAATATCCTACAAGAGATGTATCAAGTAGCTACGTCTAATATGGCTAGCTGCGACAAAATAAACTGTGACACCGGGACCAGTCTGAATCTGTGAAGAATCCCAGGTGCCGGGACTGGTGGCCTGAATGAACCAATCCCGTTGCCATGACTTTAGACACAACCATAATTATTTATAATCTTTTAACCTCAGCTCTGCAAGCTGGCCGAATGTTGCCTATAGCCCTGCTATTAGCGTCCGGCTGCCTGACGTATAGCTACTTCATATATTTAGGACTCACCATAAAAGCTGCCAGTGTTTCAGATATATTGGTACCCAGAGAGCTACACTCCAAACATATTTCTTTTATTATATTCTTTATAACGCTTTCAGCTTGAGTAGAAGACATCATGTATATGTCAAGTCATAACGTGCGTTTCCATAGTAACCAGCCTAAGGAAAAATCCTAAATAGTGCACACCACAAAATCAATGCATGCACAGTCGAATCGCCACCTCTTAATTTACGGAGTACGAGTTTCATTTTGCACCGCGCGCGCGTAATAACTCTATGTGAAAAAACTTTTTTTTTTTTTTTTTATTTTTTTTTTTTTATAAGGATGTACGTAGAGAGAAGTAAATAATAAGAAAAGTGAGACCATAGATATGAGGTTTACGCGGGATTGGAAACGGATCACGTGCTCTCGTTAGCAACTAACAACCGAGGCGCGTTGACAGCTGAATGACATAGCACTTTTATCAAAGTTGCTGTTCTGACAAGATCCGTGAGGTAAGACTTATGCCAATGATACTATAATACACTAGGGCATAGATTTACTGTATGAAATAAATTTCAGCTCAGATTTTCAAGTTTATTCCTACAAATACTACTGTAGTGGTTAATGGGACTGTAATCCCTCTCACGCTTGATGGAATCAATTGCTGTTGCCCATTTTCTGATCAAAAGGCATGTAAACTTTAGCTACATGGAATAGTAATGTTAGTTTTTGTATTAGCTGACATATATTGTCTCTAGCATTTGCAAGTGGTGTTAAAACTGTAATCCCTCTCCCAAGAAATAGATTAACAATATTGAAACTGTATTAGTTATTTCAGGGAAAGGATAGAACAGTAAATGGAATTGGTGCATTCGTTTTCTATACAATAGTCATCCTATGGAGATGGCAAGCTTACTATATTTCCCCCCTAATATCCATAGGGTCCACAGGACAGCTGACTGAGCCGAATTCTTGAGGTGGATGGTGTCAAAACCCAACAGCCAAAAGCTGGAAGTATTGCAATAATGTTGATGAGGGAGAACTGAGCAGAAACTGGTGGATAACTTTGGGGCAAAATTATCTAGCTATAATAATAACTAATTTTAATACCAAAAGTCATTCTGGCCTTTCTTTCAAATCAATCACATACAATTAATGTATAATGAGCAATGATAGGTACTCATAATTATAATTACAAGGAAAAAAGTTATGAATAATTAATAACTTCCTTCCTCAGACTCTCCAACTTCAACTCTCTGACTCCACTTCTTCAATACCTTCCCCTTAGCTTACTTGTACTATTCTGTGAGCTGTAGGGGCAGAATATCACTTTAACTGCCTTGAAAGGAATGAATATTGATCTCTTTTCACAACGATTAATATAATTAATGCTGCATGCGCATCTGTCAACGCGCCACGGTTGTGCAGTTCATTGTGCGTTTCCAATCCCGTAAAACCTCTTATATCTATGGTCTAGCTGTAGTCAGTCGTTACGCAACCAAACCGGAAGTCAATTGGGCCCCATTTGATTTTACCGGAAATGTCAATTCTTGCTGTAGGTAGCTGCAGTGAATCATGTCAAAACAGCACCTCTAGAAAACGTTTTCTTATTCCGTTACCTGTACATTCTTCAAATTTGTTAGCGAGGACACACAACCTTCCTAGTACTAGGGATGTTAGGTCACAATCAAATCTTAATTGTAGGATTCTAAATTTTACGAAATTTTGTGTCCTCGATGCGCTTTTGGCCATAATACATACTATGTCACCAGCTTCAATGTCTTTCTCTAAAGTGACTATGTTCTCTTCCCCATCATATAATATGTTGTACCACATGTTGGAAGTCTCACAAACAGCCACCTTTCTCAAGATAGTTCCTGAGAACCATCCACTCTCTCCCTCTACAATCCATCTGTGTTGGATCAGTTTTCCTGTGAGGTCATCTTGGCAGCTGAGTTGACTCTGCCTTGGTTGTTCAGCATCTGGTAATAACTCAGATAAATTCTGCTTCATTTCATCCACCGTATACTGATGACCTTTGTGTGAAAATTGAAATATCGTTTTGCTGGGGTGAGTCTGTTGTAAAATTTTCTTACGAAAATTGAGCTGTGTCTTCAGAGCATTCAACTTGGATGTTTTGGATTTAAGTTTCATCAAACCAACTTCAATCTGATAAACAGTTTGCCATAATCCCATGGAAATGATCTCTTGAGTGAGATTTTCTCTCTCTTTGCGTTCTTTTACTCTCTTTTTTGCAGCTGTGGCTTGTTTTGCTCGCATTAACCTTGCCTTTTCTTCAAACATTGCTAATCTTCTCTCCTTGAATACCTTTCTAAATTTTTGGCCCTTCTCACGAGCTTGCTTGAACATCTCTTCTCTTTCCTGCACTGATTTCGTTTTGATCCATTTTGCTGTTTTGTTGTTAGAAAACATGACCATCGCCTCTAGTGACATTGTGCTAGCATTTGGCTTCTCCCTTAGTAAACGGTCCAACTGCAAAATCTCATTCACTTATAGTATTCGTCTTTCTTTTTTTCCTCAGTCAAAGCCACATCAAATTCTCCACCAGAAAGGTGACTGTCACCATTCTTTGTAGTAAAGCTGAAAACCCTGAGAAAATAGTTTCAAGAATCTCTTGAACAAGAAGATCATCTGAACTTGGCTTTAATAGTGTATCACTAACATGATCAATATGTAGAGGGTATTCTTGGCATAGTCTAGCCTCTCCATTGAGAATAGATGTTGCATCACAAGCCCACTCTTCGAAACAGGCTATCATATTATTTTGATATTTTTCATTCATTTCCAAAATTGGGGTGTTGGATTCCAAAAGCCTCCAAAATGGCCCCGTAATAAATTTGTTTACTAGTCCTAAGGCTCTGCATGCAGCCCAATACTCATCCACCTTGGAATCTGCTTCAACAGATTTCAAGAGTTGACTGCCAGTAGATATACCAGTTTCAAAGAAATCACAAACTGCTTGTTTCAAATAATACAACACCCCAGCATCATAAAATAATATATTAAATCTGTCATGATCTTTATCGCCTGAAAAAGGTACCATTGGCATCTTTCCGTGGTAAGATTGCAACAAAGTTAAGAAGGTACTGTGAGCCCAACTCTGCTCATTTCCATGTTTTCCAAATGCTTTGCATGCAGTTCTGACAAACCTTAGTGTACCTACATAATATATAGTTACAATGATGCAATGGCATAGTACATGTAGCTACTATAGGGATTTATGTCTATAGCTATAACTCCCCATGCAGACTATATAAGTGCAATCATATCGATATTATATGTACCTGCTTCATTTCTGGTAAACACTTTAGGCATTGCTGCAGCACCTTGAGATGATGATTCAAAATGAGTATCTTCCCACTCTTTTAGTGTACTTGCTGCTGTGTCAACCATTCCAACTACAAGGTGCATACCACAAAAGAAACAGTTTAAGTTGGTAATCTTAGCTTGCTCTTCCGTTGACAGGGTCTCCCATCCTTCAGTAACAGATGGTAGTATGTCTGATCTGTAATCTTCAAGTAAACTATTAAAACTTTTTTTCAACAATGTGTCTATATCTGACATAGTGTTCTTGATATCGACTAAAATTTGTTTCCCAGCAGATACTTTTGAAGCTTTGTCAATATCAGATAAAATATCTTTCAAACAATCGAGTGTGGTCTTTGAAGATCCTGATGACATTTCCATTAAACCTAGTGTATAGGCACTTTCATCTGTTGAAATCTGAAAAGATCCATAATGCTGCCCAAATTTCGTCGTTCCATCAGAGTGCAAAGTAGTAAACTTAGATTCTACAAATTCTTCTGCAAGTTGCTGATAAGCAATAACCTTCATTTAGGAAGTCGGTCGATATCAACACCCATAAAATTGCTGAGCACTGACCTGATAATAGGTTCAACATTGCGAACTCCAACATTTAAACTAAGCAGCTCAATGCAACATTGACGTACAGAATCTGTAAACTTTCCAAAAAAATGTGGGAACAATGGCTTTTTCAGATTTTGCTTGCATCAATTCTTCAATTTCTAGAAGATTATCACACTCATTTTCTTTATTCCCAATAATTTCGTTTAGATCTTTAACTTTGCTGTAGAATAACTGCTGCATTTCATGGAATTCTTCACTTAAATCATCATATTTTGCTTTTGCTCCTTCATTCTTTTTGTTTGTATAATTTACTTTGGACCTGTACCGTTCTTTTGCTGCCAATACATTTTCATAACGCTTTTCCTGAACTTCAATTTTTTTTTCTGAGTTGAAACTTTCTCTGATAACACCAATATTTTGTTACTTTGATGCTGTACTGTTATTTCCCGTCTCTTTAGCTGCTTGTATCTATTTTTATATTTTCTCTTTTCTTCTAGTAACTTTTCTGATAACATTTTTTCTTTAATTTTCTTTTCCTGTAATTCTTGGATGCAGCTCTGCTAATTCTATACTTTGGAAGTGTATAAGGAAGCTGTAAAAATGCTCTCCAATCTTTTTTATTCCTTTTGATATCCTTAACTTTCTTAAGTAATCTTTCAACTGAAGCCTTAAGATTACTCTCATTGAATGTGATAACAGGTAGAAAAGACTCACACAATATTGTTATCCACTGCTCAACAAATTTCCATCCAATATTATGTTGTAAACGAAGCTGCCCAAGTTCATAAATAAGGCCATTAACCAAAAATTCCTGATTTGGCAGCTTGGGTAGATCATTGTTCATTAAACCATCTTCATTTATGCCAGCATTACCACAGAATGGGCCAAGACATGACATTTTGCTGAAGCTGTTGCCCTGCGCACTTTATAAAGATCATTAATTTCTCTGGTTAATCCGCGAAAGAGCAAGCTGGTAAGGGCGATTTTGTGCACCTAGCTATTCGTAGATAGGGGCAAAGAGTATGTGTGTTTGAATTTTCATCCATTCACAATTTTGATCATACAATAATGCATTTTTTTTGTAAGAAATGTACATAGTGCAAGCATAAAGCAATAAAATGACAGAATATAGTGCTGATATTCAAATTCTACGCTATTTTTTACCCCTGGGAGCAACTTCTTCTCGAACAACTCGCCAAGAACTTGCAGATAGCTATTCTTGCACACACACTCTCCCATTCCAACTGCTTCTACATAGAAACCCTGTACACGTACAGGGTGCTGTACATAGAAACCCTGTACACGTACATAGAAACCCTGTACACGTAACCGCAAGCTAGCATCCTCTTTATCAGCTTGCCGCTCGGCAGGCTTGCACTTCATTCCTCTGGTAGCAGAAACATTAGGAGGCCTTGCTGACGACACAATCCAAACTGTTCGCTCCATTGGCAAGGCCATCGCAGACAGAGTGGGTACTACAGATTCCTCCAACTCTTCCAAGCACCTCTTTGGTCGACTAGCCATCGCCCTGTGGCGTGGCAACGCCTGTTTATGGCTACATCGCCTCCCAACTCTCCCCCCCTCTCTAGACGGAGTGCCATGACTTGGACTTGTTTGTTTGTCTGTGTATAATCTAATTCCAAAAATTATTTTAAAAAAAATATATAATAAAAAAATGTACACATATCCGCCCACGCACGACTTCCGGTTCGCACCAAACATGCAACATGCCTGTTTTGAAAGGATGTACTAAGGCCATTCCAATTAAATTTCTTGTTGCAGGTAAATCCTCAAGCCAAAAATTGGGTAGGTAGGTCGATTTGAAAATAAAAAAGAAACACCAAAATTAATCATAAAATTAATGATTTATTTAAAAATGCAAAATGTCATATTCACTTATAAGATGAAAAAAATGTTATATTTTGATCCACTTAGCCATGTTGTTAGGGTGCGATGTGTGATGTTCCTTTCCCTCAGATTTGCAGATGAAGCATAGAGGTCTGACAACTTGGTAGCTTCGCTGAAGCTCAGTGTATAAATCATCAAATATGAGGGTTTCTTCCGGTCCACCACACCAGTAGCAAACATTAGGTAATGTAACTAGCCTGGCACTGAAGTATTTGGCCTCAATTGGACTTGAGCATGTAAGTTTCTGCCGAACTACAATAGTCTTATGCAGGGAAGAACTATCACCAAAAAGAGGCATGCCACATGTATAAAGGTGGCTCTCATCAATGACCTTAATAGCAGCCTTTTCTTCCCATGAAAGCACTTTGGCAGCATAAACACATTGAGGTTTTAAACATTCCTGACAATTGATAACCTTCCGCACACGGGTATTTCGGAATAATTCGCTATTTTCCCGATCGATCTGAGTATTTTCATCTGTAACTTGAGATGGTCGATCACACTCAGATAACTCTTTACCATACACATCAGTAAATGGTTGATAATGGTTTTTTGTGGAATCCAATCTTGGTAACAGAAGAAAATGTAGATTTTCAAAAATTTCAGCTGGCATTCGAATGGGATATTCAGCACAGTAGTAGCACAATGTATCTTTACATTTCTTTACCTGAAAAACATACTGAGACATGTGACAATGACTATCCATAAATTTTTTTAAAGCTGAAGCATCTTTTAAATCAGCTTTTCGGAGGTGGTCTTGATTCAATTTTGGCTCTATGAAACGAGCATAATCGAAAAATTGATTAATGTCTGAATCTGAAGCAGGAGTATGGATGCTAAATTTTTCATCTTTAAGAGTAAGAGCTTGGATTCGAGCACTTAAAGCTATCATTGGTGCAGCCATCGAATCTTGCAGTTCTTTTCCGAGGTCCTCACGGCGTGTGATAACTTCACGTACCTCCTTCATCGTGCTTTTATTCCGAATCAACTGCTCATTACTTTCACTCATCTCTTTTCGACATAAGGATACATTTTGCAGGGCTAAATTTAAAGTAGACATCACCCTCTCTGCCATATTTTGCCATGATTGATATGGACATGTCCTAATACAAACCAGGAAATCAAGATTGAGAGCTGAAAACAAACATATATGAGCCACTTGAACTGATAGGAAATTCAACCGATGGTCTGGCCCACCATCACTTATTATAATCATAATAGGTTGTATTTCATCAATATATGTTGTATAAATTGAAGAAATTTCAACTGAATGACGTAAAGCATGTGATGGTTGAGTGACTTTATCTTTTAATGTAATAAAGGGCTTGCCTTGGAAAAAGGAATCTTTAGAAGATTCGGGAATATTAACAATGAAAGCAACAGATGGTATTATTCCATGAACATGGAAGTCATGGTCAAGAGCAGCTAATGTTGAAGCTTTAAGTGCAAGAGAACAATTATGAGAACGAACTGAGGTAGATATAGGATCACCTGGTTCCCCTACAGGAACTACACATTTGTCATCTACTGAAACCATTAGTGTTGTGTCTCGGTACTGAACAGAGAATTGTTTAGCATACTGTAAAATGACACTTACATAATGAGAATCTGGATGACTCTTTCTCAGCTGTCTGGATTGAACACAATACTTAACATCAAATCTGCCCGTGTAATGAAGAGCTGTGCAAGAGTAAGGGTTTCGTGGCCAAAACTGTAGCCTGATCCATTCTTCTGAAGGTATGGCTAACTCAGTAGAATTAGAATGTCTTAGTTGTAGACGCTCAAGTATAATATCCCGAAGATGACGAATTGAGATTGCTATGGGCATGTGACAAACTTCACCATGCCTTCGTTCATCCACAGCTGGATTGATTTCTTGGATGTATGTTTCCAATTCTTTCCAAAACTCATCGAATATGGTAGATTTTGGCCTACCATTAAGCTTCCTCAAGTCAAAAACGAGACTTGGTTCATCTGCATCTAAAAGTGCTGATGCAACCCTTTCATCAATCACTGTTTCTTCAGTAGTATGAGCAGCACAGCTGTCATGGGTCAACTCCCGATAAATCTGACGTAACACTGCCTTTGATGGACCCTTGATGTGGCCATACTTGGATATAAACTGACGTCTCATTTCCCTTGTTGAATATACTTTTAGTTCTCCTGTAATTCTAACCAGTGCTTGAGCTGATAAGGATTCATCCTCTGAATCACCGATTCTCCACAGAAATGAGATTATTCCAATCTGATTTCCATGAGCATACCTGTACTCTTTAATCGGATACGGTAGAGAAAGATGAGATAGCCAAACCTTTCGCGAGTAGTTATCCATAGGGGCAAAATCATTTAAACAGAGGGGAGAATATAGTGGCTTGTCAGATAGGATCTTAAATAATTCAGAATATTGCTCTGGTACAGGACCCTGTACAGGTGGGATTGTGCGTACTTCACTAAATTCATCAGGCTGCCTTACTGGAACAGGTGAAGCATGCTGAGCTTGAACCTTCTGATTGTGGCGACCAAGATACCCAATATAGGAGTGAATAGACTCAACAAGTTTCTCCACATTTTCATGAAGTGCAGAAAATGGAGGACGAATGAACCATGGTTGACTAAGTATTGCTGATAGACTCTGAAGATGCTCATTCAATCCTTCTTGAGTTAACCTTGGCTTTTTAATCTTCTTGCCCTTATAATCATTATAACCTTGAAATTTTGAAAACATTTGAGGAATGCGTATACCTTGGTTCTGAAAATTTTCATGATGACAGTCAAGATACCACAAAGCAGCAGAAAGTATGCGAACAAATCGTTCACCTGTAGATTGTACAACACAAGGAGACCAGCCCACTTTAAGCTCACTCAGAAGACTTAGCAACACATTTCTAACTTGCTGATCGCCTCTCAAATTTGGACTAGTGGTTGGAGCTGGAAGTACTGTCTCTCTGCTTCGCTGCATCAGCACTTCACTAGCACTTCTTGAAGAACTTGAAGGGACTAAACTTGGGGCAAGATGGTAGCAAATATATTGACTATTAAGCTGGCTAAGAATTGATAAGGGAGCATCAAGAGGTACACTATGTGTGTCGATAAATCTGTCATCTTTGCTGATTGCTACACTCTCTACCTTTTCATTGTTCATTTCTTCACTGTACCTTGATTTTAATAAAAGGTGATTATATACATGAAAAAAAAACATCCAATATTAGCTAAATACCTGGATAATAGCTCGAGAAATGTCTCACTCCACTCGCCCTTTAAGACTTTTCTGTGCCCTACTACAGATGCCCCCCTCTTTACAACGACGCTTGGCCAAACATTCAATGAAGTTGCCATTTCTCACTATTAAAGCAGCTCCCACGATCTTACGAGTGCACGTGCAAAAACTTACTTGTCACGTGACTGTGCGATGCGCGCGTGCAGGACCGTCAATTTAATTTTTATTTTCAAGTCGAAAAGTGGAAAATTGGATTCGGTCAATCCACTGCAACAAGAAATTTAATTGGAATGGCCTAACTAGCGTGGTATAACATTTTTCGACACAGATCTAAGGCTTTACTTTCTCCAACACCATTCAGACATCCTTAGCTTACTTACAATTATCTATCTATATGGATATGGGCACGATCGGCAGCAGTATGCTGAAAGTGGTTAAGGTAAGGGTGCTTGTGGTTTATAATTGTATGTAGGTTGATAAGTAGGTAAACAATCCTATTACCTAGTATTTTAACTGCTGCTGCTGAGTGTATTCTGAGGGAGAGAAGGAACAAATCAATATTTTATCATTAAAAAATGTTATCGCTCAGTACACTAATACACAGACCACCAGCCTCACAGAAGCTTGCTACCTTTGCCATGGAAAAGTCCATCTGAACTGCAACATCCCATCCAAGTGAAAAAATGTAAAGGCTTACAGCCTTGATGTCCCTGAAGATGGAGTAATCTGTCAAACCTGCAGAAGGGATATAACAAGGGTACTTGCAGATCCTAGCCATACACCTAGGTGGCCGGTTACTGTTCCAAAAACAAGCACAGATCAGCCTTTATAGTGCCAGAGAGTTACTTCACCTCAAAAGTCTGATCATGGCCTTAGAAGCTGATCCAGAGCTAGGCAAACTCACACCATCAGAGTTACCCCATGTTCTTCAGACACTGTTGGTATGTACTGCTGTGATTATGTGTCCACTGTTGGTATATACTGCTGTGATTATGTGTCCTTTTTCAGTGGGATAGGTAAAGCCACTTTTCCACTTCCTTCATTACTGCTTCAGGAAACCCTACCCTACCCTTAAACTGGAAGTCAGGCTATTTGGCATTCCTACGATTAGTGGGTATGGTAAAGGTTTTATTACACAATGTCCTGCCACCCACTACTCTACGTTCAATAACCTGGGATTGTCGGTGGAAGAACAGCATCATAAATGGCTTGATGACATCCGTGGTTCAAAACAAAATTTGAAAATGGGATGATGGCCTCCAATGTGAGCACTAAACTCAAAGAGATCCTGCTGGGTTCTGCACCTGTGGGGACAAGTGAAATGATACTTTAGTCACTATCATATTACGGATGGTCCATAAAGAATAACTCACTCGCTATAGTGAGGGACACTAATGAAAATATCAAGACCATCAGGAATAGACTTGAGAGTTTGATAATAGGTTGCAGGTGTGCAACTGGATGTACAACCAATCGGTGCAGCTGTAGAAAGAACTGCTGCAACACCACAGAGAGAGATCATGATGTTGATGATATTATGGACTTCGTTTTTCAAGATGAAATTATTGACTTTGAAATTGAAAGTGAGGATGATATTATAGAAGACATGGATTTATTGTAGCTCTATTATTATTATCATTATGCAATCTCGTGGATTATAATTTTCAACACCTACACATCTACTTCAAAATGACGCTAAAATAACTATCATTTAACATACCTGGTTATTGAATTGTGCACGCTTTCCAATGTTGTCCTAGAGCGTGCTTTCCAATGAGACCTCAGTACAGCTCTTTGATCCATCGAACAGAAGTTCCCAATTAAAAACAGAGTGCCCAGCTATCTACACTCCACAAACACATAGCTTGTTTTTACAGCTTTCCTGCATAGGTACTTCAAGAATGGCCACTGAAAACTGCTCTAAAGGAGAGTAGAGAGGCTAGAACTACCTACCACTTCTTCAAAGAAAATTGCCCACGTGGCAAGTCAAACATGACGTTGTCATAGTGTAGATCGTCCCTGTCCCCCTGGACACTATACCCTAGTGTAGACTGTCCCCCGGACACTCCGCTCTAGAGTAGAATGTCCCCCCCCTAGGACATTCTACACTAGGGCAGAGTGTCCCCTGGGGCTCCTCAAGCCTAACCTTATATTTGTTAAAAATCTGTTATTCGTAGCTACCACTGTATGAACACTGTAGCTAGAACATCTATGCAAATGTCTCCTGAATTCAATTTTTACGTAGCTAGTAAGAAGCCTATCCATTAAAACATTCGTGCATGTTCTAACTAGTTATATGTAGCTAGCTATAATTGCTGTTTTAGGTTGCAAAAACAAAACAAAACTAAAAAAAAAAATACAAATAAAAACAACTTATCAAGTGTTGTTTAAAATAATAAAGTCAAATCAATAATTTTTCCACTGTTAAGATGGAATGATTGATAGGTGGCAATAGCTACAGCAACTATAGCAAGCGTATGTTGCAAAGAGAGAGATTGGCTATACAGTTATGCTATAATTATTAATTTGTATATGTACCAATCAGTTGGTGCTACAACAACTACGTACATGTTTTACCATAATAATGCAGGCAGCCTCTACAAGTAAAGAAAATTCCAAAACTGGTTTGGCCAAGTTGGGAAGTGGAGAACTAAAATAAAATGGTAATGGAAGTCACGCTGTCTGTAGTGCTCAGATGGATTCTCATGCACCTGCACCTGACAAGTAAAAGAGCTGGCAATTGTGTGCTTCAGTTCTTTGTATGACTGTGTGTCATAATAGGCTCTGAACCTCCAACATGCTCTGTTGTGCAGCAGTGACAATGGAATCAGTAGCTACTGTTATCTTCAGGGAATAGATCCAAATGTTTTATCCGACACTAAATTTTCATGATCGTTTTGTTAACAAAAACAAGTTAATTTTACTTATAGCTACCTTTTGGCTTGCAACAGTGGACTTGATTTTTGCACTTTTCGTTCTTTGAACTAGCTAGCTAGCTAGCCAGCTAATAATTTAGTAAGCTACTTCTTCATAGGCACTAGAATTACCTACACAACAAAAATACAGTTATGCATTATAGCTATACATAGCTACAACCATATGCTCTTACTTTCTTTTGCTTTTTGTCTTTCACTAGAAAGGACATCCTACACTAGTGTAGAATGTCCTACGGAGGCTCTCCACACTAGTGTAGACGGGGGTACATTCCATGTCGGTTTAGAAAAACGTGGAAACAGGTGACTGAAAAGTTTTGTGGCACTCTCAGTACTAAAATAGAAGTCTAGCTGCCTATAAAAAGATACTAGTTGACCAAGTAGTTTCAATTTTTGTGCAGGGCTGGAGATGGCATGCCATTTGCCATTGATGGTGTAAGAAGCCATTTTCACTATGTTGTTCTGAAAATTATTTATGTGAGGAGATGAGATACCTTCTTGTATCAAGGGCAGGAAAGGATACACTGGGGCAGCTTTACTCTTCCCCGAAACAAGTATATCACAAATTGAATTTTCAGCACTGCACTAATCATTATTGTTATAACACGAAAGAAAATAAATTATGTGTAAAGTGACAGTATTAGTTGCATCCTTCTTTACTACAGCTGGGTAATCTGATGAAATACATGGATATCCTAATTTTTTTTTACAGCCACCCTTAACGGGGCGGGGCTCCGCCCATGCGCTTGTTTTGCAGGTTGCTAGGGACTGATATCGACACTTTCAGAGATAAGCTACAAAGACCATAGTGGAGGACTTATCTAGGAAAAACGGGGCAGTTACGGAGAGGCTATAGCAACACTTGAAGCTAAAAGGATAAAAATTAATACTTCTTTTTGTGTGCTAAACTTACAATGTTGAATTTACATCCTTCCTTTGCATGTCGGAGCAAGCCCCCTTAAAAAGTATGGACAATGAGTAATGCTAACGGAGAATGTTGACTGATGTAAATAACTGACAAAATATTCATGATTAACAATTGCTGAAGGAATCAAAACATGTTGAATGAGGTGGAAATGATGGATATGGCTGCATAATGGCAACGTTACTTGCATTTGATTTTTAAAGGAGATATTAAAAAAAACACAACAGCAGCAAAACACAAAGACTGACTAAAAGATCGTCCAGTTCAGGGGCTGACGATTCAGCCATAAACTTGCATTCCTACGCCCGAAAAGTTCTTGGTGGATGAGGCGATAGCATCCTCTGTGAGGAAACCGAGAAGACGAGAGGTGGGAAGTCAGCTTGCGACGAACGCGCGTGCATACTTAAACATGACTGCGCTTAAATATAATAGAGCTTACACCAAGAAGAGAGAGGCAGAGGTGAAGTTCAGGTAACATGGAAACTAGAAGAGCAAGGGAGAGAGAGAGAGGCGGAGAAGTCGGAGATGATGATGAAAGACCAAGAGAGATAGAGAAATCGATTACAATCGGTAGAACAACTGAATCTGACATGATAATGCCCTTGCATTTCTTGCATAAATATTGTACCCTTCACATAATCACTGGTAGGATTCGATCTTATGGTCTCCTGATTAAAAGCCAAGATTGCAAGCCGGCCCCTCACGACACACGCATTCGTGTGTAGAGTTTTGCGTGCGCGGGCGTGCGCAGAGTTTCTGCGGGTACTCGCTACAGTATGCATATTATGATGGGCAATCCGCTAAGCAACTAGCTGATATATGAGATATGAGATGGGGGGAGTAGAAATATCCGCAAGAATTGATGGGGGAGAACAGAAATGCTAAAGACTCATTAGAATCAAGAGAAGGGCCTCGAGATCAGGAAAAACAGCACTTCCCCTTCAACCACCACTGTGGACTTTTTCTACCGAGTAAGAAGTGTAATCAATAATGCACAGCTTCCTATAATAGTAATAGCTAGTAGCTAGAGAATATTTTTAAATTTACAAACGAGGTGCAGTAGCAGCTATCTTTTTTGTTCTGTGGCACCAAAGGTCTATAAATGGCTTACGTGGAAGTTGAAGAAGACATCGGGGAAAAAAAGATCATAGTATCTGGCCCGTACACAGGAGGGATTCGAGGGTTCAATCGAACCCCCTTTTTTAGTTCAAATGCATGGCTAATTCGAGGCAGAGAGAAAGAAAACAAGCCTAGCACAGCATATTATCCAGAAAAGGTACAATAACCAGCTATCTAGAAAACTAAAAACAGCGTACGGAGATATATCCAAAAATGGCTGTGGTCAGGCAAAAGTGTGCATGGTCAGCCTGTAGCTTTCTCTGGGTCATTAGATCAGAATCGCTGACGCTGAATCAACCTTTCTTGATTTTGATATTACTGATCAACGAAAGTTCTGTAGCTAGCTATCTGTCCAGTGATGGACAATAACAAACTTAGTAATGCTAACTGACAGTTGATGTTGACTGATATAAATAACATACAAAAATGTTTATGATCAATGTGTAGTACTTGAATAGCTCCTTCGCTATAATGGAGAGACTGTTGACTATAATTTTTGTGCTTTGAGGCCTCTAATACAAATCCCCATTCCGAATTTCCACAGTAGTTTGACCCATTCTGTGAAGTAATATATTGTTTGAAAAGAATTGGTTTTAAAATGTGAGATGCTAGTATGGAGAATTAATATACAATGATACTTCTCAGATCCTCCATATCTAATTAGAACTGTGTGAAATGCTTGGGCAAATTTAATAAGAAATCTTTTGGTTGAACATTAGAAGATCATATCATTACATGGCAAGAAATCAAATGGAGCCAAGATGAGAGAGTTTCCTGCATGGGTTGGCAAAAACGTGAGCATTTTTATCTCACAACTTTTCTAAAAATGAGGCCACAAATTTATAATTTATCAGAATCATTGTTGCGGTTTATTGTCACTAAAATTTTGTTGCGGTGACAAATTTTCACTGAAAATAATAAAAGTGACATTAATTTGACTACACCAGGAACACTGGATATTGAGCACAAGCTCTTAATACAGGAGAGTAACTCACTATGGTTATTGTGAACTCATATACCCAGTGGTAAGACCGGCTCCTATAGGGGGGCTGAAATATGACCTATTGTAGTATGGGAAATATAAGAATCTGCTATGAAAGTGACCCTACACCAAGAACGCTGCACATTGAGCGTGATCTCTTGATAACAGAACAACTCATTTATGGTTAGTGTGAACACACATATGCTGTGGTGAGACCACACCTCCTTAGCTGGCCCCTATAGGGGGTCCGATGAGCCAGACAATGAGGATGGGGCTCGCCTTGACATCATGGCACAAGGGTTATGGGGGAGGTGATAGAGCGTGCACATTTTTTAATGTATGCATGTGCCGCTGTCAGACTTCCTCAGTATACTGCCATAGTGTTCCATTGGTGTGCTGCCATAAGATTCCCAAATCAGAGGACAAAACATGGTTGTAATTTCCATTAAGATCGAGCTCCTTCTTTAATTGGCTATTCTGTGACTGGACCATAGGTTATCCCACACATAACCTGGTCAGATAGTCCCCTTTGCAAAGTGCATGCTGGTGGCCTCTGTGTCCTGTAATCATTTTTGACTAATTAATACATAGCAAGGTTCCATCAGGTGACCTACAGGACACTGAGACCCCCAATTTGCACTTCCTAGAGTGATCAGCATGTGGGTCATCTTCACATCATACTCAACCTCATATTACATCTTGCACTCTCTCTTTCTCTCCCCCATTCATCTACATACATGGCAATGGCACCCTACATGACCTCCATGAGAGCTATGACATTTATCACTGATCATTAGAATGACTTCTATATACACTATAGCAGAAATAAAAGTTTAAAATACAAGATACATATATATATATGAAAAAAAAATTAAGCTAAATATCGATATGCATCTTTTTGTCCATCTACTCTTTCCAAATATTCTTTTTCAATCAGTATGTCGATACATTTCTGGAATTAAATAAATAAATAAATAAATAAATAAATAAATTCCAACCAACTAGGCTGTTATAGATTTAAATGGAAATGAAAAAATGTTACAAACAATAATGTTAGACGAAAAATTACCCAAGCAAATTAAATTTCCACCATGGAATGTCTTCATTGGTCCTTGCATAGACTTATAATTATAAGCACAGTGGGGCCTGGTTATAACGGTCATCCTTGACCCTTCTACACAGTGTTCTTCTCTAGAAGACGACTACAATGTGAAGTTCCACTGCATTTATAACTTCCATTTCTATATTAGACAAAAGGACCTGCTGGGGTAATGAGCCACGTTAACTAAAAGGGACAGCAAAGAGACTATTGTTGTGGAGAATAAACAGCCATGATACAATTTTTGTGTCAATCTTCTTGAACCATAGCCTTGTGTTGACCACATTTTTATTACAGTGGGAAGGGCAACTCGAAGAGATTCAGTTTACTGATTGTCATGTATGGAGGGCCAATTGTAACCCGAGATTTGATGGTAAAGCATTGAATTTGCAGTATTGCAGTAGTGTCAGGGTTTTAAAAAAAAGAAAAATTGCTAAGGGGGGGGGGGGCGAAATAGAGATAGCTGTCTGCAAGGGGGGCATACATGTATGCATGTAAATGTTTGCACTATGAACATCAGTTCCTTGATAGAAATGCAGACACAAGTTTGTGGTTGTGCTGGAGTTCTTGTAGTTGTGCTACAGTTCTTGCAAATGCAGGCACAAGTTTGTGGTTGAGTTAACCTTGGCTATAGTTCTTGCAAATGCTTACATGACTTGTCAGCCTATATAAGTCGGTGCTTCAGCAGCTTAGTCAGTTCAAGAGAGTTTAAGAAGATGGACCTTCGACATTACTTCAGTGCAAGCACTTCGCAATCTTCTATGCCTACTACTAGTAGCAGCAGCAACAGTGAAGATGGAGAGCCATTGTCATCTGATAGTGTTAGCTTAGAGCTACCGCCACCAAAAAAAGCCTTTCCAGCACGGCTAAATACAGAGCAAAATCAAAGTACAGAGCTAAGTCGGGCCAGCAAAAGTACAAAAAGAAGATTTTCTTTGGCTGGCATATGATTAGAATTACCAAGGAGCAATTTGCAAAAATTTTCGTAAGAGGGATCAGCACTCTTCTCAGAAGACAGGATTACGAAGCCCTTCAAAAATTAGGGGAAAAAGCAGAAGAGAAGATGTGTGCCCATGCCAAGAGTGATCCTCACATGCAATATTCTGAAGCTGAACTTTAACCAGCCAAAGAGGGATCTATTTTACAGCAACTGCGGAGTGTCATAGAAGAGCAGAGGATAAAAAACAGGAAGGGTATTATGGCACTTCTGCAATGTACTCACTTCCTTGCATGTAATCATATTCCCCATACCACAAATTTTGCTGCTCTTGTTGATTTAATTGTAACTTGTGGGGAAGATCTCAAGTAATTTACTGAAGGATGTGCCAGAAATGCCACCTACACCTCTACAGACTCCATTTCTGATTTTTTGGAGGCATTGGGATTGTGGGTGGAGGAGTTTCAACTGAAACAAGGCTCCTTCTACAGTGTGATGGCTGCTGACATCGCAACAATTGAAGAGCTTTCTCTATTTTTTGTTGGGTTGAAGATGGTGAACCTGTTGAACATTTCTTTGACATTATCCCATTGAAGAAAGCCGATGCTGCATCAATCTATACCACTCTGACTGACTGGTTCAAGCAGAAGGGTATTCAACCTAGTAAGCTCGTTGGAATGGGATTTGATGGAGCAGCAACATTTTCTGGAGCCAAAACTGGAGTCCAGGTGAGACTCAAGAAGAATTCTCCTCGAGCTTTGTATGTCCACTGTCATTGCCACATGCTTCAACTTGCTTGCATTCAAGCCAACAGTACTCCTGGAATTGAAGACATTAATGACCTTGTAGAAGTTTTTTCACTACTCAGCAAAAAGAGCTGAGCACCTGAAAAGTGTACAGAAGGTACTTGACCTACCTGAACTGAAAGTCACCAAGCCTTCTGATACCCATTGGTTAGCTCATGAATGTTGTGTCAAGACAGTGAAAGAGAGCTATGTTGCCATTGTGACTGCTCTTGAGAGTTTCTATGAGCAAACTCATGAGCCAGAAGCACTGGGGCTTAGCAAAGCTCTATCAAGGAAGTATACTGTGATAGCCATGTACCTCCTTGACTTCATAGTACTGCCTCAAGTTGCTAAACTGAGCAAATGTCTTCAAACTGAAAAACTCGCTATTTCTGGCCTGGTTAATTCTACCCTTCTCACTCTTGATGATGCTTTGTTGCCTGCTGGAAATTGAGTGTTGGAGTTACTGGGTGCCCGTGATGAGCTTCCTGGACATATATTTACAACAGATCCAGAAAATTTTCCAAAACTGCATTCATTCGCCCTCCTATTCTTTTCATAACATCACATATACTTAACCAGATTTCCTCGTATACAGTCAAGGTTGATGCAGTAGATAAGTGAATTATGGATAGAGGAAGTGAATATGGGTGTGATGTTTCCACTATAATTTCAGATGCTAATCTATGGAGAATCCTTAATTTCAGAAAGTTGAAGATAAATAACCTTGCAAATTTACCGTCCAGTGTTTCCTCTAGTAGCAGAGTAGTGGTAGCTAGAACAATGGGCCTGGACCACAGCAGTATAGCTCTATCACTGTAATTTGAACATATTCTTGTTACAGGGAGGGGGGACACCCTGATTGAGCTATACTAGCAGGAAATACAGATAGAACAGTGACGGAGTGTGCCCACAAGTTAGCATTCAGTTAAAAGCAGGTGCCATGCCTCATAAAAAAGGCTGCCAAGTCATTACATAAAAGCAGTTAAAGAAGAATCAGGAAGAAGATACTGATTAAGTTCAAAAGAGAATGAATGGGAAGAAGAGGAGTATTCTGAATGAAGATGTGAAAAACAATAGGAATCATAAGCACACAAAATCTGATAATGTCATTATGATGGTCAGTTCCCCTTTCTCATTTCTAGGGGGGTTTTCACTGATATGCAGTACAACTATAGCTAAGTATAATAAATGGTGGCCAAAATGGCCAATGTGGGCAGAATCCTGACAATGGTATGCAGTTGGGTTGCTGCATCTGAAGAAGTATCAACCCCAGCTGTTCATGGACAGAAAAAAGGTACATAGCATGGATGCCACCTTAATTAAAGACTCAATACAATTTAGTATACCTCAAATGTTTTACCTTGATAATTGGAACCTTAGGTTTGAATCTTGAGGAAAGTTGCTGGAAAACTTCAGCTAGTAATGGCTGGTGTCTTAATTCCTTACGCATTTTCATAATTCGAACTATGGCAGCCTATATTATATAAATATTGAACAATACACACTACTTTCCATGCTAGAACGTTTTAAAATCATATTATTCAAGTGGTTACTACGTATCAATGACTGCACATGGAGAAAGTATCAGAACCATGGATTGCATATGATATGAAGGGTCTAGTAGTTTACCAATCCAAAGTCTCCATTTTGTAGTTTGGGCAACCAAGAATTCTTTTGCAGGAGAGTACTACATACATAGCTAGCTAGAATCAGAATGTGGTAGTTCTTTGTAATGTAGAGATGACATAGCATGCTCTATCAGAGAGTGCAGTAGCACTCTTTATGTAGGGTTAGTGTGGGGAAGGAAATGGCAGAGCATATATCCAGAGGCCGAAAAATATTTTGCCATGCCCACTTAAGACCATGCTTATTTAGTACAAGCCTACAGCCAATTATAATGAGTGGTGGCTGAAATAGCAAATTGCCAGTTAGCAAAAGGCAATGCAGGGCTAGTTATCTAACACATTGAAATCATTCTGTGTTCACTTGACTAGCTTTAAAATACCTTTGCCCTTGCTCATAACATCCAATACAGCTTATAAGTCTTTAACCATTAAGGTCATTCACGTACATAGCAGCTGCAAAGCTATCTCGCTGAATGCTTCAGATGTGCACCATGCATTCTTAAATAACCATTGAGGCCAAGATGCCTTTTCCACTCTACCACCAGGCTTCTGTATCCTAAGGTGCAAGATTCTAGCTAGCTATAATTATAAATTCAACTTCAGCAGAACTATACTAATCATCATGCAATAGTAAGTTTACATACCAAGTAGAAAAATTAATTAAGCTTAATGACGTAATGTTGTGTTTCTGCTCTTATATACACTCTAGTTTAGACCTGCCAATTATCGCCAACACAAAATTATTGCCATCCAGCCCCTTCCCTAGAGCCACGTGCTTATTCAGACTAGTTTACATGGTTGCCAGATAGAGGTGTGAAATTTTATCTCCTGTTTTTCACTACCTAGCTCTAGGTTTTAGAGCTGAAGCAACAACAAAAGGAGGAGAGAGAGAGAGGCGAAAGAAAGAGGAAAAAGAGAGACGGAGAGAAGAGGAAAAAAAAGAAGAAAAAGAAAGAAAGGATGGAGAAGAAATAGAGGCAAGAAGAAAAGGAAAAGAGAAAGGTGTGTCCAGGAAGGTAAAAGATAAGGCTTGTACTTCTAGTGAGCTTAACAGTGAGCATGAAGACACTTCAAGTCACCCACGTAAACAGTGAGCCCATACACTTCCAGCTAGGTTTCGTGAGAACACAGACTCAGAAAGTGATGAGTCGGTATACTCTGTGCTTTGTGCAATGCCTTGATAATGTTTTAAATGAACTGTTCATGCTCTCACATGCACTCTAGAGCTTCATTTTTCCAATCTCAGAACTTATTACTGTCATAAAAAGGAAATTACATGACATCTTTTCTTTCTCAACAATTGCTCAGCAAACACTGGTAGTTCAGTGAGGCCAGCGGAATACCATTTCCCCCTAGCTATATAATTAGACATCATCTACTAACGCATTATTATCGGTGAGGACAGCCGATAGTTTTGACCTTGTTCATTCAAATCCACAGCTGGGAAGTCTGGAGGGAACTTTTCCACGTTCCCAATTCATGCATGCGAGATAATTCTAAAGTTCATTAAAGCTAGCTAGTCAGCCATGAAAGCTTCGTGCATGGAGAATCCAACAGCAGAGAGTCGTGTGGAAAAATCACCAACAACTAAGGTGGGATTTTCCAGCTTATAAACTAAGCCATCTGTGCTACCTTGTTACTTGTACCTTGTTGCTTGTACCTTGTTGCTCTTCCCTAGGCTTTGGTTGGCATTCTTAATAGCATGAACTGGCAGCTAGCTAGCTGAGCTGGATAAATTGAAACCTCACCCACTATTTTTGACCAGTCATCTCTACATCACCTTTACTTATAAAAATGTTTTCTTTACTTGTTTATATTATGCTGTGGCTAGAGAGCTGACAGTCGGCGTCCATAGAATTTGCTGGAAAGTGACACTTCTATTTCTTCCCCTCTGCTGTTGCTGGCTCTCTAAATATTATTTGCAGGAGGTCATTAGTGTTGAATCTATAACCACTTCATTATAGCAGTTTGGTTAGCCTCGAACCCAGCCTCTTTTTTCCTTTTTTTTGGGGGGGGGGGGGGGGGGGGGGGGGGATGGGGAAAAAGAGAGCCTGGTATCCACTGTTTGCGCATGTGCCAATTTTTGAATTATATAATTAATAAACGCTCATGCGATGACAAGTTTTGACGTCAAAAAGTGCTAGCATGATGTCGTACTATTCCGAGAATGCTTAGATCCTCCAGGGCATCAGAAGTAACAAGGGCTTCAGGGGCACAGAAGAGAAGGCTATCTGATCTAAGACTGGCAGATGTAGCGAGGTAGTACTGGCCAAAACATCATTGGTCAATCATGACAGCATATATCTACATCTATGATCAGAGCAAGTAGTGGAGAGGCAATCAGTACTGCACTACGCTTCACAAGCATCATCATGAAGGGGAGAGTCTGGTAGAACAGATCTTTCTATAACTAGTTTGGTAGACAAACAGAAACATCCTTCCCATCGTAGACTGCCTTGATAACAGCGTGTGTTGTTCCTTCTTCGGGAATGCCAAGTTTCTCAAGGAGAAACGAAGAGCAGCAGCAAAGGAGCACGAGTAAAACTATAGCTAGCATGCATGCAGCATTGTAGTTGTGCAACTGCGCCCATTAATTATGACGATCGTGTAGCGGAAATATCTGAATGATATCCTGATTCCCAGATTTCTGGGAAAAACTGGCGCATGCACAAACAGTGGATACCAGGCTCTCTTTTCCCCCGCCCCCCCCAAAAGGAAAAGAGAGGCTGGGTTCGAGGCTAGCGGTTTGGTATGCCACTAATTTTCGTTAGCAGGAGGTGTTAGTGCTGCTGCTTTTTTGTTATGCCAATTAATTTCAAGTTACACCATTGCTTGAACCCAGGTCAGGATGAGATAGTGGGAGAGAGGCAAGTTTAACTGTAACTCAAGTTAAAACATTTATTCTTGCTTAACATTTTCATAGTTATATGTTGGAGCCTGGTAAGCTATTTTGTGAAGTTTATCTTCTAGATAATATAGTTGAGCTGCTCGATCAGCTAGCTAGCTTTCATTTCTAACTAATGCACACCTCACTGGCAGCTTATAAGCTCAAGAATTTACATGCTGTAATTACAGCTATAGCTCAAGAGTGAGCTGACTTTAGATATGACCTCAGAAGAAAGGCTTTTTGTTTCAAAATTGATGAGTCATGGCAACTATGTTTGTTATGTAAGCGCATTGTTTAGTTGTATAGTTGACTACTAAGAAAGTGGCTTTTTTTCTGAGTGAACTAGAAGCTAAACCGATGGAATGTGGACCTGGTCCAAATAAAATGATTCAGATTCATCTATAGAACATAACCCAAGTGCAGCCCAATTTTCTCCAGCTCGAATCTATGATCAAGAACATTAAGAATGAGAAAACACTGATCTTCCATGCTAAGAATGTGCATAAAATACAGGGTAAGCAGTAATAGCAGCTATTTTCTGAGAAAATCCAACTTCATTTCCTATGGAGGGTCATTCCTACATAGAGACCACTATCGGGCTCTCTGATAGACGAGTTGTGACCCGAGAGTCAACTCACTCGCTGAATAATAATAATCCAAGTCTACTAATGAAACACTGGTATTGGTATGTAATTAGGAAAGTGGTACATATGATAGTTTAACCACTTGGTGAGCAAAGGAGGAAAGTGGTATATCTTCAATTTAAAAAATAAAAAATCACCTGTATAAGTAATTTTCTGTCTTCTTCAACATTTTTGTGTGTGAGTTCTTGCTCCTGTCTTTGTTCAAGTTTCATGGGATAATTTATGTTCACACGAAATTTCTTACTAAAGAAAAATATAGAAGCATTGTCTATTATTGAACATAAACCTTTATCTGAAAAAAGAAAATAATAACATACCTTATAGAAAAATAAATAATGTAGCTCATGGAAGGTCCTATATAATTTTTTGCATGCTGACTACTGATCATCACAGGATAGCAGGAGTTTAACTTTTGTAGCTTATAGTCAACCCAGCCAACCTCTTCATTTCTGCTGCACGACTTGTGCCCATGACCATCTCAATTGCAGCATACACAAGTTGCTGCAGAGTGAAGCCAGATAGAGCCATAGCTAGCGCTATCTATGATAGAACTTAAAAAGGCTTCAAATATATGTACTAAAGCTAGCTAGTCAGTCATGAAAGCTTCATGCACGGAAAATTCAAACAACAGTGAGTCATATGTCAAAATAAGGTAGGCTTTCCAGCTTATATGCTTATATGCTAGGGTTTAGTTGGCACTTCATAGCATAAACTACCAGTAGCTTTTCTTGATCTCCTAGTTGGAAACCCCGCCCCTTGCATGGCATGGTATTATCGTTCTACTTGGTATGCAGTATAGCACTTGTAACAATAGTTTACTGTATTTCATTTGTTTAGTAAACTACATAGACTACTCTAATAATTGTTGTATACATTTAAAATAGTGGGGCCATTATGAACAGTATACCATCAGCATGTGATAGCATTGTTAGCTGTGGTATGTAACGTATTTGGCTTTGCCACATGCTATTACTCCCGCATTACTCATGCTATTATCCCAAATATCACAGCTAGCTGTGACTACAAAACAAAAAAACAACAAAAAACAACCAAAAACACAAAAAACAAGTAGTACTTATGAATAGCAGTCACAAATGTCACATTTATATGAACTCACTTTTTATATTGTGTATTCAATCTTAAAACAGAATCCATATTGATGTCTTCATCATCACAAAGCTATTATAGCAAAAATATATAATACATAAAACAATTATTGTTCATCATCCATATTCTTCTTACATATTATTATAGTGGATGGTTGAAAGACTTAGGTTAGCGAATAGATCACAACACTCCATACTAAGGCATATTTATTTTTCTTTTGTACTGAAAAAGAGAAGCTGTTTCATTAGTTAGTAGTTTCTATGTAGGAACGCTATGTCAAAGGTCCTTCTTGTGTTCTTAATATACAGGTTCTCAAAAACTATACTGAGCTACCAAATCTACACTGAAGGTTTAGAAAACTAATTGAATATAAAAGATTGATTTTATTCTGTAGAATAGTTATAAAATATAGTTATGGCGACTCACTGGCTGGAGTTATCACAATTCTATTGTGGTTATCTGTTAGAGTTTTGCTATTTTCAAATAAAGTTCTACAAAAAAAATTGTTACTATACAATGGCTATTATTTCTCTGCCATTCTGTGGGTACAGGTCCAGTTGTCAATTTCTTAAAGTAATTGGATCTAGCAGATGAACATGTCTCCTGTAAGATATTATATATGGGCAGTAAGCTACCTGTTACTTTCCATTTGTAGTTGACCCATTAGCAGCCTCATATCAAAAAACATATTTCAGTCACCCAGCTATAGGCAATAGATGTAATTATAGGATATGAGGCTGCAATATAAGCCACCCAGATTTTTGGTATAACCTTCGAAGAAAATTTTTTGCCATCACTTGTACAGTTAATGGTCACCTATTTATAAAAGTTCTAGCTACCAAACCTTGGTCTGAACTGGTGGCTGTATAGCCAAAAAATGAAACTAGACCTCAAACGCTGACTATTTGTATACTGGAGAGTTAGTTCGGGGGAGGGTGATCCAAAAGAAAGACATCAAGATAAACTTAGGACATTGTCTCCAAGTTGTATGAAAATTTGTACAATCAGTCATTGTCAGATTCAATAAGTGGAGCTTTACAGCATGATTCTCTTCAAGGAAGTCTTTAGTACTCAGAATAAAATTCAGAGCAGATGTGTTTAAGGATGGTTTCATGGAATGCATATCTAAGGCCATTCTTGATATACCCATAGGTTATGGTGCTGGTGCTGGTATATTCTTGGACAACTGTTCAATTAATTGTATGCAAGGTGCACTTCTTGTACTGATTTAAACTTCATAATTGCTATTGTTAAAATGAAGCCTAAAAATGTGAATGTACCCCAAAGTGGTGTTGCAAAATCTCGTAATATTTTGAACTTGCACCTGAGAGTTGTAATAAATCTTGGATACTGCTAAATTTTAGCAACCTTATATATACAAGTAAAGGAAAAATATTTTTTCTAAATAAAAAAGGAAAGCAGAGACAGCTTTGTAGTTCAGCAACAAGAGAGTGAACTTCAGCTAAGTAACCCCTTACCCATCACCAATGTTACCAAACTACGAGCTAACTATTCTTACTTCACTCTCATGACAGGCCAAGATGAGATATAAAGAGAGTGAAGCAGGAATAGTTAGCTCGTAATTTGTGGTGATGGGTAAGGAGTTATTTGACTGAAATTCACTCTCTCATTGCTGAACTTTTTTGAATCACACACAGCCATCCCTACTTTTCTTTATTATTTACACTATTATTTTATTATATGCAACTGGATGCTGTGATCCTGCTATCCAAGTTAAAGTTCACATATTGTAGCTATATAGTTTATTGGAGGTTTCATCATAATATTGTATTAGCTGAAATGAATCTTATCTGGAAGGACTAATGCTATTTATAATAAGATTGCTGTTGACCTATTATAATTTTTTAAGGTCTTCACTAATATGTACCTGATATACTATTGCATCAAGGCTTGATTCATAACCAGAATAGTACCTAGGGTTTATGCTCTGAGCATTGAGAGACCAACATCAAGAGAGAAAGCTACAGTGGATTGCAGGTTGCTTGACACTAGTACTCCAGCCAGCAAGGTCATATGGGCAAATCAGATTTGAGTCAGGTCAAGGTCAAAAAATCACATGTACAGGGGTGAGGCATAAAAAATGTCTGCCACGTTGTAGGTTGAAAGCTACAGCAAGTTGAAAAATGGTTTTTTGAACATGTCGAGTTTTATAAAGGTAAGATCGATCATAAGTCACTTAGATTGCACCATGACATTTGGTGCTGAGGCAAAAATTATACACAGATGTAAGGATGACTTCCATGCTCAGTTTACCCAATGTTGTCATAAAAGAGGTCTTTATAATTATGCACTAGTATCAAAATTTTCAGTGTGTGTTATAGAAATTTGAATACAGTGTTGAAGGTATGGGATGTAGAAGCACAATGCTACATCAGGCCACTACTAGATTAGCTACCATAATTCGGCATTTTTTTGGTCATTAAAATGTGAAATATTGCCAAACTACGGTAAGGTACTCTGATAATTATAGTGGATCAGAATGAAAACTGCTAATCAATCAAGTATGTGCAAGCATCATATTAATTAGGACTTTTAAATGTGTTCTCAGTATATATTATGAAAAAAAAATCCTTACAAGAAGCTTGAACTTGATTAAACTCTGAGAAATCTGATTCAATAACTCCTATGCATAAATGAAATAATGATAATAGTAGCAGTAGAGTAAATAATTAATGAAGCACAGAGGTCAACTCGTCATTCAGTTGTATGCCTAAATGGGTTTCGAAGGATGCATGTCCCTATAATTGTACTTCCATACTTACATCACTCAACTGTGAAGAGGCTTGCAAATGGGTAAGAGGTAATTCTGCAGAAGAATTAAATTCCAATAGGACTGCCATTTGGTATGTTGATACCTATGTTAATGAGTAAGAGAAGTCACATACAAAGTAGGAAAAAAAAAGAAGAAGAAAATACATAATCCATTCTTCCCTGAGTACCTTAGCCCTTCGTTGCCACCACGGATCTCTAAAGTCCTTCTTCGTGCTATTAACTTAGAGCGCCTAACTCTACTTCATTTTGGACTGCACATCAGATCAGAACTGCTGTACTACCTTTAGCATGCTGACAATCCTATACCATATGATCATGCCACGTATTAGCACACAAGTCTAGAGGTATACTGGCATGCAGAAAATGCAAGACAGCTCTTATTACTTATACATGCCACACGATTGTCATGACAGAGAGTTCATTACAAACATTGGAAGCATAGCATACAGTTGCACAAAATTTGAGGGTATTATTAAGCAGTGAGAACACTTTTTTCTTTGAGCGATTTTGGTTGTGCACAGTCATTTCAATTGCAATTTTTGCCAAAAAAGTAGCAAGGGAGGAGTAAGAAATCTATAAGTAGTAAAGAATTCTATGTAGGCTGTCTGGTGCCAGTGATGGTTCTGTTTTGGATGGGCACTGGTGCATTCAGAATGAGATGGTGACTAGTGACTCGAGAAGAGAAAGAAAACCCAGAGCTCTACTACTCTTCCTGACCTTAGTGCATTCATTATTTCTTCTTCCTCTTGAAATCCCAACCTATTATCTAGACCTCTGGAACCTTGCAGGATATCTCACCATCTATTATATTGAGAGTAACAGTTCAAGAATTCTGCTGTATGTGTTTCATGACAGGAGACCAAATAGTTTGATTTGCATGAAATCCCCTCACTAAGAGGTCTGAAAGTATAACTCAGCTGGCATCAGCCATTAAATATTAGTACAACAATTGATCTACACATGCAGAGGATTTGAGTTGGAAAGTGAGTGCCAAGACTGGTCTTTTTGTGGTGCTATAATTAAAGTGCTTCTCTACACATTTAGAGATCGAAATTGCATTTCAGCTATTCTGAATAGCAAAGTCAGGTCTAACAGCAAACAGTTAACTTAGATCTTACTAGAGCAGAAAATTAACCCACTGCTCAGATATTTCAACTACTTGTTGGTCTTGAGCTGATGGGCTGAGATTCAGGTGAGTTAGTTATAGCCAATGAAGACTATATCTGGGTGGTCTGATTTTGTTAAGATCTCTGGTAGAAAGGTAAAAAGGGATTGTTCATAATTCTTGGACCATCGAGGTCAGCATAAAGTGTTCCTTCATTTGAAATCTGACTCAACAAGAAGCTTTAGAGAAACTCCCCTGTGAAAATGAGACAGAACAGACTTAAGGATATGTGAAGGGTTGGAGGGGGGACAGCTGGTGGCATTTCAATATTTCCAATGAACTAAGTTCAAAGGTGTTAGAAGAGTGTCCGAGGCAGCGGAGATTTGAAATTTGCACATAATAGAGAACAAAAGGGCCATTAGGTAATGAGATAAATAACTGTATTTTTTTTTTTACTTGGTATGCAGTTGGCCTCTGTAATAATAATTACTAAGTGATTAAAGTAAAACATAAGCTAGCTAGTCAGCCATGAAATCTTCATGCACAGAGAATCTAACAGCAGAGAGTCATGTGAAAAATTACCAGAGATAAGGGAGGCTTTCCAGCTTGAACATATCTACACTACCCATGGTATCTTTCGGGCTTTAGTTGGTGCTTCATAGCATGAAATTAGCTTCTGTTCAGTGCTTCTGATAAGAAATCAGAGTGTCAAGACGTGATGTCCAGACATTTCCAATTTGACTGGACATTTTGCTTTAAGAAATATGCATTCTGGCACTTTGTCCTGACAAGTAAATCATTATAGGACATTTGGCAATTTTGACAGGAAAATATCCTGTGCCCTGCTGTTATCAGCAGCTCTGCTGCTTGAAATAATGTCAATCTTTTACCTAGTTACATACTCTTTATTCTTCCCATCTCAGTGCTTACTAGTTTCATAAAAGAACCAAATATTACATATAATCTTTCTCAGTCATTGCCCAGCAAACACATAATTTAGTGAGGCCAGTGGAACAGAATACTATTTTTTTCCCCTAGATACGCAATTAGACATCACGTACTTAATATTGGTTACCCCATTGCTGTGCAGAGAGAGTTCAGTGAGTTTAGAGCTTAGACTAAAGTAGCACTAAAGCTAGCTGGTCAATTTGCAACATTTGACAGCGAGCAAGTATTCCTTAGTGCTTCAACTCTTTAGAAGAATTTGGTGTCAAGTTATATGTAACTAATAGGCTCCAACTCATTTAGCGCTTGAACTCCTTAGATATTGCTGTCAGAGACAAAAGTAGTTGTTCCAACCAGGAAGCTCCATACTTACAAGAGGATGTAGAAAACAATCTAGGTTGATTACAATAGGAGAATGAAGGTAGACCTATTATATTTACAATTTCATTGAGTCATGACCAGAGAGTCAGCTCGCTTGCTCCACTTACTTACTGAATAATAAGGGCTGTTAATATTAAATAACACTATAATTATCATGATATCAAGCTATACATAATGGCTCATTAGCATGACTGAAACTAAATGAATGAGGAATAAAAGAGGCTTATACATATTTTTTAAAGATCTTCTATGTTGATATCACTGAATTGTGATGTAGAACCTTAACTGAGAGCAAAAGATCAGTCTCTATGTGCTGGTCTAACAAATGGCCAAAATTAACCAGTATGTCGGTTGGTCAATCTTTATAATTATTATTATAAAGAAAAAGAACAAAAGTCAATTTTAGAAATTGTTACGTTAGTGAATGAAATTTAGATTCTTAAAAGATTCTTCTCTCTTCTGTGTAGGTGTAGTAATTCATTGCAGCCTTCTGAGAACCTGTAGAGTAAGGGTAGAAGAGAAAGAAGAGTTTTTAGTCTTATGACTTTTGACCGGCCATCCCTGATAAGTATTCCTATAGCTGATCTTTGCTGTTGAGTTATGTAAATGACAGGCAGCACAATAGAAAGCTGTAATCCTTACCACAGAGCACTTAAATAACAAGAAATGATGATGCAGTTTGGAGTGTAGACCTAGAATTTCAATGACTAGAGTTAACACCAGTAAATTTTTTCTCAAATCTGCCATTTTTATCTACAACAGCAGAAATGTAATTATTCTTAACACACATGTTGAAGATTCTGATGGTTCAGGACTGGTGCTAATGGATAACCACAGAGTTAATATTGAGCACAGTTTCTTCATAGGTGGTAGCATGAAGACAAACTATAAAGTGTTAAACTTATTTTGAAACCCACTCTGCCTCCAGTTTTTTCTTGAAAGTATAACACAATTCATGATAATCACATGAATTTGAAAACTTTGAATTAAAACTACCCACATGTATATGTAGTCTGGCACTGTCTCAGCACTATGGTGCTAAAATAAAAACTTACTTGAAGAGTGTATTTGCTTTTAAAACAATTAGTAATCAGCTCTCCCTATGAAATATAATATACACACGATAAGGATTTAATTACGAATGCAGAGCATTATTAGTGGAATATCAATCTGACTTCATCAAAAGAACTATTGAATATGAAATAAAAGTACACACTAGGTGTCAAGTTGATTATTAAACATGGGATAGAATTTCTGAATATCTAAAAGGTTTTGATCTACATAATACGGTAGAGGTGTTCTCCAGGAAAGTTGGAGACTCAATTCAGAATTCAGCCACTACATCTATAACATACCTTAGAAAGCTTAAAGAGCCAATTTAATTTTCTTCCATTATGTTGTGAAGAATAAAATGTCAAGAAACGTAAATAGCTTCTTTGTAACTATATTTAAAATATCAATGATGTGAAAAAAGGATCAAGAAAAACCAAATGAAAACTACCTCTCCAGGAACAGTAAATGGTGGACCTTGCGTAAATGGCCAGGCAACAGAACTCAGTACCATCACAGAAAAATCCACTATTCAAATTATAAATAATATATCAAGTCCAGACAAAGAAAATATGGGTCTAGTAGAAGCACTCTGCTATGCAAAGTTATCATAATTATGGCCAGCTCAAACTGTTAAGTTAATACCAGTAGACTAACCAAGTATAATTATTGCAAATACTGCAATACAGACAAAACAAGCCCTAGCTAACTACTTTATACACAACCATAACCACATGCATTAACAGGTTCAGATCTGAAAAAAACCAGCACACCAACAATAATCACATTCTCGATACATTCAAGTTAGTTAAGTCATTACTGTAGGTAAAAATCATACAACTTCGTGAATTCAAGCAAGATATGGTAGGATTGAACAAACTAGCATTACCAATATTACCAAACTATGAGCTAACTTCACTCTCGTGACAAGCCAAGATGAGATATAAAGGGAGTGAAGTTTGGGAATATTGGTGATAGGTAAGCAAGTTCACTCTCTTGTTGCTGAACTTTTTTGAACCACACACAGCCATCCCTTTTCTTAGAATAAATATTTTTCCTTTACTTGTTCATTAGTCTCGTAAGCCAGCCGTATTTTTCACGTGCGAAAAGAGGGAGGGGGAAAGGAAGAAAAATACGTCTGGTCAGACTGGCCAGGTTTTTGTGAACTCCGCCAGAATCTTGGCAGAGCCAATCAGATCAAAGTAGTCATGTGATGTTCAATAAATCATGTAACATGATGACGTATTGCTACTTTTTCTAGCTGGTGCGTGAAAATGAACCGAAGCTAGTCTGGCGTCGCCAGCCCAGCTTTTCTTCTTTTTTTTTGGGGGGGGGGGGAAGAAAAGTGGTCTGGTAGCTCTAGCATCAACTACTTGTGTCGCCCGCGCATGCAGCTATAGCTACGTCCCAATCAGATTGCTCTATTCAGTCACATGAAGTAGTATTAATGTTGGCGAGACACACCCACGGTTGGCAGAGCTAGAGCTATGGAGAAGTAACCAAGAGCTGTGTTTAAAGAGCTAGGAATACCTGGCCTGAAGCCTGAATGGCTGGAAGTTGTATCAGCGATTTTCAAGGGCGATGTGTTCGCAATTCTACCGACTGGCTTTGGAAAATCATTCAACACGGATGTATATTGCAATTTAAATTATTTTTGAGAGAGCGCGCGGGCGTCACAAGTAGTTGATGCTAGAGCTCCCATGCCCAGACCACTTTTCTTCCCTGTCCCCAACAAAAGAAGAAGAAAAGCTGGGCTGGCGACGCCAGACTAAACCGAAGCATGCAGTAGAGAAGAGAAGCTACAGTGAAGAGGAGGTAGGTGCAGCTATGGACGAGGCAACCAAAAGGCTTGGGTAGTCTAGCTTTAGAGAAAACCAAAGGCGCATCATAGCCAGTTTTTGCAAGTGGCTGAAGTGATGTCTTCTCTAGCATGCCTACTGGCAGTGGCAAATCACTTTTTGTAACTGCATTTTGCCAACTTTATTTGACTAACAGACGCCTCCATTGCCATAATATAGCTACATCTATGTACCAAATTAAAATTAGTCATGTGATTTTAATGTGACTTGACTGAGCGACTAATTAATTGCATTCCTTTTGTTCATAAAATCCTGGCGAGTCTGACCAGACTGTACATGGAATATTCAGGCTGGCTCGCGAGACTACTTGTTCATAACCTTAAATTTTATTATAGGCAATTGGATGCTGTGATCCTGCTATCTAAGTAAACTTAAAGTTCATTGGAGGTTTCATGTATGAGCAGAAATGAATCTGATCTGGAAGGACTAATGCTGATGGAGCTCGTATCTAGCTATACATAATGAGATTGCCATTGACCTCATTTTGTGCATGTACCTGATATACTTGATTAGTATTGCATCAAGGCTTGATTCATAACCAGACTAGTGCCTAGGGTTTACATTTTAAGCATTGAGAGCTCAACATCAAGAGAGAAAGCTAATGACAGATTCGGTAGTCAGTTGTGAGGTAAAGGTCCAAGAATCATGTGTATGTGGGTGGGGCATAAAAATGTCTTACAGCACAGTCAATATAGAGTTGAAACAGCCTCTTCCTGTTTAGTTAACTTCTTTTTTCAATTACAAATAATCAAAAAAGTTAACTAAACAGATAATAATAATGATCAAATGAAACTTTGAAGCAGCCTCTTCCTGGTCAATATGTCTAGTATGGAGGCAAGTAGTGGATGTAGTGCTTAGTCTCATATAACATTTCATATAATGCTATCATGTGATAATTATCCCTTTCCTTGATACACACTGGATGAAGCAAAAGAAGCTTTAAACAAATAGAAATTTCTCAGCCAACTTGCTAGCGTGGCTTTCAAACTACATTCCATGTAAGTGCTATGCAGAAAAAAGTTCAGGTAACACAATGACAAGAATGTCCTGATCATGACACCGTAGAGAAACCCGGAAGAAGTGATGACAATGACTAGAGATCATTTGACTGAAGAAACTGATGCATATGCACCATCTATAAACACAGAGAGAGTCTGTTGAGAAATACATACTACCAACTAGACAAAAGCACAGCAACTTATTTGATACCATATGCCCCTACATAATATCAAGTAAGAATTTGCGATATTATATAACGTGTATATTCTTATGTTGCATTTTCTTTTTGTGATGACCTGGGGTTAAATGAGCATGCACATGGATTGATGATTTAGTCTTGATGTGTAAAGGTAAATTTATAAAGGGTAAGGCAGGTATGTATTTCTTCCAATTCCTTTGATCTCTTAAATTCCTTCACATCTTCAAAACTATTTGTGCAGCTGAAGCCCAAGTGGTTATAGGCCATCAAAAGATTTGATCTGCTTTCTATATTGTAGAAACTGCATCATAATTGCTTTTGTAACCCTCATGTACAGCATGAATGAGATCATTATAATGCCAGAAAGGGTTGCTCAATTGGTAAAGATTATACTTTCTCACCAGCTAAATTTAGTCTTATGCTTGACTTCTATCAGAGAGTACGATAGTACTCTCTAAGTAGGGATGGCACGGATGCTCCATTGGAGTAGTACTTAATATTTTCTTTCATAACTCCAGAATACTTACCTCCTGCAGTCAGCAACTCCTAACTTGAAGACAGCACCTTCAACATGCTAGGGCTCAAGTATGAAGAGCAGAGAGCAAAGCTTCCAAAATTGCTGTTTTCATCTGGTCGTTCATCATCATCATCATCATCATCATTTCAGAAATGGTTCATTCAAATGCTATAATTCTTATACCAAATGACTGCGCTATAATCCTTCACCTTTAAATAGAAATGTTAAAAAATAGCACATCATTTTCCAACTTGTTAGCTTTAAAACCTACAACGAGGCATATATTTTTATGCCCCACCCCGTATACGTGATTCTTGGACCTTGACCTTGCAACTGACAAGCGAATCTGTCATTAGCTTTCTCTCTGATGTTGGTCTCTCGATGCTCAGAGCGTAAACCCTAGGCACTAGTCTGGTTATGAATCAACCCTTGATCCAACAGTATCAAGTACATATCAGTAAAGGCCTTAAAAATTATATACAAAATTTTGTCAATGGCAATCTTATTATAAACTGTATAGATCTTCCAGATCAGATTCATTTCGGCTCATACAATATTATGATGAAATCTCGAATGAACTACATAGCTATAATACATGAACTTTAACTTTTGATAGCATCCAGTTGCCTACAATAAAATAATAGAGCAAATAAGATGATGAACAAGTAAAAGAAAAAAAATATTTATTCTAAATAAAACTGAGAAGTAGGGATGGATGTGTGCGATTCAAAAAAGTTCAGCAAGAAGAGAGTGAACTTCAGTCAAGTAACCCCTTACCCATCACCAACTACGAGGTAACTATTCCAACTTCACTCCCTTTATATCTCATCATGGGAGTGGAGTAGGAATAGTTGGCTCGTAGTTGGTGATGGGTAAGGGGTACTTGACTGAAGTTCACTCTCTTGTTGCTGAACTTTTTTCAACCGCACACAGACATCCCTACTTCTCTTTTTTATTTATTTCAAATACTCACTCGGCTAAATAAAATAAATCAAAATAAAATAAAGCAAGAAAAAAACAAAACAGAGTAAGCTGCTTAGTTTCCATGTTCTGAAGCATATGCATACTGTCCTATTTTTGGTTCGTTTGTTTGTTTTTGTTTTGTCATAGGCTCATTTTTATTATAGGTATCTTTTGATATGGAAGGATTTCTTGCAGAAACTGGTAATTTCACCATTCGGACTTGGACTGTGCATCACTGGTGAACTAATAATTTCAGATAAGTGTCCCATAAGAAATGTTGAACTTTATCAGGTTCAAAATAATGGTAAAGAGCATTAAAAAAGCAGCTGCTACAGAACACAAATGGTATCAGAGAGTGCAGTAGCACTCTTTATGTAGGGTTAGCACGGAATGGGCGTGGCTTCTCTCATTAGAACAATACAAACTAGACTCTCTGTATCTCTTCTATTCTTGGTACAGGCTTAACTAAACTTCTTACATCTGGAAAACAATGCAGAAGATGATATGACTGCTCAAACTCCTCCAGAACAGTGTCAACGATTGGCACCAGCCCCCGCCTAAATCTAAAATTTTTATGATTCGTTCATCATCATCTTCTTTGACGGCTGTAACTCCATGATCCTTTCACATACGACAATGAAATTCATATCAACTTGTGCAGTTATAACCACACAATGTGCTTTTATCATCGTTATATCCACAGTTTCCCTTCAAAATGATCACTCATATTGAACGAGTTTCATCATAACTATGTCAGCCATTTTTAATTGAATCATTTGTCACGCGCACGTGTCTGTCACTATCATGTGCACGCGTGCCAACCAGCTATTAATTAATTTTTACTTGAAAACAATATTCAAAGGCATACAAAAAAGTAAACAAACAAGTGAAAGGAAAAAAATTTATGCTAAATAAAAAGGCCATGTAGGGTTAGCCTGTACTTTAACAGTTTCTATCAAAATAAAGCTGCCTTCAATAATAATCCCTACATCACTGCCTAAACCAAGCAGAACACTTTTATACTGATATGAACAATTAAAGCAGCTTGGTGGGAGGCAGTGATGTAGGGATTATTATTGAAGGCAGCATTATTTTGATTTTTGTTGATAGAAACTGTTAAAGTACAGGCTAACCCTACATGGCCTTTTTATTTAGCATAAATTTTTTTCCTTTCATGATGATTAGTATTCTATACTAGTGTATTTTTGGTGCATACCATATACTCTTACACCATTGTAGACAAAAAACCTTCCAGTTAGCTGAGTATTTTATGCTGTTGATCTACACAAGTCAACAGATGTAGAGGCTGAGAGCTATCCTCTCCAGTGTAAATTGAGCCAATTTTCAAAAAAGGTTTTATTCCAGAAAGGACGAAATCTCCATACTATATGGCCTATACTCCATATAATGCACACTCTGGTGGGCTGCTGAGCATTACCTACTGGCACCGTGGTGGATGTAACAGATACACACATGAATACATAAACTGAGTACTGTAACCCTTGTGCATGTGCTGAGGGTTAATAACTCCGCATATGCCTTTCTTCCAATTACATGCAAAGTATTGTGGTGAGCGAAGCATGACGTCACTATATTGCAAAGGATGAAACCGGAAGAACATGCCCTCTCATTCGACCATCTAGTGGCTTGCTCCACTCGTAATCAACTATGTACATACATACTTAACTTACAATCTAAGGGATTTCCTGAAACTTGGATATGTTGTTTGAAATGCTCATTGAGATCTTTGCTCAAACTCATGTCCTGAAACATTCTCTGTAATTTGTTGGTGTATTCAAATCCACAGGCTTGCTTGAGTTTAGATATCATGCTTGCCTTTAAATAAAAACATTACAATTATTATATTGTTAAATTATTGAAATTTATACTTACTTCAGCATCATCTGATGCAGAATTTCCCTGAACAAGTCTTTTGGCCAACATTTTTGAATAAAATTTTTGAAAAACATCTTTATCCTCAATGTAACGAAAAATCACCATCTAAAGTGCACAAAAAAACCACATACTCATTAGAACTACTTGTAGTATGTAACTTCATTTTCACTCACAACATTCTGTAAAGCTTCGTCCAATTCAGTTTCATCAGGATTTTTGGCACTAATGAGAAAGATATTATTAAATGAGACTATTTTTGAAAAACATCAATCTACTATTTTATGGGTGCAAAAATTAGTGATTATATGTCAATGTAATTTAGCAGCTTTCATCACAGATATTACGCATATGCCTTCATTTTTTTAGAGCTATGATAAGCAAATACTAGTATTTTTAGCAGAAACAATCAGTTTGAACTTTAAACTACCTGATTACATAAAGGTATACAGATTTAAAACTGGTTGGAATTTTTGAGTGATTGGGGCAGCCTCAGTAAAATTAGTGCTAGCAGGTTGGCTGTTTATTGCATATGTATGTCGCAGCATTTTGTGATGATCACAGATAAAATGTACATGGATGTACCAAGAGCACATAAATACACCCAGAGCATAGTACTTAATAATTAATACATAACACAAATATCAAACATCAAGCACAGAAAAGTCTTCTAAAATCCTTTGATGGAAACATGGACAGTCCACCCATAATAGGTTATGCACTAATACACACAGACATCAAACCAAACATATGAACACACAAACATTGGATTCTATTGTAATTGAGGGTTTTGTTTTTCATATCATTGTATATGTACATACTACTCATATGACTTGGACTCGATTATTTTTTTTGTCCATTCTGCAGAGCATATTTTTTCTAAAAGGTCTCATTGAAATGAGCATAATTGGCTCAGAAAAGTAGTTGGTCAACATGACCAACCACCTGGCTCTTTGGTCAATTTACAAATTTGAATAGACATTGTCCAATGACTTTTTGAAGAATCCATTTTGTGGCAGACCACACTTCTAAACTGGACCCATTGCATCATACAAGCACCCTAGTTGTAACTATAGCTTATATGGCTCCAACTTTCTGTGGCCAAATTTCATTTGGATATTACATAAACTTCTTAGTATTTTTACAAACCTTTTCTTCAAAAGAACATCACAATATCTTGCTAAGAGTTCTGGAGATCTAGAAGTAGCTCTTGGACCAGCAGTTGCTGCATTGCTATTGATAAACTTTCCACAGGCCTATTTAATAAAAAATAATTATGTATAATTATCATGAATTATATAGGTAATGAATGACCTTATCAAGTGCTTGCAAAAATCCGGTATCTTCCTTGAAAGAAGTGCTCACCATTGACTGATACTTCTTGTACACCTCAAGCAATGCTTGGACATATAGTTTTGGCTCCTAAAAAAGAACAACAAAAAAATCAAGTAGAAAGATATATTACTTGCACACAATTTACGTGCAAGACACCCAGTCAATGTTACATGACAACCTTTACCAACTACAATTCCAGGCTAGCTTTTCCTTTCTTCTACAGTATATGTTTGCCCTTGAAAAATTACATACTAAGTAGAACATCTATTAAATATCTACTATTCCATGTTAAAAATAATATCGTAAGCTTGTAATAAATTTTAATACTGATTTTACACATTTCAATTTCTTATAGGAACAATGAAAATATTTTAATAATGAAACATAAGCAAACTAATGTTTCTGCTCCTATAAGTACTTACTACCATCATAGGTTTGCTAAATATTAAATGCCATCTCTTATTCCTTAACCATTGCATAGAAACACAGTTCAGTGAGGATAGCGGGACACCATTCAATTTCGAACTTAAGCATTGACCTATCATTATGTGCATGTATAAAGTTCCATCATTATTATAGAACTGCACATATCTTTCTGTCCAAGTGACTGTACTTGCAATAGAGTGGTCAAGTTGAGAAGCAAAATTTGTGGTTCCAATAATAGTAATAATAATACATTTTGTTCCTGAGTTGTACTTAATTTTTACATCTCATGTACATTTTATATCATATAAACACAGCATTTAATGTTTTGTGTGAAAAGACCAACACTATCACACATCAGAATCTGCCACAAAACTTTTTTCTACAAAAGCAGGAGGACATGGATTAATTGTTACTATTTGCACAGGAGCATGTGGTTTCCTATTCCTCTATGGTGATTTGCTCTTTTCTAGGCTCTAGTTCAAAATTCCGCCCTTTATCAATGTGCACCCGAACATGACCGGAAATAATGTTCACACATGCAAGTTGCTTTTTCAATTTTTCTGCTTGGTAAGTGGTTTCCCTTGAAAAATTACTTTTAAAAAATTAAAAATTTAAAAATTCAGTAGCTTCATTTCAATGCTCTTTGGCTGAAAAGTTTCTTTGGATTTCTAACATGACTCAATTAATTAGCCAATATTAAGATGCAAATATGTATATTTACATAGGCTATGATGGTCTCTAATTTCTATTTGTCTGCCATAAAAATCAAGCTGTCACAACTTTGGCTGAATTTGAGTTCAGTTCTATGTAAGGCAAATCTAGCAGTACAAAATGTAGTGTAAGTATTTTTGGTAAGGTTGTCACCATTGCCATACATATGTGTTGGGTAAAAGTATGTAACAGTACTAAACTATTAAACTGAACTTAATGTAGTTGGTAAAGTGTCATCATTGTAATAGGCTAAAAAAGGAGTGTCGAACATGTGCGCTTATGAATTGATAATTTTACAGTGGAGGTCCCGCCAGAGACCTGAACTAATCAAGGTCTTAGAAGGCAATAAGAGGCTTCTAAGAAAGTGAAGCCTGTAGTCAAGTAGAGTCTTGTAGTGGCTAAGTAGCTTAGGAGTGCTACTGACTACTAGTTAGCTAACTAGGTGGAGTCTGGGGGAAACGGTTCCAGTCGTGAAAACGGCTAGAGGGCCTGTGAGTTAATATCTCAGAGCAGTCCACAGTAAGTCATAAGTCTGTTGTTAGCTACTACCAACTTAGTGTCTACTATGGCTGAATTACTCGGAAATGGGGGAGAAGGTGGGGTCACTGAATCACGTGGCAGAGTGCTGCCACTGAACTCCAAGAGACTAACAAAGGCCAACCTCCAGTCGCTGGCTAATGGACTAGGAGTGTCTCCGAACGCTTCCGCAGAGCAACTGAGGCTGAAAGAACCTAGGAATATCCAAGTAGTCAGTTATGAGGTAGAGCCAGGCTCAGAGCACAGGAAACTGTCTCTGAAGGATGACGATGGCGTTTTCCTGGAGGTGGAAGGCACCGTGACCTCTAAATCTATAGTGACCCTTGAATCCCTACCCCTTGAAGTCGCAACAACCCTTGAACCTGCCATGAACCTAGAAATCACACTAGCAGAGAATGCTGATTTGAAGGAAGAACTGAGACAACTAGAGGGTGAGATGGATGCTGTCAGAGAAGCATTGGAGGAGCAAACCCGGAAGGCTAGTCAGCTCGAGGAAGAGTTGGAGAGAAGTCCACCAACAGAACAATTAGACAAGCTGCAACGTGATCTACAAAGGGAGAAGGACAAGACAAAGAACATGTGGAGAATGAACTGTGAGCAGTTAGCATACTTTGATGATGAGCTAGCTGCCAAGGATGAGGAAATTGCAGAGCTGAAACAGAGAATAGCAACCATGACTACTACCGCAGCTGGAACGGCTGTCACTGATCTGGTTGTCAGAGTCACGTGAACTTCCTCCTCCACTCCTGATTTGCCCCTTAGCCTACACAGCTACCGGTACACCTGGTTCCAGTCAACCTTGCCGTTTGGGTAAGGCTTCCCCGGTGGATATGTTTACTGGAGAGAACCTGGAACTACGCCTAGAGGACTGGTTTCCCACACTTGAACGGGCCTTGTCTTGGAACAACTGGACTCAGGAATAGCTACTTATTCAGTTCGCTGGCCACCTTCGAGGAATGGAATTTAATGGGTACTGAAGACAAGGGATCATACGAGTCTGCCGCTCAGGCATTGAAGACACACCTTGATCCAGGAGCAAAGATGTTAGTTGCCCAGGGCTTCCACCATGCCAGTCGAAAGGACTCTGAGTCAGTGGGATAGTTTATCAGACGGTTGGAGAGAACCTTTCAAATAGCATATGGTGCAGACCACATGTCCACTGAGACCAGGGATACTCTCTTGCATGGTCAGCTGCAGGAGGGGTTGAAGTATGAAATCCTTAAGGGACCTGCAGTGTCCGGGGCCCCAACCTACCAGAGTCTCTGCCCTGCTGCAAAGAATGAGGAGAAGAGACAGGCTGAGCTGCGCAGGAGAATCCATTACTGTAAAGAGTCTCACTACAACAAACCTCTGGAGAAGAAAGGGACACCATCAAATCACCCCACCAATCTGACGGAGTTACTTAGCTCAAGAGCAAGAAGTGGAGGTGCTACAACTGTGGTGAGATTGGACACCTCTCTTGTGACTGCAAGGAAGCGAAGAAAGAATGCACTGGCAGGCGCAAAGGACAGAGCACGCCCCCAACAAAAACAAAGACTATTCACTGATTCCAGTGATCCGGTAAACTATTTGTACTCAGAGCCTCAAGATCATAGTGTACGGCTTGTTCATGTCCAAGATGGAGGTAGTGTTCGACACTATGCTCGAGTCAGCATTGAAGGTGTTGAGGCCAAGGGTCTGGTTGACACTGGTACAGACATCACAATTATAGGAGGGGTACTGTTCAAAGAAGTTGCATCAGCAGCCAGGCTGTTTCGGGAATGGTTCAAGCGACCAGACAAAACCCCCTTCACTTATGATAACAAGCCCTTCAAACAGGATGGTGTAATGGAGCTAGCCATCAGTTTTGAAGGAAAAGTGGTCTGTACTCCTGTGTACATCAAGATGGATGCTGAAGATCAGCTGCTGCTCTCTGAAGGGCTCTGTAGGCAGTTGGGAGTAGTCACTTACCACAGTGCAGTTGAAGTGGAGAACACCTCACAGAAGGAACAAGAGGAGCCAGCCAAAGTTCCTATCGTTCGAGTGATGTTAGTGGAATCTCTCCACTTGCTGCCCAGACAGAGTGCGCTAGCTCGTGTCGAGCTTGAGAAGACATGGAACTCTGATGCACCTCTCCCGATGGAGGCCAACGGGGATCCCAGTGAAATTCAGTTGGAAGTTCCCTCGCTCAGCCAGTTGAAGGAAAGCATGCAGTGGTGATGTTTTCGAACCCCACCTCCTTTGCTCAAAAGTTGAAGCTTGGAACTTGGGTGGGTGAAGCCACTGAAGATGGGGTGATCATAGCCACTGACTACAACATCCCAAGTGACCAGGAAGGAGGAAGTGGTCTAGCATGCCCCACTGTGTATCGAGTGAATGCAGCCGAGGAAGAGTGGGTCACAGCCAGGAAACAGAAGTTAGCAGAGACCCTACAGCATGAAGGGACTGGCTTGCCATGGGAAGAGAAGAGCAGGCTACACGAGCTACTGCTGAAACACCACAAAGCATTCCAGTTGGAGGAAGGAGAACATGGAGAAACAGACTTGGTACAGATGCAGATAAACACCAGTGATTCTGAACCAAAGAGACAACCAGCACGCCGCCTGCCATTTGCCGCCCGTCAAAAAGTGGCTAGACAACTGTGAAAGATGCAGGAAAGTGGGGTGATTCGACCATCCAGTAGTCCTTGGGCTAGCCCCATTGTGCTCGTTCGGAAGAAAGATGGACACTGAGATTCTGTATCGACTATTGTGATTTGAACTCTGTCACCAAAGCTGACACATTTCCTCTTCCAAGAATTGATGACCTTCTGGACCAGCACAGGAAGTCCAAGTACTTTCAACGCTTGACTTAGCGTCGGGCTACTGGAAGTCCAATACATCCAGACTCACAGGAGAAGACCGCCTTCATTACCCACCGAGGTCTTTTTGAATTTTGTGTGATGCCATTTGGCCTTCGGAATGCACCAGCTGTGTTCCAGACACTAATGCAGAGTGTACTAGCAGGTATCAACCCAGATGAAGGCCCCGATTTTGTCTCCATTTACCTGGATGACATCTTGATATTTTCCGAAACCCTGGAAAACCATCTGGAGCACCTACGTGTGGTGATTGAACGGTTAGCATTGGCTGCACTCATGTTGAGACCAGCAAAATATCACTTCATCAGAGAAGAAGTAGAACACTTAGGCCATCTGCTCACTCCAAATGGTCTTCAACCCACAGCTAAACATGTTACTGCTGTGAAAGAATTCCCTGTACCTCAGAATGTGAGAGAAGTTCGTCAGTTTGTTGGATTAGCGTCATATTATCGCCGCTTTGTGCCGGGATTCTCGAAGATAGCTGAAGCCATCTATGCCCTCACCAAGAAAGGAGCCGTGTTTGAGTGGAGTGCTGAATGCCAGATAGCATTTGAGACCCTCAAAGACAAGCTGGTGAAGGCTCCTGTTCTCGTATTCCCAGACTTCTCCAATCCGTTCATACTCGAGACTGATGCCAGCATCAAAGGACTCGGAGGTCCTAAAGAGCCAGTGAGATCACAGACCGGGCCTTCAACATGCTAAATTTTGTGAAGAGCCTGGGTATGAGACTAGGCTAAAGCAAGCATTGTGGACTACTTGCCTGCCCATGACAGAATACTATACATATTATAGAATTAATTTCATGCACAGATATGTATTCAAAATAAAACATTTTTATGTTATCATGACTCACATTTGCTACAGTATCACCACATTTTTCTACACCATTAAGTCCTCGAGAATGAACGTGACTCTCAAATTTTTTTCTCAATTCTGTCATTCCATATGGTACACGTGAAACAAGTGAGTACATTCTTGCAAGATCTGCCAGTAGATTCATGGAATAAAATATTACAGTATATAATGTAGAGTGTACCTTCATCTCTGTCATTATTGAGCAAGGATAAAAATTCTGAATAAAGAACATCCAGATATTTTTCAATCAACACATGTTCACATTTTTTAGCCAGCTGTATAAGGGAGGAAAATATGAAGTCCTAACACAATATACAAACATGTTCAACATGAAGAGTGTTCTGAACCTTCATACTCACTTATATACTACTTGGAACATATCTAGTGAAGTTTAAAGGTTTCATTTATTTTAACCACTAGCATTAACATTATGGAATCAAAAAGAAATAGATATTAAAAATATGCTCTAGCCTATGGTACAGCTTATTAAAAACATGCAGAACCATCATAGTGAAAATCTGCAGAAGACAGCAAAAATTATATGAATCACTAGTAAGAGCTGACTATCAACCTCTAATCTGTCTCAGATGCCAGTATAATCCATAAGCAGATTAAGAATTCAAGACTCACTCTTCCATCATGAATAAAATTATGAATGTACCAGTTACATTCAGCACTATTCAACAAGAAGAATGGAGTCTAGCAGCAATTTATCTGTACAAGTTATGATAGTAGCAAGGAATTTTAACACATACTGCTTAACATGTCAAGTTGGCGAAAATAATAACAACAACAACAACAAAAAGATGATAATGTATTCTTGAGCAAAAAAAGTATACACCAAATACAAAACACAACCACAATAAACACTCAATAAAAACAGTTCCCATGTAAGTATGTACACAAATTATGTTATTAAAATAAGTTAGTTTTCTCCAAATATCTCCACAGGAAGAAAAGCTTATGCACTTAAGTATGCACTCGCATGCAACTGATCAACATGTGTGTACTAATCAGAGATCACCTTGATCAGGATTTCTTCTAAACTTATAAACTTATTACACAAAGTGATGGATGGCCAAATTTATTAATCACTATATTACACATAGTACACTTATTAATGGCTATAGATATAAGATGCTTAAAGTAAATATGTGCTTGTGGTGCTAATAAGGGAGCTGCACCTAATGAGGGAGGGAGGAAGAGAGGTCAGCCTTCATTAATGCTCATAATTTCATCACACTTCCTACCTACGTTATTTAGAGAGTTAAATTAATCTTCATGCATATCTAATTTCTCACTAACACAGTACATCACAATATACAGTGACAGCATTCACATGAAACATACTTCATCCTGGGTACTTTCATGTAGATAAACAGACACTCTCCTGTGTTCTTCAAGAAGTCTGGTCTCTACCTTCTTCATATATTCTGTAACAGGGTTATTTTGAAGAAAAGTGCTGCTTTCTGCCACATAGAAACGTTCAGTATCTGATAAAAATTCAGATTCAAAAAATTCCTTATACACTGATAGATTTTGCCCTTTTGCTTGAGTATAATCTGGTTTAACTCCAAGTTCAACTATAAAATAAAAAAATTATTAGTCATGGAATTCATAATCATATAATTAAGGTACAGATGAGCCAACAGCTCTTAAAATACAAATTCAGGCCTACATCTAATCCAATTATGCTTTAAAATATTCCTGCCCATGTTGCAGTTTTTATTATAAAACCAGTTCACTGATTCAAACTATTATAAAGTCCACATACTGCTGTTCAGCTCATTCAAACCAGATCATTCAGCCTCTCAAAGGGAGTGAAGTAAGGATAGTTACCTTAAGTTGGGTGATGTGGGTGTGGTTATTGAGGAGCAAGAGGTAACTTGAACCCTTACACAAGCCATCCCTACTTGTCTGTTTTACTTATTTTACCACTTTTTTGGATGTGATACAGACTGAGATGAATATATCTTGAACTGTTGAGATATGGGCTGTTATCTCACACTTTGCCTTTTGGATGGTGACTTCAGTGACAGATCCAAGGGGGAACCATGGGGGCCAGGGCCCCCCTCCTCCCCATTACCACCACCACCACCACCACAATAAAAAAAATGTTCACCACAAGGTGCATGATCTCTTGAATGACAACTTTATAATTTTGATCAGATTTGAAGTTTGTACATAAATATTGAACCAGCACAAGGGTCGCGGCCCCCCTTCTCGAAATCCTAGATTCGCCCCCGTACTTGTGTGGCTATCGTAATATGTCATATATAAAATGTTGAAATGGTCTCTGGTGGAAATGAACACACTAGTGATAAAGCAAACAATATAGGGTGTACTGCAAACAATAGTAGAAGGATAATAAATTTTTTGTAGCTCTGTAAACTGACTAGTCTTAATGTGTTGCAGCTATGCAGTATATAGAGATTTCATTGGTGATTTGATTGTATGAATCTGATCCTTGTATAGTAAGTAGTTATGTGCTCATAGCACAGAAGGGCAAGTGAAACAACACAGCTTGCTTTGTGAAATTATTGTTACCTAGTTGGTATAGCATCTCTTTATTTCCCTGTCGCTTTCAGACTACTCTTCTTTTTTCTCTATCTCTTTCATTTCTTCTGGACTTGGCATCCTCAGACTTTGCTTGTCATATTCTTCTTTCTTGATCTCTTTTATCAAGTCTTGACCGTCCTTGTTCTGCTGATTCAGAGCTTCTTCTGGCTCTATCCTTTGCATTCTTTCTGTCTAATCTTGCTCTTTTTTGCTGCTCAGTTTTGGAGCAGTGTTCATTCACTTCACTTTCCATTGTTAGCTAAAATTTTGTGCAGTATATATGTAATATATTATCCAGTTTGTACACCATAGAGAGGGGCTTGCTTCACTTGCGATGAAAGGATGATCTTATGCATCTAGAATGTCATAACTTTTAAGGGACTTTACTGGTGTTGTGCATGTACCTTATTACAATCACTCATAAGACTTTGTGCATCCAGAGTTTTAGCAAAAATCACTTGGAATGCTCTGAACATCAAGAGACCAGAAAAAGTTCACTTGTGTAAAATAGCTCCTCTTTGACTAATCAATCGATACAATATGAATGTTAATCTATACTAACAGAGGAATATGAGAAATGACACATCTGATGTATGAAAATCTAGTCATACGACTTTACCTATATGAACATGAGAATGAAAGAACTTTTTTGAAAGATCAATGATTTGGAGGGAAGAATGTTCTTTTTGTTCACAAAAGGAAATATCAGAGTACGTAAGTAGGGATGTAAGGACCGCCCCTGCCCCATTGGACTATTTTCTTTCATAACTTCAGAATACTTCCCTCCTACAGCCAGCAACTCCTAACTTGAAGACAGAACACCTTAGGACTCAAGTACGAAGAGCAGAAGACAAAGCAGTATCATTTTACAGTGACTTCTAAAATTACTGTTTTCATCTGGTCATTCATCATCAATATCAAACAACTTATTTCATTCAAATGCTATAATTTTTATACCACACTACTCAAAATTGACTGTGCTATAATCCTTTACTTTTAACTTGACATGTTCAAAAATAGCACCAACTTGCTAGTTTTCAACATACAATGTGGCAGACATTTTTGCCCCGCCCCGTACACGTGATTATTGGACCAAGATCTCACAACTGACTGGCAAATCTGTTTCTCACAAGATGTTGGTCACTCGATGCTCTGAGTGTAAACCCTAGGCACTAGTCTGGTTATGAATCAAGCCCTGATGCAACAGTATATCAGGTACATACTAGTAAAGGCCTTTAAAAATTATATACAAATTAGGTTAATGGGTAATCTTATTATAAACCGTATAGATAGCATTAGTCATTCCAGATCAGATTCATTTCGGCTCATACAATATTTATTATGATGAAACCTCCAATAAACTACATAGCTACAATACATGAACATAGCAGGATCACAGAATTCAGTCGCCTATAATAAAATAATAGAGCATTACATCAAAAAAGGTAATGAACAAATGAAGGAAGTAAAGAAAGAAAAGTAGGGATGGCTGTGTGCAGTTCAAAAAAGTTCAGCAACAAGAGAGTGAACTTCAAGTCAAGTATAAACCCTTATTCATCACCAATACTACCAAACTATGAGCCAACTTCACTCCCTTTATATCTCATCTTGGGCAGTCATAGGAGTGAAGTAGAAATAGTTAGCTCGTAGTTTGGTACTATTGGTGATGGGCAAGGGTTACTTGACTCTTCTGACTTTTCTTAACCACACACAGCCATCCCTACTTTTCTTAGAATAAATCCTTTACTTGTATGAGTAGGGCAGCTATAGTGCACAAATTAAGATGCATTGGATCAATACTGTCCAATTGCCAGTGGATTGTAAATAAATTATGTGATCAAAATAAGAGATTACATAATGCTAACAGCTAAAATGAAAAATGAGAGGCATTTTGAAGCAAGAATGTTTTAATGAGTGCATAGATTCAGGTAATCTTGTGATTAAGGGTAATTCAGTAACAATAGTCTCTCCATTTTACTTGGATGTGTATGTGTCCAAAATCCCAAAGTAAGTTATGGCTGTGAACTGAAACAATATGTTGGAAGTTACTGGATCTCTGAGTTTACTGTCCCAATAATTGTGTTTTTTTAAAAATAATAACCACTGACAGCAAATTGTGTAATATACACTATTACTTTTTTTTAAACTATCCATGACATAGTAACTGTCACAATCACAATCTTCCTGCTCACTGTTTTCTCGTATCAGAAGAGCTACTTGGTTGCAGACATACATGGTGTCCTGGTCGACAGCGAATATATCGTGATCTAACCAGAGGTGGGGTGTAGTTTGTTGCCATATGTTCACTATCTGACACCTCTTCCTCATACTTTATTTCAGTCCAGACTCTTTCTTGTACAAACTTTTTTAAAAAAGTAACAGCTAGGCCTGTGTAATGGCTGATAACATGAACATAGATAGATGCAGTACTGCAGAAGCAATTAGTATAGCATTCCAGCTTGCAGACACAGAGCTCACCTGTACATGAGTAAGTAATGGTTGACAAACGTGCACGTGTGTGTATTATATGGAGTATTTAATAAGAGCGGCAAATCTTGCCTTCTTTTGGGAACAAAGCCAGTATCCTCTAGACATTGTTATTGAAACGCTCTAATCACTATGGCTGCATTGTCAATATAACAACTGAGTACTGTAACCCTTATGAATACACTGAGGATTAATAATGGGTGGCATATCAAGATACGAAACTGGAGCATCTCAAATTTGCAAAAGCTGGCTATTGTGTACCTGAGCTTGTGACTTGCACATGCCTCAAAGCACATGATGTTAAGTGTAATGCATCTTGTTATCAGAGAGTGCGTAAGTAGGGATGGTGGGTCAAAGGTCACAAGACTTCATAAACTAAAAACTCTTTCTCTTCTACCTTCTACAGGTTCTTAGAAGGCTACAATGAAATACTACGTACATCTACCAGAAGAAAGAAGAATATGATATATTTGCCACATAAGCTAGATAACGAAACCAAAGGGATACAAGTTATTTAGAGGCCCGAGGCTGTAGCATCCCAAGCACAGCGAGGGTGTTACTAAAGGCCTGAGGGTGTCTGAATAACTTATATCCCATTGACATATAGTATGGCTTATAAGTCAGTCATAATGCCCGTCTCGTGAAAGATGGGCAATAACTAGATATTGGTAAATGTAGGATTGAGGCTAGCTGCAGTACATAATACACTGCAGCTAGATTTTAGGGCTACCCCTAAATATGTAACCAAATTTTCATACAACAAGTGAAGGGGGAACAAGAGGGATAAAAAGTTCATGAACAAGAAAGCCTTCCCCTCTTAATTTCAATACCCATATTATCCAACTACTCTCTATTCACTCCCCATAAGTGCTCTCATGGGGAGTGAAGTAGGGATGGTAACATGCCCACATTTGACTTCATCTTTGCATGATCTCATCAATTCAGCGTTTTTTTTTTAACCAAATCAATCACCCCTACATCACCTTCAGGGTTCTCCACAGGATTTATTGAAGGCATAGGGGTGAAACCATAATCACTATGAAGAGGGGCCCAATGAATTTATTTTTTTGATTATGAGTTTTCTGAGACAGAGAAGCTAGCCAAAAATAAGCCATAGTGGTAAAATGGCATAGTGGTAAGATATAAGGCATAGGGGGAAGACTGAAGGCATAGTGGCAAGACAGAAGGCATAGTAGTGGCCGCAGAGGTATGGGGGAGGCATAGTGGTCCAAAGATAGAAGGCACAGGGGGGAGAACTGAAGGCATAGTAGCAAGAACTAAAGGCATAGTGGCCCACTATGCCTTAAGACAACTGAAAGACCTTTGTATTTGAACAATGTTTTTGTTTTTTTTCTTATTTGTGCATTTAGCCTTCACTCTTGCTTCTCCTGACATTGTAGTATCTTCTTAAGCAATCACTTACTGGTCCTTGCTAACTCAGCCAAGCTAGGTCATGCTACTAAGGTCCTATACATTCCCTGAGGCAAAAAGATGTACACAAATAATACATATAATTTACCATAACAATCCACAACTCCACTGATCAATCTAGTGTTAATAGTTTCTCCATTACGTTCCTGTTCTATCAACTTCAGAACACTATTGGTAACCTAGGTGAATAAATGACAAGAAGTAGATTCTACCTTCACTTAGCAAGCAAATTGGCAATATGCCAACTTAATTTACATATGTATGGTGTAGATGCCCTCCAGTGAGAAAAAAATTATGGAGGTTATATACTATTTAGCTAACTAGTTCAAAGTTCAAACTGATATAATTACTGCTTGAAATACAATTTGGTGAAGGCATGGGGCCTAGTATCAATAGTGTAGTAAAATTAGAATCACTAAATTTTGTACCAGTAAAATAAGGTAAATTTATTGATCAAATAAACACACACTATTATTATGAACACTAACCTGAATATGCATCGTTTTGAACAAACAGTCTTTCCATGTTAAAAGTGCAAGCTGCAGTTGAAAGACAAAAAGTTAGAGGTATAGGAATAATATATTAGAATTAATTGTAAACATGAATTGAAGCCACAATAGCAGACCTAGGCTGTAACAGTCTCATCAGGCAAAGCAGCTGCTATATGGGATGCAGGAACTGCAGGTTCAACTTCTATCCTACTTCTCTCCCCCTGAGTGAGTCAAGTAACCCCTTACCCATAGCCACAGCAATATTACAGAACTACTATTTCTACTTCCTCCTAAATGGGTGTGGCTATTGAAATTAGGAGGCCTAGGAGTGAAGTAGGAATAGTAGTTTTATAATATTGCTGTGGGGGGTTACTTGACTCATTTAGGGGGAGAGAAGTAGGATATAGATGTGGTTATTGAAATTAGAGTGATAGGAATAGTAATAAATGCAGCTAAACTTTATGGTTATCCCTACTTCACTTTTTATTTAGAAGAAATTTTTTGTGCTCACTGGTTTCCATTCTTTTTCTTTGTAATTAGATATAGAACTTCACAACAACCTTTTTAATCTATCTTTTTTTGTAGGTAAGTAGCACTTGTGATCAAAGATTAGCAAAATTTGTGTATTATTCAATAACTAAATAACGTGCATGGCAGAGCCTCCAACCATACTGATTCCTTACTGGAATTCTCAAGTTATATAGCATTACTAACAAAATAGCTTAGGGTGAAATCAGGTTGGAGGAGCACACACTGGCATGGTGAAGTGAGCAGACTAGAACAGCACCATCTGACCGGAATAGATAGCTTGCTAAACGATTAAACTGAAAAGCTAGCTTAGCTAGCGAAAATGGGAGCCTGAAGTCAAAGTGCACACTCTTCACAGGTTGGAGGCACTGGCATGGTGAAGAATCTGTACTGAGGAATGACTGAAACACCATCTGACCAGAACAAATAGCTAGCTAAACGAAGCAAGCTCTAGCAGGTGTACGCACCTGACTTCTACATGGCCCCGTCCCTTAGAGCCGAAAATGGCGAAGAAAGATTAGCTAGTGTCCTGAGTGTTGCCGATATCACTGAATTGTGAAGTAGCAAAAGATCAGCCTCTAGGTGCCGCTCTAACGGATGGCCCGAACAGAATTTTGATAAGTATAGCCAGTAAGTCAGTATGTCGATCTTATTTAATTATGTTAAATAACTAGAAGATATCATTTTCAATGAATTTTAGATTCTTGAACATTCTTCTCTCTTCTGTGTAGCCGTGATGATTCACTGTAGCCTTCTGAGAACCTGTATGGTACATACATAGTAGCATGCATACATAGTAGCGCCCTGCATGTGCATAATGTGAATGTTCCAATTGATCATTTTGTTACAGCACAGTAGCTGCTAGGCTTATCTAAGTGTATCTAAGTGCACTAGGCTTATCTAAGTGCTTTGTGGTAAGTATTACAGCTTTCTGTGCCTGCCACCAACAGCAATGATTAGAAGCACAGAAGAATTACAGCCATTAGCTAGAGCCTACTCTCTAAGTAGGGATGGCACGGATTGCCCCATTGCACCAATTTTTCATTATGCAGGAATGCTTCTTTTCTACTATCAACAACTCCCGTCTTGAAGATAGAACACCTTCAATGTGCTAGGACTCAAGTATGAAGAGCAGAAGATAAAGCAGTGTCCTTTTACAGTGATTTCTAGTAGTTCATCTTTCACGTCATTATTTCAGAAATCTATCATAATTATGGTACCGATATTTAGTTCGCACTCAACAAAAACAATTTCGTAACAAAAGCATATCCTGTACGTACTCTGTAAGAACTATGATCAGGTTTAGAATTCTCTGAGAGATATTGTGATATAAATAGGAACCTATAAATATTGACTGACCATAGACTAAAGCTAGGCACTGCCTAGCCTCGTACCCAGGCCCGCTTTTTTCGCGGGGCGGTGGAAAAGTGAAGGGCCTGGTATAAGTTGCATGCGCATGCGCTTAATTAGATACGAAATAATACGGTCTATGATGAATGATGTAATCATAAAAACGTATGTAGCACGTGCGCATTCAATCAGTGCAGCTTAAAGCTAGCTAGCTAGATCTGGCTCCAGACCTTATCCACATCAGTGAAAATAAACTAAGATAAAACAAGAACAGCACTATCCCGAGCTTATGGTAAAAACAAAAGGTAAAACATGATACTTTGATAGCAGCAACTCTTCTCGTCTAACCAGTTGGTAGTGACAACTTCTTTCATAAACAGCTTGCACAGAACGCTTCTGGGAGTGAGGTGAGTTGAATCTAGCGCAGAAAGACAGAACAGTCTCTCGAACAGCCTAGAACTAGCTGCTGACTCAGCTCTCAAAATTACGATGACGTAATGTTTACTACAATTTGTGTAACGGATGTGCCTGAAGTATAGCGAATCCTGGGGGATGGAGCGCATGCACATGCAACTTATACCAGGCCCTTTGGTTTTCCACCGCCCCGCGAAAAAAGCAGGCCTGGGTACAAGGCTAGGCACTGCACATCAATTTTCTGACACGCACAATGTGGGTTCTAAACGCGATGCTAAAACCTATGATACAGTAACTGCTCTTAACTCTGGCTGTCCCACAGAATAAAAAGAAATCTGCAACCTCACTTCTTTTTGGCAGTTAATTACTGCTAGGTCAATATTCTTACAGCAGGAACTAGGGCCTTGGCTTTTCAGAATCTTCTTGAAGTTGTTGATCTCTGCTAATGTCCTTGCCATTGTTCTTGTACTGTCATCCTTAACAGCTAGCTGCTTTGTAAAACCAATATTAATCATAAGCCCATGTGCAAGGTAGCCATAACCTTTTCCCTCCTATCTCTCTCCCCCCCCCCCCCCCCCCCCCCCAGCAACTAAAAAAGTTGACAGATTCACAAAGATTATCATAGCTTCCTATCTGTCAGTGATCAAGGGGTGCTATACAGTATTTAAACTATTATATTGAAATCTTCTCAGAATCTGTAATAGCACGCATAGACTGAATTATGAACTGTAATTAGCCTTAGTTACTTTATTGCATATACGAAGAACTAGGGCAATGTGTGACATTCGACAGCGAATGAGCAAGTATTCCTTGCGCTGACAAAAAAATATGTATCAGAGAATACGATAGTACTCTCTTAAGTAGGGATGGCATGGATCACCTAATGATGATGATGATAATGAACGACCAGATGAAAACGGCGATTTAGAAGTCACTGTAAAATGATACTGCTTTGTCTTCTGCTCTTCATACTTGAGTACTAGTGTTCTATCTCCAAGTTAGGAGTTGCTGACTGTAGGAAGGAAGTATTCTTTAAACTATGAAAGAAAATTATTTCAGAAATGGTTCATTCAAATGCTACAAGTGAAAGGAAAAAAATTTATGCTAAATAAAAAGGCCATGTAGGGTTAGCCTGTACTTTTACCTATAGCAGTTTCTGTGAACAAACATCAAAATTATGCTGCCTTCAATCCTACATCACTGCCTCCCACCAAGCTGCTTAATTGTTCATGTCAAGTGATTGGTTTAGGCAGTGATGTAGAGATTATCATTGAAGGCAGCATGATTTTGATGAGAAACTGCTATAGGTACTAACACTACATGGCCTTTATATTTAGCATAATTTTTTTTCCTTTCACTTGTTACTTTTTATGTGACCTTTTCTCAACTCTTTATTTATTTAGAGAGACTGGTTGGCACGCGCGTACATGCATGTAAGAAGTTTAGCTGAGCCTGTAGCAAGAATAGAAGAGATACAGAGTCCAGTTTGTTGTAATGAGAGAAGCCACGCCCATTCCATACTAACCCTACATACCACACTATTCAAAATCAACTACACTATAATCCTTTACCTTTAACTCGACATGTTCAAAAAAAATAGCACATCACTTTCTAACTTGCTAGCTTTCAACGAGGCAGACATTTTTATGCCCTGCCCCCATACACGTTACTCTCTTGATGTTGGAATGACCCATGTGTTGCATAAAATGTACTGTAGTTTCACCATTTAATGGTGAATGAAATTATTTCCTGAGCTAGATGTACATCATTCCTTGTGTCATGCCCAAAGACCACTCGAACATTAAATCACATAAAGTTCGAGTGTGCTACAACCACCCACCCACCCACCCACCCACCCACCCACCCACACAGGGCAGGGGCACAGTGCTCTAGTTGGACGGTGACCTAGCAGGGCAGCTAGGAGCAAACTGGCATGCCAAACGCCAGCCTGTGCTGTGAAACAGCTTGGAAGTTCTGCTTTTTATGCTGGCTACAATCTGAAAAGCTTGTTGGGTTTGAACTTGGAGTGTGGTCAATGAATAACATTAAAATTCCACATTTCAAACTCGACAAGAGTGGCTAGTATAAAAGATAGCTGGTCAACAGCGAGCTGGTGTTTTGCGCGCCGCCTTCTTTGATCTTCGGACTGGGCAGACACAAAATACTTATATCCCTCGCACTCGGGATATAACTATTACATATAGTCATATTCAGCCTACATCACTCTTTCATTTAGGAGAAATATTTTTACTCTCACTTGTTTGCACACTTTTTTCAAGGGGTATGTGCGCTAAGGATGTCAAGAACGACCTTTTACCAAATAATCTTACCATGCCCACCGCAACTCAGCAAGACAGTTTCTTCTCAGTGTATAAAATAACTGTGTCTACGAAATGTTCTAGTATTCTAGTGTTGTCTACGTAGCGTCTATGAAGTGTATAAACTAACTGTGCTGTCTACGAAGCGTTCGAGAATTTGAGTCGTTCACGAAGGCGCTCGAATGGCAATTGACAGTTAGGACTTGAGCTGTACTTCAATTCGAACAATACCATTCCTTACCTGAGATGTAGAGCTTCAAGATGGTACCGAGATCATAGATATAGGATGAAGCAGTCAGGAGTTATGGCTGTAAAGCGTCCATGAAGGCACTTGGATGGCAATTGACATGAGCTTTACTTCAATTTGAACAATACCATAGGTGTAGAGCTTCAATATGGTACCAAGATCGTAGATATAGGATGAAGCAGTCAGGAGTTATGGCTGTCAAGAAGATTATTATTATTAATGAGTGTGGGGGGTTTGCGTGTCAAGCTTACATAGAGTGTGACTCATGTAATAAGAATAGTACTCACAGAATATATATCGAAGATGTCTCTCTTTCCTTCATCATTTTCTCTTTTGACCCAATGTCGATTCAAGTATTGACATATTCCATTCAGCACTCTGCTAGAAAATTGATACTCCTCCCAGGAACTTGTATAAAACTTAAGTACCAGATCTCCCATCAAACCTTCACCTCCCTATTATGTATACACATAAATTTGTGAATTAAAAAGATTTATAACCCCCCCCCCCCATCACCCATTAAATTATTGTCACTCACTGGTTTAATTTGTTCTAGGTGATTTTCTAAGTATTCCTTCAATTGAGAATAGAGTTCAATCCCAACAAATTGAGCTCCTCCTTGATAAGGTATACATTAATGTACATTAATTAACACACATACTTAAATTATAATGAGTACAATTATATTTTAATGCAATCCTCTTCAATTCATTCATGCAGGACTGAAACTTTTGCTTGCCTTCAATAATATAAAAGTGGCAAGATAATTTCAAAACCAGTTTTATTAGAGTTGCCTAATAATTAGTAAAGCAAAATTATTCAAAAACAGATACAAAAAAAATTTACTTAAAACACCCCATATGAAAGCTGATGATCTATGTTCACCTGCTGTAGAATTAGTAGATGATCTTTTAACCCTTGATTTACTTGCTCCAGATACCCCTTGTGATGGTTGATGGATGCTAGTACAATAGTTGTACACGTGGCTGACATATTCAATCAAAGAAAATACTTTTTCAGTTTATTATATTTTTATTTCTTGGCAACTGTGAATAAGTCAGAAAAAATAATTGATTCATATTCTTAGTAATTAAGTACACTCCAGATAAACTGCAGCTAGTAATGAAAATGCACTATTTTCCAGCATCCAGGTCCATGCCCCATTGACAAAACCTTTTAAAAAGCTCCTAACCTGCTAATTGTTTCAGTCATACATCAGGTCTTAGCCATTACATGTACGTATGGCCATGATTTTATATGGAGTATGTAAATGGGAATGATGCATACTGTTTTGATGACTCAAATACTAGTGTAAAGATCCTGATAAGATATGAAGTGTATATCGAATCCTTTGTGCTAGAGAGTGATTGAAAGCTCATGTCTAGGTATTATAGGTTTTATGTATGCACTGTATCATCATACTTGTATATCTTGCACCTTCAAAAAGCCAAAAAATAATAATTAAATACCAAGCAGAAGAATAAATCATAAAGCATCATGAATATAATATACTCTGCTCTTATAAGCATCTTAGTACTATCACAGAGCCAAAATATTATATGCCATCTTCTATTTCTCGACCATTGCTCAAAAACACTAACACCTCAGTCGTGCTGCTGTTATGCCATTTTCTTTTCACATCAGCGCCAGCAATGGTGACAACCCTTACAAAACATTTCAATAAAGAACTGGCTATGAATTATTGATAGAACAGTAATGACATAAATAAAAATAAGATCTTCAGTCTTCAGTAGCAACCTGCAAAAAAAATTCTATCAGTTCAAATGATGTACATGGCCAGTGCCGAGCAAACTTGTTCTAATTATATTTCTACTTGGTATGCAGTTGCCCTTAAAAAAGAACAAAAAAAAACACACACACATAGGTGGATGTCTAACAAAAGGATACGTGTATAATCCCATGTACCTCTTCTTAGGCATACTCTGTCTGCTGTAAATATGATGTATTCCACTAGATAAATCCTCCCAAATATCTCCCAGATTAACAGGTTTCATTCCATGAGGATTATGAGAAACTCTGCTTTGTCGACCACTCATACTATAATATTGTGATATCAACAAAATGTTACAGGATCAATATAGAAAGAGTATACAAACACGGATTAGTGGAAGGATAAAGTTGAATGGGGTTGACTGATAGAACCCTGATTCCACTTCATCCCTGCATACCATTCAGCCTATGTTACTTTATCTATGTCATCCATTCATTTCTATATATACTATAATTAATTATTCTTTTTGTTTTAGACGAGAGAAACTATACTAAGTGATTCAGGTAACCATGTTGGGATCAGCTCAGGCCAGATAGCTATAGCTTGGACCATATTTTAAGTTCACCGCATTATGGAATTGGAAACAGCTCGTAATTTTCTCCAGGTTATTACCAGAAATCAATAGGAAGTTGATACTAAACCACATGTACAATGTAGATTCTTTAGAAACAGACAAACAGATCCTGATTCCCTCACGTGTTGTTGATATCTAGCTATGATATGGGCATACAAATAACCAAAATATGCTGCCTGTTAAGCAATATTTTGGTGTGTTTCATCTTGTGTGGTATGGCTGCAATAGGTATACACACTATTTTCAATAACACATGGGCATGTAGTAACCGATTTCATTGCTGCTAAACGTTACCCATTATTTTATCTTCCTCTTCTAAGTAGAGATTCTGAGCCATATCTGAATTTTAATACCAACGACAAGGTCAATATTGCAGTACCATTTGCACAATTCTGACTTTAGCTCACCCACCTTTACAGGTTATATTTCTCTCTTCAGCAAAAAGCAATAACCCAGATGGTATTCAAGGGCTAAGTATTAGCCCTATGGGCACACAAGATCTGGAACATGTTTAGTAGGCAGTAGGGCAGCACCTATCTCTGGAATCTTAGGGGTGATACAGAAATTGCCATCATATGCACGGAATTCTACTTGAAAGCTTTACAAAAGTTGATTGTATGTTACATAATTTTAGTTATGATGAGGGAGTGTATAGTGAATGAGCAAGAAGATAGATTCTTCTGTCTCACTCAGTATCATATCCAATTTCTGTGTCAAGAATTCTCAGCTAACCCTTCCACTATCATGATAGCAAGTTCTCATGTAATTAGTTCTCTCCAAAAGCTACTAAAAACATGAGAGATGTGCAACATCATAGAGACTTATTGTACCTAGAGTACAGTGATTTGTATAATGCTGTATCCAGAGGCATTCTCAGGAACTTCTACTGTAAAGCTGCTTTGTGTGAAGATTGGGAGTTGGTCATTGACTGGAATGAAAGTTATCTGAACGGCAGAGAATGAGCTGAAAACTGAGTCTTCAACTTGCAAATTAAATAAACTTCAGGGGGGGGCTTCAAATTCATCTCCTTTGCCTTTAAAAGACTTGATGCCTCGGCACATAGTAGACTTGGCTAGGCGACACATGTCAATGAACTGATAGAAATCTTTGCAAGCATAGAAGTTATACTTCTCCACTAACCGCCTGGCACAGAAAATCATGTCACTGCAGACATTATCACTTCTAAAGCCAGATTGTGAATCAGGTAACACTCTCTTAACCACAGTCTGCAGTCTTTGCTGTATGACCTCTGTGAATACCTTGCCCCCTACATCCAAAAAAAGTAATACCTCTCCAGTTGAAAAGTGGTAAGGCTGGGGGGAAGCTGCCTGTGTTGTGGTGCAAACATGCAGGACCATGACGTTGACATTTAGTGTGAGGGGGGTGTCCTTCGGGAATGGAAGGATGCTCCTATTCCCAAGAAAGTGACTTATCCCTGTGTGACATCTTTCCCAATCCTTCAAGTATTTCATCCTCAGAAGGTGGTACACTGACCCTCTCGCCCCTACAGCAAACCTCTTCCTCACTGCTTCTTGACTGTATGACAAATCCTCAATTGACCAGTCTAGAATCAAGAAACCATCCACATGCACATCATAATCTGCACTTCCAAACTGCTTCATTTCGCGTGATACCCACCACACTCTGGACCAGAACATGGCCTTTGTATCATCAACAGCAACACCTTTATCACCTTGCCTGGACATGCCTGTAGCAATGCTACCATGTTCCAACAACTGACATTAGTTTCTGGGATCTCTGATGATAACCACCACAACTATCACGTGAATTCAGCTCATTTTTAAATAAGATGACAACACTATAAGGCCACACCTCCTATATCAAAAATCCCCCTTTAATTAGTGCTAGAAATAAATCAACTATGGTGTAACTAGGCAGAAACCTGTAATCCCACGTAAAAATGTTCAGTTGATGATTTAGCTAGCTAATGATCTAGCTAGCTATTATGTTATAACATAACATATAGCTATATATAACATATTGTGTACGATACACAAAGTGATTTCTGTAAACTGATCATGCCATTGTACTACATTCAGCTTCTTTTTTCTTTCTTTCTTTCTTTCTTTTTATAACCAGTTTTTAGCAGTATTAGAATCTTACAAGAAGTTCAGAATAATTATACTGGTTCATCTCTATGTCTTATTTTATATGTTGTATAATTGATGTGGGTATTACGAGTCAGTCGGGTTCACCACTTGATAAGAATCTACAAAAGTTGATAAGAAAACTTTCTTTTGATCAAGTAAAATCATACCAGAAATGCCTTATTCACGGCTTTTGTGTAAATCATAGTATAATCATAACCAATCTGACACAGGGAAGCAATGATGCTACAAGATGGAGTAAAAAATCATTTTGTAGGAATCTTAGCTATATTATCAATTCTTAGAGATAAATCAAGCCAGTGACTCATAATTCATACCTTGACTCGTAATACTCTCCTGAGTTAAGTCATGCAAGATCATGACTCATATCTACAAAATATATATTTATTGCTTTCTCAACACATAATCTATAACAATTTTCACCTAAGATAGTCCATTTCCAAGAAAAGAGCTACATAATATATCTACCCCCCATTACCTTTTAAGCAAGGTCGCACAAATAGGTCTTGCTCTTTAGTTCATGCATGAAAAAACACAGTACATCACGTAGTTGAGTCACTCAATGGAGAGCACGGCATCACCAGCTATAAGATCTTAACAATCCTGGACAGAGTCTTCATCTTAGGAATTAAATTTCAATATTTCTTTGCAGTATCATTTTGACCGTATACGATAATATAGCTATAGCAGGTACTCGATTTTGATTGTGTACAGTGGCGTCACGATGTGAAGTTGCTAGCTGCTTCCAGTTTGCGAAAAGAAGGCATGAAAGTTCTGTAGCTCCAATATCCACTGGTGAGCATTTGAATGCATGGCCTTTGGACCTCTAATGCACTGGATGGCTGATCTTAGTAGTGCAATTGAGATTGTGAATTCATTGTCTGGCTGTATTGTTGGTCCCACTTGATGGATAGTTTAAAAGCCAGTGTTTTGTAGAAATTTGTGGCCTCCCTCGTAAAACCTCCACCAGCAGACAACACAGAGGGGTGAAAGAGTCGTGCTCAATTTCCCATACACATTCGTATGCTCTTTTCTTTTCCCTTTCATTTTTTTTTTTGTAGTGTGATATTTCTGTTTGATGCAGCATGTGGGTTAAATACCCTGACGTCGAAGTAAGTCCACTCAAATCTTCCACATTTGAGGATATACCCAACCTTGCACCATCTGTGGTGATAGCTGTTCTTCCTTGTATCTCTTCCAAAGCTATCTCTTGTAGGTCAGGTTCAACTTCCATGAGCAAGGTAGCAGTGATGTCCCATATTTCATTATGACGTATCATGGAGAATCGCCCTCGGAGACAAGACAACACATGCTGTACTGTGAATCTAGATCCACAGACACAGCTGTTTGGAATGTTTGATGGGGTCCAGCCATATCTCAGTACCAAAGCATTGACAAAGGCTCTCTTGTGCAGAGTAAACCCAAATTCTTCTAGTTATCAGCCAGCTTGAAGACCCTCTCTCGCTTGCAAGTTCCATGGCTCTCAGGAGGGAGGGAGCCAAGTCTTTCTTCAGGCTGTTAGCTTCCTCCAACGCTTGCTCTTTTCTCTTCCGTTGTACTTCTGTCTTGGCAATCATCTGATTAGTAAGGGCCTGGTAGGAATAGGTGGTCTCATTGGACTCCAACTGCCGTAAGGGTGCTGTAACTTGCATGGAGGCATCAAAGTTGTCATCACTGTTCTTTGAAGGGTTGCTGATTCCAAGGCCACTCAGCCTTGATAGTAGTGCCATCAGTCTCCTCTCAGTATCATCTGGTGGTGGACGGCCTGCACCTTCCTACTTGATCCTGTGGGACTTGCCCCTTTTCTAGCTTGCAGGGTGATAGCCCTTGACAAGTGTCCTGGTGTTCGTCCTATTGGCATTGGTGACACAGCAAGATGCATCATTGCTAAAGGGGTTCTTGAAATCACTAGATTGGACATCCAGGATGCTGCAGGTTCAGTTCAGCTATGTGCAGGACAGATATCAGGCTGTTCATTCTCTGCAGGAAAATCTCCATCTATAGATGCTCGTTGATGCCTCCAATGCCTTCGATTCTCTAATAGGATGTCAGCCCTACACAACATACGGCTATTCCGTCCATCCATTTCCAACATACTAATCAACTGCTATGGAACACCCACCAAGCTTTTTATTGATGGTACTCCCGGAAGGGACCACACAGGGAGATCCCGTGTACACTCAATAAACTTACCACATCTGTCAACCAAACTTGGTATGCCGATGATGCAACTGCTACTGGAAAAATCACAAATTTACACTCTTGGTGGAAAAACCTGTCCAAGATGGGACCAAGCTGTGGATACCATGTGAACGCATCCAAAGACATGGCTGGTCACGAGTGAAGGACGGCCATACCTCAGGGCACCTTTAGGCACACCAGAATATGTTCACAGTATGTATCTGAGAAGGTAGTCAAGTGGTCTTGGAGCTAAAAAATATGCCATCACTCAACCACATGCTGCTTTTGCCACATAATTATACTCATGGACTGGTGGGTAAATGGTCATATCACCTGAACTATTCCATCAATTGGTAGCCATCTAAAAGTACTTGAAGATATTGTGAGAAGGGGGGCTCTTCTGGTGATCATTTCAGGACGGACTCGGGTAATGCAGGCTGACCAGTGGGATGCTTACTCGTGAGGATTTCCCTGGAATTTGGGTCAAGCTTGAAGTACACCACCACAACCTCTGTTGGTAAGGTCCAAGGCTGCATGGACATGAGGTTTGCAAAATTTTGAGCTAGTTTGCTGTTTTTCTTCACTTCCAACTTTGCTTGCCTTTGGTAGCCTGCTCTGAATTGTCCCTCCTTCTCTAAAGAGAGCCATCCATCCAAAGTTTCAGGTGTCTCTCCAAAAAGTTGCTCCTTGGCCTTTGATCTTTTGGTAGAACAATGGTGGTCATCAGGGCTATGGATTCCATGGCTGAACCTGTGGCATACATTCTAGCAAGTTCAGCTACAAATGTAATATTATATGCCATTCATATTTTTATGCCATTCTCTTTCACTTTTACCAAGAAAACTCTGCACTTCTCATGTTGAGCACAGTGGTATAGCACCTCTCCTAGCTAGCAGTTTGGTGGCCCTCAACAAGTCACCAGGTGTGAGACCAATTGGCATTGGTAAGGCAAAGGCTATGCTACTAATGCAGATATTCAAGATAATGTGGGTCCAAAACAACTATGTGCAGGCAAGATAGCAGATATTGAGGCTGGAGCAGTTCTTTTGGTGGATGCTAGTAAGCATTCAATGCCCATAACAGGAAAATAGCATTACAGAATATTCAACATCTCTGTCCATCCATTGCAAAAGTTCTGATTAACACTTACAGAGAGCCAACTGAACTGTATGTTGATGATAAAGGGAACCACCCAAGGTGATCGTTTATCTATGCCTTTTTATGCCTTGGCCACCCTCCCTCTGATGAATGAGTTTGGATAAAGTGCTGAACATAACACAAGTGTGGGTATGTAGATGATGCAGCTGCTGCAGGAAATTTTTTTGAAATAAATCAAGAAATGAAGGGCTCGGCATATGGGTACTATGTTCAATCCAAGAAAACTTGGCTAGTTAAGGAGGAGTACCTAGTAGAGCAAGCAAGAGACCTGTTCAAAGATACTCGGGTAATGATCACCTCTCGTGGACAGCCATATCTGGGGGCTCACATTGGTTCAGACGAGTATGAAGCTGAGATGAATTTGTAGAAAGTAATCGAATGGAAAGATCAACTAGGAAGCTTGTCTGCCATTGCTGTAACAGCCACACAGTACCTTTGCTGCTTATATTCATGGCTTTGTTCACACCAGATACACTCCTCACATGTCAGATTATTTTCAAGAAATTGAGGATATTGTTCTCTTACCTGCCTGGAAAGGAAGGCCATCACCAAGTGACGCAGAGCATGAATTGTTTAGCTTACCGGCACGTTTAGGTGGAGCATAAGACTGCTAATATCAAGTCTAAAATTAGTGAACAATCAACTAGTGATGGAATTGGATCAAGAAAAGGGCAGCTCAAATTGGCTAACATCTTTGCCTCTACAGGAACATAATTTCATACTCTGGTATCAGGGCTCACAGTAACACTCTAGTATTGTCCGGACATGATTATCTAATAGCAATTTTAAGAGTAAAGCTATAATAGAAAAATTGGTCGGACAAAGGCAGAAAATGACCGGACGAATGAAGAAATTGACCGGAAAATGTCCTGTGACTGACTGTTATTGTGAGCCCTGCGGTATGGTTGGTTACCATCAAATTGTCCATCTAATTCTGTTTGTGGATCAAACTTCTTAATTGATCATGTCCGACTTTTCTTCCGTTTGACATAATGAGGCGCAAGATAGCTACTGTTGGATCATGGATGTCATAAGTATGATGTTCGTTTACAGCCACATTTGCAACCTATGATTGGAGAAACTTTAAATGGCGCCAGTGCTACAATAGAGGATGTTGCAAGACTCGATATTGCAGCGAACATGAACGCACAAAGATAGAGCAGAGAGTCAGAGAAGTGGAACACAGTAGCTAAATTTACTCCGCTGGTCATATCTTTATCAGGAGGAGCAGGGAATGCAGCTACAGTGCTTGAAAAAGGTTAGCTTCAATGCTACCAGAGAAGTCCTACAGTACAACCACTGGCATGGACAAGGTACAAATTGTCATTCGGCCTGCTGAGATCATCAATCCAATGTATTAGAGGGACACGCTCCTCTAGTGGAAAGACAACCACCAGATCTAGTTATCTCTGAGGCAAACATCATTGAAGCATAATTTTGTTTTCATCTCATCTTAATCATAGGTCTCATCTGATTTTGCTCTCTTTTTTTCACCAGGATCCTGTTTTACACTATGCTGTGCACACTATTTCCCCCCTTGTTGTTTGCCTTCAAAAATTACATACCAATTAGAAAGAAAAAAAAAAGTAATGTAATCTAAATTAGCCTGCACCCATCTTATTTTGCATTTGAAATTGCGTGCTATTGGGGCTGGTTTCTTCTAGCTAACTATGCTGTGCTCCTTCCTTCAGTGAGGATTTTCCTGGCATCTTGCTTGCATTCTAGGCTTGCTGCAGCCATGCATTCTCCGCTGGCCTAGGCTTACTGTATTCTCGCTTGTTTATATCTTTGCCAGCCTGCTGCAGTCGCAGTAGGTATTGACCTTTGAACCGTATTTCTCCTTTTCTTTCTTTCTCCCCTCATCTCTTTGTAACGTTGGACACTTAGAGCGTCAAAATTCATTGTTGAGTAAAGTGCATAACTAGAAACTCGAGTGGTGCGGCTCGATCCGCACTTCATTCCTTGCTTTTAATTTGCATGTTGCCACGAATGACACGCATGAGCGTTACCAATTGACCACGTCATATGTCAGACGATCACGATATAGCCTCAAACCGCCTCTCTTTTCCTTTTTTTTTGGGGGGGGGGGGGGAAGAGAGCCTGGTATCCACTGTTTGCGCATGTGCCAGTTTTTCCGAATTCCGCTACATGATCGTCATAATTAATGGGTGCGGTTGAACAACTAGTATAATGCTGCATAGTTTTACTCGTGCTCCTACTGCTCTTTGGAGAAACTTGGCATTCCCGAAGAAGAAACAACGCACACTGCTGTCAAGGCAGTCTACGATGGGAAAGATGTTTCTGTTTGTCTACTAAACTGGTTAAAGATCAGTTTTACCAGACTCTCCCCTTCATAATGATGGTGGTGAAAGCGTAGTACAGTACTGGTTGCCTCTCCACTACTTGCTCTGATCATAGATGTAGATATATGCTCTGATGATCGACCAACAATGTTTTGGCCAGTACTACCTCGCTCATCTGCCAGTCTTAGATCAGATAGCCTTCTCTTCTGTGCCCCTGAAGCCCTGATGCCCTAAAGGATCTAAGCATTCTCGAAATATGAGACTACAATCCACTTTGATCAGCTGAGAGCCTATATGCTGTTGAAAACAATCTAGCTGCCTTCGCTCGCTCGCCTAACAAGATTAATTAGGGTATGTTCGTGAAACATCCAATCAATGAGCGAAGCTGATTGTACATCATTTGAACTTTAACTTAGGGCTAAGTAAATATTGCAGTGGTTGTGGCAGCTGCATATACAGGAGGCTGTATAATGCTTATCTTAAACACTTAGAAAGCCAAGTACCTACAATCCACTTAGCAAAATGCTGTAGAAAACAATAAGCTCTAGCAGTTTGTTCTAAGTGTAATGGTCATGTTTCATTTGTGGGGTCAAAGGTCAAATGAATGTTTGCACATGCGTATTATTAGCCGGTGGGCGGGCGCAATTTTTGACGTACAGGGTTTTCAGGTTGGTTGACAAGTAGAATTTGCATATGTGCAAGATAAATTCAAGCGAGCACAATATACTGTCATATAAATGCAATGATCTTAAATTATGCGAGCACGATTTTAATTCTGCATAGTCGGCAAATTTTGTGTAAATCAACCTAAAACCCCCTGTACTGGATTTTGCGAGCTTTTTGCATACATATAAGAGGTTTTACGGGATTGGAAACGCCCAATGAACTGCACAACCGTGGCGCGTTGACAGATGCGCACGCGCATGCAGCATTAATTATATTAATCGTTGTGAAAAGAGATCAATATTCACTCCTTTCAAGGCAGTTAAAGTGATATTCTGCCCTACAGCTCACAGAATAGTACAAGTAAGCTAAGGGGAAGGTATTGAAGAAGTGAAGAGTCAGAGAGTTGAAGTTGGAGAGTCTGAGGAAGGAAGTTATTAATTATTCATAACTTTTTTCCTTGTAATTATAACTATGAGTACCTATCATTGCTCATTATACATTAATTTTATGTGATTGATTTGAAAGAAAGGCCAGAATGACTTTTGGTATTAAAATTAGACATAAATTCATTATTATTATAGCTAGATAATTTTGCCCCAAAGTTATCCGCCAGTTTCTGCTCAGTTCTCCCATATCAACATTATTGCAATACTTCCAGCTTTTGGCTGTTGGGTTTTGACACCATCCACCTCAGGAATTCGGCTCAGTCAGCTGTCCTGTGGACCCTATGGATATTAGGGGGGAAATATAGTAAGCTTGCCATCTCCATAGGATGACTATTGTATAGAAAACGAATGCACCAATTCCATTTACTGTTCTATCCTTTCCCTGAAATAACTAATACAGTTTCAATATTGTTAATCTATTTATTGGGAGAGGGATTACAGTTTTAACACCCACTTGCAAATGCTAGAGACAATATATATCAGCTAATACAAAAACCAACATTAAGCTAACGTTTACATGCATTTTGATAAGAAAATGGGCAACAGCAATTGATTCCATCAAGCGTGAGAGGGATTACAGTCCCATTAACCACTACAGTAGTATTTGTAGGAATAAACTCGAAAATCTGAGCTAAAATTTATTTCATACAATAAATCTATGCCCTAGTGTATTATAGTATCATTGGCATAAGTCTTACCTCACGGATCTTGTCAGAACAGCAACTTTGACAAAAGTGCTATGTCATTCAGCTGTCAACGCGCCTCGGTTGTTAGTTGCTAACGAGAGAACATGATCCGTTTCCAATCCCGTAAACCTCTTATATCTATGCTTCTTGCTACATACATTTAACCTACGGCGCATGCGCATTGAAGGCTGCGATGTTTAATCGCTATATGCTACTTAGGCTTACTCCACGACCCATCCGCGGCAGATATGTCATGCTGCGAGCTATACTACATAAAAGCTTACAGTGGTCTTGAACTGAATGCTGAGTCTTCAACAATTGAAAAAACTGCGCATGCTCAGACAGTACATTAATAATTCAACGTTACAAAAAGCTCGCAAAATCCAGTACTGAGGTGTTAGGAAATCTTGGAACACGAGAAGTGCGAATGCTCAAGCGCATGTTCAAGCACATTGGTCACTAAGGCTCCAGATCGTTTCTCTGCTTACAATGGACAGTATTTACAGCTGTGAACCAGGTAGGAGAAGAATTATAGTAAGGATATACATTGGAGAATAACTAACACCAGTCCTAACTGAGCCATCGTCGATTGTTTTGGTAACTATGCACAACTGCGCATGCGCTCACTACGGTTTAATTCCGTCTTTGTTGTTCCAAGATTCTCTAAAACCGCAGTACAGAGGTTTTAGGGAAACTTGCAAAATGCTGAGTGTGCATTCTCGCGCATGCTCAACAGTTAGCCTCAAAAATCTCACTGGATAAGGTGAGTGGCATGCTAATAGGTTAGAACTATACTACAATAGTCACTAGCTAGCTCTTCAAAGCTTATTTCTCTAAACTCCTTACCAAATTTGAATGCAAATTTAAAAATTCAAGCAGTGCGCATGCCGATCAATTTTTGCAAGATTCCTTAAACCTCTGTACGTACAATAGTGATTGAGTATGCATTCTCGCGCATGCACGATTTTGAGCTCTAAAATCTTACCGGAGAAGGTGAGTGGCCTGCTAGTAGAACAGTCACTAGCTAGCGCTTCAAAGCTTATTTCTCTGAAGTTCTTTCCAAATCTGAGCACAATTTCACCGATGACGCCTGACGACTAATTTTTGCATGATTGCAAGATTGGGTAAAACCAGAGTACAGAGGTTTGCATTGTTCTTTCACCTTATTTATATTGGAAGCGCCAAGCGCATGCTCATTATAATAGACATTATGCGTGCTGACTCAGCACAAAAGGTCAACGGGGCTCAATGGTGAAACAATGAATGGCTAAAGAATCAAAAGTAAACCCATCCGTTCAACTGAAGCTATGGATTGTGGATTAATTGAAAGACTACCTTCAAGAACACCACCTACCGGTTATTGGAAATAAAACAGAGCTTATGAGGAGAGTAGGAGACTGCTATGATATCGTATTCTTTGAAGCTGAACTGGATGTTAAGCCTTTCTAGCAGTTACACAGTTATTCTTAGATTTGATTCTCTCCCACAGGGCTTGTAGGCCAAAGAGAATTTTCAATACATCAGGAGTAGGTTGTAAAGAATTACATGGTGGATACACAGAACTGGAGTACGTCTTTGCCAATGTGGACATTTGTATGACCTTAAAGTGTGTCAGGATGAAAGAGTTTACTACTTGCAAGCAAAGTGCAGACCAATGGAGAAAGAACCCCCTTTTATTAAAAATGTCAGAGTAGATTAATCTTCGGGATTTATGTTCCAGTTTAACCATAAAGATCAAACTCTACTTGATTTAAGGCAGTGTACATAAGGTAGTTGTAAATTAGACAAAAGAGATAGATCCAGTCTTTTAAGAGTTATAAAATCTCCTTCTAGGCATGCTTGCCTTGATATAGAAATGGTCATCTGTTAATACATTAGTGTCACTGATATCACTAAAAGTGCTAGAAGATTCAGCTTGACCTTTTTGTACACAGGTTTCACTACAATCAAAGGTCTGATCACGAACCAAAAGCCTAATGGGAGGTCTGATTCTACAATGCATGCGGTTGCTTAAAATAGTGAGGCAGCACACTCCCAGTGGGGCCTTTAAAGTCTTAGTAGATATTGCAAATGCAAGACTCAGCAGAAGGTTTCCATTGACCACAAATAAGGCTTTGCTTGGTCTTATTTATGTTGCTCACTACAGTCTTCTTTTTATACATGATCACGCACTTTCTCAATGTAATGAAGTAACAGCCACTTCCAGACTTGGGGGAACCTGTAGATAAAAGATTAGGAGACACACACACTGGCACCCTTAATATCATCTGAGCATCTCCATTAAATTCCTGTACATTACTGACGACGTGACATTATTCACCGTTGACCCCGTTGACCTTTTATGCTGAGTCAGCAAGCATAAGGTCTATTCCATATGCAATGACTTTTTTGGCCTACTCGTTGCAGTGCTAACAGCAAGGATCTTAGTTGGCGAATTGTGTGGCAGAGATAAGCTCTTCACTATACTAGTGAACTTTGTCCAGCTGTACAATCACAAGAAGTCGTCGTTCTATTATATTGCCATGGAATTTACACGTATACGTGTGGTGCTTTCCATCAAAAATGGTGCAGCCTTAACGAACATGCGCCATGAATTAAGCAAAAAGCTAGCAAAATATCACGTAATCAATCTTCGCTGTACAATCTATATTGCGGAGCTAAAACGACCTCTCGAAGTTCAAAGTAAGTCCATAGCATAATTAGTAACTTCACGACCATGTTAATACAAAAAAAATATTTTTTGATTCTATAATACCAATATTATCCAGTTTTAGCCTGTTTTAGCTTATATTGCGTTTTAAATCCATATTAGGTCTATGACCACTCAGGTTTGAAAAGAAATTTAGAGAAGTAAGCTTTGAAGAGCTAGCTAGTGACAGTTCTAACCTATTAGCATACCGATCACCTTCTCAGGTAAGATTTTCGAGAAACAAAGTTTAACATTCTTGTGTCTAAGGTGCATATTCAATCTGCGAACGAAGCAGTTGGTTACTCATTTGTGTTGTTCAGATGCAGACACAGGAGGCTATATAATACTTATTAACTAAGCAGTTAGAAAGCCTATCGCTTATTGCATCTATGTCTAAATGCTATAGAAAGCAATAATCTCTGCTAATAAAAAAGTTTCATTTGTCTGAATTGCTACACATACCAGTTATAACCTGTACACAGGTCTATAAAAGATGAGTATAATCTAGAAGTCCTTAACAGGACTTTATCAGACCTACTCCCCTAAAAACTTTCTAGAGTTAAAAAATTTGTATTTTCTGGTCTTAGGGTTTTTAAAAAAATACATTTTGGTTTTAACAAGTAACACCGCGAGACCGCAACGTGAATACCAAATAGTCTTGGTTAAATCTCCATTAGACCTGTTACAAGTTGTGTAGATTTTTTGGCAATAACGTTAAAAACACAATAGCTAGCCCAATCCTTATCAATAGCCGAGATATTACAACAACTGTACGAAATCATTTTACATGATCTATCTCATCTATGCTATTGATAAGGTTAGGGTTAGCTGAGATAGATCATGTCAAAATATTTCATAAACTTGTACTAGATGAACTGACTCGATCAACTTGCAACCTTCTTTACACAGGATAGAGTATCAACGTTTGTACGCTTTTAATCTTTAAACTGAATTGTTCTGACAGAAGAAAGCAAACGTGATCTAAAGTCATGGTATATACAATTGTTGTGCTTACGCATTATATTAATCGCTTCTACTCTACTAAAATAGATAGAAACCGAAGGACAGTGGATCTTCTTTGAGTAGAATTAAAATCCAACTTCTTTTGTGTTTTATTGATGATCATATATAATCCCTACCTAGAGAGCACTCTCTGAAATTTACAATTACAATGAATAATTGAAATTGTTCTATTTGTGTTTACAGGGAAATTTTGGCACGAGTTAATAATACATAGTCACAATATAGTTACCAGACACTGGAGCACACTATCATTGCAATAAGTTAAACAGAGATTTTGAAGGCATTCATTATATTGAGAACAAAAGGGAGTCTTGGAATCCCGGTTTCATCTCAGATTGAGATAAGTCTTAGGATGCAAAGTATAGTTATATATATTGTAAAGAACTTTTATTTACACGAGCTAAGCTGACAGATCCAGAGCGATACTGTCAACAAAATTTATCTTATAAGCGACGCGATAATGATATTTTGTAGCCGCGACAAAATTTTACAATAAATCGTTACACAGGGCATCAACTTGTTTTCCATGGTCGAATGAGAGATGGTATATTTTTTTGTCGTGAGCAGCAGCTCCTTTCTGAAAGATTTTTTAGACCCTATTATAAATCTAACTGAAAAAAATAACTATCTTTGTAGCGCACTCATAAACAAGCTAAAGCGATATTCCAAATATAGTTGAAGCTGATTCTAAATTATGCCAAAGATTTTATAAACAATATTTCTTGAATTTAGAATATCTCTACAAAACTGCTATTGATCTACTTAATTTATAGCATTAGTACGTTATTTTATTGATAAATTGCTGTCCCCTCAAATACAATGAATACAAGAAATACTGCTATTGATCTACTTAATTTATAGCATTAGTACGTTATTTTATTGATAAATTGCTGTCCCCTCAAATACAATGAATACAAGAAATACAATGAATACAAGAAATACAAGATGAAACTTGTATTTCTCTAATTCTCCAACAAGTAAGTTGCACTTTTATATTGAATAAGTGCTATTATCAATTATTGTTTTTTGTAGTTTTTAGCTACGTTCAAATTTCTTTTGTTTAGTAAATTCTGAGTACTAAATTTGCATGAAGCGAGAGAGCTTTATCAAAATGTTTTGAGATAGGCATCAAATTTACAATCCATACAACTAGGTGAGCTAGATAAGAAGGATAGTGTTCTTTTCAACTCGTAGAAAGAAGTAAATCATCCTTTTGACGATTTATTGCTCACAATTTTAGATTAAGGTAAAATATGTTTAGTACTCCATAAAAGCCTGTTAATTAATAATTCAACTAATTCACCAATTTTACTTTTAATTCATCCATAAGACATACGAAGTGGAGTCAGAGGCTCTGGAACAATAATATAAAAAAAATTAGCATCCTTTGGTTCCATTGCCCAAAATTACAATCCATATTCACCTATTCACCTATTTTACTTAAAATTCATTCATCATAAGTATCAGTCATTTTTATTCACTATTTTCCTCACTACTCTTGCAAAACATCCACCATCATATTGTGTAGCTGCAATAGTCACTTGCTACTCTCTTTATGCAAAATAAGTTATATTGACTAGCTCAGTAAGGAATATGAATTTCACTATTCTTATTTTTGACCGTGAGTAGACAGCTAGAAACATGTGGCATGAATCATATAAGATAATTCATTTCATAGATATTTCATTAGCTACCTAACTTCAGTTCTATAGTAATTTTGAAATGAGCGTTGCAACTTTATTATCTAATTTAATAGAATTATGTGCTATTAATGCATTGATAGGAATTATCAACGGACCTTTGATAATAAATAGTCAGGACAACTGAACTCACACAACTGCACACAGAACCCTGACATTCATCATCCCCCAAACTCTGACATTTAACTGTCAGAGAAGCTGATAGAGTTTAAAGAGTTACCTCAAATAAGCTGCAATGAAAAGTTAAGAAAGCTTAGAGAGTTCTTAGAGAAGTATTCTGTTGTATTTGCCCTTTCAGACTGTTGTACTGACTTAGCTAAGCACTTCATTGACACTGGTGAGAATAGCCTATGCAAGCTATTATATAGAACACCTGCAATATATTAACAGGATTTAAACTATTCTAGTAACGTATCGAGATGTCAACGTTTATTGTTTCTATGTGTTTCTGATTTGCATTAAGTTATTTCCAAATGCACATAGGGCAAGTGAATTCTAAGCGCCATAAAACTTGATTATGAGTTTATAGAATTCATCAAATGGACCAATTAGCACAAGCTATAGTCGTCTGGCTAGCGAAGCAAGCGAGCCACACATTTTTGATGCAAATTGAGATGAGAGATACATATATATTATCCAATAGTCAATACGTAAATGTTCGTTTGACCTTTCTCTCCATAAATGAAATAATTATAGCAATTCGATTAAATAGCTAGAGTTTATTGAAATAAAAGTACAAATGATATTCACAAACTGCTTCGATTGCCCAATTGAATATGTTACACAAATGTATATAAATGATGTAATCTATATAAACGAGCTAAACAAGTGATGTAAATTGATATTTGCGATATATGTACATATATTATAGTAAGTCAATAGCTATAAGACATGCTAGCTACAGTGAAGTAACTTTCTTTTGAGCTCACGCTTTCTTTTCATCATGGAGACAATGGACTAGCTACAATATGACTCATAATGTCAGTAGTTCATGAAAACGGACGTTACTGTTTATAAACCACAACACGGCCCTCATGTGATATAAGTATAGAAAACCAGTTAACGACAATTATTGATATCATGTACCGATCGTAACCATGATTATTTGTAAGTATGCCCTAGGCGCCCCTGCTGTTTTTAGGTAGCTACTTCGGGAATCTTACAAGAGCTAAACGGGATGCGTCATCTGTAATCCGACTATTACTTTTTATATCCCATGCGTTGGCGAGATATGTGCCGTGTTGTGCCGTTTTCATGAATGACATGAGTCATATAATCTGAAGTCCATCGAAGCCATACTTTGAAACCAGAAAATACGGCCTGCAGAAGAAGCACGAGTTTGATAATTAGCTAGCACAACAGCAACTATGGCTAGCTAAGTCATACATCCAAAAGTGCGTGATAGGTTGAAGTGGGCATGGTCATGCAAACATTTTTCTGTGCAGCTCACAAATAGGTTCTATAATATAAATAGCCATCCCCATTCCAAATCCTGGATCAGCCCCTTGCTGACAGCACTGACCTAATACTGGAAAACAGCTGACATTGCATATGCCCAGCAGAGCATGCATTGCATTTTTTGCAAGACCCATAATAATCATAACGTGGTGTAACTACAACTGCAAGCTTGCATAATTTGCTGGCTAGAAAAGGAATAGCAAGCAATTGAAATTAAGAACTGTCCGTCAGATTTTAGGACAGTTGGATCCTATGCATATGCTGTGCACTGTATTATCAGCTGTGAGATATGGCGAGATATTTCACTCGCCTTCTGCTCGTGAAATATTTCTTTTGGGCTATTCGGATTGGAATCCGGGTTGGTAATTTTTACACGTGGGCAGAATGCGGGTTAGAATCCCTGTGTACGTACGTGTACGTGTTCTGTCGAACCGCACGCGTTCGTTAAACCTGTTTGTTTGTGTCAAATTATAATGGGCCGGGCCTTACGCATAATAAAATTTCCAAATAACGCACACTGTTGTTTCTAAATGACGCACACTAGCGCGATTTTACCGGTAACCATTTCTGGGTTACAATCGCAGAGCTTGTAAGTAGTCAATTTTGAACCATAACAAACAGCTGCTTCGGGTGACCTTGTACAAGTGCTACAGCTATTGCAACCATAGATGTAAGAGGTTTACGGGATTGGAAACAGATCACGTGCTCTCGTTAGCAACTAACAACCGAGGCGCGTTTACAGCTGAATGACAGCATTTTTTTAAAAGTTGCTTTTCTGACAAGATGTGTGAGATAAGACTTATGCTAATGATATTATAATACACTAGGGCATAGATTTACTGTATGAAATAAATTATAGCTCAGATTTTCAAGTTTATTCCTACAAATACTACTGTAGTAGTTAATTGGACTGTAATCCCTCTCAAGCTTGATGGAATCAATTCCTGTTGCCCATTTTCTGATCAAAAGGCATGTAAACTTTAGCTACATGGAATAGTAATGTTGGTTTTTGTATTAGCTGACATATATTGTCTCTAACATTTGCAAGTGGTGTTAAAAACTGTAATCCCTCTCCCAACAAATAGATTAACAATGTTGAAACTGTATTAGTTATTTCAGGGAAAGGATAGAACAGTAAATGGAATTGGTGCATTCGTTTTCTATACAATAGTCATCCTATGGAGATGGCAAGCTTACTATATTTCCCCCCTAATGTCCATAGGATCCACAGGACAGCTGACTGAGCCGAATTCTTGAGGTGGATGGTGTCAAAATCCAACAGCCAAAAGCTGGAAGTATTGCAATAATGCTGATGAGGGAGAACTGAGCAGAAACTGGTGGATAACTTTGAAGCAAAATTATCTAGCTATAATAATAATGAACTAATTCAACTCGTTCCAGGATGCTCCAGCCACTTCGGAATCGATTCCACCTTTGGAGAGGACTCTATCATCGAATATTTGGACGATATTATAGATGAGCGCGAAGAGAGAGACATCAGTTCAAGTTGTGAGTCAGTATAGAGCTTTTTGGGGAGCCATGAGGGGTTGTAGCTTATCCTAATGAGGTTGTACAACTCCCATTTCGGTAGAGAAAGGTTCTTCCTGAGTCGTGATTGGGGAGTGGCTTGGCTATAATTGAATGTGTCTCCCATTATTAGCAAGAAAGGCTATAGTAGCTCTTTAGTTTGCAAGAAAAGTTGTTTATAATGGGTGTGTTAGGTATTATCGTGGTTTAATTAGCAAGAATTTGTTTAATGAACAGGAAATGGGTGTGGTTGGATAGAAATTAGGTATTTCGAGCAGTAAAAGGGTATGGTTATCCTTTAATTAGCTCTAATGAGCAGGAAATGGGTGTGGTTAGGTCTTATCGTGGTTTAATCAGCAAGAAGTTGTTTAATGAACAGGAAGTTGGTTAGAAATTAGGTATTTCGCGTTAATTGTGGGTATGGTTAGCCTTTAATGAGCAGGAAATTGGTGTGGTTAGGTCTTATCGTGGTTTAATTAGCAAGAAGTTGTTTAATGAGCAGGAAGTTGGTTAGAAATTTGGTATTTCGTGTTAATTGAGCAGTAAATGGGTATGAGTAGCCTTAAATGAGCCGTAAATGAGTGTGGTTAGGTATTATTGTGGTTTAATTAGCAAGAAGTTTAATGAGCAGGAAGTTGGCTAAAAATTAGATATTTCGTGTTAATTGAACAGTAAATGGCCTTTAATGAGCAGGAAATGGGTGTGGTTAGGTGGTTTAATTAGCAAGAAGATGAGCAGGAAGTTTAGGTATTTTGTGTTAATTGAGTATTAGTCTCTAATGAGCAGGAAATGGGTGTAGTTTGGTCTTATCATGGTTTAATTAGCAAGAAATTGTTTAATAAGCAGGAAGTTGGTTAGAAATTAGGTATTTCGTGCAGTAAGTAGCAATAAAATGGTGTGATTAGCCTTTAATTAACTTTAATGAGCAGTAAATGGATGTGGTTAGGTATTATTGTGGTTTAATTAGCATGTTTGGTTAGAAATTAGGTATTTCGTATTAATCGAGCAGTAATAGCAATAAAAGGGTGTGATTAGCTTTCAATTAGCTCTAATGAGCAGGAAAATGGGTATGGTTAGGTCTTATCATGGTTTAATTAGCAAGAAGTTGTTTAATAAGTAGGAAGTTGTTATTTCGTGTTAATCGAGCAGTAAATAGCAATAAAAGGGTGTGATTAGCCTTCAATTAGCTTTAATGAGCAGGAAATGGGTGTGGTTAGGCATTATTGTGGTTTATTTAGCAAATTGTTTGGTTAGAAATTAGGTATTTCATGTTAATCGAGCAGTAATAGCAATAAAAGGGTGTGATTAGCCTTCAATTAGCTTTAATGAGCAGGAAATGGGTGTGGTTAGGTATTATTGTTGTTTATTTAGCAAATTGTTTGGTTAGAAATTAGGTATTTCGTGTTAATCGAGCAGTAATAGCAATAAAAGGGTGTGATTAGCCTTAATGCGCAGGAAATGGGTGTGGTTAGATATTATTGTGATTTAATTAGCAAATTGTTTGGTTAGAAATTAGGTATTTCATGTTAATCGAGCAGTAATAGCAATAAAAGGGTGTGATTAGCCTTCAATTAGCTTTAATGAGCAGGAAATGGGTGTGGTTAGGGTATTTTGCCAAGAAATAATGAGCAGGAAATGGGTGTGGTTAGGTATTATTGTGGTTTAATTAGCAAGTTGTTTAATGAGCAGGAAATAGGTGTGGTTGGTTAGAAATAATGGGTGTGGTTAGCGAGACAAGGGTAGAGGTATTGTAGGAAATGTTTAATTAGCAGGAAAGGGTGTGGCTTTTCAAGAAAGGGGTGTGCCCTTAATGGAGGCTATCATCGTGGTATAATTGGGTGTGGGCATGTTATTATCATCTTGTGGGTGTGGCTCCTCTATTAATATAATAATCTCATGATGGGTGTGGTTTGTAATGACTATCATGTGACTATCATATGACTATCATGTGTTTATACTAGCCTCAGATTCTGATGATGGAGATGGCTCTGAAGCTGGATACCGATCCGAAGATGGAGTTGGAGGTGAAGGAGAAGGAGAAGAAGAAGAAGAAGAAGAAGAAGAAAAGGAAGGAGATAAAGGAGGAGAAGGAGGAGAAGAAGAAGTAGAAGAAGACATCGATCTGGAGGGACTTAAACCTACTTCTAAACACCGCAATCTTGCTAGTAAGCAAGCATTAAAGGTGTCCCTTCAGTCTGGTTTGTACCCTGAATACCTTGGCATTGAGGGTCCCTATTTGCATACAGATCCCTGCTCAAATAATGAGTTAGATTTCCTGACCATGCTTTGGCCACAGACCCTTTGTGATTTAATTGTAGAGGAGACCAATAGATATGCACGTCGCAAGAGACGTCGTAATTGGATTGATGTAACTAGGAGTGAATTATACACATTTTTTGGGGTGAACTTAGCAATGGGGATACATAAATTGCCCAGAATAGGGGATATTTGGAGCAGGGATGGGTTACTAGGAATACCAGAGGTGCAGAAGCACATGACAAGGACTAGATTTTGGCAAATATGGTCCAACCTGCATGTTGTAGATGATGATAAAGTGTCCCCAAGTGATACCGGTTTGACCCGTAAATTTCAGCCAGTATTAGAAGTTCTTTCCAGTACCTTTTTAAACAATTATTCTCCTGGTCAGGAACTTTCTGTGGATGAGGCCATGGTTAAATACAAGGGCCGTGCTAGGGGGAAGGTGTGCATGCCAAAAAAACCCATTAAAAAAGGATTTAAAATATGGTGCTGCTGCTGTTCGTGCTGTGGGTATCTGTGCACATTTCAAGTGTATCTGGGAAAGCCCACTGATCCGATGACAGGAAAACGTGTAGCTGAGAAGGGTTTAGTTATAAAGGTAGTTCAAGATCTAGTTAGTCCCTTTACCAATTTAAACCATGTGTTGTACTGCGATAATTTCTATTCTAGTGGGCCTCTTGTGAAGTGGTTGGCTGAATGTCAAATATATTTCGCAGGAACAATTAAGCAGAGGGCATGTGGATTTCCCGAGAGTTTAAAGGGCGTTAAGCCACCAGCAGGTGGCTATGTAGCAGAAACAGTTAAAGAAAAGGAGGGTGACAAAATAGTGAACAAGACGTGCTATTATGTCTTCCATGACCGTAAGGTAGTGTCCTTAGTTTCAAATGTATTTCCCGAACATATGGAGGATAAAGTTCCCAGGGTACAAAAAGAAGGTGTCCTTCGGTATCAATCTGTCCCCCCAGTCTTGCCAGCTTACAATAAGTTCATGGGAAGTGTTGACCGTCTTAGCCAGCTTAGAAAGAACTATGGCTATGATAGGAAATCCAAGAGGTACTGGTTGCGCCCATTCTTTCAGTTTTTTGACTACGCAGTTGATAATGCTTTTATTTTGTATAAGCACAACTGCACTTACTATAAGCAGACCCCCATAAAGTTGTTGGATTTTAGGCTGCGATTGGTTCACCTCTTGTTGAGGCAGAGTAGATGTAGAAAGAGGTTGGCCTCTAGAGACTATAGCATGGAGGAGGATCCCAAAGGTTCATGTCGTCTCGTTAGGTCCATTGATGTAGATTTGAAAAGGGGTAGATGTTGTCAGTGTGTGCTGAAGAACAGGAACCCAGTGAGATTTACATCATTTGCATGTTCTTTTTGTAAAGTTCGGCTCTGCAAGATTACTTGCTTTGACGAATTTCACCAGTTTTGAACTACTTATGTTATTCTTTTGTTATTCTTTGAAAATAATTGTTTATAATGATCACTTTTTTATCAGTTAGTGACATCCTAGGGGTGGGTTGTGATGTGAGGTGTATGATAGTGACTAGTGCCTGTAATGACATTAGAGTAGTTACTAGTGCCAAGGACTCCATTAGGTGTGAGTGTGAGCAATTAGAAGTGGATGTAGGTGATTTTTGGAACTCACATTAGGGATGCTACTTTTCTTAATAATTAATTACATTCGAAACTGTCTAAATTGCACTCGGCTTCGCCTCGTGCAATTACCTAGCCAGTTTCTCGTGCCCAAATTGCACTTAAAAGCATGTGATTACCTATACTAATAGTTTTTTGTTTGTTTTTTTTTAATAGGAAAGAAGGTATGTGCAGGAATGACTGAGCCAACCTTTGACCTCATAGGCCAGCAAAGCTGGCCTATGTATTAAAAAGGCTCCTGCAAGGGAGCAAGCGTTAGGTATATGGGACGTACTATTCACGCACTGTTGTGACTCCGCTACACAGCGAAAAATCTACAACTTGTAAGCATTCTGTAACAGGTATGTAACAGAACAAAAATCCGTAAACCCTAGGCACCGGAAGTACTAATTTTTGATCTGTAGGCAGTTGGTGGGGCAGCAGGTCTGATACAGTCCAAAAATACGGACCTGTTACAGACTTGTAGATTTTACTGACCTGTTACAGACCTGTGTACAGGTCATAACTGGTATGTGGGGCAGTCCAGACCTGTTACAAGTTGTAGATTTTTCGCTGTGTAGGCAACACTCGCCCAGCTTGCAGTGCAAAGGGCTAGGGCTAGGGCTAGTACTTAGTTTTGTATGCATGCAGCTGCCTGCCACTTAGCTACATAACTCGACAGCAAACTATCGGCTAGGAATACTATACTTGCTGCTCACTCACTTGCTGTCTAACAGTTCTACAGCCTTTGTGGCAGCAGGCACAAAGCTTATCTAAGCTGCTTGTAGGCACTAGGCTTATCTAAGTGCTTTGAGGTAAGCATTACAGTTTGCTATGTAGCTATGCAGCTGCCTGCCACTTGAATACACAAATGAATAGTATCAGCACAAAAGCTCAATATCCAGAGCTTCTGGTGTAGTTCAATTAGGCGCAGTTTCACAATAATTATTTCTCAAAATTATTATGGAGTAGGTCAAACTTCAGCTCCGCGGTCACACCATCAGGCAGGCAGGTTCGCACTATTAGATTTTCTCTCCAGATCTCACACTCGATATCCAGAGCTCAATATGTGCAAGGATTTCTTATACAAACTTCAACTTATTGGTCCGTAGTTGACCAATAAAACTCCCAACATTAATGTTCCTCCCCACATCCCCCTTACCTTTTAAGCAAGGTTGCACAAATAGGCCTGCTCTTTAGTCCATGCATGAAAAAACACAGTACATCATGTAATTGAGTCACTTAAACAGCAACACCAGCTGTATTATGATCTTAACGATCCTGGAGAGTTTTCATCTTAGGCTGAGCAGGAATTAAATATCAATATTTCTTTGCAGTATATTTTGACCGTATATGACGTGACTCATGATCCTCAAACAGTTAAATTCAAAAGGCAAAGAACCTGCATAATAGCTCCTTTGATTGGTATCCATTTGTCTAGATCGAACAGTGGTGTTACGATATGACTGCTTGTAAAGAAAGCATGAAAGTTCTGTAGCTAGACTATGCTTACTCTAATAGGTACATAGACCAAAGTCCTGATACCCAGGTCCACAAAGAAGGAAAATAGGTCGAAAAGTTACTACTCGACATAGCCTTCTGGAGTTCACAACGGAAATTACTCCCTATACAAAATTGTACAGAAAAATATAGGCTTAGCATGTGATTGCTGATTGTATTGTGCCATAAGATTATACAAAAAATAGTAACCTATAATCTGTCTATTTTGATATAAACTTTAGGCCTAGAAAAAATTTTAATGGCATCCTCAACTTCACATAGTTTAGATTCAAGTTCCATTCGCTTCTGCTGCTGCTTTAAACTGCGACACACTATCGGTAGTGACAAAAGTTCTGCTGTTAAACTTCCTTTGTCTTTATAATAACAATAATCAATAAATAGGCATGTATGTTTATAGCACTGCAGTACAAGCAGGGCTCACAGTAACACTGTCCCAGACATGATTATGTATGGAAACATTGGTTGGACAAAGGCAGAAAATTAGTCTGGAAAATGTCCTGTGACTGGCTGTTATTGTGAGCACTGATCTGATGGTCAGTTTGTTTTACTATACTAGTTGTAAGCTTATAAGTAACATACTTTCTTGTAAACTTTGAAGAGTGTTATTTTTATCTTTAGTAGGCATCAGAATATGACCATCAGGTACACTTGGATCAGGTGAGGATGCTTCTTCCATCAGCTTCTGCTCGAGCCACATCTTTTTCCTTAGCTGCAAACTATGAAAGAAAATGTATTATGAGCAAGAAAAGCTACATATCACCAGACCCTTGGACTCATGCCATGCACACTCAGGGCTGGCTGTGCCAGATACAGTATGGCATCATATGCCAGAACCATAATTCTGGGCACATGTGCAAACAGTAGGTACCAGGTTCTATTTCCCACCCCTGCAGAGCCTGGGTAAGACATTATGTATAGCTACACACACATGCAAACTAACACAAGCTGATGAACTGACTGTTGCAAGCTCTGATATTTTTTATAGACTGCAACTACAATTTAACTCACAGGGTGTATACATTTAGAATAGGTGTTTGTAGTTTATTGGTCCAACTAAAGGACAATTGTACTAACTAGAAAATGTCAAATTTCCCCCCAAATAGCTAATAAGCTACCAACAAATGAAAGGAAACTGCAACCTTACTATTTTGGTATTTCTCCAGTTTTATATTCTAGCAATGTCTTCTTCGGTCTTGTACTAGTAGTTGAAACACGCATTGGTGTTTGGCCAACAATCTTTTTATTCACCAATATGAAATTCTGTATAAAATTAACATACATAATTATGAAGCCTTGACTAAGTTTGGACTGCAACATCAGTACTAGATGCCCTTAATAAATAATATTTTATATACTGTATTAACTCAATAAGTTCATTGCAGGTGTTATTGTACAAGTAGTTCTTTGGCCTGCAATTGAAACTTTACAAGTTAGTGCACATAACTTCAAGGTGAAATTTTCAACTAATTGATGAAATCTCCTGCACAGTAGCCTGATAAATGCACACAGATGCATTTCCTTTTCTTTTTTTTTGTATGTAATTTTTTGTGGTCATACAGGCTCTGGGTCAAAGTAAATGAGTAATAAGAAAACAGTAATTAGTGTTTGTGTCACACCATGTGAGAAATTTTGTTGCCAAAGTTATAAATTAGTTGATACATAAAGCACTTACATAAGCCTAGCACTTACAAACCACATTATAGGTAAGCCTAGGGCCCTTCTAAGCTACAATTGGGGCACTTGACATCACATAACCATTGTTATATTTTCCTATACACACATCAGATGATGACTTGGTAATGTTTGCCTTGGGTAAACGGAGCATGAATGCTCACCCCATAAAGTTTACAGCAAATTTATATGGGATTGGAAACACAAGAAATACACACTAAATTGTTGTCATGGAGCTGGAGTGATGCCTATGTATTTTATACACTACCTAGCTTAGGTGGTTTTAGAATTAACATGCTGACAGCAATATCTACCTAAAGCCTTCACAAACGAGTTGGTACTTTACTCATCATGGATTTGAGAATGTTGCTTCCCTCGCCAATTGAATATGTTACATGAACATACCCTAGTCTAAGTGCTTGTGGTAAACATTACTCAACAGCAATAGAGCCTATCCAAAGGAATACTCAAATGAATTTGAGCAATAATACACATTGCCCTAGTACTACACATGCTCTTTCGTGCAATTTGGGTATTAATGCACTCAAAAGCATGTGATTACCTGTTCAATGCCCCACTGTATTAAGCCTTTAAAGCGTCTGGTTGAAGCATGATTACTAGGGGGGCACTAGTCCCAATTTAGTAAGGATCATTAATTTTAACGCATTGCACGTGCTATCTATATCCGGCAGTCGAATTAACTGATAGCCTTGGAGGTGGAGCCAGCAAGAAAAAATATTTAAGCATCCAATCTAATTATGGCTTCAAGAAATGTTGCAAGTATGAAATATGCTAGAAATAAGTGTTGAATAAGTACGTATTTTAGATTTTCTGCCACAGACATACATGTATAACTATTTGGCCAACATTATGTTTCCTGTCACCTGCCTGCATCGATTTTATGATACTACATCCAAATATAACTGTGCATGCTCAGTAATGACATCATTGGAAATTATAGCACATATATACATAGCCTGAATTCTTTAGCTAGTAGCTGCCTAGATGTTTGTCAATGTCCAGGTAGTTACAGGTTTGGGGAAGCCTTTATCATTGAAATTCAAGTTTTTGTAAACTATTTACTGCTCTACCAGCCGGATTTTTCAACTGTCAGTGTGTTCCCATTACAGATGCGCTAAAGAAAGCTACACTTCTCCGTACGCATGTTGGCAGCAAAGTTGAACAGTTGATGATTACCAGCAGTTCTCAATCAGTACTTAATATTTGCTCTCAATTCATCAAGTTCCTTGTAGATGTAATGTATTAATAATAATAACCTCCCTCCTGCACGCACTGATATTCAGGCCAATAGGGGACAGGAAACAATTATAGTGAATCCCAACTGATTGCTTACCCCCCTGCTGTGTATGCACAAGGCCAATAAATAGACTATTTCATAGGTAATCACATGTTTTTGAGTGCAACTTGGGTATAATTGCATGAGAAACTGGCTAGGTAATTGTACTAGGTGAAGCTGAGTGCAATTTTAGACAGTTTTGAATGCCAAATTGCATGAAAAAGTATGTGATTGCCTATTAATCCTCTGGTAGATTACTTGTACCAGCCAGCCAGCTGCTGTTAATATGAACCTATAATGCTTGCCATAAAATGCTTACATAACTGGAGGCCAACAATCTTAGATAACCTATGAAAAGACATCTTCAGAAACATTGTTACTATGGCCATGCCTTTGATGTATGGCTTCATTATAGCATAGAAAGCCCATAGGCAATTACTGTGATATTCTGTTTTAAAAATTGTGTTGTTAGCTATATCTATAATCGTCAAGCATAAGGCTCATTACCAGACATAGGTTCTTGTCCAACCTTCAGTGAAGCGCCTTCCCAGGGATAGCCCCGAAATTTGCTACCTTATACTAAAGTGATAGGTTGGGTTACTGTGTTTTATGACAATAGGCTATAGAACTTTGGATGTATATGATACACAGAAGTTAATCATTGCTATTGCTAAGCTATAATAATGCATGACAAAATTATCCAGGGGTATTCCTTTTGTAGACAAGACTCAAGAAGTCAATGTACAGTAGCTGCTGAGTGTTTCATGGAAAGTTCAAAGTTCATAATGGTGCTGCTGTGTTTTACCATAAAGCCATAGTTTAACTGGCTTGTACTATAACTGGTTTGTCGCTATACAGCTAAGAAATCAAGGTCAAACTGCATAACTGACTTAACTTAATTTGGTTAGACTAATGATTCTTTGAAAATTTAATTATCTTAGACTATAGAGCGTTTGCACTTGACGTCACAAACCACGCCCCTCAACCGCGCGGCCATTTTGGTGCACAATGCAGCTGTAGCTGCAGCTGCATTGTGGTTTTTAGCTCGTTATTTTTCCTGTAAGTACTCCAGCTAGTTGAAATGGTTATTTGTATTGTTCCTGGGTGCTCCAAGCGTTCGGACAGAGATAAGGGTGTAGCTTTTTTCAGACTTCCCACCATTAGAACTGGAAAGAATGAGGAGGAGTTGGAGCTGAGCAGGAGAAGAAGAGCTGGCTATTTGGCTGCAATTGGTAGAGACTTAAGTAGTCATGATTTAAGAAATGTCAGAATTTGTTCCAAGCATTTTATTTCTGGAAGGCCAGCTTATTTGTTCGACCAATTCAATCCTGACTGGCTTCCCACACAAAATGTGAGGTCTAGATGCAACATGAAAGCATTACATCAGTGTCATGACCGCTATCTCCGAAGAAAGTCCAGAAATGCACGCATTCATGCACCACCAACAGAACCAGTTAAATCATCAACAACACCAGTTACTTCCATTGATTCAGCACACATTCATGCAGCACCAACAGAAACAGTAAAATTAACACCAGTTACTTCCGTTGATTCAGTTAATGTATTGATTGAAGCAGATGAGCCATCAACTGATGATATACCTGCTACCAAAGTCAGCAGATACTCAGATGCACAGAGCCAAACTGAGGATAATATTGCACAATTAAGAACTGAACTGAACAAATGCTTATGAAACCATACACACTACTTTAAGGACCAAAGTTAGTAAGATTACTCCCTTCACTGAATTAACTCCACAGGATCAACAAAAGAAATTTATTAAGCACTACACAGGGTTACCTAGTTTTGAAGTACTTAAGGCAGTGTATGACTTTGTCTCCTCCAGTAGCAAATTTGGAAACACAAAATTGGAACCATTTAGAGAGTTTGTGCTTACACTGGTGAAACTACGGCATAATTTCACTTACCAAGACCTTGCATATCGTTTTGATGTACACTATTCTACTGTATCAAGGATTTTTTTGAAGTGGTTAACCATTATGGATATTAGGCTCGGTCCTTTGATTATCTGGCCCACAAGAGAGATACTGTGGAAAACTACACCAGAGTGCTTTCATGAAGAATTTGGGTGTAAAGTGTGTGTGATATTGGATTGTTTTGAAGTATTTATTGAAAGACCATCCAACCTCCTTACTCGTGCATGTACATGGTCCTCATATAAACACCACAATACCGTCAAATTTCTCATTGGCATTGCTCCTCAAGGTACTGTTTCTTATATTTCTGCTGCCTGGGGTGGAAGGGTGAGTGACAAGTATTTGACTGAGAATTGTGGAGTTCTGAACAAATTGCTACCTGGTGATATTGTACTAGCTGATCGGGGATTTGACATTGCTGATTCAGTCAGTGCATTTCAGGCCAGGTTACACATTCCAGCATTTACAAGAGGGAAGGACCAATTATCAGCAGCAGAAGTTGAAGAGACCAGATCTCTGGCTAATGTACGCATACATGTAGAAAGGGTTATTGGTGCAGTACGCCAAAAGTTCTCCATTTTACAGGGAACACTTCCCATTGATATGATCACAATGAGAGCTGGAGAGGAGTGTCCAATCGTTGATAGGATAGGCAGAGTTTGTTGTGCCCTCAGCAATATTTGTGACTCAGTTGTGCCATTTAATTGACTAGAGATCATAAATCCTCATCATTATTAGCTACATTAAAACATGATTACATAATAATATAATGATAATCTGTTAGTAGCTATAGTGTATACACGATGTTACTACTCTTCCCTCTTTCTCCTCTTTCTTGAATATTCAGGAAGTAATCTGCAATCAGGGCAGTAGCATCTACATTTTGGAACTGACTTTAGCTTCAAACATTTGGTATGAAACCATTCAATTGAGCATTGAGGATTGTCGCACCCAATCATTTCTGACGAGGCGGAGCCATCTGTGGGTTCTGGCTGTCTACAGTAGCAGTAAAGATGTTTTGTGGGTTCTGTAGTTTCGCTGACTGAAGCTGAGGTACTAGCTGCAGATGTGCAGGTTCTTGGAGTGGCATTTTGGATTGGTCTTGTGTACCACTTTCCAACAAGTTCTGGTAAAATGCAGACCTTAAAGAAATGTTCTGCTTTGCTGACACAGACATGCCAAAATTCAGGATCAGGGTAAATCCTTTCAATATGCATGCTAGGACTACTTTCAGGAAATGTGCAGACACAAAAATCGCAGTATGCTACTTCATAAACAAAGATCTGTGCTTGCACTTGGTAATAGTAGGCATGCTTTTTATCGAGATGAATTGAACCATCCACAACTATTAAACATGACTTGCTATTCAAAACAGTTGCTTCAATATCTTCATCTTTGTTGCAAAGTGGACACTTGATCTCAACTGCACCCTTTCCACAACAATCACATGCAACGATGCTATCTGGGGAGGCACCAAGGTGTGGCCATTTGGGATTGAGAAACAGGCCACAATTTTTTACTGAAAAAACTTGATGCTTACTTGACTGACTGCTAGTATACTGCTCCAGTGCAAAAGTCTCATGTTGACAACCCCACTGTGTGGCTTGGGTGCATATCTTGTATGCCTCTGGATAACAGATGGCCTTGACCAATGATTGTGATGGCATAGCTGGATCAGTATGGCAGGCTTGCTTCATACGAGATGCAGTAATTCTCCCTGCTCTGAATTTAAACCACAATTTAGATTCAGTTTGCTTCACTGTTTCTTCTCTGACAGCTTTAGCCATATCATTAGTAATATTGATAGTAACAGAATCACAAACCAATAATAATTCTGAGTAGGTAAGAGCAAGATATTTTGATTCATAGAGAGAATGGAGGGGTGAAGGAAAATTGCCATTTCTGGTTTTCGGAATATACCTATCACAGAACTTCGGGACTACAGAAAGAATTGCTGGATTATTATCCGACTGAGAAAGAAGACTAAAGAATGATTGAAGTTCAGATATATCTGGTGGGATTGCACTTTGTTTGGTGGATGGAGTGGATGAGGATGCTGATAAACTGCCAGTTGCAATAGAATTGTCGATCTTATTTTTTTTACTATTCGGGGAGGAAAAGTCTATATTTTTAACCTGCAAATAAGGAATCTTATTTTGAAAAGCAGGAATAAGCCATTGACATTCTTGTTGTGTGCAAGTAGGCTTGCCAGCAATCCTCACCACAGTCTCCAGGTGGAAGAGAATAGCAGCTATGTGAGTACAGACCTCACCGAGACCAGCCATGCACTTGCAATGAGCGCAGCAAACCTCTCCAGTTTCTTCCATGATGATCCAGCACATTAGAGGTGGTTCATTACAAGACTGAGAATGTCTAACCTATTATAATTAAAGCTCTATAATTAATTTTTATGGGGCAATGATAGCTATATACATTATACATACTTTTCCAGTGACAACATACTTCTCTTCTAACTTCCAAGTAGTTACATTCTTTATCCAGCCACTAGTAAACTGGTTGTATGCTTCCAGTGATTTATAAGCCTTGAATTGCTTTGCAGAGATGTAGCTAGTTTGGAGCACCAGGTAAGAAACTAAGTCAGCAGAAGTAAAGGGAGGAGGTGTGGTGGGAGACTCTTTGTGAGTTTTTGTACTGATGCAGAACGGATCTATTCCTCCAATCAGTTGCAACTTCTGCAAATATCTTTGTTTGGCTTCTAGTGGAAGTTTCTGAGCGTAGCAGGACATGGTGTGTGGTTAGACAGACATACCGCAAAAATGCAGCTGCAGTAATTGTGCACCAAAATGGCCGTGCACGTTCATGACGTCATCATTCGTGACGTCACTACAAACGCTCTATAGCTAGTCACAATCAAGGAATCTCATTGGTCCATTTGGTGAATTCTATTCACTCCTTATGGCACTTAGAATCACGCCTTAGAATTCACTTGCCCTAGGTAAACCCGGTAAAGATGGTCATTCCAATTGGTCCAATTCTAGCAACGCATCGCGGTGGCCACGGTTATCATTTCTAGGTGCGCTCTGATTCATGTTTGTTGCATTTAAAAACCATGGTTATTGTTTCCAAGTGCGTGTTGAGGTAAGTTAAACAACTCCAGTGATTGGCTATAGTCTAAATAAGTTAGACACCTCGACCAACGGGATCTACGGTCTATTTAGAAACCTTTGGGCCCTTAGTAGCGCCCTCGCTGCGCTCGGGACGCTACAGCCCAGGGCTCTCAGGTTTCTAAATAGACCGTAGATCCCTTGGTCTCGTTGTCTAACTTATATTTAGTGACTAGTTGGATCCCTCTGTAGAGGGATGTACTCTTAATGGAGTGTAAGTCATAATATAAATTTGGATCTATTATGTAAAACAAGTATTATGTACCTGTTATACAATACATATTGGCCATTCTTCAACTACATACACACCTTTTTAGATGATTTCTCAGGAGCTGAATGAGGGCGTGACTTCTATAACAGTGAATATGAAGATAATAAGATATAACGAGTGTGATGTCTGCTTTAACTTAGTGAACACTTCCACATACTCAATTTCTCTAATGCATTTGCTATCTATTGTAAAGTGTGTGCTGCCCTACAATCTGCATGCTAACCTTTATATACTCAGTTACTTTAGGCTTTATGGACTTATAGAGTACAGATGATCTTAGAGAAGGATTCACCACCAAGTCTGGATTACATGTTTGTCTGCTAATATGTCGAACATGAAGAACATTCTCTTTAATATGATTCCTTGGTAGTGTTTCTGGAATAAATATAGAAGAGATGGGATAACTGATCTTGGGGTATCAACAGATTGCTTAGTAGTTACAGCTTTAATCATATATTCCCGTTCACTCACCCCTATTGATTCGCATGAAATACAAACTCACTTACTAACAGATTGCTAATTAGTAGTTACAAATTGCTTAGTAGTTACAACTTGAAATAAATTCACTTCCTAACAGAGTGCTAGTAGTTACAGCTTGAAATAAATTCACTTACTAACAGATCGCTTAGTAGTTATAGCTTGAAACACTTGCTTAATAGTCCCATCTTGATGTTGGCTAGCAATATGTTCAGCTTCAGGTTTAATCCTAGGCCTAGAGCAGACATATTAACAATTAACAAGTGTATAGCGGGATGACTAAAAATAACACCGAAATTCATTTATAAATGCTTGTCACATGTGCCTATGTAGATGCATAGGGCAAGAAGCCTTGATTATTTCATCTTTCAGTGATTACATGCAGCACCATAGCTGTTTCTAAATTGATGGAAGATAAAGGTATCACTGCCAGATAAGTTTATTAGAGCTGTTCGAAAAGGGATGAGGTATATACACATAATACCTATACCACATAATGTATAACACACTTTGGGTACGTACCTGCACATGTAGCTACATCATTCTTACTTAAATACTTGTGAAAAGAGGGATTTTTCAGATCTGTCATAACCAGGATCGGGAGGAATGGGTGCAGAGTACAAGGACATCATAGTTGAGAGTTCAGAGCTGTCAAAATAATAACTATTCCTAGTTAAAGCGACCATAAAACGTTGCTATAGCAACGTTTCCGCGCGAGCGCGATATTCCGTAGCTCACGCGCGTGCTACTGTATTTTTTAGCATAAATTCATATCATGTACGTACGTACGTACGTACGTACAACCGCAGCTCGCGCGCGCGAGGGCGACCACTGTATAACTATTGCCTGTAAAATAGGATCGGGAGCGGTCGACCATGTCTGTATCTCGTCAAATACCTCTGACATGCCCTGGTCATACTAGACCTGTGGTTCATCTTCACTACAGTGACATAACTGCAACAGGATATTACCTTATTAGTGCTTGCAAAGGTATCTTAAAGTAGTGATCTGTGATGGTATTGTGACCCTTTACCAACCTCGTTCTATACTCTCTGCCTAAAAAAACCGACTCCTACTCAAACTGTTCAATGTCCACATACCCGAAAATAGTATGCATAGTATGCTTTGACTTTAATCAGCTCATGACCCTCATGCTATCTCAAAGATTCAAGCAATACGCATGCATAGTAGTTGGTTTACAGATGACGCCTGACGGCTGATCTTCAAGATTCCCTAAATCCTCTGTAATTTTTCTTGGTACAGTGGACCCTCGATTATCCAAACAGCTCGGGACTGCAGAGTAGTGAAAGCATGTCAGATAAGTGAATGTTTGGATAATGAAAATGCCATAACCACACCCACTTTGACACGACTGCACCCCTGTTATGAAGTGGCATTACGAAGTGGAACTGCTTCCTTTAGCTGGCTTACGAACTATTACATGCACTTTAGCTAGCTAAAAACTATCGTAGACAATAATAGCTAGGTAGGAAATAGTAGACTTCAACTCTTAGCCTTGAAATTAACCAACAAAACAGCTACAAAAAAATTGAAGAAGTGCGAATGTGTACATTACAAACTTTGACCTTTAATATTTTCAAATCTGGATAATCAAGGTTCCACTGTACGTGGTTGACCCTTGGATATTACCGAGAAAAAAAGTAAAAATGTAATATTTTTGTTCTTGCAGGTACTCTAGAGCTTACTCATAAAATTTTCTATTTCTCAGCCATTGCTCAAAATGTAGACAGTTGGTAGGCTAGCATGACACCATTACTTTCTCTGTTACATAGAATTCATACATGTGACAACGCAACATTATGTGATGTGCTACTAATTCAGGACACAGTACATACTATATGTATACCTGGGGCATTTTTGGAGTGTAGACCACATTTTCTTTACTTGTTCACCTTTTTTGATGTAATAGGCAACTGGATGCTGTGAGCTATCCAAGTTAAAGTTCATGTATTGTAGCTAGCTGTGTAGTTCATTGGAGGTTTCATCATGATAATTATTATTGTATGAGCCGAAATGAATCTGATCTGGAAGGACTAATGCTGTCTATACAGTTTATAATAAGTTTGCCAGCCTTTTTTTAAAGGCCTTTACTGATATGTACCTGATATACTGTTGCATCAAAGCTTGATTCATAACCAGACTAGTGCCTAGGGTTTCAAGAGAGAAAGCTACTTGTGAGGTCAAGGTCCAAGAATCACGTGTACGGAGTGGGGCATAAAAATGTCTGCCACGTTTTAGGTTGAAAGCTAGCAAGTTAGAAAATGACGTGCTATTTTTGAACATGTCTAGTTAGAGGTAAAGGATTATAGTGCAGTCAATTTTGAGTAGTGTGATATAAAATCATAGCATTTGCATTTCTGAAATAAGTTGTTTGATGATGATGATGATGATGATGAACGACCAGATGAAATGGCAATTTTAGAAGTCACTGTAAAATGATACTGCATTGTCTTCTGCTCTTCATACTTGAGTCCTAAGTTCTGTTTTCAAGTTAGGAGTTGTTGACTGTAGGAGGGAAGTATTCTGGAGTTATGAAAGGTATTAGTCCAATGGGGGTACTATTGTACTCTGCTTTGTTTTCTGCTCTTCATACTTGAGTCCTAGGACATTGAAGATGTTCTGTCTTCAAGCTGACTATAGGGGAAGTATTCTGGTGTTATGAAAGAAAATGCTGTCCAATCAGGCAATCCGTGCCATCCCTACTTAGAGAGCTCCACCATCTGCTTTGAGCCACACGCACACTCTAAATGAAGGTGTGATGGTACTCAGTGCTTATATAGCAGACAGCATTAATGCTTAAACAAGTTTGTCTTTAAAAAGACTTATGCCTAGCTAGCTATCTGAATATGAATGGTGCACACTGTTGAAATTCAAGTTTTAGTAGCTAATCAATGATGTGCATAGATAGTCTCTGCGCCTTGGTACTTCGATGCCAAGATAAAAATCAGTTCATCATTTCGGCACATAATAGGGAAATGCAAAGCATTGTGGGGTGAGTGCAAGTTACCCAATGATGGAACCAGAAGAACGTACGTACGACGATATATATATATTATAGCGCCATCTCATTTGACTCCCTACTGTGGGGCTCACTTTTGCGCCCCAATTATGCATGCATGTTCAGCTAATAAAATGAAAATCTAGCTGGAGGGTTTAGTGACAAGACTACGACAGTATTGCTCATGATAAGCTTTATGCAGCCATTATCTAGCTGCTACTGTCTTACCTGCATGCTTAATTGTATCTGTGGAGTTCTCCTAGCAGTATTTTTTAGCACTGATGATAATTCAAGGACTCTTAGTACAGACACCGCTAGCTAGCTCAACAATATGGAATGCACATGTCAATTTAATAGTCTGCTCATCAATGATCTGCTCTATATCTGCAAGCACAATAAGCACTTTTAGTATCCACTGAGGATTAATTAACACTCAAAGTGCTGAGTTTTCATTCATACTGTTGCTCTACACCAGTCCACAGATGCAGAGCTCTCATGCAGCCTAAAAGCCACTCAGGTAGAGTACGTAATGGTCAGAAGCACAGAGTGTGCATTATATGGAGTATAGGTTATGATAATACAGAGCTGGAATCTTGCCATTTTTTCCAGAATAAAGCTCAATCAAGGCTGAAATTGAAGCATTCTAGTAGTGGATGGATGCAACAGATATATACACACACACACGACTGACCCTTGTGTATGCACTGAAGAGTTAATAGATCCAATCTTTATGGACTACCAGTTCTCGTGATGGTATATACAACTTGTGTGATGTTTGTAAATGCAGAGTCATGTATGAATATGCTGCTAGTATAGTTAACAATCTTGAATGTGATACCTGATCTTGTTGAGTGTGAAACTGCTGTGGTCCTTACTGCAAAGATTGTGCAAAGTACTTGTGCACCCACTGCTCAGCCTTTAGGCAAAAAAGCGAAGAAGGTATTCAATGAATTTTCTAAGCTGTTCACAAAAGAGTGAAGGTGATTAGTAGTGAAGATAACAAGCTACTTCCACATGCATCTAGGCCTTTCCCATCAAGCTACTCTCATTTGTGGGATTGGTGCTCAGATATTGCAAGCTTGCATCCGTGGCAGGTTAAAAAGGAAGAACACCAGTATTATACCACCCCATGTTGTGAGGGCCCTTGCCACCACAGCAGCCCGCCCTGACTGGCAAAATATTGATGATATCAATGTCCCTCTACGGCAACCCTCTCTTTCCCACTGCATTGATGAGGCCTGAACTTACTTTCTTCTGCCGCTCACGAGCTCTGGCATACTCTTCAAGTCTGCCCCATGCAGGGGACTGGCTTAATGTGGTGCCATCAACATCACTGGGTCTTCACCTTCAAGACAGAGAATTCCAATGCTGCCTGCGGTACTGGCTGGGAGTTCCTCTTCAAAGTAATCCACTTCCTTGCCCAGGATGCCGGGACACCAATGACATCTTTGGTGATCACCAGGTTTGGTGCAGTAGAAATGGTGACCGCATAAAGCCATACGTGACGTGGTCTTCTCCACAGCCCAGTCTGCAGCCTTGGCCCCTTCCAAGGAGACCCCTGGCCTCCTTGCCAGTTCCCTCTCTCACCCAGCTGACATCCTCCTACCCAATTGGAAAGGGGGCCGTCCTGCAGCTCTGGATGTCCATGTAATCAGCCCCCTGCAGCAGCAGACTCTGAATGAAGCCTCCTTCACCCCGGGCCATGCCCTTCAGGTGGGAGTGAATCGCAAGCTAGCATCTTCTTTATCAGCTTGCCGCTCGGCAGGCTTGCACTTCATTCCTCTGGTGGCAGAAACGTTAGGTGGCCTAGCTGACGACACAATTCAAACTGTTCGCTCCATTGGCAATGCCATTGCAGACAGAGTGAGTACTACTGATTCTTCTAACTCTTCCAAGCACCTCTTTGGATGACTAGCCATCGCCCTGTGGCGCGGCAATGCCTGTTTATGGCTACATCGCCTCCCAACTCTCCCCCCTCTCTATACGGGGTGTTCTGACTGACGGACTTATTTGTTTGTTTGTGTCAAATTATAATTGAATTCCATTTTTTTTTAAACATGTGCTACCGGTATAAGCTAAGAGAACAAGAAAGAAGGTCTTAGGAAGCATAGATCGAGAAATCTAGAGACAATGCTGGCCCAGAGAAAAGAATGCCTCAAGCATCGAATAGCAGACCCTAGCTAGCTACTAAAGAATGGATCAAATTAGTAACCCTTGTTCAAAGCTGGACTGCCTACTCTGAGAAACCGAAGAATGTTTCTCTGAAGCAATGCACCCTGTTCAAAATACGCGCAGGTCTGCTTTATTCCCGAGTGATATCTTTGTTCGTAAAACTGATAAGGATGGTTGTCTGCTTAACCAGTTCCTTCAACCACATGTGAAAACTAATGCTTCCAACATGTCTTTTACTGTCAACAGTGTTTCAACATGGAACAATCTCCCGGCAGATGCACTGCAGACTCAGTCACTAGTTACTTTTAAGAGATTAACTCTGCCATTATTTATGTAGTTGTTTTTTTTTGTTATTGTTACACACTGGTGTTAGCAGTTTACTGCTATTTGTGTAACCCTTGTTCAAACATGAATTTATAAAAAAAAAAGACCGCTGAACAGAAAGAAGAAAGTAGGAGATAATAGGCAAGACATCCTGCTCAAAGCACAGCTACAGAGAAGAGACAGCGCTTGAGGGAGAGTGCAAGTCAGCAGTCGATGTCACAGACAGCTGAGGAAAAGAGAGGCCAGTCTCAGAGAATGCAGACCAGAGATTGTCTTCAGAAAGAGAGGCCATTCTCACATACATCACATTCAGCACATCACAGACAGAGAGTGAAAGTCAGCAGTTGATGTTACAGACAGCTGGCCTGTCTCAGAGAATGCAGATCAGAGATTGTTTTCAGAAAGAGAGGCCATTCTCATTGTTTCACCCTTGCTAAAAGGGAACATGCATCACATTCAGCTCAGGCTTGCCCCACAATGCATTGCATTAGTCTAGTAAAATCATAGTTGGGACGAGCATGAGCGAGCCCCACACTAGTGAGCTGAGAGATTTCTACTATATTTATATGTTTCATATGTTCTAAGATCGTAGTTTTCACGTGCAACGACCATCTGGCAGCACAATTACAATGATTCATCAACACATGAATCATGATGCGCTTTATTTCGAGAATTGTTATTCACTGACTAGCTAAAGCAGAAAAAATGAAGCGTAGAAGAGAAAGAGAGAGGGTTCAACATGCCTCCGAAACTGTTGAGCAGACGGAAGAACATCTTATAAAGCGAAGGATACGGGATTGAGCAAAGCGTGCTGCTCAAACAACTGAACAAAGACAGGCAAGTTTGGAAAGAGCAAGGGATTATCGAAGTCGAAGATTATCTTCAGAAACAACCGAAGATAGGGAGGTTAGGCTAGATGGCTTTAGAGCCTATCAAAGTAAAAGGTTGTCGGACAGCTGATGAGTGAGATCAGAGACTGTGCAAGAAAATCAGCGCCAAAGGTTATTATCTGAGACAGCTGGTGAGAGGGAGGCCAGAAAATCAGCACCAAAGGTTATATCTGAGAGAGGGAGGCCAGGGTGGAAAGTCTGAGAGCCAATCAAAATCGAAGGTTGTCTTCTGATGATCAAGAAGCAAGACTGCAAAGGATGAGGGAGTACGGTGCTACACACCAAAGACCTACTACCCATCAACAATCATCACAGACTCCCCTGTTCCACCAACCAGCAGCACCAATCAGTGAATTCACTATTGAAGGCTAATCACCTGTGCATTCCCAACCCCCAATCTGTTTGAAGTGTGTAAGATTAACATCAGAAGTAACACCTGTTTTCACCCTTAGATTAACCTGCCTGGTTCTTGATCATGCATAGCTAATTACTACAAAAACATTTCCGTGAAATGAAAAAAAGATGTATGGCTCAGAACAAGGGTAGGGGATCGATCTTTACTCTGTATATCCAGCAAACATTTCACTTTTGGTTGTATTGTAATTTTTGTGGCGTGCGCCAGCGCTCTCATTATGCTCGCCCCACAATGCTTGCTAGTTACAAAGTAATTACTCTATAATTATTCTAGAGATACAGATCCACTTTAGTAAAATTTATGTATACAGACCTGTGACTCAATATATTCTCTACATAATTAATATAATGTTACACTTAACTATATGTTTTTATGACGTATTATAAGAATTGTTAGCTCAATATGTAGAGCAAAATTGATCCCACATTGCTCAGCATGTACTGAGTTCCATTCCCATTAGCAGAGTTTCTAGCTACCAGTACTATGGATGAGAAGGGACTAACAACTCTCTAGTGGTATTACAACTGGGTTGCACTTTGCTATGCTTTCGTTTAACAAAGAAGATGACGATTTTTTCAGTGTATTATCTAATGTAGGTGCGATGATGTCATGGATAGAAAGGTGTGTACGTGTGTCAATAGTATGTAGATCAAGTAGTCATCCAGCTCGCACTAAATGACCCTTTACGGAATGGATGCTGAATCTATAGTATTTCACAGTTGAATCACTTTCAATTACATACTTGCCTATTTTTCCCCACTGAATGAAAAATAAGCATCCACTAATGAAAAGTTTAGCAGATGACGGTATAAAAAAGACAGCAGATTATAAGATGACTTAAAGTGAGATCCAGCTTACTTGATGAATAGAAGTGCTACCAAGCTCACATACTTCAATATGTGGATGAATGGTGGCTTCATACAGAGAATTATTTTTCATTAGTAAAATTTGATAGACTCGAATTGGCATCCAAACTAATTACTCTGCCAGAGTGCTCTGAAAATTTTTCATTCCACAATAATGACTTGCTCAGATTTATACTCTCCAATTCTTAGCATTATTAATTTTAACTATCAAAGTTTATTTAGAGAGCTTGGAGTTACCACCTTTTTCTTCCCTTGTTACTGTATTATTTATAATGGTGTAGATGGCAAACCAATGCTTAGACAAGGTGATACTGGAGACTGGATTGGCACTTTTGAGGGTCATAAAGGAGCTGTATGGGGTGCAAGTTTGAATTGTGATGCCAGTTTAGCTGCTACTGGTGCAGCAGATTTTTCTGCGTGAGTAAACTTGTTCTGTTGTTTTTAAGAGATACGTATAATGTACTGTCACTTGATGACATGCATTTGACCAATTGTTGTCCAATTTTATAACCTTGTTACAAGGGGAGGGTGGCAATTGGCCCAATTGCAGTGACAATCCAAAATGTTTAACCCTTGGAACATCCACGGTGATGGTTGTTGTGTCTGTATTCTGTCATTGAAATGTGGGTATGGCCTTTCCAGTGAAGCATATCTATGCTCATTAAACATGTGAGTCTTCTGAGATACTTGCGTACGTACAAACTGTACCACTGTTAATTGCTTTATTTAAATATTGGTACTTTTTATTACTGCAAGATACAATAATTGATAGCAATAATATCTATCTGCATATTTAGCAGGTGCAAGAGTGAAGCTGGTTTATAGCAGGATGCTTTTATTTAGGGTTATACACCTTTGGTGTTTTTATTATGACTCCCGCCCTTAATAATTATAAAGAATATGTTTACAGTGTATAGGATGAAGTGAGCATGGTTAGTTTAACAGAATTATGGTGATACATAATCTTTGATTGTAAGACAACCTTTCAATGTAGCATCACCACTGATGGCTCATAGATTTTTACAGGATAATATTGTGCCATTGGCCTTAAATCCTTTTCTGTGAACCTATCTAGTTTTCCTTGTCCCTTGCAAAGCACTATTTTTTGAATGCATTGGCATTCGACCTTATAAGAATTGCTCACATTAATTCTCATCTCAGAGTCATGGACATGACTGAGTGCTGTAACCCTTGTACATCCACTGGGGGTTAGTAAATTGTAGTGTAGCAAGATAACCTATGCAACAATAATTATAACATTCTTGCAAGAGGAAAATACAATTATTATGTTTTAAAAAATTTGAACAAGGGTTGAATAGATGAGCTTGTACATGGATAAAAAATCATGTCCAGATATTGTCACTAGGTGATGTGCCCATCTTCAATTGTATAATCTAGCCTTGCTCCAGCCTCAGTTAAACATTTGACTTTGAAACTCACATTTACTTCATCCTTGAATAATTTCATCCATCTAAGTTATTCAGTCATGTAATTTATTAAATCACAGAAACCATAAGGTTGACAGTTACCATGGCTACAGCTAAACCATATCGATTTAATAACTGGAATAAAACTCTCCCAACCATGGTACAAAGGCCATCAATCAAATTTATTTGTACTGTTTCAGGAAACTTTGGAGTGCACAGACTGGAGATGAATTATGTTCTTTTGGACATAAACACATTGTAAAAGTTGTTGATTTTTCTGAGGTATGTACATAGTGGTACGTAACTAATGAAGTTATTGTAAACCTGATTGAGATGTCATAACAAATTTTTTGATCATCTGGTCCTGAAAAGATTGCTAGAGCTAAAACCTGCAAGCTGCAAGATCAGGCATGTTATAATAGAAAAACCAACATGAAATCCGTAAATAGCGAGAGCAGAGGGTTCAAAGCTCAAGATCATAGAACAAGAACAGGAGCTACAAAGTGAAAGAGAGCCAAGCTTAGCTATGACCACCATAAAAGCTCACTCACTTAAAAAAAAAACTATGAATTTAAAAAAAGTGACTCCTATAATCATTTATATACCTGCAAAAATAAATCAATGATGACTAACTGATAATAGCTTACGTGCCGAGGAGCCAGTCTTTTAAATGACTAACTTGTTCTATATTTTTATACTAGCCTGCACCCACAGAAAATCTGGGGCAATCTTAGTTTGCATTTGAAATTGCATGCTATTGGGGCTGGTTTCTTCTACCTAAGCCTATGCTGTGCTCTTCTTCCTTCAGTGAGGCTTTTCCTGGCATCTTGCTTGTTATATAGGGTTGCTGCAGCCATGCATTCTCCTGCAGTCTCCTTGTTTCTATCTTCGCCAGCCTGGCTAGGCTTGCTGCAGGTGCAGTAGCTATTGACCTTTTCTCTTCTTCTTTCTTCTCCCCTCACCTTTTTGTAACACTGGACACTTAGAGCGTCAAGATTGAGTCAAGTCCATAGCTAGAAACTCGAGTGCTTGGTCCACCTTCCTTGCTTTGAATGATGTGCATGCATGCATGTTACCAATTGACCTTTGAACCGTGACGTACATACAGATGTACAAGCATACAAGCGTATCAATATATAGATAGGCTAGTGATTTAACGGGGAAAAGATGTTGAGTAGCCGACATAATGCTTAGTAGTTGGTTGTGTTGTATAATGCTGCTCCAAGCAGCTCTAGCGTTGTAATTCCCTATGGAGCCACCCTTCACCCCATGCACACACAATATAACAATAGTTATGAGATTTGTTTTTAAAGTCTGTAGTATTTTCTTGTTTATTCTGAAACATGCAGGGTGGTGATAAGCTACTTACAGGATGCAATGACAAATATATTAGAATTTTTAATCTTAGTGACAAGCTATCTGAGACAGAAATCACTATGCAAGCCCATGATACTCCAATTAAATGTGCTATTTGGGGTAAAGATCAAAATCATATTGTCACCTGTGCTGAAGATACTGAATTAAGGTAACACTATAATAAAGACTACAATAGTATAAATATGATAAGTAAGCTTCAAGCTGCAAGGGAACTTGATTTCATAGAAACCTAAGAAAACACTTGGGAATCTAGAAGGCTGGTTGCTACTAAAGAAAATAATTAACGATATCTGATTCACTGTATTATGTTCCATTCATAATTGCTTATATTTATTGAGACTGGTCATTCTTCAGTTAGTTGGTATATGTATTAACTATCCTGACACCAATAATGTTTAACAGCTTTTTGTTAGAACAATTATGTAATCCTGTTATACTGCATTCCTTCTAGATTATGGGACATAAGAAGCAAATCATGTGTACAGACCCATTCTTTCAATGCCCCAGCAACCAGTATTGAACTTTCTAGAGATAGAAGGAACCTTACTGTTACTCATGGTAGTGCAGTTACTTTCATTAAATGTGAAGAGTAAGTTATAGGCTGAGAATACATACGTAAAGTATTATGATTCATAGTTTCATGCAGCTTCACAAAAATAAAATCCTTCACTATGCCAAGTAAGGTTTATTCAGCTTCCTTACACCCAAGTAAATCCTGCTTTGTTGTTGGGGGAGAAGACTTCAAACTGTATAAATTTTGTTATGGCAGTGGAAAAGAGTTAGGTAATATAGCTGTTCTAGGTTTCTGAATAGACAATGAAGATTGAATTCCATCCTAATTATTCCAGAATCATACAAGGGTCATTTTGGTCCTATTCACTGTGTACGCTACAGTCCTGATGGAGAAATATATTGCTCAGGATCCGAAGATGGAACAGTACGACTCTGGCTCAATATTGTTGGCAAAACTTATGGACTGTGGAAAAGTTCTGAGTAGCATTCATGTGTACCCTTTTTTTAATACCCTAACATAAGATGAGACAATAACTATTAAATCGAAAAAAAATGTTTTTTTTTGTTTTTTTTTGTTTTTTGTTTATTTTTTGTTTTGTTGTTTTTTTTTGTTGTTTTTTTTGTATTATCAATGCATTCATGTACTTTTTAATGATTGATACAGTATCTCCCACATCACTTGATCAATGAAGGTATTATAAACAACACTGATGCTTGCTGCTCTGTGTCCGAAGGATTCTGGCTTGTGGTGACTGCAGAAAAAAATAATGATGGTAGAATTGATTGCAACCTTTGTGTAGACTCTGTCCTCAATCTGTACTAAGGTTGTTTACTAGATGCATTGTGGGGCAAGCCTAATGATCTGGATCAATGTGGTTAGATGTTATGTATAATTGTTTGCTTATATTTGATGTGTGCATAAAACCTTGAAATGCCTGATTCCACAAGTACAAATTGGTTAGGAAACTTCCATAAACCATGCTTACTGCAGCTAGTTGGTGACGGTTCTATTTCAGCAAGTGAGCTGACTTTCAGGTCATGCATGTCTCATTGCAATTGTTCTATATATAATTATATAGGTCTACACTCCAGAATTTCCCAGGTGTACATATGTACATGTCATGCAATAGTAGCACCCTGTGTGTGGATACTGTGCATGCTCAAATTGTAATTCCTTTTGGGAAGCAGGCACAAAGTGGATTGTGGGTTTATCTGAGGTAAGCACATTCAGCTGCCTGCCACTTAGAGCCAAGCACAAATGCACGGAAGCAAAACAATTCGTGAAAGATCACAACAATATTGTACTGGCCTCAGCATTCACCAAAAATCTTTTTTTTTTTTTTTTACATACAGTCATGTGAAAACTGTGTTATGGTATCAGCCGAGAATCTTAAACTTAATTTTGTATTAACAGCTTTTTGATGAATTTCAGCAATTAAAATTTCATTTATAAAATAATATTTTCTGCTTTGCTTAAAACAGCAAAAGTCAGATTTTGGTTCCATTGATCGCTTTCGAAACTTAGCACAATGGACACTGTTTGACCATTATGCAAGACAATGAAAATGACTGATAGTTAAAGCCAGCTCAGTGCCTTTCTCCTGTATTGGTGCTACTTGTTAGGAGCAGTACTTCACACTGCAGAACTAATACATATTCCAGTTACCATTCGGAGGTAGCCTGTTTCTCAGAGGTTTTAAATGTACAAATTTTATGGTAAGTGTACGGAGGTCGTCCAATTCTGGATGGGTTTGCTAAGTTACTCTAATCATTAACCATGATGCCTATGATTTATTTAAAACCTAAAACTGGTCAGTTAAAACCTAAATGGTCCAAAATTTTTTTGGCTGTTTCAAAAATTTTCATGAGAACAATAACACTCAAGTATGAATATAACATCCTATATTCATTTTGGACTGTTAAAAACTAAATTGGTCATTTAAGAAAATATTTGACCTGGTTGCATAAAGTTTTCATGAGGCCAACGACATTCAAATGTGAATCTCTAAACATTCAGTATGTTGCATAAATTGGTCATGAAAAATTTTTATGAGATCACAACCTTGGGGAAATACTCAATACCAATGGTATTCAGTGTGATTCAGCAGGTTGCCTAAATTCTAAATTGGTCAGTTGAATTTTTTTTGTCAGAAAATTTTACCAGGGAAAATATTTGCCCAGTTTTTCATGAAACCAATGACACTCAAATATAAATCTAACCATTCAGCAGGTTGCCTTCCTTCTATTAAAGCCTAATGGTCAGTTGAAGCCTGAATTTGACACACATTTTTTTGTCTGTTTCTACCAGGTCAGATCATCAGGCTCCACTGGATTTCTCTAGTAGCATTATGTAGCCTGGCAACATGCCTCACAGAAATAAGTACTTACAGTGTCAATAAACAGGATGCAGTTCTGATATACGTACATGATATTATATATGTGTACATTAATAACAATCAGTATAATACCAAGTTTAAGATTAGTTACATCTTAACAAGTTCATTTGGCTTGATATTACTTGAACACATGGGACACGTGCCATCTGATGATGCATTAAGATACCTGAAAATTTGAAAGCAGTAGGTAATAATACAGAAGCAGGTGTAATAATATTATTTTAGGATTGGCAAGCAAAACATTTGTGTACTATATCCAAATGTTTCTGAGGTTATGCGAAAAAGTTATATGAATTGCTTATATTATTGGCAGTGTAGCTGCTCACTCAGCTGACGCTTCAAACCGATTTTCTACATCAAAATTGACCCTTTGTAAGGTAACTAACGAAAGTGGTTATATCTATAGATACATGTTTTGCACCATATTTTCTAGGGTTTTTGGCCCAAAATTTTAACTTAGAGTCTTCTAGAAATTAGCTAGATGAGGAAAATTCAGCTGTCAGATAGTTGTCAATTTATTCTAAATCATCAGGGCATGAACACCTATCATTCAGACAAAAATTAAATTTATAATATCTCTGGTTCAGAGTTGTTGGTTTTTTTTTGCCCCAATTCATTTGACAACACCTATTGATTAGATATTCTCAGTAATAGATAGACAAACTAGTGTTGGCAATGACTGTAGTTTGGTAATATTGTAATATTGGTGATGGTAAGGGATTACTTGACTGAAGTTCACTATCTTGTTGCTGAACTTTTTTGAATTGCAAACAGCCATCCTAGCCTCGAACCCAGCCTCTCCTTTTCCTTTTATTGGGGGCGGCCAAAAAAAAAAAAAGGAAAAAAGAGGCTGGTTTCGAGGCTAACAGCCATCCCTACTTTCTGAATTTACCTTTTTAACTGGATGCTGCGATCCTGCTATCCAAGTTAAAGTTCATGTATTGTAGTTATGTAGTTCATCGGTTTCATCATATTATTGTATGAGCCGAAATGAATCTGATCTGGAAGGACTAATGCTGATGAAGCTTCTATCTCAGTTTATAATAATAAGATTGCCATTGACCTAATTTGTATATAATCTTTACTGGTGTTACGCATGTACCTGATATATAAGTATTACATCAAGGCTTGATTCATAACCAGACTAGTGCCTAGGTTTTATGCTTGAGAGGGATTCGCCAGTCAGTCGTGAGGTTAAGGTCCAAGAATCACATGTACAGGGGCAGGGCATAAAAATGTCTGCCACGTTGTAGGTTGAGTTGGAAAAATGATGTGCTATTTTTGAACACGTCCAGTTAAAGGTAAAGATTATAGTGCAGTCAATTTTTGAGTAGTGTGGTATAAAGCATTTGAATGAACCATTTCTAAGTCTAAGGTCACACTTAACATTTTCAGCTTTCTTTCAAGAAAGAGATTTCTGGATCACAACAAGCACTAGGGAATGTAGCTTCGATATCGGATGCAGAGTGTGAAAAGTTTGCAAATCTCACATCATTCTTTATTTCCTTAGGGACTTGGCACATCATGGGACATTGTTTCTTTGACCTTGGTTCTTATTGTGTCTCCATTAGTTTTTTTGCTGATAGAGCCAGTTTCTAGCTGGAGCTAGTGTGCATCTTTACTATGCACACAATTTGTGTCATACTATGGTTAACTACATGCTATTTATACTACTTTTCCTCCACCCCACACAAACAAAAAAAATTACATAACTTAGGAATATAATGTTTCTGCTCTTATAGAGCTCCATTCGTCCCATCTTTATACTTACTACTGTTATAAACTCTCTCTCTCAGCCATTGCAATAGTTCAGTGAGGCCAGCGGAATATACGCATGACATCTCAGCCATTGGCAGCAGAGTTTAGAGCTAAAACTAAAGTAGAAGATCCTAATTAGCCATGAAAGCTTTGTGCATAGCATAGTCGTGTGGAAGATCGAAAGAAACATAGGTTAGCTTCCCTGAGGGAAAAAATAAATTCTATTATCCTCCAACAGTATATTATAGTCTAATCCAGTCTCTCATTCATCACTGCTGATCTAGATATTGCGACTAACATAACAGTTATATACGTGGTCATATCCACCAGCTGTCTGTACGTTCTATGATTTTCATGGCAAAAATTGATGTGATCACTCTGTTTCCAATCCCACCATCTTTTTTTTATTTTATCAAGTAATGTCCAAAATTGCTGAGTGATGGTCAAAATGGCCATGTGGGCAGACATTCAATCATCCAATAAGTGTCATGTGTAGGTTACTGGTTTCTTATTGTTTTTTGTTTTTTTTTTTGTTTTTCAATGGCATTGCATATGAAGTAGAAAAATTGGCATTTTAATTTTCTAGAAAAAAATAAGCAATGTGAACATTATTTCTGGTCATGTCTGTGCAATGGACGGAGTTTTTAACTGAGAAGCTGCTCCCTGGTGCTACAAAGTGCCAACTAAAGCAGCCTAGAGTATAGCAACAAGGCACTGAAGGTAGCGTAGTTAGCTTAGTTTCTAGATGACTCTCTGTGCATGAAGCTTTCATGGCTGACTAACTAGCTTTACTATACCCATGTGTTTGAAGCTTTTCTAAGCTCTAAACTCTGTTGGCGAGATGGGATTGTAAGAGGAAAAACATTAAATTTCCTTCTACTTAGTATGTAATTTTTCAAACTGCATCTGTATAACTGTTACACTACAGACAGGAACACAATTACAACTGCTACCAAAATGATGAAAAATACCTCATAAATTCTGTGTAGATAGCAGGAAACTTACAGACAGGACATTCTGTCCAATCACCTTTAATCATGTGTCTTCCCTATAGATGTAATCATAATATGGTTATCATCCCTAATTGTACTCAAGTTTATAACTGTACTCCTACTAACAGACTAGCTAGTAACCAGATATCTTCAATCTATATATTAATATGCTTGTACGTCCGTCCGTCATGGTTTAAAGGTCAATAGGTAACGCGCATGCGTGTCACTTGTGGCAACATGCAAATTCAAAGCAAGCAAGGAAGGGCAGATCGAGCCTTGGACAATACACCCAAGCACTCGAGTTTCTAGCTATGGACTTGACTCAACGATGAATCTTGATGCTCTAAGAGTCCAACGTTACAAAGAAGCGAGGGGAGAAAGAAGAAAAAGAGAATTTCAAAGGTCAATGGCTACTGTGACTGGAGCAAGCCTAACTAGGCTGGCGAAGATAGAAACAAGCGAGGGTCTGGAGACTGCAGTAAGCCTAGGCCAGCGAAGAATGCAGGGCTGCAGCAAGCCTATGATGCCTCACTGAAGGAAGCATAGGCTCAGATAGAATTTCAAATGAAATTGTCACAGATTTTCTGTGCTGTGGGTGCAGGCTAGTTGTCATTAAGGAGTGTTTTTCCCACATGCAGCTGCCTGGCTAATCTACTTTATTACTATCATATCCAAAGTTGCACCTCATGGAATATACCAAGCACATAAATTATACCAAAATCGTACTTGAAAGCATGTGTTACCTAGCTATACAAATCAGCTACTTATTGTCTAGCTATATTTTCCATACCAAGCCCTTTTACATTATAAGAGTTATAATTATACATAATTATCTTCTATTTCTATGAATTGCATTATAAACTTTTACTACTTACAGTTACTATGCAGTATGGCAGGGTACTCTTGCACTGAGGGCAGTCCAACTTTGTTTGTGGAAGAACATAGTCACAGTTAGGACATGGTTCTAATGGCTCTTCTATTTCATTTTTATCATGTTTCCTAGTGGTATTGAAAAGAAGTACCAGTGTGTAATTTACAGTAGGCTTATGCAAAATTCTGCTACATTCTTATCACGATAGGTATAACAAATCTTTCCCTATGTATGGTAAGTTTATCTTCCATATTAAACAATTTGGGGCTGAGATTTAGTGTGGGGAGATTCATTATAGAACATATGACAAAAATTCTATCAAGACGTGTGCACTCAAGATGAACCACTTGGTAACCTAACTTGCTCCACTAAATATTAATCTCAGACCTTACCTGACAATCTGTTCAATTTTCTTCTTAAATTTAGTATCAATATCCTGTCTGTACTCAGGTCTCATCAGCATAGAAGCATAACTGAAAGCAGAGCTACGTAATCCAGATCGATGGCATTCAATTACAGTCGATGTCAGGATGGGAATAATATCTACAATAATACTAATTTATCAACTAGTATCACATTCTCAGTTTTAACTAACGTGAAGGAAATTTGCTGATATTGTTTGCTACTCGGATTAGCATTCTTGCTCCATTCATATGATCACCAAGCTTCACATGTGTCTGTTTCATAATAATTACGAATATGAATATGGATCTTACAAGAGAATTCATTTTAATACCTTAACAAGGATATAACTGTGTAATAGCATCATGTTTTGAGTCATCTCTGATGGTATTACTATTCCATGCTTGATGAGTTCTGGAAACAAAATTCATCAACAACAAGCTGCCTAGTTAGCAAAGTTCCTAGCTGCTAGAAAATATTTTGGTATGACCACTGTTGAGAGAGTTGTTATTACCCTGTTATCAAAAAAGGTATTAAGATTGACATGGTCAGTAGTCTGGTCACTTTAAACTTGAGGAAGCAGCTACATGGCTACATTAGCATAATTTAGAAATACATCCCACATTGATTTGAATGATTTCTGTGCTTATGATTGCAGGGATAATTATAACAGGATATTATGTCCACAGTTTGCCCAGCCATTTTCCTGCTGGTCTGACACTATTACAATAGAAAGAAGTACATTATGTGTTTGAAATCAGTGCAAATTCAGTGTCCTGCCATCAAATGTTAGGTCAACTATGATTTGTTATAATTGGCACTGTAATCAGGGCTCCTAGATCATCCACGAATAGCCTACTAGGTACACATACCTGAATGCATATTGAAGAGCATATCATGAGCATTTCGATAGTTTCCAGCTGCTTGATCTTCTTTTGCAATTAAAATAGCAGTTCGTGCAGCTTCTTTGTACTGACCAATAGCTAAATATAGCTTAAAAAGAAACTTGGCATCCTGTAAGAAAGAAATATTTTGATTTAAAAGGTGCACTTTTCTATTCTCTGCAGTGAATACTTCCAATCTATCTATCAATTAGAACCCACTTGCAGCTGTGATGCTTTGGTAATGCACATGCTACATATGCATGAAAATTAGTACCTTTGGAGTAGCATCAAAATCACCCATCAAATAATTCATTAACCGTTGTGTTAATAGTTCTTGCTTTGCTTCTCCTACAATTTCAATGGCCATGTCGATACTCTTTCCCTCAGGTGTAATTGGACATTGAAGAAGATGTTGCAAGGCCTATTCAAGAGCAACATAATTAGTCATAAGATCTATACATATTCTTCAGCACCAACTCCCTAGCGTGGGGTTGCTAAGGCCAACCCCAAATATTATGAATGTCTACATCATCAATGTTTATTATTCCCGGCATGTACATACCAGCCTATATAATAATATGTAATACTTATTGTACACTCCAGCATTGAATATCATGATTTATTACTACCCAACCAAGGGTAGTAATAAATCTGATATTCAAAAAAGGAGTGTGCAATAAGCATTTTATTATATATAAGTGGATTCGACAGTTGGTTTCAGCCAGGCGGCTGCATATGCCGTGTAGCAAGTTGTAATGTGAACCTGTAATATTTACCATGAAGCACTTAGAGCCTATCAGCCCACCAGACCTACGAACAACTAAGATAAGCCTTGACAAACCGCTATAGAATTTGCCTATCATCTTCAAAAACGTTACTAGGCTAGTCTGCGCATGCGTAGAGAAGGCGTTGAATAATGCCATTGAATACAGTAACAGACCAATAAGATTGCTTGAATCCACGTATATAACAATAATCATTGTACGTAGTTTCCTCAAAGTTTGGGATTAAGGATCAAGTACTTAAATTTGAATATGTAGTTAGACACCAAGACTGAGGAATTAGATGCCCTGAGCTATATAGCAGGGCCTGTTGTAGATAATGGGATGCCCACCTTATCATACTCCTTTGCATTAAAAAAAAAACTTCCAGCCTTGAAATGATCACCAGTACTCTCAAAATGAGTGGCTATTTTGTAATAATCATCTGTACTGGCATCATCTCCAATTATTTCAGCATATTGCTCCATATGATTTCGTGCCTAAAAGGTATAAAAATAGGGACATAATTTTTATACTTTAAATAAATTGAAATAACCTGAGCCATTGCAAATGCTTCATCTTGACAGTGAGATAAAACTAGAAATTTTAAAGCAGATGCTATATCTCCAAGTTTTTCGAAGAATCTGCACACACAATTCTTATATATATTTATGACCATAATCTATCTCATTATGTTAACCTAGCAACCATTTTAGCTCCTTCAACTGAATGGTACTCCTGTACTATTCTTACTGCATCATCTGGTCGCTGTAAATAGTCCAAATACACTCTATAATGATGAATAAAAAGCATTTATAATATTCATACCCAAGCAAAGCTTGGTACAATTGATATGAAGTCAATTAAAATTTATAAGGATTTCACAGCAACAACAAAGTGTTTTGAGCTAAAACTAAATACAAACACCCACAAAACAAGTTCCTGCAAATAATAACCGAATTTGATATCAAGATGAAGTAAAAACTTGTTAAGGAACAAAAAAATGTTATCACACTTCTTGGTTAGGACACATGCATATTGGTTGTGAAGGGAAGAATTTGGCACTGTTTCACACATGAGGCTGAAACATTTTTTTCTGACAGCAATTGATTCTGAAGGATTAGATATTCCTACTATAATTTTATTTATATTTGTAGAAATTTGGACCAACATAATTGCTGCAATTAAATCGATAAATATTGGACCAATAGTATTGCTTTTTGTGATTTAAGTAGTTTTAGCTATGTTTGGTGGATCCACTGAACTTACACCCTAGTATCCTTATTAGCAATAGAAATGCATGTTCATTTTGATTATATATTTAGGGAATGGAAAGCATAGTTAATGAACTGGTCAATAATCAACTACTCTCAAGGACTGATCAAGTAACTACAGATTTTACCTGGTAGCATTATCATACTCTTTCGCAGTCTCGTATGACCTAGCAGCTTCCATGTATTGCTTATCAGCTTCACGAGCCTTAGCATATTGTCCATGGATTTTTGATGAAGTTACTTGGCTTAGTAATTTTCCAACACTGCTCCTGAAATATGGATTAGTGTTTTTTATTATGACGGCTACATTTTAAGGTTATTTATTTGGAAATAACAAATACTGTGCAAATACATCAGAGTTATTATATAATTACCAGTTTTTAATTTTGATATACACAGTTGCAGCTTTGTCCCAATGATGGCATTTTTCATATAAAGCACCAGCTTCAGCATAGAGCTAGGGGAAAAAATAGACAGAAGAATGCATGGAGTATAAAAGGGAATCAGGTGTGAGACATCTCAGAATTCCTGCATTCACTTTCAGCTATGATCCCTCTAAATCAGTCCATTATCTTGTTCAACAACAACATGAAAATTAGTTAACACATACATGTGTACAAACTAGTGTTAATTATATATAAAATCCAGAGGTCGGGTTTACAAGTAGACACCATTTTATTTAGTGAGAATCCACATTATTCCATCACCACTTGCAATCTATGTGAGTGATGACTATAATTACATGACGACCTTTACCTAAACAGCTGCATTTATCTTTAGTATTTATACATAAATTACGTGTGGAATGTGCAATTTGACACTGTATAGTTCACATTATAAGACAGGGACTCTAAACCTATCTCAGTACTTCTAAGAGCCCAAATTTATTTGACTTGGCTAACTAGCTATGCAGAGATCTACTTCTAGTCTTTCCAGATTAACGATTGCTGCATCATCAACATAATGTCTTTAAATCTCATAACGTGCAATGATCATAATTAATATAATCAACACCTCCAGCCTATGTCTCAGCACTTCAGTGCTGAGACAAAGAAGTTCATCCTGGCTGATGCCACAATACAGTCATATTATTCTAAGAGCAAACATACTAACCTTTAAAGAGTCTAATATATCAGCACATTCCTTCACAAGAGGTTTATTATTCATGGACTGGACTATTCCAACCCCTCTAAAAGAGTGAATAAATAAAAATTAATGGTGACAGAAATGTGATCACATTTTGAAAACCCTGCTTATGGTGAAAATCAAAATCAAAAATTTCTATGTTGACTATGATGGCTTCTACGATGCCTGAGGAACAGCTCATAGAAACTCCAGGTTATAGCGTCTATTAGAAGTCGAATGAGCAATGCAAACATTATTTCTGGTCACACCTGCACTACTAAAATTATCAATGGGTGGAGTTTCTAACTAGAGGCCTGATGCTACGAAGTGCCAATCAAGGCCTGGTCTAGAGCGAGAAGGTACTGAAGGTAGCGCAATAGATTTGTATTTTCATTGAAATGGCATGACTTATTGTTACAATGCAGGTTTTCACAAATCCAGTCACATAAAATGCATAGTTACCTACGAATATCACCAGTCCTGATTGCCATACGTGCCATTCCTCCATTGCATACTTCATCATGTTCAATATCCTTGAAGAGGGGAGGGGGAAAATATTCTAAATACACTTTAATTTAGAATAAGAGTTGATACAGTATATGTACCTGTTTTGTAATTCCACTCTCATAATATAACAGAGCATTTGCATAATCACCACTGGAAAAAAAAGAATATACATACACTGACTGACAGACATGACACAATGAAGATAAGAATGCATATGATCGTATAATTATCATGGGATTGGACACATGCACTCATTAGCAAACTAACATCCGAGCAAGGCCCATTGACAGTACACTATTGCTAAGTTGCTTGCTTCTGACAAGAGTTGTGAAGAAAGATTTATGCTAATGACAGTAACACAATTACTTATACTATATAATTTAGACTAAGGGATCTACACCATTTAAGAGACCCAAAGGCCCTGGTGTTTAGTGATCGAGTGCAGCGAGAGGTCACTACTAAGGGCCTGAGGGTCTCTTAAATGTTGTAGATCCCGTCAGTCGAGGTGCCTAACTAATTTAAACTATAGCTATCTAGTCTAGCTCTTAGGAAGTGCAAGAAACAGTTTTATACTTGTTCAGGAATCACAGTAAAAACGACCATGCCCTTAGAGGAAGGGCACTAAGTGATTACCAAGGAAAGGCACTTTGTATTAGGTGACATACTTGTTTATACATGGTAAAATTTAATCCCTTTCTCAAGGAATAGGTTAATGATATTGCCACCGTATCAGGGAGAGGATAGAAGTGTATGGAATCAATGCATACAATAGTTGTCCTATGGACAGCAAACTTACTACTAGGGCAATGTACAACATTTGAGTCACAGCGAGCAAGCGAGCAAGTATTAAGCACTTACAAGCTGCTTAGATAAGCCTTGTGCATGTGCCTGCTGCCCCAAAAGCTTGAGCTGATAGTTAATTTGTGCTTTGCTGTTGAGTTATGTAGCTAAGTGGCAGGCAGCTGCTGCATAGTACTTACCACAAAGCACTTAGATATGTCTAGTGCCTACAATCCACTTAGATAAGCCTAGCCCTACCATCCACCATGCTATAAACAAAGCAATGTAGAAATCAATCAAGCAATTACAATTAGAGCAAGTGCATAAATGCAAGTTCAGGGTGCTACTATTGCATGACACTACCCTACACATGCCTGGGGCATTTTGGAGTGTAGACATAGATATTCTACAATTTCAATGAGTCATGACCTGAGAGTCAGCTTGCTTGCTGCGCTCACTTGCTGCAATAAATTGGAAGTAGCAAGCTAGCTAGCTGCCAAGAAAGTTCTGGCAGAGTAATTTCAAGTTCCCACAATAATAATCAATGTTGTCACATTTTCCCTCTAATTCTAAAAAGGCTGTGGCCGCTCCACAAAGTTTGTATGTGTCAATAACTTTACTCCATCAGAGTCTGCACTGGACGGCTGATATCTTAAAGGTATAAAAATCTAACAGCCCAAAGCCGCTTGACATTGGCTCATTCACTCTGACTTCAAGGGAGCATGGCAATGATGCTGATGATCAGGAACTCAAGCAGAAAATACAGATACTTAAACTTTGGGACAGAACTAATTTTTTTGATACATACACTTATCAAAGAAATTGCTCATAAGCTGTAGCTATGTAGGATTTCAATCCCATAAACATTCTGTTACTGCCCTCCCTTCCCTACACACATACATACAGGAAGTAATTGGGGGGGGGGGGGGGGAGCTGAAATACAGGATAATCAAATCAAGCTCTTCAGCTATGATTCACTTACAAAATGCACATGATTATCACTCCCATATAACTTACGTGAATTCAAGTTGCTGAGCATACTCCTTACTTATGTATGGAACTTGATCAGGGGATAAAGTTTTTGCCAAATTTAAGGCATGATCCCAATTCAAAAGATCACGGCGCATCTATTATAATGAAACCTAGTAACTAGATAATTATACACATATCATAAAAAGAGTGAAACCTCCAATGCCATCACAGGGTTAGAAGATGCCAGAAAGCATTCCTGAGCTCGATCATAAAAACCATTCAGCAAACACAAATGACCCAATAGCAAATTTTGATCTTCTGTATCCTGCAAGGATACAATTTCAATATCTAAATGAGAGATATATAATTATATACACTATGCCACTTCACATGAGATCGAGTTAGAAGAAAACCATAATTATTGGTAATTGTTGCACAAAACTAATTTCATATTATGATGGTCACCTTTTGCCACCCGCAATACATAATTTGTTCAATCATAACTCTTGGGAAAAAAAATTTACACACTTCTGCAACAAATGTATCAAGTACAGTGCCACAGGCTAAGGTACTTTCATGTGCATATGTTTGTGAATGATATATCCTTGCTGAGTTTCAGCCTGTAGTTTAGAAAATACAAACTCTGGAACACAAACATAAAAAAGTTCTACTCTTTAAAATGGGTGTGGGATTCACTTTCTTTAGCAGCAATCTAACGAGGCCACATGGTACTTGTGACGTCACATCCCATGCATGCTGGATCTCCAGTCTAGAGACAAATGCAGCTGTAACACAGAATCCATTGGAGGATGGAACTCAATTTTAGGAGCAAAGTAAACTAGACACTACTTTGAAATTAACTACAATATTAGGACAAATTATGATCTAAACACTAAAAATATGAAGGAAAAAACGGCTTCTATATTATGGAAACTTAGCCTGCAAAGAGAACAGTTACTGATGCTAGTGGAAGGAATTGTAGGCTTTAACTAAATGAATTATGAGCTAAAGAAAGTGAATCCCATGACCATTTTAGGTACCTTCGCATGCAGTTGTTAATGGTTTCATGTTTAACATTGATATTTGTATTGTAGTGAGCTGATTTATATCCCTGCTGAGTTTCAGAGCTTAGAAAATACAAACTCTGGAACAAAGAATTACAAAAAAAGTTCTACTCCTTAAGGCTGTGGCACTGTAATCCATTAAAGAGATTCAGGTAATAATATGCAGAAAAAATGTACAGATATCTAATGATTTCTGCAATAATGAGAGATTATTACAACTGTTTGTCATTGTACCATATAGGTCAGTTTACTGGAGTTTCATACTCGTCATCTGGGTTCTATTGATATTCCAAATTATCCACCATATAACAGATTGTGGCAAGTGTTTTTATGTCTATTGAAGAACATACACAGTATGTTAGTATTATCCAAGCAACTCACTTTTACTCGATTTAGAGCATATATCATTGAAACATTGTTCACTTGTTGATATGCCCGAATTGCTGTAAAGTATAAGATATTGTATCAAAAATATCCATTGTTAAAAATTCAGTTATCTTGTTCAACAATCTATTACCATGAACTATGTAAGTTGTGACAATCTTATTATATGTATCCGCATTTATAGCAATTCGAATGCTATCTCAGAGAACAGACTAAAAAACAGCTATGAACAAAAACAACAGAGATTGCAGTAACTAGTGATCATAGAGAGAGCTATGGCGAATGAAAATCTCGGAACTAAGATTTCACAGACAATACTAAGAACACATACTTCAATCAATCTATGTGTGAGAATAACCAAAATTTAATGATCACACTTGATAGTCTTAACTTGCACTGCAGGTAGAGGTCCACCAACTCACCATCCTCATCAGCCACTTGGTGAATTAGTTGGAAACAAAACAAAACAAAAAAACAACAATAAAAGACACTAAAAGACACTGAAGAACTGGTTGGAAAAAAAACTTTCAGCATACTAGTTATGTGCTTGTAGCACAGAAAGGTGAGACAGTAACACAGCTTGCTTTTGCAAAAAATTTAAATGTTGCATTATGATATTTTGGAGTTGCATGCCCTCTTCTCATAGAGCCCTATCCCCTCTCATTTCTTTTATCAAGCCTTAACCGTCTTTGTTTCGCTGATTCAGAGTTCTTCTGGCTCTATCCTTTGCATTCCTTCGGTCTAACCTTGCTCTTTTTTGCTGCTCAGTTTTGGAGCAGTGTTGATTCGCTTCACTTTCCATCATTAGCTAAAAAAAGTTAGCTATTTCGTGCATGTGCAGTATTTTACCCTCAGGGCTTGATATAATTATAGCCACTATCCAGTTTGTACACCATGGAGAGGGCTCACTTCGTTCGCAATTATGTGTTTGTAAGTAAGACCACTTGGTAAACCAGGAATTATTAAGTGTAAACTGGTTAAATTTAAATTTCTTGTAATCTGCAAAATGAGTGTACCTCAATATTATGTATGCCACCAAGCAAAACTGTAGCAACTAGAGGGGATAACATTTTGTAAGATAAGTACATAGCTCAAGTGCTGGGTGTTTTCTCCCAAGGATAGTGGATGTTATGATTGTCCATTATTTTTTATCTGTGGGATTAGAAATGAGGCAGTGGCATGTACATAGCTGATTTCAATGTTTAAGATGACACTATTATGCTATAGTGAGAAAGTAGTTTTTCCAAGTGAACTAAAATGCTTAGTCGATTACCATAGCATGGCCATAGACATGCTATCTCATCTGGGAATACTAGCTCACCATTAAAAGTTATATGCTTACCAACTGATACATCAATGTGTTCCAATGCTGCTGTAGCTAATTTAGTCCAGTAAAGAGGCGAATCTAATGCTGCAGCAAATGACCAAGCATCCTTGAATCTATAATTTCATTGTATATGATATAAACATAATTCAGTAACAACTCAGCAGCAACAGGTGCATGCATACAGATCCCTGTACTCAGTTTATTTATATTATTTACCAAGTAGAAAATTCAAACCACTTAAGATAATAAGCCTAGTGCCTACTATACAAAGATTGTAGAAATCCATTGGCAGGGTGCACCAAATTTATGTATGTAAGCCTGGGGCATTTTGGAGTGTGTATACATAGACCTAGGTATATAAAGATAATTATTCTAGACAAAAGTAAAGTTCAAAAAGTTTAAAGCCTTACCATCCCTTCTCAATTTCAATAGCCACACCCATATTACCAACTACTCTATCCCTACTTCACTCCCCATGATTGCTTTCATGGGGAATGAAGAGTAGCTACTGCTCTCATGGAGAATGAAGTAGGTAATAGAGTAATATGGGTGTGGTTATTGGAATTAGGAGGGGTAGGTAAGGTTTGAGTTCATTTTATTTATTTTTTCCTTTTACTTGTTCATCACTTATTTTTATGTAATGCAGATATAGAAGATGAAAATATGGTGTATGTATCTAGAATAACTAGCTAGGGCAATGTAGTCACAGTGAGCAGTGAGCGAGCAAGTATTCCTATAGGTTGTGTTTGTGCTTCAACTCCTTAGAAGATTTTGCTGTGAGTTTATATGTAAGCCCTAGATGATACTCTTCATTAAATTGAGCTGATTTTTTTCTGGAGTGTTTTAGCTTCTACAGTACTAGTCTAGTACATGTCTTACCTGCATGGTTTTATGGAGTGATCATTAAGCCATCTTTAAGTAGTATTTTTACATGCACATGCAGGCACTGATGATTGCTGGGGATTCAAAATGAGAATGTGGAGTGTATGCTTCTCATCAACTAAGTTGACAGATGTCATGATCCAAAAAAATGTAAATGTACTCAATACCTCCTGTTCACCAGTGATCTATACCTGCAAACACTTTATGTAAATGTAGCTTTGTATAACAGCAGATATTGTACCTTATGTGTGTGCTCACTTTAGTGCTTTTCAATATAGGTGATTTAGTGGTACATGCTAGATCCAAATAACCAAGCTAGAATAACATACGTACCAACTTACTTTTTCAAGGCAATGCATCTCTTCATTGAAGCTTTTAGCTACATGAAAATAAATCCAAAAGTATGCATGTGTAAGGATCCTGTAATATATAATCACCTAGATGACCTAAAATTTGCCTGTATTTGCTGTACTTCAAGCCCCTACTCGTCTTAGTCGCCATAACTAAAATAATATATAGTGAAGATAGCTCTCATCTAACTGCTCAGAGCTCCGATGTAAAGCAGGTCTGTGGTTTGAAACCAGGCTTTTTTCCCCTGTCATTTGCTTTTCATGTGAGCATGGGCAGGAAGCAATTCTGTCTGTGCATATAAATGAAATTTCACTTTGCTTTTGTATGGGCATCTGTAGCTAATTCTCTTGCCTGTGCAAACTCATACTTGTCCACATACATTATGTAAATACATAAGAATACAGTGACATACAGTGGAACCTTGGCTATTCCAGAACCTCACTTCTCCAGATTTGGAAATAGTTACTAATACATGCACTACAAACATGACTGTGTAACATTACAGCTGTATGCAGCTACACTGCTCTTGGAAGTTAGTGCTAAAATTAAAGACAATGTGAAAAAAGTTTGGATAAAGGTGTCCAGATAACTGAGGTTCTACTGTATTATTATTGTGACACCATTGGATTATATTTTTCCACAACGTAATCAGTGATTACATTGTAAAAAGTGTACTTATTGAATTCGATTTGTTGTTGATAGTAAAATAATAAGAACAAAAAGACTACATACTTCTTCTTCACTAATTCCTTGGTCATCACTGAATATGTGTGAATTAAGCCTCATTATGGAGATTTTTCCAGTTATGGTCTGACATGAAATTTCTCCATTACATAGCATGAGTGGTGAATGACCAAATGGCAACTTTGTTGTGCCTATCATATTACATGTTGCTCCTGTAATGACAATGAATGAAATAATTATGCCAAACAATTATTTGCAGTACATACCATTTAAAGTGTTGTTGAAGTAAGTATAGGTATATACTACTTCTGAATCATGAGCAGCAAATACATGCTGGAATAAGAATAAAAACAATTTTTAGTATAAATACTGTACAAATATAACCAACCATTCATATAATTTATGTTATACGTATTGGAAGGGGGTAGATGCTGGCAACACTACTATGTATACTACAATATTATGTGGAAAAATATTTATGGGAATTTGTGGTCATGCTTAAATGTGATAGGTAAGCTCATCTAGATAGTTTGAGTCTTCACATTGGAGCATATTTCGGCAGCAATCATATTTAAGCCAAGTGATTTCATGCTCTTCATTTATTGATCATATAGTTTCATGGTGCAATAGAAATGCAATGTTTTGAACTGTGCATGTTCATTGGTCCATATGCAACATAGTATGTTTTTTTTTTTTCAATGACTTTGCTTACCTGCAACAATACTACTTAGTATCAAGAAGGTTCTACATACCTTATCCAACGGATAATTTTCCCAAAGGACTGTTTTGATACTAGGAGGAAAATCTGGAACTTCCAAGAGAGAACCCATTACCTATTTTACATACATACAATAAGGGAGCTAGAGTATCAGCAGAACTGAGTGGTGCAAGCAGAGATTTGACACATAGTACATAATCTGAAATACTGTGATTGATAATCTATGCAAAGAGCCTAGATCAGAAGTGAACAAGTGTGTTCTTAGAATTAGAGTGACATGAGTAAAAAACAAACAAAAAAAAACCAAACAAAAAACAACAACAAATGTACATACACCATTTCAGACTTAAAAGAATTATATGCAAACTGGAAAATGCTTTAACTTTAAGACCGATCCTTTATACAAGGAAAAAGGACATTAGCTTGATAAATTGAAGCTAGCTCTTGATTAATGCATTATAAGAAAAACTTACTGGATTGAATATAAAAGCATCACTTTTTTCATCAATCACAGCAAGTTTGGTACCAGTTGTGTCTGGATAAATTTTAGAAATACCTGCACACGATTGCAAATTCTAGTAAAATTATTTCAGCTTTTAGTTGTAAGTATGCCTACCAACCTAGCACATGTTTGTAGTCATTGATAAAATGCCAGTCTTCTATTGAGAAAAAAACAATCCTCCCAGACTGCACAAAAATATAAGCCATGCCTAATATAAACTTCTCCTGCATGCCAATTAAGATGGTGCATGATAGATCCTACATGAAGTTTTAGGAGCTGATATTCACCCATTGCTGAGAAAATCCATGAAGTCTATCTGGGTCATCCCTAGAGAGTACCAGTGGACTCTCTGATGATCTCAATAGCATGCTTACCTCTGTGCCATAAATAAGAAATTCCAGAGTCAGGGCCACACATGTGACTAATTCATCACTGCCTTCACCAGGAAATATTCGTCCTTCTCTTTCCTTCAATTGAACACTCCCAACATTGCCACTGCACTATAATATTATAGCACTAGCCAGTAAGCTTAGAATACACTACAGACACATCAATATTTAAATGAAATGAAGCACTTACATACATATCTTTAATGATATCACAGTTAGGATCAATCTATAAAAATTTTAATTTAAAAATTTTTTTCATCAAGTTATACATGACTTACAGCATGAAGTTGCACTTTACCATCAAATAACACTGCAGCATAAGTGTTATTCAGTTTCATACTGGTTACAGAACCTAGATATGACTTCTCAAACATCACTCCTATAGAGTAAGTTCATACTGAAATTATTATGCATCATCATTTTAAACATACCTTGTTCACCAATTTCATGTATCCATACTCTATCATTCATGCCAATGGCAATATGTAGAGGGCCCAATGAAATGAAATTAGGTTCTACTGAGACATCAATTTTTAGGGGTGGTTCCTACATTTATAAGATAGCTAGCTTATGATAATAGCCTGACACCTGACATTTTCTGGCAATCCGGCCAATAATTATCTAGTCATTATTTGTTTGTCAGGACGAAATACTGGTGAAAGATAAGTCAAATGGCACACTGATGCAATGTCCAGTTAAATAATAATAATAAGCACTGCTATTTATATATAATAATACAATACAACATATTCTATTTTTGGTAGCCATACTTACATCATCTGTACTACTGTTGACAACAGTAACCTATATAAGAGAGTTTATAAGTTAGGGATTTAAAATATTAGAGAGTATGCAGAGAGTATGACGGTACTCTCTAAGTAGGGATTGCTTGGATGGCCCATTGGAGTAGTATACTTCTACTGCCAGCAACTCCTGACTTGAATACAGAGGATTTCAGAACATCTCGGTATACTAGGACTCAAGTATGAAGAGCAGAAGATAGTATCATTTTACAGTGACTTTAAAAAATATGGTTATTTGTCACCATCATCATCATCATTTTTATGGCCTATTTCAAGAGTGGCAGGCAGCTGCTTACAAAGCACTTAGATAAGCCTAGCCCCTATGCACACACAGGCCTCTACATAGGCTGGGGCATTTTGGAGTGTAGACTATAATTATATACAAGTGAGTGCAAAAAATTTTAACGGGATAGCCTAAAATCTATCAGGGCTGTATGATGTACTGCAGCCTCATATGAAAACAATCCCTACTTAACAGTGAAGAAATTTTTTGCATTCATTTGTTCCTATCCTTTTTCTTTAATAACTGTGAAATTGAAAGTAAGCTTGTGTATTGAGGGTGGCAGTATTGTCTGTCACTAGCGGTTATTTGATAATGAGGCTACAGTACAGTACTATACAAAGCCAGATCTACATTTGTAAATCTAATCTTTATCTTTTTCTTTTGTAGGTACATACACAGTCACTGGTGAATGAATAATTTGTAATGTTGAGCTATTAAGTTTTGTCTATTATTTAATATAAAACAACAACAGCAATGTAAAGGACATGTGCATGGCATGCAAGGTGAATTGAGCTGATATCTGTACTGTAGACTAGTGCAGCAAGGAGTGACTGGAATACCGTCAGATAATAATAAACTATAGCTAGCTAAACTTAAGATGATGTGGCCCGCCCATAAGCCTGCCTCCTACTGCATGCTATAGAGTTAGGGCAAGAAAATTGTAGGTAGAAGTTCTCCCAATGATTAAATATACATATGTATTAATGGAGGCAAGTGGCCGAAGTGGCCTGGGTATTTAACTTTACACATGATTGTAATCTCTATACAGTGGAACCTTAATATTTAAAAGAATGAAGGAAGGATGAAGTTGAATATGGATGCATCACCTTGTGACAGTGCACAGAGATTCGACTTCATCTTTCTATTCCTTTATTTGTTTGTATGATATGCTCACAACTTCATCCTTTTTTTATCCCTATACCCATTTCATTATTTTCTTTAACAATGCATAGAGTGATCGATTGCCCTTCTTTTGCAAGAGGAAAGCATGTTGTTTTGCTCTAGCTCATTAGTATGACACAATGCATTGTAGTTGTACTTTGGTATTTTGTGATATCTATGTAAAGATGAACAAAGATTATAATTACATCATCATTCTACTTGACACTTGAGTCATGATGTATAGTATAACAAATATACAGTTGCAAGACTGTACTGTCATGTGATTGACCTTGTGGCTAGTTATTAGTTCACCTCGATATCTTGGGTCTAGTATGTATAGAACTGTGGCTCATGTACAGCCAATCACCTTAGATGGATGAACAGAACTATGTAACCTAGGATTTGGGTTTAGCCTTCTGATTTGCTATGCGGTCTGGTTCCCAAAACTTCTCCTATGTGTTAAGATGGTGCATGATAGGTGCCACATGAAGTTCTAGGAGCTAATAGTCACTTATTGCTGAGAAAATCCAGCTTTATTTTATATATGGAGCATGCTGGGTCATTGTGCTGAATAAATGTAACTCTAGCCTGTTCATAATGTAGGAATTAACTGCTGACTGAACTTCACTAGCTACATAAACATAATCTATTATTATACCTCAAGTAAAGATGTCAAATAAGCCAATTTCATACCATATGCATCACCAAGCATTGGTAATTTAGCTAGAAAAGTAAGAATTCCACCTATTGAAATAATTAAGATAAAACAGTTGCACTATATTTGTAAACAGCCATACCACTCAAGGTGCTGACAGTAAGAAGTTGGCCATCATCTGTCCATCCCAAATTATGCAAAGTTCCTATAAAAACACACTATGTATGCTTTAACTAAAAGCAGTACCTTTTTTTAACTATACTTGGATATTTAAGTGTATAAGCTTGAAAAGCCTATTTTCCACTGACTCTGCTGTTGGATTCTCCATGCACAAAGGTTTCATGCCTGACTAGCTATCTTTAGTGATATATTTGAAGTCTTTCTAAGCTCTATCTAGCCTCACTGAACTATCTCTGCAGCAACTCGTGCGTGTGGGTAAGGGTCACTGATATTACATGTTAGGCACCTGATTTCGGACAGTCCCTAATTCCGGACGAGAATCTTAAACTAACCTACCATGGACAGAAGTATAGAAAAGTACTTACTGCCTCAGTTTAGGATGCAAGTTTCAGGTTGCAATCTTCCGTTTGAACTCTCAAACCACGAGGAGACTATGCTATTCAGGCTAACTAGGCCACTAGTATTTAAACCAACAGAGCAAGAAGTGCGATACCTTAACGGAAGGTTTGTAGTTACTGCAGCTTGTTAGCCAAGAAACTTTTGGTGGAGAGTAAAAACCGGGCTACTTTACCTTACTTGACATCTAATTACGTAGCTAGGAAAAAAGGCCTCACTAAACTGTCGGTGTTTGCTAAGCAATGGCTGAGGATGGTATGTGATTTTATGATAGTGTGATAGCAGAAACATTTTCTACTTAATATGTAATTTTTTTCCCACTAGTCTGGGGTGACAGCCGTTTTTCGAATGTAATAAGAAGACATAAAAAGTATAAAAGGTAAAGGTAAATTACACACCAACATATGTTAAGCAATCATCATAATTATAGAACACATTCAAACCTTTTTCTTCTTCAATATTTATGATTGTATACACCTCCTTGAGCTCTGTTAAATCATGAATTTTGATGCTGCACAACAACAAAGTCATAATTATATGAAGCCATATTTTGAGATTACTGAATGATAAATTGGTCTTAAAATAGTGGAACTCCTAGGATGAGGGTGTTAACCGATTAAGACTATGGTGGGCTAAGCACTATAATAGCGCTTATCGTATAAAGGTATTATTCACTGTACAACTTATCAAACAATTTCTTCTTTTAAAACCAAAAGTTTGATACTGGTCATTGTGAAGTTACTGTGTAGCAGGAAACTTTTGTTGGTCTTTTAACTTGATTGATTACCCCGATTGATTCTTAAGGGGCTCCAACATAGCTTTTTGTCTTGCTGTTTCTCTTGAGAGTTTGACACTATAAAAACAGCCCTTGAGAAATAAAATCTATAATGTTGCTACAGCAAAACAATCTGTGGGGTTGCCAACTTCCTCTCTCCCATGGAAGCATCCCAGATATCTGTATATTCACACCACAGATTCTACATTGAAGATCTCTATGATAATACCACAGGCTAAAACCAACAGCACTTAGTTAACTGTAGCTCTTTATTATTTTTATCTAACACATTAAATGTCCGTCACAATGTTTAGTGTCATAAAAGTGTCCGCCTCCAAAAAAAAACAAAAAACAAAAAAAACAACAACAAACAAAAAAAAACAAAAAAACAAAAAAAACCTGATATGTAATGGCCACTAGTCCATAGTGCTGTTTTAGCAAGTGGCTGTAACTAGTGCAGTATGCAGCTCTTAATATTCATTTAAACTGTAGATATGCATACTCCAAAATGCCTCAGGCATACATACCATACTGTATTGGTAGACCCATGATGCATTATTATTTGTCATATGTAGTGGATATGATAGTAGGCACTAAGCCTATTGGCTTATTGTAGGTGAAGTGCTTTGTGATAAGCATTACCAAGCATAAATGATTTTGGAACCTATTAGCTACTTTACTTGCTTGTTCACTGTCTTTATAGAAAAACAAAACCAATAACAAATGAACAAAATAACAAACAAAACGAAAAAAATTAGGTAGAGTACACAATACAGGCACACTAGAACTTTATACCAAAAAATTGCATGTCATTTTCAATTTCTCAGCCATTGGTCCAAAGACTTAATACGTAGATTAGGTAGATTACAAAGCACTATTCAATATCAATGACCTTTACCTAACACGTGTATATGTATGGAGTGTCAGCAACAGTTACTACCCTTACCAAAAATGCTACACTTCTCAGTTTTTCAATTTGGTAAGTAATAATCTGCTTGTGGTATGTATTTTCCACATACTTTCTACCAACAAAGGTTACTTGTTTTTCTAATATCATAAAATTTACCTATTATCTCCACAAGAAGCAGCTTGGTTCAGAGAATTTGATATTGCAACATCAGTAAGGAAATTTTTATGATTGCGTGATTGAAACATCTCCTATATAATAAACCCATGGAAGATCATCATAGAAATTATCAATTTGATACAGGGACTAATCTCTGTGCATCTATGATTGAAAATCATATATGAATTATGAATTGGCTATAATTATCTATTGAATCATCTTATGTCATGTATGCAACAAAATGAGGAAGAAATCTCATAAATTTTATTTACACATAAAATAGTGGTCTAACCTGTCCAATTTCATCTCGATGAGTTGATATGACTACGAAATAACCATTTGAAAATCCTATCATGATGAATCCATCACCATACCTGAGATTACAGCTGATTAATTGTACATACTTCAACAAGCTTACAGCATAAGTGCCCTATAATTTTATTTTCCTGAACAATTGTAAAGCTAAGTTACTATATTATGTAAAATGCTTAATTATGACTTCTCTAATTTTCTTGAGTATAATGTTACACTCATGAAATATCAAGTGTCCCTGATATGGAAAATTCTGGATCCACCATTTGTCCCACTACCCCGGATGTCTTTGGCAACAGGCCATTTAGTACTGCTACAGTTATACTAATATTATGTGTATACATGATTACCATCTGTATGCTACAATATCGCCATATCGTTGTTGAAATGCCAGCTCTATAGGATTATCAGCATTATCCATCTCATACAGAAAAAGAGTTTTATGTCCTATAACAATACTGACCTAAAATGATCACAATAAATTTCTGTTCTGAATATCAATGAAATCTTACTGTATTCTCCTCAGTAGTTTGACTGTCCAACTTAACATGAGAAAATTGAAGGTCATAAGGTTCAGCTCTCAATGTGGTCTATATTATAATAAACCCAATATCAACAATAGATTGATACCCTATATAGATTGATGTACGTATGTACCTGTCGAAGTGTGTCACCTTCAGCATTGCTAATTGTCAACGTACGATCTTCGGCACCAAGAGCTAAGAGATTCTACACATACAATATGCATACATATGCTCAATCATAATCAATCTGAGAAAGAGAGTCTACACTAATATGATTAGTGCATAAACCTGGCTGCTCCAACTTCCACAAGTTATCTTCCTAGTGTGTTTGCCCAGTATTGGAATTTTTCTGAAGTGGAGGATGAAATCATATTATTACAGTTACTTATCAACAACAAACTAACTTTCTTGTGCGCTGATTATACAGTAGAAGATTTCCTTTACTAGTTCCAATAGCAAGAATGTGACCAACTTTTGACCACAGACACAGTGTAGGTTGTTCCCTATAACCAAATCCAAAATTATGAGTGCTAGCTCTTTACATCATTCTGAGTCTAGTTCTATTTCTAGTTCTACTCATAGTACGTATATACATTTGCACTAAATTTTACTTACTTCATTCCAGTATCGAATTTTGTAACTTCAAAATTGAGAGAATTCCAAAAATGAAGTATGCCTAAATTCAAATAATCATTACCAGAGGTTAATCTCTTGGAATTTGGAAAAAGCAAGGGATACAGTACACTGGGCTTTTAAATGATGAGCCTGCTGGGGATGGTGTATTTTGATTGATGAATTACTTGGAAGGTGAGTGGTTAAATGGCCTGTAATTAGAGCTGATAGTCCTATCCATTGTTCGCTGTGTGAGGCTTAATATAAGCCACCCTACTACAGATTTGCTCTCACCCTCTGGCTCTAGCCATGGTTGTAGAATAATCAATACAATATTACTGCTAATACCTACCATTTCTATCATTTGCTACAGCAAGAATGTCACCATCTTTATCCCAATCAAGAGATGTACATAATCTGCATTCATGTCAATTGTAAAAAATTACTGATTTCATATTATTATCATACTTACCCAGGCAAAACCAAACGAACACTACTTTTATGTTCACCATGACGATCATAAATATTGACAACCTTGTTGGTCCTGAACAAGAATAAATATATATTATATTAGAGAGTCCCTCCTATAAAGTCAGTGTTGTGAATAGAAAATAGCTATGCATGCACATGAGGATGATGCCATAGTGCACGAAGTTAATAATACACAAGCCAAAGGTGAGACAAAATGGAGGACCTCCAATTTTGGAAAAGGTGCCAATACTCTTTTTCCTTATACTTCCTATTAGTACCATTCGTGTAAGAAATTGAATACAAAGTTATTACTAGTGGAAATGATTCTGGCCCTCTGCTTGGTCTAAGCAAAGATATTGAATAATTCACTTAAACTGTGTGTATTATTGTGGCACAGCAACTTTTATTTGATGGATGATTGAAGTGCATGGTGAGCTTCCAGAATAAATTCTTGAATATGGTATGTCATTTAGCTACAGTATTATATGCCATCCTGCTGTTGCAACTTACTTCTAAAGTCTCTTCCTGGGTGCAGCCAGGAAATCCGTAGTACCGTATGGCTGGAAATATTGGCAGAAATTAAATTTGGCGGATTCCTCTCATTTAGGAAAAATTAAAACTTGGCAGATTTAATATAGGCAGAATGCACATGCTTATTGGCGCACGTGTGAGCGCGTCCATGCATATGTGCATGCTCATGTTGCTCATGTAAGTGCAAGCAGCTCTCAATTGATTGAGGCGTCTGAATTCACTGTGATAGGGGACATCATATCTACAAAAGTATCTTGATACCAACTCTAGGATGATCCAGCTGTTGCTTCTTAGCTCCTACTAGATCAAGCGACCTCGTATTATTTTGGATTTGTAGTGTTGACAACCTTTACCATACCTATGTAAAAGGACTTTACTATTGCGGATTAATTTTGGCAATTGAGTCTTCAACCGCCAAACCGGCAAATTAAATTCTCCGCCAATATTTCTGGCCATACAGTATATTCTGTAAACAGGCACTGCAATAATTAAACCTCGATATCCGGCCACAGAATCTATGTTAACGCCTGCAGTTCTGCAGTCATTTTCACAGGCCGAATTACATGTATAAGACATGTAGGGATGGCTGTATGTAAAGTTCAAAAAGCTTATGGATAAGAGAGAGTTGAATTACCCCTTACCCTCCTAATATAACCACAACCATACCCAACTACTCTATCCCTACCTCACTCCCAATGAGGGATTGAAGAAGGATAAACTAGTACTCTCATGGGGAATAGTTGGTAGTGTGGTTATTGAAATTAGGAGGGGTAAGGGGTAACTTTTTTGAATTACACACAACCATTGTCGGTTTTAGTGTATATTTTTTTCCTGTACTTGTTCATCTTTTTTTTTTATGTAATACAGATGAGAGAATAATTATTATAGAGTCAGATACTTAGACTTTTGTTTATTTTTTTTTTACAGTTACACAATAATTTAACAAGCCGTAATGTGTAGAGGTTGCTGCATGACAGTAATGACTACTCCCTGAAAAAGCTCTGTCGTATATGCATGTGTAACTTTGAAGTGTGACCTCTTAAATTGCTAATTGTTGTGTTCATGATTATACTTACTGTACGATTCCAATCAGAGTTCACTTATTTATTATTACTTCTTTAGCAGACTGTCCAAGCAGATTCTTAACTCTACAAAGTCTACTCCAGGATAGATCACGAGTTCTATGAGGTCATGAATGAATTCTTGTTCTTCAAAGTCAGGGTCAGTACTGTAATAGGGTGCATGCACATTCATGCTGGAACTACATGAAAATGAGCAGTAACATGGCCAAGAAGTGAAAGCTATAGTACACCAGTGCAGTGAATATTTTCTGATCAAAATTGCAAGAATACTTTACTTATCAGAATAAATGACTTAGGGGCTCGCTTGCCTGGAAATTTTTGTCCTTGGCACAGGAGTGCTGCCAACCACACATGCAATTGAGTCTTAAAGTTCTGACATTTCTTAGTTTTCAGATTCCAGTAACTGTGCAAAACTATTATAATGAAAGTCAGAAGACACTAAGAAGTATGTGAATGACTAGAACATAGCCCAATAATGTCCATTGCCATTGATGCTTGGCATCATTGACTGGGGCAGGCTACACATTCTCTAGTTTCACAGGCCAGCCTTTATCGGTAACTCTGGAGACTGGACACTCCAAACACTTGCTTGACTTACTCATGCTCTGAGGTACGTACGGAGCCCTCCAAATCCTGCAATCTCAAATTACCAATCAAGGTTTAAATCAAATGCAAGGATCAAAGGTCATGTGAATGGAGATTCTCTTTGGTGGACACTTCAAATTGGGTGAAGAATCAAAGGAAGAATAACCAACTGCTTCTTAGATACCACTACTGTGCAGTGAGGTAAGTGTTCTAAATCAGCACCCATGCAGGTAGCCTCGTCCCCAGGCCCCTCCCACGAAGAAGGAGAGGGCCTGGTACAGACTGTTTGCGCATGCTCTATTTTCCCAGAAAATCTGGGAATCGGTATATCTTTGTAAAGCACTCGGCATATCTAAGCAGTAAACTTCTAATGTTGCGAACGTCAAACGGATAAGCTTAACCTTTGACCTTTCTTTACCACTTGATTTGACATGTGGTTTCCCAGCTATCACGCGGCAAGCTGTATTTGTGGTCCGTAATATTTCTCTGTTTTGAATCCACGTAGATTAAACAATGTGCGGAGAAATTTACTGAAATATTTATGGAAAAGTTAGCGCATGAGCAAACAGTCTGTACCAGGCCCTCTCCCTTCTTCATGGGAGGGGCCTGGGAACGAGGCTACCATGCAGGTGTCCAAATTGTTGTTTTAGTTCACATGGGAGTTGCTCCAAATTACCTTACATGCAATTCCACTACAACCCACTAGTTGTTCATATATATCTTACCCAACTACAACAAGGTAGTTGCCTCCACTTTTTTGCCACGCAAACTTGACAGCACCAGACCCATTAACCAGGGGATAAACCTCAAATACTGCCTACATTGGAGATTTAGTTGATCGGAAAGCTACATGGATTATAGGTCTTACCTTCATTGCTTGCTCCAGCTGCTATGCCTGAAACTTCAGTAACCATGGAGATACGGCTATTTGAACTTCCCGCGCGATTGAATTTCTACGCGCGCACCTACCTAGTATACCTAGTCTAGTACCTAGTACCTCAGAATATAGAAGGGGGTGGATCCATGAGCAAAAACCTAGGTCAAATTGTACGGTTGAGGATCCATTCCAGAAACCCTGCTAGCAAGGTCTTTTCCACTGAGGGGTTGGAGATGCCCAACTTCTGTCATCTTGTGCAAGAATCTTAATGGAGAGCTTAGCAATACTATTTGCTTGCTCTCTCTTGAAGTGTACTGTGGTCAATGATCATCATCACTTAAAATGCACACAAAGTTTAATCGGACTCATGAATTTTGCTGGGAATACTATACAGTTACATGAAGGCATAAAAAAATAAAAAAACTATGAGTTTAGCACATCAAACATTTATTATCCCCTGATGACTCTGTCTGTTTAGGAGGATTTGATGTAGGCTTATTGTTGGTACCACCACTTTTTAACTGGTACTTTGCACGAATATTTTGTCTCTCAGCTTCCTTCTGTGCATGTAGTTCTCTTTTTTCATCCTTTCTTTTCTCCTGCTTTCTTTCTAACTCTTTCTTGTAGGCTGCCTCAGCATCTGCAGTATTCTTCTTCTCATCAATCCCAACAGCATCTTGATTGGATAAATAAAGAGAGTAGATGTATAATAGTTAGGCAGTTATTTATAGACCTTCCCCTCTCTTGTATCAAAATTTCTTTAACTAGGAAGAGAATCGCCTTTTCACAAGTAAAAAATGTTAATTTTAAGGCATTCGAGTCTATAATTTTGAAAGGACAAGAGACCTAAACTTAATTGCTTGGCTCTAAAATGGTTGCTACACATGAAATCATACCTTCAAAACCTTTAGTCATATCTTTCATTTTTGATCCAACAACAGCCTTTGCTATAGTCGTTGCCATAACTGTCTTTCCTACAAAATAAACAAACAGGATAAAAACAAACAGGATAAATTTTTTTAAGGGTTTCACATAATTATAGGGAGTCTAAGTTGTTCACATTATCATTGGTACTATATTATCTATACCCTGGCAAAATTTCCTACATGCTGGGGCAATTATAAAGAGGCTATTCAGGAGGTGTGGCCAGCTGAAAATATCCGATATAAAACAAGAGTTCTGCACATGGAATACTCTTCACTGTTCATCAACAGAAACTTTGCAAGCTAACCATCTTTATAGTTGTTTCAACTCCAGAGAAGTTACTATGGATGCCACCCGATCGAATAGTCAGGTTTGGTCGGCTTCAACTATTGGTTATTACACCATTGAAAAACTCATCTAATGATACAGGTTTTGCCTTTAATAGCAAGCTAAAGTAGCTAGCAGCTGAGTTCATTAAGGCTGGCCAGGCATGGATTACAATTCAACAACACACAGTCTTGCACACTCACATAGTATAATTAGGTCTGGCGCAGCCAGCCCCAGGTACTTCCGCAACTCCAGCGCTGGAGTTGGGCACTTCCGCAACTCCAGCACTGGAGTTGCGGAAGTGCCTGGGGCTGGCTGTGCCAGACTAGGTAAAGGTTGGGTAATTTCAGATCAGGGTAACTCCAGACACTCAACCTATAAAGTTAAGATTTTCAAGATATCACTTAGACTAGTGCATGAACTCTGTGCAACAATGGGAGTGTCCAGAGTTAACTTACCCAACCTTACCTTACAATATGAAGGGTCAGCAGTATAACAGCCTATTCTTTATTCATAGCAGCACAGACTGATCTCGTGTGCTTGACACAGGATTTCCAGCCAATTACCCTGAGCCAGATAAACTCCTATTAATAAGCTTACCTATAGAGCTATCTTCAATCAGGCGAATACCGTAGTCAGGCTTATCTCATGCTTGCCGGTTGGCCTCACACGCTATGTCCTCCTATGAGTTCATGTCCTATTATAGCAGCGGCGCCAACCCCGCCCCCAAGAAAGGATAACACGTACGCGCGCGCCAGCCGAGCGCGGCACGTGCACACGTATCCTATTCACGTGACACGTTAGAAGACATGTGTATAGTATCTTACTAAAATGTACCAACGTTATCGATTATAACCCTATTTGAGTTGCTTGATATATATACTGTAGACGTAGTTGTAGGACCTTAAACCGATCTACTGGTCGGTAAGTTATTAGAGTAGGTTGTGACTCTGCTCAGACCCGATGACAACCTTCTTCTTTGACTCCATTTTGGAGATGTCGGTCACGTTTGGTCTTCCTCCTCCTTCCACTAATACACTGATGTAATTCATCACTATTTTTGTACGATGGGTAAGTGAAACGTATGGTGCGATATGGCCATGAATGTGGTTGGGTAAGGGGCCTTGATTCTGTGACTACTCACGTTCACGTACACCTCCAAGGGGTGTGGAAGGTGAGATAATGGCTATGGTATTACCATGGACCAGTCGAGCCACTAGAGCAGCATTGCTGAAAATACTACTTGATGACCCTTACCAATGACCTAATCTGGCGTAGCCAGCCCTGAGCGCCGATGGCGTGAGGGTCTGGTGACACGTAATACATGGACTTGTTTGGGGCAGGAAGTGCCGGATGACGCTTCCAATAATTCATGTGTCACGATGACGCATTACGCACGTGCAGTGGGCAGAACCGCAGGAACATCTCTCCTAGATAGAAAAGCATACACTTCCTATGGATCGGTACCCCAAACAACAGCAGCTCTGTCGGCAGCATCTTTCAGTGTAGTCTGGCATAGCAACGACCCTTACCAACCCAAGGGAAGGAAAAGGGTCTGGGGACATTAGCATCTACGACTTGTGTCTCACGTCAAGATTTTGATGCCACCAATCAGATCGCTTGATGGATAATTATTGCATTTTTGTGACATACACGTGACGTATAATAATGAATGCGCAGCCTTTACTTTTCAATGCTCAAGATCGATTGCAGAGACATGGAAGATAAGTATTGTATCGGCTGCGGTGAGCTGACACAGAAGGGATCTAGAAGAATCATATCTGACTCCACAGACATTCTTTGTGGGAGGAAGCATTGAAAGAGACAAGGGCCAAGAAGATGATAGATTTATGTAGAAAATGCTTTAATAGCTATGTCAAAGGTATCTAGTCAAAGTTTTAATATAGCTATCTAGTTATATTTAGCAACTTCACTACAGGTCATCCACCAGAATTTGAGCAAGGCTCTTGATGCGCGCAAAATTATGATTATACCGCGCACGTGATAATCTTGTTGTAAATTAACGTTCCTGGAATTCCAAAGTGACAAGTCGTTGATGCTAATGTCCCCAAACCCTTTTCCTTCCCTTGGGTTGGTAAGGGTCGCCACTACGCCAGACTACTTTCAGTGTTGTTCCAGAGCATGTGGATTGCAAGCGCCTTTAAATGACGTCATCCAGTGGCGTGTGACGTCATTTTGCGTCACTAAACGTCAGAAAATGTCACATAATGATATTCATTCATTTAGCAGATTTCTTGCTAAATGAACAAGTCCAAGTATTATGTGTCTCGGGGCTGGCTACGCCAGATTACCAATGACCCTTACCAGTAAAAAAAAAAAAAAAAAAAAGGTACTTCTAAAGATGATTGAGTAGGAACTTACCATTCACAAAGTAGAGCAGTACATGTAGCATGAAAAACTTTGTCACAATAATCAGTTTGGTACAATTGTTTCAACTGTGCAACTGCAGATCTTTGATTTAAAACCAGATAAAAATGGCTGTAAGTTATTTAGCATTCTATATTCCAAGTTTTCAGGTGACCACTTCTCTCAATTCACAATTGTACTATAGACCCCTTGCAATAGGCTGGCATGGGCAGGGCTTATCACAGAAGTGGCCATGTTGGTGTACATCTTGGAGGGCGTGTCTACGAGTATGAAGTACACTGGTATTGCTAAAGACTTCTTTTCTCCCATGCAAATGCAGACTAGCTTTGCTGAACTAGTGATGTGACACATTTTATTTACTCCCTAGACATCTTGTATTAGGTTGAGATTGACCACAATCTGTTGCTTCTCCTCCATTCCTAGTCCTAGGTTTAGCTTCCTGTTTAATAGCTAGTAGAGGCACAACAAAATACCTGTCACAAGATTTCCTAAATACAATTAAAACTTGTCTATGACAGTGGAATTAAAAACTATCTTGATCATGGCACTGAGTTCGTTAGCCGTCACCTTTAATGCAACTCTAAATCCTGGCTTGTGACCCCTGTAGTATCATGTGTACAGAATGTATTGATATAACCCTCAGCATGCATGCGCAGGGGTTGCAGTATCCAGTGTGTATCTACTGGGCCAGCAGCAACTTTAGATATATATCTGTGTTTATATCAAGCCAGTAGTGATTAGCTTCAGGTTTTACTCTTGAAGAAAAGATTTTTATCTATATTGCACATCTATCTACATCAACTCTGCAGCTTGACTCAGAATCTTGGAGACTGTGTACTAGTACCTCTAATTCATTGATCTCCTGCTCAGTATCCAAACTGTAATTCAGGCATTTACTTTACATGCGCACAATTGCATTACTGAATGTTAATATATTTGCTAGTTAATATTATAGCTGGTCCTTTTAATATTTGTGTGCACTGAGGGTTATCTTTCATTTGCTGTAATAGAGAGAAATTGATAATTTATTTTTTAAATTGTAGCATTTTCTGGTTCACACAGCTGAGACATCACACTACACATCAATTTTAATTATACAGGTAATTCTCTTCTCCCCCCTCCCCCCAATTGAGCATACGAAGTATTTTACACTCTGGTGTACTTTAGTATAGAGTTATCATTGCTCAGAAAACAGATAGTTCAGTGATCTAGCTTGATTAGCATCTTCATTTCTTCTACAAGGTATTTTAAAGTGCATCTAGAATTACAGTAGCCACATAGGAGCAGCAAATCTCTTCCCTGTGGATACATTCATTGGTCCAATCAGAACTCCAATAAAAATGCTGGCTACAGTGTAACAAAAATTTAGCACACATAATTATGTACAGTCTCCCTCAGATAACTAATAAGACAATCTCAGAACAGAAATGAGTATATATAGCACTTGCTTTTAAAAAAAGTCCTTTGCCTCTTGGGTACTATTAATAAAATTACATAATACCAAAAGTTATGGCCACTTTATTATTCTGTTTACTCTAGATCTGCTGCAGCAGAAGTTCATTCACAATTCTTTTTTCTTCTTTTTTTTTCTTTGTTGATTAAAGATTGATTTTTGTCAAGCATTTAAACACGTCTCAGTTGCCAGACACCATCGTCAGCCACATCATTCCACTACAGCATTTCCAAATCATAGAATTTTGTGACTCGTTAACCATCCACATTTTTAGCATAACAAATTGTAACCTGACTACGTATCAATCAAAATGTGAGTTGTTTGCAAGTATCTGCAATAGTTTATTGATGAGTTATATTTGTAGCTTATAGGTAATGTCACAATCTCATTTCCCTCAAACCTTGGGACAGCAGCAATCACTGAATCACCACATGGAAAGCAGCAGCATTCTTACCATACCTCATTCACCTCCATCTCCTGCTATTGATTCTACAACTACAAACTTCACTCATCCTGGATCCCAGGTACCTGAGGATTATTACTATTATAACCCTCAGCGCATGTGCAAGGGTTATAGTAATGGTTTGTCTGTCTATTACGCCTTGATCTAGGAGCTAGCGCACTTACCACTGTTCAAACAGCTACGAGCACACAGCAGCTGAAAGTTATTGATTTAAAAAAAGCAAAATCCTTCAATTCCGTGCTGTATTTGGAAAAGCGTGCATTCCTATTATAGTAATACTATATGGCCTATACTCCACACTCCAGACTGCTGATCATTATCTACTCTATCTGAAATGTTTCAGGCTGTATGAGACTACAAGATGAGCTGATCTGCATCTGTTTAGTGGTGTAGAGCAACAGCATGAAATATTTATAATTAGCTGGAGTGTCTTTAGTGACAAATCTACAATGGTGTTGCCATGACAAGCTATATGTAGCCATTAGCTACCTCAGACTCTGTAGTAGAAATATACATAGTTAGCTCAACTGCTTTATAAATGATTGGAAATGAATGATACTTTTAAATACCTCCTGCTCATCAGTTATCTGCTCAATATCTCTAAAACTGAGCATTTTCAGTGTGCGCTGAGGGTTATTATTTCATTATTATTATTATTATTACTATGGCAATGTGCAACATTAATTTTGACAGCAAGTGAGCAAGCAAATTAGTGCTACAACTCTTTAAAAGATTTTGCTTATATGTAACAAAGTACCTAGAGCCTCTGCAACCACTACTATAGCAATGTTCAGCTGATAGGCTCCAGTGCTTGATATTGCTGTCAGAGACAAGAGTCATGTAAGTTGTTGTTCCAACCGGGAAGCTCCATACATAGAAAGCTGTAAATACTTACCACAAGCACTTAGATAAGCCTAGCGCCTACAATCTATTTAGATAAGCCTAGCACCTCTAGCTCTATGACAAAAGGCTGTAGAAAATGATCTAGCTTGATTACAATTGGAGCATGCACATTATGCATGCGCACAGCGCTACTATTTCGGGACATATGCCTGGGGCATTTTGGAGTGTAGATATATCAATGAGTCATGACCTGAGAGTCAGCTCACTCACTGCAATTATTATTATTATTATTATTATTATTACTAGGGCAATGTGCAACATTAATTTTGACAGCGAGCGAGCAAGCAAGTTAGTGCTACAACTCTTTAGAAGATTTGCTGTAGAGTTTATATGTAACAAAGTACTTAAATAAGCCAGGCTAGAGCCTCTACTGTACAACTACTACTATAGTAATGTGCAGCATTTGACAGTGAGCAATTGAGCATCCAGTGCTTGATATTCTGTCAGAGACAAGAGTCAGCTCGCTTGCTGCAATTATTATTATTATTATAATTATTATTATTATTATTATTATTATTGTCATCATCATCATCATCATCTTATTTCAAGTGGAACCACATACCAAGTAGAAAAATGATAATGCCATTTTAGAACCCATATCACTCAAGGGTCTGGGTTTCCAACTAGGTTTTTGGTGATTTCCATGACTCTTGAGTTTCTGTCGTTGAATTCTTCGTGCACAAAAGCTTTAGCTTTAATGCTATATTTGAAGCCTTTCTAAGCTCTATCTCTGCAGCAGAACTCATGCGTGTTTTGATTAAGGGGCGTCAATATTGTGTTAGTACATGATGGGCGAGCCCAATAATGGAGAGTTTGTGGATGGGTGGGTGGGAAGAAATGACAGATGTCTGCTCTCAATGAAGAGGCTTTGTAGCTAGTTGTAGCTTGTTGGAGCACAAAGCAGAGGGGGAAAATGGCGTTCTATTCATTCCGCTGGCCTCACTAAACCATCTTTGTTTGCTGAGCAATGGCTGAGAAAGAGAAGATGGCATGTAATTTAGGCTCTAGCATGACAGTAGTCAGATGGGAAGAATGAAGCTCTAGAGTGCATGTATGAGCAGAAACAAATTACAGTTATTAATCTTCTACTTGGTTTGTAAATTGTATTTATAGCGCAAGTTCACTTTGCTGGCACGGCCTCAGCAGCAGCTACCGAGTAATACTTATCAACATTCTCTGACTTCTACAGATCCATTGAACAGGTAGCATGTCAAGAATAATTATAATTATCTATTGTTTAAGACAAATATTTATTTTAGTTCTGATGTAGCATGCTTGAATCAGCAATCTATGATTCAGCCCTCTGGAACTGTGGCAGGCAGAGCAGCTAGAGGTACATATGTATATATAGCTTCATATAATCTGAGCTAAGGTTATTTGTGTCCACTTGCATAGATAATTCAATACTGCTGTGGATGTGAAATACCTACATATACATGATTTATAGAAACAGTCATTACAATGCTTGACAACAGTTGTGTTGGCTGCACTGCAGATGTGTTTCGTTGTTTTGACTGTTCCTTTTCCCCATCTTTGTTATATTTAGCATATGGAAATTGGCGGTGGTTTGTTGAGTAAGTAATTGCTAGCTATTTTATCGGTTAAATGCTTGGAAACTGTGCTATATAATTTATTAGCCTCGTTCCCAGGCCCATTAAAATAAGGCCTGGTATATGTTTCACATTCATAGCAGTACTGATAATCTATGCTTTGAGTTTTAACTTTCTTAGTCATGAATCTCTAACCTTATGCTGGTTGTATAAGACTCATTGTACAGTACCTGACAAATAACAATTTTCACAAAATTCGTGACTATAATTGGCAAGGGAAGCCCCTCCCTAGATTTCAATCACGTATAGTAGGTCAAATCATCAATGTACTGGAAGTCCATAGGGTGCAATACAAATTTATTTTTCACAGGAATAATAAGCACCTCAGAAATAATCTAGGACTTTTTAGCAAGCAAGCAAGGCTGAACTATAATGACCTTTTCTCCATTTAGTATAATTTTTTTATTGCAATAAATCCCAAAACTGCTTCCTTTAGGTTTACCTCGCTTTTAAGTACCTACATAAAACCCATCAGGAAATTTTTTTCTGACAACAGCTGTCACATCAGAACAGAATTCATAGTACATATATGCAGCTGCTTCCTACATAGCAAATTTGCAGCTGTTCCCTCTAAAGTGCAAAGTGAGGTAGTTTTTTTACCACATCTTTCCAGGTACTCTCATACATGCAGTTAACAATATAAACACAATGCCTACCTTAGTTTTAGTGATCCACATGACTCTCTGCTGTTGGATTCATCATGCGTGAAGCTTTCATGGCTAACTAGGTAGCTTTAGTTAATCATAAGTGAGCGCAAAAAATTTCTTCTAAATAAAAAGTGAAGTAGGGATAGCCATAAAATTCAGCTGCATTCCTATCTCCTAATTTCAATAACCACACCTCCCAACTTAAATCCCTACTCTTCACTCCCCTTCAGTAATAAGTGAGTCAAGTAACCCGTACCCATCACCAAACTCAAGAATCACAGCAATAATATTATTACAAAACTACTATTCCTACTTCACTCCTAAGGAGGCCTAGGAGTGAAGTAGGAATAGTAGTTTATATTACAAAACTACGTAGTAAGTACGTAGCACTATACTAGCACTATACGTACAGCCATGTATGAGCATCTATACTGAGGAGTGGCCATCTGACCAGAATAGATAGCTAGCTAAGCAATCAACAGTGGTGGATCCAGGATTTTTAGAAGGGGGAGGGGGCTAGGGCTAATATTTGCATGCTTGCGCGTGGAAAAAAATTTACCCGACCATGCTCACTTTGCCTAACCACACCCTTTTTAGGGAAACTGTGCCCACTTGATGCTTAGCCAGTCTGCAGCTAACTTGCAAACTATCATGCACCACTGTAGCTAATTCTTATAAGTGGCCACAGCGAAAGGGGGGGGGGGGGGCATGTGCCTGAAATGCCCTCTCCTAGATTCACCACTGATCAAAGTACATAATCAGTGCTAGATTTTGATATGATGCTGCAGTGATAAATTTTGGGGCCATCCCTACTTAACAATTTTATTTTTAAGAAAATTTTTGCACCACTCACTTTTTCTTTGTATTTTAGCTATAGCTATGACAATTCTTTCAGGGTATTTTGCAATGAATTTATTTTTATTCTTTGTAGCCTGATGTCTTAAGGGAGGAGAGTATGACCACCTTGAAGGAGTGACTGCTCATCCCCCATACTCTCCTCCCTCAAGCAAGACAACCAAATCTCAGCAGCCATTATATAAATGTAATGATTAGTGTAGCTAGTTATTCTGATCAGACGGTGTTCTACAATAAAGCTTTTATGCTGCATCTGCAGTGCAAATGAGCAGTGCTATAATGAAAAGCGCTGAAGTGCTAACCCTCTGCGCACACTATATGTGTGTGTTTGTGGATATTGAGCAGAGATATTTTAATCTATAAAGCATTCAATACTGTTGAGTTAGCTAGCAGTGTCTGTACTACAGACTCCACATTCTCATTTTGAATTATCAGATGTAAAAGTATACTGCTTGGAGAACTGCACAGATATGATTAAGCATGCAGGTAATACTACAGCAGCTAGATAATGTCGTAGACTTGTGACTAAAGATATCTAAGATTTATGCTGTTCTAATCAACTCGCCTTGTAGTATAGCCTAGATGAAGTAGGTAATGGTCGGCAGCACAGAGTGTGCATTATATGGAGTATAGGCTATATAGTACACAGCTGGAATCGTGCCTTTTTTCGCCTTTTTAGTTTAACAAAGAGCAAAAGGCACGCCTGGAAGTAGCGCTAGAGTAGATCGCAACAATTTCAATGTCATAGCTGCAGCCAGTAAGTCAGTACGCTGATCTTATTAATTATTATTATTATGAACAAACTGAACAAAAGGTCGTTTTTTTAGCGAATGAATTTTAGGTTTTTGAACACTTTCCTCTCTTCTTTGTAGATGTAATAATTCACTGTAGCCTTCTGAGAACCTGTAGAGTAAGGGTAGAAGAGAAAGAAGAGTTTTTAGTTTATACAGTCCTATGGACTTTGACCTGCCATCCCTACCGCACTCTCTGATTTGAAGCCTTTCTAAGCTCAGCTGGCCTTGTGTCTTACTAAAGGGGTACATTTATGCAAACCTGAAGTGACTGATGGCCACAAGACTGGTTAGCGTAGTCTCATCTCTGTCTGCAATCAAAGGGTCGGCTACGCGAGACTAGCTTGCTGCTACAGATGAGAACTCTGCTTGCACGTGTTCTTTAAAATGGTCAACATGGAGATGGTAGTACAATTTCTGACCTGATGCGCAGTCCAAAACAAAATAGAGTTAGGTGTTCTAAGTTAATAGCATGGAGAAGGACGAAGATACTTTAGAGATCTGTGATGGCAGCGAAGCTCTGTGGTACGCATGGAAGAAATGCGCTTTGATTACATTACATTTTTTTTTACACTTGGTATGTTGTTGTTTTTTTACTTGGTATGTAACTACTTGGTATGTTTTTGTTGTTGTTTTTTATCCTACTACTTAGTATTTATTTCTATTTTTTTATTTTAGAATAATCTAGGACTTTAGGTTTGACCTACCGTGTGATAATTGTATATTAAATGATAGGAAATCAATTAGTAGCTATTTCTGAATGAACATTATTGTCAGAATCTTGTTACTTGTAACAGTCACTATCAACTACTTTCTTTAGATGACTACTATGATACTGAAGACCCGTCAGTAAATTTGCATGAATTTCTTGTAAACTCTATGCAGGTACATATTACATATGTATGTATTTTACTGTATGGGGTAAAACTACATATGCACACAAGCAGGGCTTCATATAGGAACTTTGGATAGAGGGGGGCTGGATGGCTGCAACACACACTGGACCATATTATATGTAGCTATAGTTTGATACTTTCTAAATCACTATTTGTACATATTAAATCCTTTGTTTGTAATAATAAATTAATCCATGGTATATCATTAGTGTTTGATCAGCAGCAGGTTATTCTAGTACAGCAGGTACAACTTGCGTATGGGCTATAATTATGTGCATGTATTCATACCCCTTCAATAGAATGAGTGATCAGTACTTGTATACGTAAAAACTCACTTGAACTATCAGTTTTTGTGGTAATCATAATATGTTTCTCCATAATGTTTGTAGTATAATTTTGTCGTGGAGTGCTGAAATATTTTCAAATATACATGGGATTCTAAGTATTAAAAACCTTAGTGCAATTTCCACTGCTTATAATTATTTACACTTTCTCACTATCCATTTTCTCACTATCTTAGGCTCAGAAAAACAGAATTATTTTGATGAAGTTAGAAGAAGAGTTTGTAAGTTATGTAGCTGACCCAGCTCGAACTGAACCACTAAAATTGCCTCCTTGGGATTCGTATCACCGGATGTTAGCTCACAGGTATGCATGTATGATTGATGTTTATACGATCTCCTCTTTTAAATTTACTCAAACAATTTCATGTTCAGCTATGTATAGCAGCCAGGGATCACCACAATAACATTAATACAAATGTTGGCTCCATCCCCCTCGCCAAACACACATACATTTACATGTTCACATATACACAAATATTCTTCAAGCTATTGAGCCTTTCTGAACCAATGGGATTGTTGCTGTTATTTTGATATTTTTTTTAGAGTTGCATTGATATTTTAGAGTTGCAGCATACTTTGGCCTTGAACATAATGTTGATCCTGTTGATAAGACAAGAGTCATAGTTGGCAAGGGACCTAATACTCGGGTGTAAGTGTTGGAATAAACTAATCACGTGCTATTGTTATTTGTTTGGTTAATATTACTGTGTGGTTTTCTTAGGCCACAGATAAGGTTTGGTGACTACCTGTCTATGACAGAAGATTCTGAATCTCCTGAGCCAAAACTCATTCTTAAACGCTCTTCCAAAGAAGTTGCGTCTGTTGATAACAAGGTGCATATAATGCACAGGATTATGTGCTTGCATGTAGCAAAAGTTATAGTTACCTTGTTTGTTTTAGTTGGAAGCAGCTTTGGCCTCCATTGAGGCACCTTCATCCTCCTCAGATGTCAAAGGTCTGAAGTCATTTGAAGAACGAGAAGAGGAATATGAAAAGGCTAGAGCTCAGATTTTTAACCAGCACTCTCCCCTTCAGAGTACTCTCAATGCCCTTTCATTTGATGTGCCATCAAAAAGCACTCAGATAATATCATCCAGGTTATATAACATTGTACATAATGTATATAAAATAACTGCATAGTTAGTAACTGCTTTTATAAGGCTACCAGAAAGTACAGTCTGTGATCCTGATATTGTGATTCCTTTCTCGGTAAATTACATGCATACTTACCCCACAATACTTTGTGTTTACCTAGTAATTTTCACTTATTTTCAAAAAAAAAAATACTAACTCATACTCTGAGCATGACTATTCATCTAATGAAATGTTATTTTTGTAGCATTTTCCCTCCTGTAATGCAACATCGACGTGCTGCAAGTGACACTGCTATGTTTCGACGAGTAGTAACTGCAGATTCAGTGAAGGAAGGATCATCAAGTAATCATAGTAGTCGAAGTGCAACTCCTCTTGTTACTTCTTTACTCAGACCTGCAGGTGTGCATATCAAATTTACAGTACTTTCTCAGATTCTATTCCTTGTCATGTTTTCCTAGGATCTTGTGAGCTGCATTCTTCCTCAATTCATTCACAAGTCCAGGGTCTCTCCATTCAACCCCGTTCATCACCACCGAAAACAGCACAAGTTAGTTTTTTTCATGCATATTTTCTCAAGCATGTGCTATTATTCACATGGTGAATTTACACTCAAGACTATAATACAATTGTATCTAGTAAGAATATTTTTGGTAAGGGTTGTCACTGTTGCAGCTAGCTGACGTATGACACTCATTTGTCTGGTAAGGGTCATCAATGGTGAGTAACTTTTTGTCTAGTAGCAAGTACTGAGACTCTAGAATGCCTATAAGAGCAGAAACAGTTTCTACTGGATTTTTCAAGGGTACCTAGCAGAAAAATAATGAAGCACCTCATTATTAAGAAATGTACCGTATAGCGCTTAATTTTTGAGGGATACATATCTCGCGAATTGGCTTAAATTTTCTTTTTGCAGAATCTAATTTCATGAACGCCAGCAATAAAGTCATTCTTGCACTCCAGGCCTGGCCTGCCCTGCCCTGCCCTATGTTTCTGAATACACAGACTACTAACTTCTAGCTCGTAGCTACTAGGCCTAGCTAGCTAGGGATCAAACTCTGACAGAGGTCCACTGAGTAAACTTGCTTAAAGAATGCGCAATTTTCATGAATCTACTCTCCTTTCGCAAAATTTGTCCCTCAAGTGCATATATATGTAAAGAAGAGAATATAATATGGCATCCCACTACTGACTAGTGCTCACTAAACTGTGTTTTATTAGTGATGGTTATGATAGTGAGTACTGTGACAGGAAGAATAAGGCTCCAAGACATAAGTACCATACTCACACGTTATTAGGCATATGCGCTTATATCTTCACAGGAAGCAAATTTCCTAGTGTTAGTGATTACTCTTTAAATGGGGAAAAAAATTACATACCAAGTCAACTGCTTCTCTAGACACCTTCATGTCTAACTTAACTTCTTTGCCAGTGGAGCTAGCATTATCCATGTGCAATTGATGTATATGACAACCCCTTACCAAAATTATTCAATGCCTCATACCACTCTATTTCTTCTACGAGGTCTTTATAATTCTTGTACTTGGTATGCAGTTGGCCCTTTAAAAATATCGTCAGCCTGAATCTATTCATGACAAATTTATGCGTAGATAAGTGATTTTTTTTTTTTTTTTTTTAAAGACATCTTGCTTGGGAAAATTAATAACATGTCTTAGAAATCTATCTTCACACTTACTTTGGAATGAGAAAAAATTAGTTAGTTTATTGCTATTGTTCTGTCGAAATGTGTAGAGAAGCAGTTACATATGTAGTTTGTTTTTTGTTGTTTGTTTCTTTGTTTATTTGTTTAGCAGCTGCACTCATCAGTCCTTGACAGTCAATCACAGTCAACTCAGTATCTCTCTCAGACTCCATCGTCATCTGACTCCAACTCCCCCTCCAAATACAATAGCAGTAGGACTGTGTCCCAGCATACTGGTTGTGGTAGCCAAGTAAATGTCACTGCTACTAATACTGTATCGCCTGCAACTTCAATCCACTATCAACCAGTTCAAGCTCATGTAATAAATACCTGCATGGTTATATAATTCTCACATACATGATGATGATGTAATATTGCAGACTGGTGTCCCGGTTATGTATCCCCATACTCCAGCAGCTCTACTTGCTGATCCTAGTTGGTATCCTTACCACCAAATGATGTTATATCAAGTTCCTCCACAGGGGTATGTACCAACTGCTGCTCATTTTGTGGGCAGTTCCCCTCATGTGATCCAAGGTGCAGTTTATCAACCCTTTGTCAATCCAGGTAATTTAAATACCTTCTAAGACACTTAAATCTGTAATTGAGTATAGGTGAGGTGTAGGTCTCTATTCTATTCACACACTTAGGCTAAGGTTGTGTAAATCAAAACTCGTAACTTGTACCATATAACAGCTATAATATTGTGGCCCTTTTTATAACAAAACTCAATTTTGATTCTAACTGTACTTATGTACATCTGAAATTGCATGGTCTCAGAGAGTCCATGTACACTAAGCATGACCTGATTTGGGAAAATCCGGCTGTCATTGAGTTTTTATTAGTGCGCAGGCATGACCAGAAATATGATCGTGTTGCTTATCCAATTTTTTCTATATCACTACTGGACGCTACCTGGAGTTTTCTGGTATCATAGGTCAAAGATGAAGTACTTGGATTTGATGACGGGCAACTCGCAGCCCTTGGCTAGGAAGTGGCAAATGATCCCCCAGGGTGCACTTCAGTTGGAACAGAACATTCTATTATAACACGAGGAGCTAGAGCTTTGAAATTTGCATGGTAGACAGACAAAGAATATCAAACAGCATTTTTTAAAATTTTTTGCTGACTATTGGGTTTTCCCAGAGAGAAGCTATTGAAAGATAAAATTATAGAAGTAAAATTATAGAAGCAGCTAACACACAATTGGGTTTCATGTAATTATTGCTTGACTATACTCTTCTGTGTATATCATATCTGTGAGAGGTCCATTCTCTATATGCAGGTGTGATTGGTCAGCATGCAATAGTTCCTCCACCAGTAACTACCAATCCACAGCAAGTGGGTCATCCTGGTGCACCAGTTAGTGTTACTAGGATACCACTTGCAGTGGATCCTCTGTCATCTCCATCTCATCCCAATTCTGGTGTTGCTCTTGTTAGGCCTGTTCCACAGCAACCATCACCAGTCAGGGTACATTTGCTTGTTGGTTTGTTGTTTTGTTTTGATTTGATTTTTTTCGCTTTCTTTCTTCCGTTAAGAGTTAATTGGTTGTTGGGTAGGACACAAATTTCCTTTTCCCTTAGAATCTAAGGCAAGCAAATCCTGATGGAGGATAGTGAAATTATTACGCCTAACCCTTTCTGATTGTATTCAGCTTGGAAAAGTTGAAGGAACTTGGAATTTTTCTCCCAACCACCAGTTTAACATGCAACAATCAATGATGGCCCAACAGGTAGCAGTTGGTAATGCTGGACAACCAACATTCGCCACAGTTCTTCCTATTTCTCAGCAACTAACTCCGCAGCATCTTGCAGAACAATTAGAAAACTCACTTCACATATCAAGTATGCCAATTGATTAAGCATCCAAGCACGTAAATAAGAGCCCTGCATTTAAACCTTGATGATAGTTATGTGTGTATATATATATATCAAGCTAGTAGGAAATGTTTTTCCTTTTGAGACTATACAAGGCAGATATTGTGATTATATGGTGCTTGACTCTTAAATTCCCCAATAGCACCCAGCAGTAATCCAAGTCATGATGCTGACCCTGATCCAACTCCACGAGTAGGAGAAGCACCTTCCAAGTCAAATATAAATCCCAAGGCAAAGCTTATGTCTGGTATCACACCAATGGATGGGAGCGAAGGAGACTCTGGGTTCATGAGTCATGTTATACCACGAGTCCCTGGGAGTGGGCCCTTTTCTACACCAATGTCTGCCATTGGGGAACACGCTATGTTTGGCGGACAGATGATAAGCCCTACACATCCTCAAGGACCTCTCCAGTACATGCAACCACAAGTAAGTTTGATCTTGGGTCTTTTCTCAATACTATTTGTATCATCGCCCTGGTATTAGATGCAAGCACCCCTCTATGGATCTGGTAGCCAGGAAGGAACTGGATACATGAACAATCAAACAGTGCTACCAAATAGCAGCCTTCACTTTCAAGCAGGAACTCCTTCTCAACCTTCCACTCCCACTATTGGTGAGTATGTATCTCTGGTTGTACTATTTTTGTGGCAAGACACACACAAGTATTCATGTATCATGGGGTGGGGTGGAATTAATGCTTGAATTAGTTGCTTGGACAGTGTCAATTTCTGACCTTCAATACGGGTTGGGTAATTTCTTCAGCTCTCATATCCAGTGAAGTATGCTCAAATGATGGTTACCGTTTAGTACTTGCTAGTGTCAAAAGTCAATAAATTAGCCTACCCTCGGAGTATTCCTGAACTTGAGGTTAATTTGCTGTTGATTATATATACTCTGCTTCAGCAGCCAAACAGTGATGATCACGAAAGGTAGCACAGATAGTTTAGTATGTTCCTTATCTAAATTCCATCAGCTTATCAGTCAGGTTTTACCCTCATTTTGATTACTTTCTTATTAATGAGGGTGTAATTGAAACCATGACTTATATAATTCTTATTAGGACCTTTAAATCTAGCTCCTGGGATATTGCAAGCTCAGCAAGGAGTATTTTCACCTCCAAGCACTGGAATTACTCGCAGTCCAGTTCAGATTTTGGGTAAGACAGATGTATAATTCAAAGTGTAGAAATCATTTCTTTCCTTCCTTCCCTTCCTTGATAAGGACATACTTTAGGGACTAGTTTGTTTTCTCCTCCCCCTTCAAGTGGAAATCAACATGGACTATTTGTCAATTCACCAACTTCTTCAGCAAAAATAGGATTTTCTTCTGGAACTCCTAATCATCCTCCAGTAGGATCAGGTAAACTCAAGTTGTGTGGTAGATGAATCTGTGAATATAAAATTGCTAACATGCATTGTTTATTATCTTAGGTACACGTTTCCGGCATTTTGACTCTCCAAAACAAAGTGGTGGTCATATTAGTGAAGTTTCAGCATCTGTGTCAACACAATCTGGTGGGTGCATTTATGTCCATGACCTTCTTGATGTTGCTATGTAAAATGTGTACATAGGCTTTCAATCGCTACCACCAAGACTGGCTCAGCAGCAAAATCAGAAGAGTGGATACAGGTATAATCAACATTCAACATATTCACTACAAGAATCTTTCATATTTAACTCTATTCTAAGGTACCAGAATCAACGGCATCCATCAAACCGAGTGTCAGTAAAAGGAAACAACCATAATGGTTCCACTGGACCTGTTACACTTGGAGATCACATGCCTTCGCAGTTTGTAGCTGTTAGTGGGAGCTCTGCTAATAAAAGAGAACCTTTGCTCCCTACTCCTCCTTTTACACATTTGGTTAAGCTGGATACTAGCCTCACTTGTAAGTGCTAATAGCCATGGATTCCATTGTCTAAACTATTGAAACTCTGATGACGACTGGTAGCTAAAGACAACCAGTTTATGTAATTAGGAAAAAGAATTCTTTTGTAAAATTATTCTGTGAATTTATTGTCACAGGCGGGGTACCTTTAAATATCATGGAAGTTGTAGACTATCCTCCTGAAGGGACAGCAGAGAGAGTCCAAGCCTCTAAGGTAATGCACTCTGTTGAAGTCACAGGAGTGTGAAATCAAAGGCTGTACTATCGTTTCAAATAGGCAATATCCAAATTGAAAGGGTTAGTTGAAGTGAAGAATGGAAAGATCAGTAAAACAGGAGAAGAAGTAACTGTGGCTGTGTTTAGCTCCCAAGACACTGCAATGCAGGCTCTCCAGATGAAATACACCCAATTCTCTTTATCAATACCTAGAAGCAATCATGCCAAGTTCATTTTGACTATGTTGCAGATGTTGTAAATCTAGTAAATTTTGTACACCCCTACCCCTACATGTAAATTTTTTTCTTCAATGTACTCTTTCCATGCACATTAATTTTTAATTGCTTAATTAGCCAAGCCCACTTTTATAAAACACGATAAATTATGGAACACAATGAAGTTTTGCAGGGGTGCGAGGTGATCGCCCAGTCACTGCGTGATCAAGGAATCCAGTATGTATTTGGTGTGGTTGGAATACCTGTGATTGAATTGGGAATAGCCTTGCAGAGTGCTGGTGTGCACTATATAGGAATGAGGAATGAACAGTCGGTTAGTTTTGTTATAAATACTGTACATGAACGTACAGTATGTGGATCATCCGGCATCGTGACCTGACTCCTGCAAGGGAGCAAGTGTTGGGTGTATGGGACACTTGCTAAGAATTCTAGGTCAAAGGTCAATGCCAGATCAATTCTGGATTAAGAAGTTTCTCAGTTGCTTATTTGATGCTACACTGTTACGTAGCTACTAAGTTGCAAAGCAACACAACAGTGTAGATGTATGTGCAGTTGCATCACTACAAACTGCTGAGTGTAGTCAATTACTAATTTTGCTCCACCAATCAAAACTATGTACCATCCTATTTGGTAGCTAGATTTCATTTCACGGCCCACACCCAAAATTGCCCTCTGAGTTACCCCATGGCAGCCACACTAAAGAAGAAAACCAGGATCAGAATTTTAATTGTAGCTAGAGCTAGGGTTCACTTGCACTTTATCCCCCCCCCCCCCCCCCCCCCCCCCCCAAATTTCATATTTGTCTCACACACCCATTACTATGATATTTGTAGGCAAGTTATGCTGCATCTGCCATAGGCTATCTTACAGGAAGGTAAGGAGAAATAGGACTGGTTATTATTATTATTATCGTCATAATCATTATTTGCAGGCCTGCAGGATGTTTAGTTGTACCAGGCCCTGGATTAATCCATGCTCTAGCAGGAATGGCCAATGCAGCAGTAAATTGTTGGTTAGTTACTATGTTAATTGCAAGAAGCTTTCCAGACTTGCATAAATTAGGCCACTGATAGTGATTGCTGGTGGCTATGATCAAGACCAAGTAGGAATGGGAGGATTTCAGGAGTGGGAGCAGGTAAGATCAACATAATAGTGAGGCTTTTGTGGGGGATGAGGAGAATCAGTGGAGTAGAAAATTTTCAGCAGTTACAGGATTTTGTGATTTTGTGAATTAATACACAATAGAAGTAATTTTTGCAAAATCATAAAATTAAAGATTCAGTGATTCAGCAAGTAAGCTGACTCACAGATCATTCATTCAAAATGTATATATATATATTATTTTTTTAAAAATTTTTTTGATCTACACTCCAAATGCCCCGGGCACTAGGCATTCATAATTATGTGTCCTTCACTAGTAGCCCCGTGTTTTCTACAGTTTTTTATCATAATGGATTGTATAGGCTTTTCTAAGTACATTGTCAGTGCTTGGCTTATAGTAAGCACCTATGTACATATATGTATAACTTACATATGTAACCTGAACACTAAGGAGGTGAAGCACAAATGAGTTGGAGCCTATATTCTCTAAAAGCTAAGAGGAATACTCTCTTTCTCATTATCAAATATTGCACATTGCCCTTGTTATTCGTGTACTGTTAACATACAACATCCAGGTGGAATCATGTAGACCATATGTGAAGTATGCTGTTCGCTTGGAGAGAATTACTTCCATACCATTTCATGTTGAAAAGGTACCAATGATCACTGCTTTCCCTACCTTAAATTGATAAATATATTTCAGTAATCACTGACTTCCGGTTTTGAATTGTTGCACAGAGCTAGTCCATAAATGCTACTAATTTGCCTTAGTTCTTCTAAAATATTATCTTTGTAAGGAAGTAACATCATCATTTAGAAAAAAGTCTATTTCACATAGAGGGATGGGGAAATTATATATATTGTATTGTGACAAAATAGGCAGTTCGTCAAAGCCTCTATGGTCGCCCTGGAGTTTCATATATAGAAGTTCCTGGAAACATGGTCACAGATGAGATCAATTCAAAGGAAATAAAGTGAGTTTGAAGTTATATATTATTCTGGTCCTGTTAATCTTACCTTACTTCTTATCCAGTCCACTTCCATGTTGTCCTGAAGCTCCATTAACTTATGCTGACCCTCTTTTTATTTCAGAAGCTATAAAGGCTTTAAAAGCTTCAAAAAATCCATTAGTGATCATTGGAAAAGGTATGTACATATGCAGTCTGTACATACATAGCTCTAGTAGAATCTTTACATATTGATATTTTTCAGTTGTGGGTGCTTATCTAGTCAATTATACATTAACTTCACTGTATTATCTTATTCATGAAGAGTAGCTACTCTAAAGCTAAGTCATAAATGCCATGTTTTCCTTTATGGAATTTGGGAACAAATTAACAAAAGGATTTGGCACACACTTGAAAATTATATGATTGGAAATCAGGAAATTATTGTTTTGCAAAATTCCACCCCCATGCTTCAATTTTGTTGTAAAATCCACAAAAAATTGTTGTTTGCTCCTAAGTAAAACACTACTTATAATATTGTTTATGTAGGTGCAGCTCATGCAAGAGCTGAAAGTGAAGTGGATTCATTTATTATGTCCAATAATCTGCCTTTTTTGCCCACTCCCATGGGGAAAGGATTACTCTCAGATGAGCACCCTCTGTGTGTTGCTGCAGCAAGATCTAGGTGTGTGTGTGTGTGTGTGTGCAAGTTGTAGAGTGAGGTATATGGACCGTATGTTTCTAAGTTTATGCCAACTGTCCAATAACATGTATTCATACTTTAGAGCTTTGAAAGATGCTGATGTAATTGTATTACTCGGAGCTCGATTAAACTGGATACTACACTTTGGAAAGCCACCACGATTTTCTAGAAATATTAAGATTATACAGGTATGATAAGTGTTTTAGATGTGTTCTCAAACTAAATTGATGTTGAATGATTGTGTGTGTTACTCTAGGTTGACATTTCACCAGAAGAGATGGGGAATAATTCCATTAAGCCAATCATGCTAGTAGGAGACATCAAAGCAGTTGTGACTCAGGTATGGATATAATTGATAAGCATTACAAACTTAAGATTATTTTCCTGGACAATAGAGATCAGTGTTGAAGTTTTTTTTGAATTTCCCAAGAGCAACCTGGTAAAATGGCCAAAATTTTATCAAGTTTTAACTGTCTAATTTAATGTGCTTTGTTGCATGGAAATAGTACAAATAAAGTACTGTAACCTCCAAGATAAGAACAAAGGTCTTTTTCCCTTTATTTGGAGGTTCTAAAAGTGACCTAAATTTTCATAAGACCAATGACACTCAAATATGAACCTAATCATTCAGCATGTTGCCTAGATTCATTTTTGGCTGTTAAAAACCTAAGATAAAATTTTGGCTGTTTTTCAGGAAATTTACCAGATCGTTGCCTTGGGAAGATATCAAATATTTTTATGAGACCAATGACACTCAAATATGGCTAGATTCATTTAAAACCTAAATGGTAATACCAGGTCGCCACCTTAGGGAAGTATCAAGAAATAGTCCAAATTTTCATGAGACCAATGACACTCAAATATGAATCCAACCATCCAGTATGTTGCCTAGATTATTCATTTTTGACTGTTAAACCTAAATTGGACACAAAATAAATTTGGCAAAAAATTTCCCTTGGGGAAATATCCAAATTTTTCTTGTGACAAATGACACTCAAATGTGAATCTAACCATTCAGCATGCCTAAATTGGCTTAAATTGTTTTTTTTTTTTTTTAAAGGGGGGGGGGGGAGGGGGGGGGGAAAGGATAAATTTTCATGAGACCAATGACACTCAAATGTGAATCATTTTTGACTGTAAAAACTAAATTGGTCAGTTGAAACCAATTGGTCATGAAAATTTTTGGGTGAAAATATCCAAATTTTTCATGAGACCAATGAAGCTGAAGTCTCATCATTCGGTAGATTCATTTTTGACTGTTAAACCTAAATTGGTCAGTTGAAACCTAAATTGGTCACAAAATTTTTTTCGGACAATTTACCAGGTCACTACCTTCATGAGACCAATGATGCTCAAATTCATTCAGCATGGTGCCTAGATTTGCAACAAAACTTAAATTGGCCAGTTTAAAACTTAGTTATTAAATTTTCAGAAAATTTACCAGGTCTCCGCCTTGGGGGAAAATGGCAAAGCATATGGTGTATCAGCTTCCCTACACCTCTGTAATGGCCTCTTCTCAAAATTTCTAAGAGAACATGTTTGCTCCTATAAATGTAGTGAAATGTGCAAGTTACATCAGTAGTAAAATAAACCCCTTGATGTGCATGCACATAAGAATGAATTTCTGATTGTATTCTTTACATCTCAATTTTTGTAGCTTAATTCAGAATTGGCAAAGAATTCCACAACCCTCTGTGATTTTTCTGGACTTTGGTGGAAGGCCCTGAAGGAAAAGAGAGCTCACAATTTGCAAGTAAACAGGGTAAGGCTGTACATGTCACAGTATACGTAGCTACGTATGTGCAAAGTAGACTAATTTTCACTACTATTAGGATCTTGCAAGTAACACAGAATTACCTATGAATTTTTATTGTGCATATAGTGTGGTAAGTTCCATAATTGAAGTTGGTATCTGTAGCAGTGAATTATTTCACCAGATTAACAAATACCTCCCTCGAGACTGTATCATAGTCAATGAAGGGTCTACAACGATGGACATTGGAAGAACTGTTTTGCTAAGTCATCTGCCAAGGCAAAGGTACAGATCACAGTACATACATGTAGTTTGATATTCGTCTATTTGATTGATTGGTTATAATTTCTCAGAGAGTGGTATACCTGCAAATTTGTTCCTTTATGAAACCATATTAATCACATAGAGTGAAACCCTATTCAGAGACCACCTCTCTTTAATGACCACTTTCAATTATGCTTGATTGATTTTAACCTCTGTTAGCAACATTTTGGTGGCCCAGAGGTGGTCACTATAGTTTTTTTCTTTGTTTTTTCGTTTTTTAACACCTATTCTAGACTTGATGCTGGAACTTTTGGAACTATGGGAGTTGGGTGTGGCTTTGCCATTGCTGCAGCTTTAATTGAACAGCAGAAACCTCAACACAAGAGAGTGAAAGTGGTCTCCATTCAAGGTGATAGTGCTTTCGGATTTTCTGGGATGGAATTTGAAACTGCTTGCCGGTTAGTGTTGGGTGTACTAGTTTTATAATCTTCACACAGTCCATATAATAGGTACCAGCTTCCGGTTACTTTTATTATCATGAACAATAGTGGGATTTATAATGGATTGGATGGAGAGAGCTGGAAATCAGTCACACAAGAAAATGAAGAATTAGGACTGAGGTAATAAGAACAAACCACCCCTCTATCCCCTCTAATATCCAATCACTCATTCATTTATAGTATACCACCAACATCACTACTATATGGGACACGTTATGACAAAGTAGCCAGTGCTTTTGGTGCTGAAGGCTATAATGCTCAAACTATTCCAGAACTGAATGAAGCATTAACTGCAGTATTTCATAAAGACAGAAAGAGCCCTGTGATAGTTAATGTTGTGATACACCCAACTTCTGCTAGGAAGGCACAGGTACACCTAATACATACTTCAACCATACCATTTTATATCATACTCTCTATTATAGGAATATTCTTGGCTTACAAAATCTAAACTATAAAATATTCTTTTTCCGTTTCAGATTCATAATTAAAATTGTTGATAAAAAAATATGCACAATTATTACTGTTTTAAGCTAATTATTGCAAACAGTTAGTCAAGCATGTAAAAGAGGGAATTCCTCTTATGATATTAAATGATCTGCTTCATGCTAGCAACAACCCCCACCTGACCCTTTGCTATTTTGAGTTGCTCTCATGTCATCTTCGACTACAATGCCTCTTCTACTGTTTTGTTGTGATGGATAGGACGATATTGGTTCAGATATATTGCCAGCTGGAGGAGGTGCATTAGCTTGGGAGTCGAGTATTCCTGCAAGCAATATCACTAAACTGAAATGGCTTCCCAACAGAATACTTGAAAAATTATATTCTCACTTTTACTAAGATCCAGAAACAGTTCTTGTATACCCTTATTCTGTTTTGCTGATGTATTGTAATGCATGGCTCCTACTGACGCTGCATAACTGCTTGACCAAAAAAAAAAAAAAAAGTTATAAGAGCCACTCTAATTTGTGAGTGTGCTCTAACAATGTTAGCTAGGGGGGAAATTTATAAATATAATCAACACAGTACTGTTGTGTCACCTTTCTGCTTCACTCTTAGATACTGTTCTATTCTTTTCAAGATCAATCTTATTTCCAACAATGCACACAACTATGTCTTCACCAAGCATTTTGCGAAGTTCCTTTATCCAATTTTTAGCCTGTAAACAAATATTGTACAGTGTAGTCAGTGCTATAGCAAGGAGAGAACACACTGCTCTACAACAGTGTTCACTTGGAGAACAATGCTCTAAGTCTGCTCTATTTGGGTAATCTACAGTATGAGTGAGAATATCCAACCACTTACTTAATAATTCCATAGAAATAATACTTCTACTGAGTTGCCTTACAATGAATACAGATAATTGCTAACCTTTACAAAGGAGTCTTCATCTGTGATATCATACACCACAATAGCCCCTTGACTGTCTCGATAGTAAATGGGACCTAGCGCATGGTAACGCTCCTGACCTGCAGTGTCCTATACAAATTACAGCACTGCATAAAAGTAACGTTTGCCACAATAAATGGCTGGGTGAAAATACAATGCTGAAACTACCACACACAAACACCAATCAGTTGTACATCATGTGGACAGAAAGTATTCAAATCATGACTTATGCACATGCAGGGTACAAAATCCAAGATGATCCGCAACTTTTACATGGGAGTAACCGAGGGTATTACTGCAGAAAAAATGTGCCATCTCCTATCACTTTCCACCCAATGAATTATGACACACATGTACATTTTAGATTCACACAATGTTCTCAACTCATCAGCCACTATGCATACTTAACTATAGAGCATCCTTCAAGAACTTGTGTGTCAGCTTAATACTTACCCAAATAGCTAACTGAATTCGTCGGTCTCCAACATTCAGATTCTTCTGAAGAAATGATGCCTGATGAACACAACACATGAATTCAAATTCAGAAACTTATGAAATAACAAATCCATACATACAGTGTTCAAGATAGGCTCCCTGACTGAAAATATAATGAATGTTTCGACCTTTGCTTCCCTGATACCCAAACCCTTACTGAATTGGGCATGAAGTTCTCATATGAAGAGAAATATACATTTACATTGCAAGGCTAGCTAATAACCAGACTAACCTGAAGAGTCTGCACATGTTTGTCATTAAACTTATTTTCTACGTATCTGACGACAATAGAAGACTTTCCAACAGCTCCTTCCCCAAGAAGAACCACTTTAGCCTTCACTGTAGTGCGTTGACGGCCAGCCATGGCTCAGCAATCTACTGCCAAGAGGACTAAACTACTCTGGCTACACAGCTAGCTAGCCAGTATATCCTTGTCATGTGACCACTGTCATTAAATAATATTCTTTCCTTCCGAGTAAATAGATAAACTATATACGGTACGAAAATGTAATCTCGATCGAGTAAAAAAATGACATTCAGTATACACACAAATATAATATAACAGTTAATATTTTCTTTTAAAGACTTCTATATTGACTCCACATAGTTAGCAGGAAACAGCCCTCTTGCTCCCCTACACTCTCCAATCCACCACCCCTCATCAACCTGTAAAAAAAAATAATAATAAAAAAATGTCCGACTCCAAAATGCTTGACACAACCAATAAATGTCTGCCACCTTAGGATTATATTAGCCCCAGGGTCAGGCCAGGGAATTTCCCGACCTCTTCCTCCCTCCCAAGGAATAATTAATTCACCTATATACTGTATGCAAACAGGGTTGAAAATATAACAATTATACCTCTTGGATATTCTCAATTATTTCATCAGGATCAAAACTAATTTCATCATCTCCAGCTATATTGTAAACAAAATAATAATACAGCAACAAGCAATAGTCAAACTCACTTGCTTGGTAGTCATATATTGCTCTAGCACTCCTTCCACTTCCTCCTTCATTTCCACCTTCTTCATTGTACTGTTCCTACAAATATTCAGAGATGTCATCATATTAATACAACAACTTCGTTCAAGGCAAACAACATGGCTGTTAAAAGCTATGGCTTGGTCCATCATGAATGACACATGATATTCCAAAATAAATAGCCTGCTTGGAACAACTCACTTCAGTTTCATAATCACCCTCATTGTAAGTTGGAGCTGGTTCCTCTTCTTCTGGCTGGAATTCCTGTTCTTTGTAATGCTGTTGTTCAACTACTGGCTCAGGTTCTGGTGGTTCTGGCTCTGTTTGATCAAATTGCTGCTCTTGCTCCTCATATTGCTCTTCATACTGCTGTTGCTCTTCATACTGCTGTTCTTCAGCTTCCTGCTCCTGCTGCTTTTCTATCTGCCTCTGCTTCTCTGCTTCCCTTTCTTGCCGCAACTATGCATAAGAAACATCATTGTTCCAATCACTGTCTCTTTCTATAATTTACCTTTTCTTCTCTTTCCCTTGCTTCCCTTCTCTCCTTCTCTTCTTTAGCACGACGAGCATCTTCCTATTGACATAAGATGATCAAAATCTACATACTCAGCAACATACTGCATGCTTTACCTCATCCTCCTGCTTGGCCATTTGCTCAAATCTGGCACGAATATTACCAGTTGCACCTCCTACATAAGTACATAGTTCATCAAGAACATGCTTATGCTCAACTACATGGCAGTCTAATTGATAGGTTAACAAACCTTTCACACCACGGTCTGTCTTGTAAGAACTTTGAACACCTTGCATGTCATCAAATGTACCAGCTGACTATAACGAAGATATTTATGTGACTACATGACTACTGAATAGCAAATTCTAACCTGGTCTTGTCTGTCTGACTCCACGCCATATTTTCCACCAAAACCTTTTGCTGCATCTGTCTGTGACTGGTGTTTGGATAAGCCTGCTTGATATTCCCAATTTTCTGCACTCTGGTGAATTGATATACATGTAGCTGATCATAGGGTTTCTACCAATTTAATGGAAACCGGGATATTAGGGTCCAAAAACTAAGAAACAAATTGGGGGCACGGGACTCAGTAGATTGATGGTTATAATAACCTTGTCTTGTTTATCTGCCTCCACACCAAACTTTCCACCAAATCCTTTGGATGCATCTTTTTGAGAGCTGTGTTTAGAAAGTTCAGTTTGGTGGTCCCATCCAAGGGCCGACTACAACAATAAAGTAATACAGAATAAGTGAAGTGGACCAATCAGTAGTATAATACTAGCTCCCTTTAATAGCAAGCAATTGTAGCCCTATGGCAAGTGCACATACTTCTGATTACCCAGTTATCATCACCAAATTAATAGACATGTGATAATAATAAGATATAATAATTAAGGTAATCCTGCTAACTCCATTGCCATCAAATCAATAGTGTATATTTTTGTGACTCATTCATGCCATAGACACGATTGATAACCTAACTTTTATTACACTCTCTGGACAGAGAATAGTTACTACCTTTAGTACCTTATCTTGCTTGTCAGCATCTACCCCAAATTTCCCTCCAAAGCCTTTAGCAGCATCAGTTTGTGACTCATGTTTAGATAGTTCTTCTTGATAGTCCCAACCTTTAGCACTCTATGGAATATCACAAAAATAATATGATTCAATGGTAAATTGCTGTACATGTACCTTATCTTGTCGTTCTTTTTGCACTCCAAACTTGCCACCGAATCCCTTGGCAGCATCAGTTTGTGAGCTGTGCTTCGCTAGGTTTGCCTGGTAGTCCCATCCTAAAGCATTCTACTCAAATTACAATTACACACAATTATAATGCACTTTGCGATTAGTACGACACAGTATGCAAATACCTTATCCTTTCTTTCGCTCTGTACACCATACTTCCCTCCAAAACCTTTAGCAGCATCAGTTTGGGAAGCATGCTTAGCCAAATTTGCCTGATAGTCAAACCCAACAGCAGCCTATACATATATATTTATATTACATTAACCATTACATTTTTATTGGTCTAATTTCAACACATCTATGTACAATGATTGAGTGAAATACCTTATCCTGCCTCTCTTTTTGTACTCCGTATTTCCCTCCAAACCCTTTAGCAGCATCTGTTTGGGAATGATGAGTGGTCTTTGCTTTAACTACTGTATCTTCTTGCTTAACATCTTCACGGATTTGCTTCATACTACAACGTAATTTATAATCTTTCCAATACACACACGACCTGAATAGCAACTTTATTACCTGACAGCCCCAGCACGATCTACAGAACCCTCTACTGTCTTGGATCCCCATCGTTGTTCCCTTTCACTCACATCATTCTATAATTTAGATGTTAGATTAACAGGACTGGATTTTACATATGCGGGGGGAATAATGGGGCAGGAGGGGGACATTCTAGAGATAAGAAGGAGGATGAGTAAATGTAGTCTAAGCTTTATACCACAAAATCAGCATCAGTTTCCCAGTCATCATCATCAGCTTGAGTGATAGTCTTCACTTCTCTAGAACCAAGCTGAGAACGCCACATCCTCTGCCCAATATGATCAACTGTATTGTACTAGTACACAGGGAAAGAAGGTCACACATCCTGTACATTCTATGGCTGCATATATAATTAATACACTAAGGACCATTACTACACTGTACAATCATCTTGTAGACCACACAGATTTTGTGTACATCGCTCAACATGAACAAACACTATCAAGAGACCAGATAACTTCAGCTAGAAATACAATCGTCAAAATGTGATATGTATAATACATTAATGTCCAAATTCCAGAATAAACTGCTTATTCAAGTGGCCATGACAAATGTATCACAATATGCAAGACTAATTCTAATTCAATTTATATGAGACATCCGATATAGAATCTTACATACAAAAATGCCTTTTCAGAATATTTTGCCATGAAGGTCTCGCTTGTCAGGCCCATGAAATCTAGCCTGTTCAATCTACTTCCAGTTATTGCATTATGTAAGCAGTAGGTAAAATTAGGCCATTTTATTGGACAGCGTGATTTCACTTGCGATACCAAGCAGATGACGGCCAACTAGACCTTCCTAAAGTACTAGATATGCTCTTTCAGCATACGAGTTAGCAAGTGAAACTCCCATGCCCTGGCTTCAAACAGTAGCAAAGATATTCTTGCTGTATGTACCAGTGATCATCTGAAGAAAAGCTAGACCATACATGTCTCTGCTTCAAAATTGATGCAAGCAGTCCTACTGTTATCTGTCAAGAACTTATAAAGAAACTGAATTGGAAACCAAACTCGCTCTAGACATTATTCCTGGAAGATTCAGGTTCTACTGGTGGTAAAAATCACCAAATGATTGAACTTCGACACTTGGTATCCCACCAATAGTCCTGAACCACACATGCACATATTGGTCCATGATGAACCATCCAATGTATGACGTTTTCCCACTGACAACATATTAGTGTGTGGACTCACCCAATTACAGTGGTCACACACACCACACCTAAATTGATGTGTATGGTGGAAGGATGCACGTAAACATTATTGATGTTGGACAAATCAGATGCACTTTTAACCCAAGGGAAATGGTCCTCTGATATTACAATAGCTTCCACTAGCTATGGCTACTTAAAAATACTTAGCTACAGATCAGGTATCACAGTATTAGCTGGTACCATAGCTACATGCAGTCCTTTAGACAACCCTCTTATTGTTACAACTAGCTAGATACCATATAACACGTTTGGGACAACACTCTTACTCTCTTACTACAAATGATATCTCTGCAACCGCTTTAGCTATAAACAAGCTTGAGATAGAGCAACTTTTCTAGTCCCAGGCTGAGCTAAAGATGATGGATGTGGCTTATTAATTGGCTACAATTTGCGTATGCAGAAATCTTCAGGATAACTTGGATACTGCACGTCCATGCAATTTTGACGAAGCTTAAAACAGTGCACTATGCATGTTTGGTGCCTGATCACTTCTTTAAAACACAGAGATTATTATCTCAGTGAGTAGAATATTGATAAATCAGATAAGTAAGCTTGAATCTTGCAGTCTTGTAAAATCAGCAGAGTGTTTAGGGGTGTTTATTGCCAACGGAGTAACCAAAGCACTCTAGACTGGCTTCAAACAGAGACAAAGCATAAATGTTTGTGTGTAAAATAACTCTTAGTAATCTCGAAGCAAGATTGAAATATAAGTCTTGTGTCCCAAGTTACCTCGTGTCCCAAGTCACCCCGCTTTACCTTACATGCTAAATGCATTACATCTATGAAGTGCTAGCTAAGTATAGCTATTATAACCAATCCTGTAGACTAATACTTACCTCCTTGACAAGTTCTCTAGGCAGTTGCCAGGACTCCTTTCGAGTCACTTAGTAGAAGAAACCTCACAACTGATCGACGATAAACACAACTGTAAACTGTGTCCATACATGGGCAAAAAGATAATCTGTCAATGATTAGACATCCTTTACCTGATCTAGTGAATTCCCTTTACCTGATCTGACCTAGTGACCCTTGCACTGTTGCAAGGTAATGGCTATGTTTAGTGGCCCCCTCAAGCTGACAGATCTAGACGACTTTATAACTCCATCACAAGTGAGTACATGGATGCATTGCATACAATGACCAACCCCACCCTTCCAGGAATGCATAAAGCCAGTAAAAGTTGAGAAGACAAGTAATAAGGTTAGAGTTGATGCATTAGTTGTGTCCACTTGGACAGTTGGACAGTTCAGTACTCAATAAGAATGAACTGGGACTTCTAGTGTAAGGTAAGGTGGGTTAACTTTCAGGATCTCCTCTGTATAAGAGTCCACTGAACTTCTCACTGATGAGTGGCACACAATTAAGTATCCAAGTTATCCCACCTTATAATCCCTTACCATATCATAGTGGCACTGTACTGATCATGGTATTCATCTCTAATTGTCTACAGGGAACTGCTACTATTAAGGTTGAAGCAGATGGAAGCTACTCAGAAATTATTGATGAGGTACTTATCCCCAGTATCATTGTCAGTCTCTAGAGAAACATCTTGCTCTTTTGGGAAGTAGAAGGGGGCATGTAGCTCACTACTATGTTTATTTTTTGTTGTTGTTATTGTTTGTTTTTATTTTTTCTTCATTTTACTTCAGAGTGGAACAATGAAGCTGGAAAAGGCTCAGATTACGCTGAATGACTGCCTTGCATGCAGTGGCTGCATTACCTCAGCAGAAAGTGTTCTGATAACTCTCCAGAGTCAAGAAGAACTGTACAAAGTCCTGCATTCCAATCAAGAAGCTAAACAGGTGAATATAAAGAGGTGATTTGGTTTTCTAAGTATGGAAGTAGTTGTTCATTTAGAGTGAAAATACGGATGCAGTGAAGACTGTTGTTGTATCTATTTCCCCTCAATCCAGAGCTTCCATTGCTGCTTCTTATGACCTTTCTGCAGAAGAGGTAAAAATTGTTCTATACACCATGGGGGAATTGACTGTGTGCTTAGATGATGTCTTGGGCATTTAGACATAATTATTTGCATTAGACCATAGATACTATAGACTACATACAAGGGATAGGATACTGCATGTAATAACATATGTCTCCTGTTTGAGTGACAGTTAAAAAGACTTTGTGGTGCTTTCACGGGACTGACGGAGAATATAATCCACGGTATATGTAGAACTAAAGTACTGCTCGAAAAAGCTTCTAAACTAGCTCAGTCTTTGCCTATATGCTGTCATTTAAGCTGCTAGAAAGTGTTGTTTCTTTTTGTTGTTGTTTTTTGTCAAAGGGTACTTTTTGCAAGCCAATAATTACTAAGCCTAACAAAGGGAAAATGTTTCATATTGACTAGATGCATGAACTCAACTGACAAAAAAGGCAATATGTTCACAGATGGAGCCATAGATTGTAACATAAACTTTGGAGGCATATGGAGTACCTTGCTCCATTGTACAGTTCACTTAGCAAAATGATAAATGGAAGATTAACAGTTAGCACACAAACTCTATTTGAGCATCTAACAGCTATAAGCTCTGAAACTTGAACCTTGAAGCTGCCCATAGTATAAAACCATGGTAGCAGTGCCCTTTCCATGAGCAATTGGCAAGATCTCTCCTTTACAATATCTGTTATGTCTGGTCAAGTCACTTTGGCATCGAAAACTTCTCCCACAAACACACACAAATACTCTTTCTTGACACTCTCTGTTGGCTGCACACGTAGCGACTACAGTTTATATTGGAGCCACTTTTTGCCGTGCAGTTTGCGGGCAGATGTAGGAGTTAAAAGGGTTATGTAGTTTCCTATCCCATGTAAGGTGCTATAATTTTTTTATTCTTTTCCCTTCCATTGTTGACTACTAATATCTATGTACTTGTTTAGGCGGCTTTCAAGCTTGTAACTTTTTTTAAGAACCTCGGAGTTGACTATGTCTTTGACACCACTTGTTCAAGAGATATTGCTTTAATGGAAAGGTAATTTATATGAACTATTATACTGCTGTGTTTTCTACTTGTGTACATGGTTAACTTCCTCAGTATGTATATCCTCCAATGAGTAGTAGAATGAGAAATCGAATATAATGAGAAGTGCAATGAGCAGTTGAATGAGCAGTAGAATGAGCTGTAAAATGTGAGTAGAGTGGCAGTAGAGGTAGATTGAGTAGTAGAATGGCCTCTAGAATGCCACTTCAATACATAGAATGAGTAAATTTGTCTGTTATCACCATGTATAGTAAAACATAGGACCATATGGTTTATTTGTGATGGGTGTGATTTGGAGATCATACAATGGCTGTTGAGAAATTTTTATATCTCTTTCTTGATGTTAGGCATCCATTACATGCTAGCCTTGATTGTTATTTGATGTCTTCCAAGTCTTCTTGCTCAATTGAAGTTGGTAAAGGGTTGACACACTTGAAATACTATCAATGCAACAGGGTTCTATTACCCCTACCTCCGCCTCCTTTCCTTTGCCATATGGCATCTGGTAGGAACATTTAGAACACTCCTCAGAGTCCCTGGCCCTGACATAGTGCTATACTCTTATATACACTTCACTTGATCATTATAGTGCCAAGGAGTTTATCACACGATTCAGCAGTTCTAAGCCTGGAAGTCTGCCAATGTTTGCTTCAGCTTGTCCAGGTACAGTACTACTGAACTCTGTTCCCACTTTTAAGCTGAGCACAAAATAAGAGTCAGTTATCAGTCAAATAATATTGGTCATGACAGATTTGAGTAACTGTGTTTTTGATCAATTATTGTATCTGTGCTCTGATTCTGCTTTTAGACTTCTTTGTATCATTCTATGTTGAGCTTACCCAAATATCATACAAATATATTCTACTAGGTTGGATCTGTTATGCAGAGAAAACACATGGAAGCTTCATACTACCTTATATTAGCACTACAAAATCACCTCAGCAAATTATGGGTTCTTTAACAAAGTATTACTTTGGATCCAAAATTAACCAGCGGTAAGTACGTCATAAATGATGGGTTGATTATTACCTACCTCTGTATTCGCTATCCCCTACTTTAATGGAATGTGTTGCTTGTTATAATCATACCCTAAAGGCAAACTGCTTGCTTGCATACTTACTCACTTATTGTACAATGTAAAATCTAAATGATTACTCTGATTTTCTAGACCTGATCAAATCTTCCATGTTACAGTGATGCCCTGTTATGACAAGAAATTAGAAGCATCAAGAAATGACTTCTACAGTGATTTGTATAGAACGAGAGATGTAGATTGTGTCTTAACATCTGGTATGTGTGTAACATAGTTAAATGTAGTCAAGGCTAACTAATAGAAATGGGATGGTCTGTATTTGTATATTGAGCCAGCATATTATAGAAGATATGCTGGCTGGGATTGATCAATGTTTGCAGAGTCCTACGAATGCACTACATAATACTCACATGATTGATATCAGTGTCGTTATTACTGTAGGTGAAATAGATGTGATGATATCTGAAAAACAAGCTGATTTTGCTGCTCTGCCTGTCACACCTTATGATAGTATACTGTGAGTACAATAATTATACTTGCATACATACAATATGAAATATTCCCTCTACGTAGTTCAGAGAAACCTATTGATGCTATTTATTCCCATGCTGGAGGTGGATCAGTGAGTGCAGGTTATGATTTTATCACATGACCGTTGACCGTATCACGCTTGTTAGGGTGGATATTTGGACTACATCATCAAGTCTGCTGCAAATGAAGTAAAGCTTTTTGTTTATTTATTTCTTAATTTTTCGTGGTGATCTATAGCTGTTTGGACAAGAAATTAAAGAAATTGAGTACAAAGTTTTGCGCAATAAAGACCTCAGAGAAGTTACTTTTGAAGTACGTAAGAATGTAGCAGGTTGTGTTAGTGTATGAGCATTATGAATGTTGTTAGGTTGATGGGAAACCTGTATTGAGATTTGCAGCAGCTTATGGCTTTAGGAATATCCAAAATCTGGTGCAGAAATTGAAAAGAAGGAAATGTCAGTACCAGTATGTTGAAATAATGGCATGTCCTTCAGGTCAGTATCTTAACAATCAAATCACACACCAAAATGACATTGTTTTATTGTAGGATGTGTTAATGGTGGTGGTCAGATCAAATTTCAGGAAGTTACTTCTAGAGAATTATATTTGAAAGCAGAAAGTCTCTATTCCTCTGTTAGGTGAGTTTTGATACTCTTCTCCTTATACATGTAGAGATTAATTTCAGTATGTAGGAAGATTAATCTTCAATGTGCTGTCATAAGAGGATGGCATGTTGATTCAGACACAACAGCATGAACTATTGTTAACTAGGTACTGATATTCACTGATTCAGGCTAAGAAAACCTGAAGAAAACAAAGAAGTTTCTGAGTTATTAGAGTGAGTTTTATCTTCAATCTACGTTTACTTTGTTGATATTTCAACATTACAGACAATTGCTAAAGGAACCAGGACTAGTTCAAGACATGCTTCACACAAAATATCATGAGATTGAAAAATTTGTCAGCGCATTGAATATCAAGTGGTAAATAATTATCAATATTTTCAGTTTACTACACAATTGAAGGGAAATTACATAGTTCAATAGTAACTGATAAAAAAACTTGCTATGGGTTAGTGTAGTAAAATTTCTTGCTTCTTAAACAACATTTTTAGCAAGCTCTGTGAGTGAGGCGATCGATACTCCATTGGGTAAGCTTTGACCACCAAGCCACATCTCAGCTTTAAGGGCCACCAACTCCCACTCGTCTCTTTGTGCACCGCAATGCCTTTCAAGATAAGCCAATGCAAGTACTGTCCCCCACACTTCCTCCAACACACCCGGTGGACTACTTTTTTTCTCCTTTAAGACTTTGGTGCACAGGTCTTTCAGTGGCCAGAATCCTGCTGCCTGCTGAAGAGATATGAGGATTGTTAGGTCATCAGGGGGTGTACTTGATTGGAGTGACCTTTTCATCGAAATATCACATGACAAAGCTTGCGCTTTAGATGGTGCAGCTTTAGATGGTGCAGATCTAGGTGCGGCACATAAATAATTTCTTTCAAGTGGAAGTGGAGGAGCACCACCAGATCTTTTAGACTTTTTAAAATGCTTTGGAGGACCTCCTGATCGAGGTATGCCACCACTTGGAGCTGGTGGAGGTGCAGCACCTAACTTTGCCATATGCATAGCAGGCATGGGCATCGATGAACCACATGAGGACAGAGACACATGCTGGAACCCCATACCATATCCCATAGTATATCCCTGCTGGTTGGCCATAGCTGCAGTTAGATCCCATGTCTGGATTGCTCCTTTAATGGGTTTGCTCTGATCCACGTCTACTGCAACAAAAGCTGTGTGTTCAGATATTACCATGGAGTCAATGCTGAGTTTAACAGTTTCTTCTTTGCATTCATCAGTGAGAGCAGTAGAACCCCAGCCCTGTCCATTGGACCAGTCAACAAGGAGGGCCTTTGCAGCAAGATGATGGATTATGGGCATTTGAAATCCAGTGAGTGATTCTATTTCTTCCTCACCCTTTAAAGGTGGAGCTGGGATATCAAAAGGGACAGAGTACATTATCGGCTGATCCAAGACCTGTCCTTTAAGGGTTGCTGTACCAGTGAATCCAGCCTGAAGTGGTGCATCTGAAGCTGCCAAGCTCTTACAAATCCCATACACTACAACTTTGTCCCCATTGAAGATTGTGGGAATTTCAGCAGGGGCACGAAAAACTTCAAAACCCGATGTCAGTTGGAAGTCAACTTCAAGATCAGTGACAGAAGGTTGTAGAGCTCTCTTCAAGCTGCTGATCACCTGTGTATAAAAAAGACAACAAATCATTTCAATTGTAGATTGCACTAATCCAGGTTGTTTGTTTTTTTGTTTTGTTTTTGATTGCTTTTTTTTTTTGGCGGGGGGGGGGGGAGGAGAAGAGAGAGAGAGAACAAATTCACACACACTTGTAATAAATTTTAATGGCTTATTTAGCAAAGCAGGCTGTTTGCTAACTCAGTGGTTTACATAAAATCACAGCTATAATAATTGAGAAAACCCATAAACAATCTAACATAACCGCTAAAGCTAAATATAATACTGATAGAAGATTTATGACAGACTACTAATAGCTAATTGAATAAGTTGTAGAAAAGTTATATTCTACACTGATAGGTTAGCATAGTTGTCCGATATTTTTAGCAAGCTCTGTGAGTGAGGCGATCGATACTCCATCAGGTAAGCTTTGACCACCAAGCCACATCTCAGCTTTAAGGGCCACCAACTCCCACTTGTCTTTTTGTGCACTGCAATGCCTCTCAAGATAAGCCAATGCAAGTATTGTCCCCCACACATCCTCCGACACACCTGGTGGACTATTAAATGCACCTTTCTTCTTCTTTAAGACCTTGGTGCACAGGTCTTTCAGTGGCTAGAATCCTGCCGCCTGCTGAAGAGATATGAGGATTGTTAGGTCATCAGGGGATGTACTTGATCGGAGCGACTTAATCATATCATTTGACAAAACTCTAGCAGATATAGATCTAGATCTAGACCTAGATCTAGACCTAGATCTTCTAGAGCTAGATCTAGATCTAGATCTGTGTGGATCTAGATCTGGTACAGATCTAGGTGCAGCAAGTGGAGGTGGAGGAGCACCACCGGATTCTCTAGACTTTTTAAACACACGCTTTAGAGAACCACTCAGTATAGGTGCAGCACCAAACATCATACGCATAGTAGGCATGGGCATTGATGAAGCACATGCGGATAGAGACACATGCTGAAAGCCTATAATTATATCCCATATATTGCTGGTTGGCCATAGCTGCAGTTAGATCCCATGTCTGGATTGCTCCTTTAATGGGTTTGCTCTGATCCACGTCTACTGCAACAAAAGCTGTGTGTTCAGATATTACCATGGAGTCAACGCTGAGTTTAACAGTTTCTTCTTTGCGTTCACCAGTGAGAGCAGTAGAACCCCAGCCCTGTCCATTGGACCAGTCAACAAGGAGGGCCTTTGCACCAAGATGATGGATTATGGGCATTTGGAATCCAGTGAGTGATTCTTTTTCTTCATCACCCTTTAAAGGTGGAGATGGGATATCAAAAGGGACAGAGTACATTATCGGCTGATCCAAGACCTGGTTGCTGTACCAGTGACTCCAGCCTGAAGTGGAGCATCTGAAGCTGCCAAGCTCTTACAAATGCCATACACTACAACTTTGTCCCCATTGAAGATCGTGGGAATTTCAGCAGGGGCACGAAAAACTTCAAAACCCAATGTCAGTTGGAAGTCAACTTCAAGATCAGTGACAGAAGGTTGTAGAGCTCTCTTCAAGCTGCTGTGTATAATTTATATCATAAGACTTGTGAAGAAACCTGGAGGCTGCCCTCTGACTGGAAAATGAAGGGGCAAGAGTACATGCTCTAATGGCTGTCACCAAATATGAAAGCTCCTTTCCTGATTTTGAATCTAACACAATATATATATTTTTTGAAGTTATGGATTATAAATTCTGGGTATCAACCAAAAAGCAAAACACGGGTATAGTACTGGACTGAAAGTACTAATTTTGTATCACCTGCTTAGTCTTTTTTTTTTGCTATGTTGGTACTATCATAGTACCAACATAGTACCAACATAGCAAAAAAAGACTAAGCAGGTAAGTATCACTTGTGTTCTTGAAGACTATTTATACCAAAGATATGACTGTTCTATGAAGGATGCCTCAAGGTCTCCATCTTTTGTTTTTTAACACATATTTATGAACTTCAGCCTTGCACTGTAGTGCTACTTGGATACTTTGAGACTTTTACTGGCTATCTAGCTTGAGGTACTATGTAGAAAAATAAACAATACACTAACTGTTCTGTGTGCATGTCAGGTAACAGATACACGCCACACATCTCCTGACTCTACAATGTTGGTCGTAAGTATACATATAACATGTAGTCAATACAATCAACCCCAACTAGCTTCAAAGAAAAGCTAGCTAAAGTCAGCTAGAAAATAGTATTCTATGTTCTGTCTATCGAAATGCAATTGGCTAGCTGCAGATTACAGTACCACTCTGCGAAAGCACTAACTAGTATCTGCTACACTAACAGAACTATCACAGAATGATCGATCTTTGACCCGCACATGCTCTTTGAACTTTGACTACATAATACATATCTCAAATTTCCATTGATACATTATAGTTCCTCTGCACAGACAGACATCACCTCTTTACAAACACAAACCCCAACCTTTAGCCTGTACATGATTAGCTTTTTCAGCTACCTGGCTTGGAACCTGAAGCACATGCATTGAATGGGTTTACATGTAGTATGACCAATGAGATCATTATCTATAATGAATACCAACCTTAGGCTGCATCCTTTCACCTTCTTTGATGAACTCAGCAGTGCCATTTCCAGCTTTAGCCAATCCATTCACCAATGCTGTGGATGCTCCCGATCCTATTCCAAAGGTAAATACCCTAAGAGAGGAAGAAGAGAGAGTAAGTATCCAAGAGAGAAGAAAGGAACAGAATTGAATACCTAGAATGAGCAACATTCCTTTTGACTTCATTAATGCAAGCGTAGGTGTTGCTAACAGAACCATCAGTCAAAACAAACACTTGACGTGGTAATCCTGGAAGTAGTGGTTGTTTGAAAATGTGTTGAAGTGGACTCAAGAGCTCCGTTCCACCTAAATTGGCTTGCAGTGACTTGGCATGGCTTATTGCTTGATCAAGATTCTCTTGATTGTATGGAATACTGCTAGGGAAGAGGGAAGTATAACTACTTCCAAACCCAATGATGTTGAAACTGCATCCAGGGGGAATGCTCTTCAGAAAGAGTATCAGCGTTTCACTGGCACTTTTGATGTAGGACCCCCTCATACTGCCACTACGGTCCACAAGAAAGATACATTCACATGCTGCTCGCTTTGTCTTGAACTCAGGGAAGAAACTCAGCATTACAGCAGGAGCACCCATGTAAGAGCTCTGACTTTTGGTCTGGTCCCCCAGCTCACAAACAGCTTTTGGAAAGTGAGGGTCAGATTGATGCACAAGAATCACCAAGTCTTTTTCGAGAGGTTTTGCATCTTCACCACCAAGAGTTACAGTAATGTTATCACTGTCACTCTTCTCAGAGAGAGTATGAGTAGGAGATGTCACGCTTACTACTCCCTCCTTCTTGACGACCATATCAAAGTTGTAAACAGCGGGAGCCTGACCTTGTAGAGCCCCACCCACTTGGATCAGAGGATCAGTTGACCCAGACGGGGTATACCGTGGTTTGAGTACGGTTGGGAGAGAGAAGCGTATCCCTCCTTCAGAATCTAGAGGCAGCTCCCCAACAAGTTTAAGGTTGAGTTCTGCTTCGGCTTTGGGTGGAAGGTTTCCAAGTGAGATGCTGAAAATGTCACCAGCTTTCTCTTCTGCAAGAGCAGCAGTGAAACCACTGGCTATGGCATCATTATATTCTTGCCTTGCCTCTTCTTTCTCCTTAATTTCTGCCTTTATCATTCTGCCATCGATGACAACTTCTAACCCCACTACAGCATAGGACTGGTCAATAGGAAACCTAAATAGGACCTCCAGTGGTGAAGTGTCATCGTTGACGTACTTCAGGATAGAGTTCAGGCCCACTACGTAGCCATTGAGAGCAGCTTTGACCGAACACGACTTCAGAGGAATGGCAACATTCTTATTCGCAACCTGAAGGCCCACAGGAGGCTCTACCACATCAACCATTCTTTAGTCAAAGCAAAAGTGGAGAAAAGCTCGTACAGCCAGACCCAAATTCTATATCGTCTGTCGACTAGGGCAGTTCCCTGAGATACGCCCACTAGCTGGTCACGCCCTGCACTCGGGAATTTCCCTCGGCAAGATGTCCGATAAGTTCTTCACAGGTGACTCATCTGACTCTGACTATACTCTGGAAGATGCTGTGTCCTTCTTGGAGAAGGCCAGGTTGGTGTGTGGAGATGTTTCCTCTCTCCTCAATGAAGTTCAGCTGGTTGCTCTGGACTTGGACCATACCCAGCCATTCTCTGATGACAGTGTAAGTTTCTAAAGTTAAACAGGGACAGAGGAACAAGGAACAGTCCAGGGAAAATTTAATATTACATACTGCTATCTTCCTCACTCTAAACATACATTGACAATATTTAATAGAGCGATGTCATTTGATATTATATCATCAATCTAAAAGTGAATTTGTGCCCCCCCCCCCCCCCCCTCGGGAGTTAGTTATCACCAGTATTGTTTCCCTCTACATAGTGCCAAATTTTATAGTACTCTTGTCAGTTGGGAATCGACTTTTATGCACGTAATTTTATTTAACAGTTAGATGAAGATGCAGTTAAACTATTTGAAGCCTTCTTTGTGACCAAGAATAGTATCCTTAATGTTCAAGAAGGTCTCCGCAGCATTTTATTGGAACCAATAAAAAAAGGAAAAGAAGTCGATGTTGCTAAAGATGAGGCTGTTGTTGCATGTTTGAAAATGGTAAGGTTCTATAACTAAGCTTGATCCCATTCTCCTGCACTCTCCTCCTTACACTACTCATGTGTACATTACAACTACATTGGAAATCAAAAATGTATGTATGTAGGTTAAAGAACGTCTAAAGCAAATCTGGAAGGTGAAGCTTCAAGTAAGTGAGAAAGTCAAGGGGGAGCGAGGTCTTCCAAGAATAATTCGGCTGTCTCGCAAGTTGAAACTTTCTGAGAAAGAATCTATGGTGATGATCTATGCATTTATCTCTCAAATTGCCAGCTCCAGACACCATTTAACAGGGATGAGGTACTACTACATAATTATGAAACTAAAAGTTGTATTGATAAACACAGATTGGTCAACAATATTCCATAAGGCTTGACTGAAACTTACTTTCCCAACAGGCTTCCCAGGAGTGCTAATCTCTATGGCACTGACACTCTATCTGTGTGCAAGGCTTGTGACATTTCTATCAGAGAGATGGTTCACTTTTTGAGCCCTGACAGAGAATACATGCAACAAGGACTATTTCCTGATGTCCAGAGAAACTATGTGCTTCATTCTACAGTTGCTTTCGATGAGGTAGTATGCTAGAGAGAAAGGGGGGGGGGGGGGGGGGGGGGTGGTATTACTTAATTCTCTTTACTATAATAATATTCAGGTCCTGCCCAGTAATCTGAGCCTGACCACATTGATTTTGTTAGTGTTTTGCAGAAGTGTTAGAAATATGTTACAGTATATCCCCTGAGGAAGACCTGAGCACCAGGCCAAAATGTCAGATGTTTTTGATGAGAATTTTTAAAGCTTGTATATGGAGAAACTTTACATTGTTTTTTCATGTGCAGAAACAACAGTATGTATGTTATATATATATATATATATATATGTAGTGAATACATGTGTGCTTCTTGATATTATGCATAGGTATTCTGCAAAGCGCTTATCGGAGCCCCTCTTAAGGATAATGAATTTCTTAAGCTGGAGCACACAGCCCTGGCAGACATTATTGCTAGTGAGGATGGTAATGAGCATTTGAGGACTCTTGAAGAGACCCCCAGCTCTCCTGTAGCATCATCTGCTGGGATGCAGGTTAATCAAATAATTAGTGAAGGCAATATTATCATAATATTATTATGCACATTTGAAGATCGAAGGCACTGAAATCAAAGATATTCCAATAGCAAAACCAGTCATTACAGAAGTGAGGGAGAAGATGGTTAGTGTGCAGCCAATGCTGATACATCATAGTATGCTAGATCTGCTACCCATAAATCACATGACCATCTTAGCTTACTGAATACTATGATCGAATGTGCTTATGCACATCTGGGTGTGGGAGGGACATCAAGAGCCTGGGAATCCTAGTGCTAATAGTCGTGGGAATTGTTCTATATTTATTTTTCAGCCTGATCACGCTGAAGAAGTAGCAGTGGTGAAAGACGATGATTTGGATGACCTTGATGACCTTTTACGCCATGAGAGGGAAAAGGAAACAACTGAACTAATGGCACCAGTGGATATTGTAAGTATGTGTAGGTCATAGTAAGGTGTAGGTCTCTATGCTATTTCACACCAAAGGCCATACGTATGCCCATGGCTGTGTAATTGCTTTGAGATATCAACAATAGAGCTGGTGTACTTTATATACTTCAGACTGAAGAACCTAATGATAAAATCACTGCATATAGTAGTGATTTGGACTACTTGGATGACCATTTTCAGGTATGTATGTAAAGATTATCAAGCACATGCAAGTTATAATCTAACCATTATTTAGCTGGTTGCTCAGAAAGTGAAAGTGAAATCAATGGAGTCTAGGATTGAATTGGAATCACAATATACTGATGATGAAGTGGGGGACGGGAGAACACGCAGACAAATGGTATTTTCACGGTATCATAATAGTGGAGTAGGTGTGGTCATATTATGATCTACAATGCAGAGAGAAGCTGAAAGTAAGGAAAAGGTGTTAAAGAGGAGGTGTGAGAAGAGACTCGCTGTATGTATAATAAAATACAAAGCACTGCATTGAACCCCTCAATGTGGCTTGGAATCCAAACATATGTAAACACATTCTATCCAGTCCTATATAATAGTGAGATTCCGCTACGTACATATGCAAGTTTTGGTGGTGGCTGTATGATTATATAACACAATGTATGTATTAATCTAGTTGACAAGAAAGGCAGGTCAATGGATTCCTCGTTTGGAGAGGATGGTAGCATCAAGAGGACTGTGTTTGTTCGAGAAAAATGTTTTGCTTACACTAATAGGATTTGTTATTCAACCTAATAAGGTATTAAAATGATACATACATACTATTTTTACAAGTAAGATTTGCACAGTAAACTCAATTATGGTATAGACCTGGGTTATGTACCTATCCAAGAATTAAGAGAAATCGGGTGATTCATTGTACAGAGAAAATTGTAACAATCTTCTCTCTGCATGTATGTAGATCAAGACATTTGATGGGTTGATGAGTTTTAGTCCTAACTCTGGGAGTTTCAATGTTGGAGAGCTGCTGAGGCTCTTTTGCCCTGATTTAAAGGAACAGATTAAACACAGAATGTTCTTCTACAAAACGTCCACTCTTGTGAGGTAAGTTTAATTTTGTATGTATGTAGTACTTGGTCTATGCATGTGTATCCACCTTTTTTATTAAGCATCTACATAACTCTTCACTATGCACATATCTAAAATTTAATGGCAAAATGTATCTTGTCCTTCAACTTGAGTCCAGAGGCCTCAGCAGTTTTGTAAAGTGTTATGGTGAAAATTCTTTAGCTTATGATCAAATATATCTACGTTAATACCCTGAAAAGCCTTAGGCCACATTGAGAAACCATCCAATTATAGGCAGCTGTTTATATAAGACTTCAGACTATTGGATAGCAGATCCTACAATTAAAGGCACATATGTACCGGCTGTCTATGCTGTATCAAGAATAAGACTTGTAACTAATGCTGTGTGTTGATTGCTCTTGAAATACTGACTAGCTATATTATATGACACTAGAAGTACCTGTCATTCATAGCTCATTTAGACATGACTGCTAGTGTTATGTGATTCCAGTGTGATTGATTGCTTGACATATATATGCTGTATACTGTGTGTTGATTGTAGGGAAGGGATGATAGTGGTTCACAATTCAGGATTGACTGGTGACCCCACCACTGCTAAAGTCGAAATTGACCGTAGAATGTTAGACTTTTGTGTTGGCCTGGACACAGAATTCTCTGAGATTGTGGAAGGATCACATCTTTACTATCCAAAGACAAAATTTGATCAGGTTTGTGTGTTTGTAAAATTGAAAATGAGCTGATCAGTCACATAGAACTGCAAGTCACATGCCACATGGATGGGGAAATTGTTAAGAAAGCACTTTCTTCAAATTATAATATTACTTTTTGTATATACTCCAGGTGATTTTAAGTAAGGATCAGAAGCAGCTGATCTTAAATACTGTGAGTAACTTTGACTCTTACAAGCGTTGTCGCAAGAGGATTGGTTTGGATGATGCTATTACATATGGTTCTGGAATGGTTATGTTATTTCATGGTCCACCAGGCACTGGGAAGACTATGATGGCCAATGCTCTGGGTAATAAACTCAACAAAAAGGCAAGTTGTTTTAACAATAGTTGTTGTGGTAATAGGAACAAACTGAAAACCCACATAGTGGACATTAATATATGAATCAACCAAACTAGCCTCAGTACATTCAAGAGACCCCAAATACAAAAACCCTAATGCTCTACCCCACTAACTAGTCAATACTTCATTTTCACTTTATTTAAAATACATTTCTGGATGCCCAAAATAAAAAGTTGATATAATATTCAGAACTGCCAGAAATACAGGGTAAAGGAGGTGTGCACAATACTCACTACTACGTATGTACATAGATAGTGTGGGAGTGCAGGGTACATACCCTGTTCAGTATATATACACTCATGGTAGTAGCACATACAAGAAGTTTGTAACATAGGGCACTTAGCCTGAAGTGTCCTTCAGTCTTTCCATTGTACAGTGTTGACAATAGTTTCACCTAATAATTATTATGTATGTGTACATCATAAAAGAGCACTGAGCTTAATGGAATAATGTTGCATTACTGTCCTCCTGAACATGTGACATGAGTAACTTTTGTAGGTACATGGCAGGGCAAAGATTCATACTATTTTTTCTTAGCCCTACAAGGGTCTTTGAATCACCCAGAAGTTAATTACTTTGCATGTAGGTTACTTTTTCTTTTCTTTTCTTTTCTTTTCCTTCCTTCCTTCCTTCCTTCCTTCCTTCCTTCCTTCCTTCCTTCCTTCCTTCCTTCCTTCCTTCCTTCCTGGTATGTATTTTTTCATCAATAAAACTGGATTGTATGTTCTGTAATGGTTCTGTGTAGTCACAACATCTCTGGGTCATTTTTTTTCACATCTCCTACACGCCTTCAGTAATCTCTACAGAGTACGTACTTTTGTGCATGTTATTTTCATCCCCATGGTCTCCTGAGATCGTGTTCTATGTTATGTACATTGGTGACAAAACCTCAAGTACCATACATCATAAAAGTACTATTTCTCTTGTCCACTACTTTGGAATGGAACACAAACATAGCTACTCCATTGATATAATATTGGTTCTTGAAGCAGCAATCACATCTTATAGACTGCCTCCACGTACATATGTACTTGATGGATTTCATGAAAGGTCGTAGTAGACATTGACTCCTTACATAGCATTTTTCCATGTAAGTTGTCTGCCTAACTCATTAAGACTGATAACTCACCTCAGACTAGCTAACATTAATTGTGTTACACCAAAGTCCTTCAGAAACCTCTAATTCCTACCTAGTACTAAATAATAGTATACTACAGGTACTTTTAATCAACTTCCCATCCCTTGGAAGTATGAGCGCAGGAGAAAACTTCAAGTTCATATTTCGTGAAGCTAAAATCAATGATGCCATCCTGTTCTTTGATGAGTGTGAGGCTATATTTGAGAGCAGAGAGAAAGGAAATCATGATGTTAACATGCTGCTCACAGAGATAGAAAGGTACTGCAATTGGCCCAGTTTTTGTGTATGGGTGCATTAATTCGGGGCAGACCTGAATTGAATCCCACACCAACAAATCGATGCTGTATTAGGAACTTATCTTGGTAGCCTATTTTCTGCACATTAATTTCAAAGTACTTTTTTCTATGTTGCTTCCATATCTTGTCTTTCCTGTACAGACATGATGGTTTGATTATCATGGCCACCAATCGGCCTTATGACCTTGATGAAGCCATGCACCGGAGGATTATGATAGCCATTGAGTTTCGACAGCCTGACCACCTGCTACGCAAAGCTATTTGGGAGTCCCATGTCCCCAAAGGAATGAAACTAGCTGATGATGTTGATCTGGTCTGTTTAAAACTTCATGTGATAAACCAGTTATGTTCTCTATACTGTTTAGAATGAATTATCCCTTCGCTTTGAACTTACTGGTGGCTTCATAAAGAATGCTGTGCTCTCAGCACTATCTTTGGCTGTGTCAAGAATGGGAGACAATCCTGTCGTCTGCCAGAAGGACTTTCTACAAGGAGCAAATTTGCAACTCAGAGGAAGGCTAAGAATGAAAGTATGTGCATGCACTTAGTAAATCCAGCATGTAAATATACAACTTGTTTAAACAGGATTTCCATCGTCGAGTGGTCCCTAAGGCTGGTTTGGACAGAGTTATTCTCCCTGATGAACTCACAACATCTATTCAAGAAATAGTGCAATTTGAAAAAGCTCGGTAAGTTTTGCACTCTTTCTCCAACTACAAATATAATTATTATATAAATGTCCATTCCTAGCTATGTGTTCTTTCATTATAATTTCACAGGTCAGTTTTGTTTGGGCAGTGGGGGTTTGCTACCATGGAGCAACAAGGCATTACTGTTCTCTTGCATGGTGCTCCGGGAACTGGGAAATCGTTAGCTGCCGAGGCTATTGGATATGAAGTTGGAAAACCATTGAAGGTGATTATATTAAGCTGTGGAAATTATAGCACTTGGCTAGCATCCTAACATTCATACTTATCTCAGTTGCATGTATAAATTGTGGGTCACTCTATGCTCATAGGCTACATAGATAACTAACTTATACTGGCTGTCAGCTACCAATATTTACCCTGTTATCCTATTAGTCATTTATCAACCTCTCCAGGAGGTTGATAAGCCTCAAATGCAGCAGTCCTATATCTAGCCATGATAGTAAATGAAAACCTAACGGCCATGGATTGGTACCTTATTAGGTTGTGAACTGTGGTGAATTGCTGAGTAAATGGGTTGGAGAGAGTACTAAGAATATAGAAACTATCTTTGAAGAGGCAAGACATAGTGATGCTATACTGGTGTTCGATGAAGCTGAAGGACTATTTGGATCTCGAACATCAATGTCGTGAGTTGATGCATTGAAAAGTGTTGACCAAATAGAATTGATAACAGCAAAGTAGGTACACGTACAACCATTTAATCACATGATCGTTCTCTCTCCTCAACATTAATTTTTACATGTTGACAACACATCAGAATGTGTTTGACCCTGTGGACTAGGATCTTTATTTCTATTTGTAGGACATCTACAGATCGTTATGCCAATGTGGATGTTGGAGTATTGCTCTATCACATTGAAAGATTTACTGGAATTATTGTGTTGACAACAAACCTCATTGATAATATTGATAAAGCATTCTTCAGAAGGCTCAAGTTTGTACTGGGATTTGACATACCAACCTTCAAGCTACGACAAAGAATTTGGAAGGTATAAAAGTGTCCTCTAGTGAATCATGCCAATCCTGTGGTCAATGTGGGATATCGGGTGGGGGCTATGTCCACTTTATACTTCATACTTACCATCAAAGAACCTGGCTACAGACCTGAATGCCATGATAAGTGTACCAGCCTTAGGTTTGACCTTGGTTATTATGTCGGACAGCCCACACACATCCACGGCAGTATGGCAGGGTGTCTTTAGTTGGACACTTTTTAAAATAATAATATTGTTATTAATTTTGCTGCAGTTGCTGATTCCTTCTGAAACTCCTCTGGATGAAGATGTGGATTATGAGAAACTATCTGAGTTTGAAATGAGTGGTGGTGACATCAAGAGTGCTATATTTCGAGCAGCCTCCAGAGCTGCCCTCAGGCCTGAAAAGCTGCGTCGGCTGATGATGGATGACCTTGTTGGTGCTGCCAAAGAAGAAATTGGGAAAGCCTCCACTAGGAACAGCTTTCGTAGACAAGACTCTGATGCTGCTAGAATGTATAATTGATGACTATCAGAGTTATATTTTTTCTAAGTATTTTTTACACCAATTAGATCGTCACCGACAATAATAATATTTTAGCATTATTTATGTTTGGACCAGGACGGTACTTCATGAAGCGCAGAATTTTGTTACCCTTCGATCTCTTTATGCTGATCATGGTCTTGAATACCGCTCCATCTGCTGAGAATGGTATGATTGATAGGCCTACACCTATTAAAAGTCGGCCACAATTTTCATTTTACTCGGAAGTGGCTAGGGTGCCCCTGGCCTCCATTCATGATGGTCAGAGGTATAATATATTAAAACTATGATGGGAATAGATGTGCTGCATCATGACTCTTGCAGGGGAGGGCATACATTAACCTGAAAATCACATGTTTTAATGGTTTTGTTGCATTAATTGGTAATGGTCATCAAAATTATGCATCCTGAGCATGAGGGGGGCTCCTACAATAACGACAGCTTTATTACTTAAATAGTAGTTTTAGTTCAGGTGGGTTTAGTGAGTAGTGTTCTTTTATGTAACAGGATTTTACCAATAATTGTTGGGGCAATAAAATTGACTCTGACTCCCCCTGTTAAATTAAAAGGAACTCCAGTTTAAGCTCAGCTCAGCGGAGCCAGACATATTGTGAAAGAAGGGGGAGGGGGAAGAAGAAAATATATTATCTAATTGGAATGTCATATTACTACGTGACTTTGAATCCAATCAAATTCGTGGGAGCGATAGCAATCGACAATAGTTGTGCATGTTCGTGATTGCCTTCATTTTTTTCTTTCTTGGATACTTGGTTTAGTCTCAGATCATAGCCCAGTTGTGCACTTGCTGTAGACAGCACTTCATCAACTTTCACATCCAAGGCCATTGCATTATAGTAGTACACGGATGTGATAGACTGGCACTAGGAACATAACTGTAAACTTAGTTTCATTGGTTCATTTTGCATGCATTATTAACAGACACTTAATCTCATTGGTTGTTTAATACAGTAATCTTGTTGGCTTAGTTTAGCATTATTGTATCAACCAATCACATTCATTTTTGTGGACTAGCTATAAAAGGCAGATCCTTAGCATAATACAGTAATCTTGTTGGCTTAGTTTAGCATTATTGTATCAACCAATCATATTCATTTTTGTGGACTAGCTATAAAAGGCAGATGCTTAGCATCTAGAGACAGTCCTGCTTGAATTCAAATTACCAAAAACTCTGCTCCTCAGTAAAATTTTCGGCTTCTTGCTGTTTGCTCTATGACAACGGAACTAATTCTGGCACGATGAAGTCGTGCACATGTGATCTAGTGTGTGATAATATGTAAACCGATGATCTGATTGGCTCTGCCAACATTCTGGTAGAGGTTCATGCAAATCTTGCATCTTTCACCAGATGTATTTTCTTCTTCCCCCTTCCCTTTCTTCCGCAATACATCTGGCTCACGAGACTAAGCTCAGCGCTGCGGCAGCAATATCAATGCATCAATCACATCAATATAAGACTAGCGTAAAGGTTTAGTAGAAATGCAGGGCTTGGTTTGACAGTACATAGCTAGATTTTGGGTACATTCCTTTATTCAGAAGAATTTTTCACGATCACTTGTTTCCATCCTTTGTATTCGTCTAGATAAGTGCAATTTGGCTTGCATTGTTTGTTGCAGCTCTAAGTAGCTGGTGCTAACCTAATAGTAACCCTAACAAGTAACTCACCCAGGCATGTCTGCCCACAGCACTACTGCTACTACCACTCGACTTTCACGGCTTTGCATTGACAATGCTTTATCTCACCAAATTGCTATAGTTATATATAAATAATGAGTTGGAGCCTATAAGCTAATTGTTCGCTTACTTGCTGTTAAATGTTGCACATTGCCCTAGTAGTAATAATAATAAATGTAAGATTGCCAAACTGACTCACTGGCTCTGAGCCTGCATACATAGGAAGTTGTGATGCTTACCACTATCACTTAGTATTTTATTATGAGCGCAAAAAATTTCTTCTAACCATTTTACCTTTTTAATTTTTTTGTGCTCGCTTAAAATGTGAAGAGCTAAACTGAAGAGCTAGCTTAGCTAGCTAGCTAGCTCTGTATCCACATGTGCAAGCAGCTAGGTGCATGTGTGCCTATCCTATGTGGCCCTGGCCCTGGCTCTGCCCATGTGCCCCGCCCCTACAGTGCACATGCACTGGCTTCAAAATGGTGGAGCTAGTATTCTGAGTGCTTTCGATATTATTATTATTATGAAGAAACAGGACAAAAGTCAATTTTAGAAATCACAAGCTTTTGTAATAAGTGTAGAGTTCTGAGACTATAGAGTAAGCAGATGAGAGGAAAAAATTTATGACCTTTGACCTGCCATCCCTACTTAAGAGTACTAAGGCCACACAAACAAAATTCATTTTTTATAACATCCAGAATTGATGTCAATGCAGTCATGTGATTAGGATATTTGCACATGTATGAATTTATTCGCATAATCCCAAGCAAAGAGAGGCTCAAATTAAACTTTGACATCATCATCATCATAATCATGTATGTATGTATGTATGTATATATGTATGTATCATTGTCAACCACTGTATACTTTATGCCATTATTCTGCTATACTTCATAGCCTACTTACTAAAGTTTGTTGCCTTTGTGGTGCGTGATACTGCAACACTTCATAGCTTGCTAGCTAGCTACCTATAGAGCTTAGGCTGTCTGCCAAGGAAAGAGATCTGGCTACAAATAAGCAAGCAAAGAATCATGTGATTGGCCAAGCAGACTGCAGACTATTATACTACTAGTTAGCTATACGTTTTCTAATTCCAACTGTGAAAATTTTGCACTTAGTGAATTTTCTGAAAGACAGCCAAAAATATTTCGTGAACAATTTTATGTTTCAACTGGCCAATTTAAGTTATAAATGAATCTAGGCAACATGCTGAACAGTTAGATTCATATTAGAGTGTCATTGGTCTCATGAGAATTTTTTTGTATGGTAAATTTTCTGAAAACAGCCAAAATTTTATTGTGAACAATTTAGGCTTCAATTGAACTATTTAGGTCGAAAATGAATCTAGGCAACATGCTGGATGATTAGATTCACATTTGAATGTCAAAAAGTTTTGGCCATTTTTGATATTTTCCCAAGGCGGCAACCTGGTAAATTTCTGAAAAACAGCCATGGTTTTAACTGACCAATTTAGATTTTTAATGAATCCATGCATCATGGTGAATGATAAGATTCACATTTATAATAGCATAGAACAACAAAAATAAAAATTATTTTCATAGTCACTAGTCATAGAAAGTTCATGCCGGTTTGTTTCAAGCTGTGATGTCTAGTCTCGTGGAGCACTTTGAGTTCATGGGTCTCTAGTTTATGGGTCTCAGCCAAAATTTTATTGTGAACAATTTAAAGTTTTAACTGTTTTAACAGTCAAAAATGAATCTAGGCAGCATGCTGAATGATTACATTCACATTTTAGTGTCATAATTAGGCTATTCCCGCGATCTGATAAATATTCTGAAAAACATCCATTGAGCAATTTACTTCTTGAATGGATTTGATTCACATTCTGAATAACATCAAAAAAATTTCATGACCAATTTAGGTTTTAATTGAATTTAGACCATGGTGAATGATTAGATTCACATTTGAGTATCATTGATCTTAAAAAATTTTTCCTGGTAAACTGCCAAAATTTTATTGTGAGTTTTAACTGGCCAATTAAAGTTTTAACTGTCAAAAATTAATCTAGGCATCATGGTGAATGATTACATTCACATTTGAGTGTCATTGGTCTTAAAGAAAAATTTGGCCATTTTTCCAAAGTGCCGACCTGGTGAATTTTCTGAAAAACAGCCAAAAAAAGTGTCAAAATTGGGTTTAACTGACCAATTTACTTTTTAACAGTCAAAAATCAACATGTTGAATGGTTAGATTCACATTTGAGTGTCATTAGTCTCATGAAAAATTTGGCCATTTTCCCAAGACGGCGACCTGGTAAATTTTCTGAAAACAGCCAATGTTTTTTAACTGACCAATTTAGGTCTTAACAGTCAAAAAATGGCAAAAAATTTTTTCATGAGACCAATGACACTCAAATGTGAATCTAACCATTCAGTATGTTGCCTAGATAATTAAAACTTGAATTGGCCATTTGGGCCAGGTCACTGCCTTGGGGAACATGCTAATGATTACATTCACATTTGAGTGACATTGGTCTCATGAAAATTTGGGCCATTTTCCCCAAGGCGGGCGACCTGGTAAAGTTTTTGAAAATAGCCTTTTTTAAGTTTTAACTGACCAATTTAGGTTTTAAATGAATCTAGGCATGGTGAATGAGTAGATTCACATTTTAGTGTAATCAATCTCACACATGAAAACTTTTGGTATTGTCTACATTCATGGTGACCATGTAAATTTTTTGGAAAAATAGCCAAAAAAAATTTTTGTGACGAATTCAGGCATCAACAGGTTTTAACAGTTGAAAATGAATAGCAACATGCTGAATGATTAGATTCACATTTGAGTCTTATTGGTCTCATGAAAACTTTCGCCATTTTTTCAAGGTAAATTTTCTGAAAAATAGCCAAAACTTTTTCATTAGGTTTCAGCAGACCCATTTAAGTCGAAAATGGATATAGGCAACATGCTGAATGATTAGATTTATATTTGAGTGTCACTGTCATTGGTCTCATGAATTATTTTTTTTTGATATTTTCGACCTTATAAATTTCTTTATAATTTTTTTACTGACCAATTTTAGATTTTAAATTAATTTTGGCATCATGGTGAATTTATTAGATTCATATTTGAGTGTCATTGGTCTCATGAAAACTTTTGCCTATTCTGACCTGGTAAATTTTCTGAAAAACAGCCAAAATTTTATCATGAATAAATTGGCCAATTTAAAGTTTTAACTGTCAAGAATGAATCTAGGCATCATGCTGAATTGTTAGATTCACATCATTGGTCTCATGAAAATTTTGACCATTCTGAAAAACAGCCAAAAAACGTGACCAATTTAGGTTTCATTTAGGTTTCAACTGAGCAATTTTCAATCTAGCCATTAGATTCACATTTGAGTTTCATGAAATTTTTTCCCAAGGTGGCGACCTGGTAAATTTTCTGACAGCCAAAATATTTTTCGTATTGAATCTAAGTTATAATTGACCAATTTATTCAAAAAATGAATCTAGGCAACATGCTAGTTTCATTGGTCTCATGATATTTTCTCATGGCAGCAACCTGGTAAATTTTCTAATAAAATTTTAATTATCAATTTAGGTTTTAATAGTCATCTAGGCATGCACCACTATAGCACAGTGCAGTGCTGAGGGTCTTGGGTGCTATAGTAGTGGAGCATGCCTCAAGTGAAGGGAGATTGGAGAATTATTGTTAAGGTAGAAAGTGGGTATGGTTTTCTAAATAAAATTAAAATGTGCATCCCGCATGACTGGATTGCTTGAGAACAACGATTGTGTGGCCTAACGTACTTTCTACATTCAAACACCTATTTGACTTCATCATACCAAACAACATTGCATATTCGTGTGAAAGCTCACAACAGAATATAGCAAAATAATCATAATTATTGAGAGAATGCCTGCACTTGATGTAAAGCATGCAAACAAAATAAACAATGGCTGAAGTTGAAGCTACTCACCTAACAATACATTGGTGAAGACCCAGGGAACAGAAAAACTATTGGGCAATTCTGTACCACCTGTGTTAACTTGCATCATAAGGTTACTCTAACTCAAACTCTGTTGGACTGTTACTAGCTCTGCCTAACACTGTACAAGAATGTTCAGGCATTAAAGGCATAGTGCCTTCAGTTCACAGGGGCAACACTTTAATTATGAGAGGTGGCCTCCCCCAATTAAATTAGTTGGCAGTCTATGACCAGCCACCACATCATAATTGGCATGTCGCACTATGAGTGGGTACTTCAATATAAATCTGAGAAGAACCTGTAGTGGGGAGGGGTGTCCAAACATTAAAATCGCTGTCTACAAAAATTGCAGATGTTTCTATTCTTCTATCTCAACATCACAAGCCTGTGATTGGTGAACCATTCACTCTCATTTGTCCATTGGAGTCAAGTTTGCCTGCCACTTACGGATGGACAAAGTATAATGGTTTGGACAGGAAAGCTGCACTGAATATGTCCAGAGACATGTTTTTTTCTGAGAATGGACGCCGGTGGAGTGTTGATTGGTATCAGACTCATCACAATGGATTTTATGTATGTCATATGACAAATGTGTCCAGAAGTCAGAGCTATTCACACGATACACTCTTCTTCTTATATGCCGACTGTAAGTCTCTAGTCAGTATACGTAGATTGTAAATCAAGGTCAGTTTCATTACTGTTGGTCAGGGCTGTGTCATTCCTATCTGAAGTACTCACTCCATTTTTTCTTTAAGGACTCTCTCTCTCTCTCTCTCTCTCTCTCTCTCTCTCTCTCTCTCTCTCTCTCTCTCTCTCTCTCTCTCTCTCTCTCTCTCTCTCTCTCTCTCTCTCTCTCTCTCTCTCTCTCTCTCTCTCTCTCTCTCTCTCTCTCTCTCTCTCTCTCTCTCTCTCTCTCTCTCTCTCTCTCTCTCTCTCTCTCTCTCTCTCTCTCTCTCTCTCTCTCTCTCTCTCTCTCTCTCTCTCTCTCTCTCTCTCTCTCTCTCTCTCTCTCTCTCTCTCTCTCTCTCTCTCTCTCTCTCTCTCTCTCTCTCTCTCTCTCTCTCTCTCTCTCTCTCTCTCTCTCTCTCTCTCTCTCTCTCTCTCTCTCTCTCTCTCTCTCTCTCTCTCTCTCTCTCTCTCTCTCTCTCTCTCTCTCTCTCTCTCTCTCTCTCTCTCTCTCTCTCTCTCTCTCTCTCTCTCTCTCTCTCTCTCTCTCTCTCTCTCTCTCTCTCTCTCTCTCTCTCTCTCTCTCTCTCTCTCTCTCTCTCTCTCTCTCTCTCTCTCTCTCTCTCTACCTACTATCAGGTTAACTTGTAGACCGAGATCTGAATACTGTGTGAGCTACTCGCCCTATTAATGTGCTTATTTGTGTTTTCAGCATGTAAACAAACTAAACCGACTATTTCTATCACTGGCTCCTCTACTATTAGACGGAACTCCAATCTCACCATACATTGTGAGGCAAAATTTGGTACGGACCTTAATTTACTTCCTTACTGGTATGTGGTTAGAAATGGTTCAAAGCAACTTTGTAGTCCTCCAAGTTTCTCTGTTCAACGACCTTGGTATAATCATTCCAACTGTGCATGGACCACATCGCTCCACATAATAAACTTTGTTTCTAAAGAAGAAACTCTGTATTGTGGAAGTGACTATGTGTGGACACAGCATACTATACAAATGAAAGGTAAATTGTATTGGTTTGTTTAATTATAAAGCTTATTGCTTTTATTACTTTCCAGATGATCCTTTGAAGTTCAGTGTTGCTCTTCTATTACTACTTCTGTTGATGTTAATTGTTTTAGTGAAGGCCTACCTTTGTGTTTCTGAAAAGGAAGCAAGAACATTGGTAGAACCTCCACGTACGTAAGATTGCCAAGTTAAATGCAACCCTGATATACTGCACTTCCTCCTTTCCTATACTGTACAGTGTGTGGTTTTACTTATGATGTATTTGTGTGTGCTCATGACGAACTGCGTGGCTGGATTGAACATGTGATATTACCTCTTGAAAAGAAAGACCCACCTTACAAACTCTGCTGGCACATGAGAGATTTTATGGCTGGATTACCAATTGATCAACAGATGGTTGATGCTGTTTACAAGAGCAGAAAGGTGGCTATAATATTCTCCAAGCATTTCATGGAGAGCAAGTTTTGTCAGTTGGAATTGGAATATGCAATGTATAGGCAGCTGCAAACAAGAACAAGATGTTTGGTACCAATAACATTCAGTGATGGACTAGTTCCTATTCAACTGAGGAGAAGGCTCACGTACCTACTACATAAAGATGATGATCAACTAGTCTCGAAACTTATTGAATCTCTTGGTAGGTTGAACTACAACACAATCCTATTTTCCAAGAGGTTTGCTTGGCAACATAGGAGTCATACACGACATCACAATAATACAATATCAGTCATGTTGGAAAAGCTTTTGCGTTCTTACAAAGACCCTGAAACCCTAATGTGTGTGGATTTGCTGAGTTTGATGGAGAGCCCCCTGCCCATCATTGTCATTTTTTATGATGGTGCATTTATAGATGCTAGCTACTGCTTGAGGTGAACATGATACACTCTACTTTGACTATCCCAAGAGTGCCATTAATTGTGTACTCTCTTGCATGATATCCCATACAATGAATTATGTACTCTCTTGCATGATATTCCAAGGGTGCCATTACATGAACTATCTCTTGCATCATATGATTATTTTCCCTCCTCTAGGACCTTCAATACACCAGAAGTGACCAAAAAACTGAGTTATTAGTAGACCAAAGTTAAATGTTTATGTATCAGAATGATGTCAAACTCAGAAACATAGCTATATTGTATGTGGTATTTAGCTAGGCTTCAATCTGCAATTGCATAATCGTATTATAGTTGTATCATAATTTTTATGGTTGTAGCTTAGTTATTTCCGGCACTGCTTTGGTGTCATATTATTGAGCAAATATTGTATATAAGCCTACTGCTGGGTAACCAAGACAACATAAACCGCTATAATGGGAGTGCTGTGGTAGAGTGGTATAATTATTACCCTGTTTAGTGTTGTGTTGTGAGGAAATCGAAATGGCCCCTTAGCTGTATGGGTTCTTCTAAAGTGTTGTATCTGTGATCCACAGAGTAGAAGACACAGAATCCTAGAAACCGACGTGGAAACATGGGGGTCACTGAAAATGAGATCATGATAAACTATTGTCCAAGAAGCTTTGGTATTTTTTGTACAAAAAAAAAAAAGTAGATGTAGGACAAATACCAAATATTCACACTTAGATCCCGTTGCTATGTGGTTGCTATGTGCATTAAATCAGCAAGTGTGCACCACAACAAAATGTCCTCAGGAGTGTTACGACCCGTATTCTGACACTGGCCGTTACAGGTCCGGAGACCATCTAAGAAACCAACTCTCAAAACAAGTAGCACTAAGACCACAAGCACATTCATTCACTCATTTTATTGTGTTCATTTTTTTTTTAAATTTTATATAAATATTTTTATAATGATTATTTGATAATTAATTATTATTACTATTATTACAATCATTAGAATAGATACACTTTTAACTAGGTTGTAGGCAGTACTGCACATTCATAATGTTATAATGTCAACCTTTACCTGTAGAACGCTAAAACAAACATGAATGACAAAAATCATAGTGAACTACAGCATGCAATAGTTAACAATCACTAAAATCAGTTAGAGGGAGAAGCATAGAGCAAGTTAGGGAGATTCATTGTACAATAGGTTGTGTGATACATGTAAAAAATAGGCTTTTTTTTTTTTTTGGCGGAAATTATCAGCAGCTGTCACTGAATCAATTTTATGCTGCTCCCACTCAAAATGAACTCCTTTGCCACTAACCTACCAGAAGTTCAAGTAAGTTAAATTAATTACTTATGAGCATGCACTAGAGCATGTACTAGCTAGTGATATTGCATCCTCAAGGAAGGAAGGAAGGAAGAAAGAAAGGGAGGGGGATGCAAACAACATAATATTAGTGATGCTGATGATGATAATCCACAAGGACATACTGTAATTAATATACACCACAATAATAAGAAAGCAGCTGCTACTGTGCAGGTACTTAGCTACTGCATGCAACAACTGATAGTTTGATGTTATTTTTGGTTTGTTGTTGTTATTGTTTTGGGGGGAAGGGCAGGTGATAGAATGTCATTTTATCAGAGAGTAGATAGTACTCTGTAAGTAGGGATGGCAGAAATGGCCATTTTCTTTCAGTGTTAGTCTGTGTAAAGTCGTTTGATATGACTGATTATTTTGGAGGATAATGATGGTAAAAGCATAACTCTAGAAGTTGATTGTCATATGTGAAAGGATCATGAAGTTACAGCCTGCTAAGAAGATGAATCTGATGAACGAATCATAAAAATTTTAGATTTAGACGGTGGCTAGTGCTGATTGTTGACGCTGTTCTGGAGGAGTTTGAGCGGACATATCTTCTTCTGCATTGTTTTCCAGATGTCAGTCATTTAGTTGAGCCTGTTGCAAGAATACAAGAGATACAGAGAGTCTTGTTTGTATTGTTCTAATGAGAGAAGCCATGCCCATTCCGGAATCTCTGATACCACTTCATCACTTTCATACTGCAATGTGCAAGTAGCTACATACAGCACTGGGCAGAGGTCCACTTCTTTTTCCCCGCAACTATGCATAGTTGGACTTGTCATATTAGTGTGAAATTAATTTATAATACTTTGGCATTGGAGCAATTTAGAGGACTGGACTTATATGCATGTTACGAGCAGACGCCATTTTTTCCTACACAAATTACGTGCATGTACAACCCCTTACCAAAATCAATCATTCCATGCAATTTTTAGATCAAGAACACAGCATCCTTTACCAAACACTTTAACTGCAGCTACACTTCCAGATACTGCTAGGTTAGTTCTCCATATCTTCTAAAACTGTTTTATATTTTATTATACTTGGTAGCTCTTGTTACATATACCAAACAGAAATTAACTATTTTCATCCTGAAAATCATAGTGAGGTTGAGTGAATAGGAGTGGCTGTCAATTTCAGCCATTGCCATAAAGAATTTACACAAGAAGATCAAAAGGTTTGATATATAGCTGAGAGACGTGGCTTTGCTACTAATCTTAGCTAGCCTAAGTATGAAGGTTGCCTTATATGGTGTGTATAACATGTAGAGAAGCAGTTAGTAGAGTTCTGCTCACACTGGTTGACAGTGGCTATTTTGGCACCACTAGTGATATTTTTGATCTTCAGTTTAATCGTTTACTTATCTGATGGTGTTCCAGTCACTCCTTGCTGCACTACAGTACAGATGCTCATCCTATAGTAGCCAGTACTAGTGTAGTCAGCTCACTTCACCATGCCATGCACATGTCATTCACATTGCTGTTGCTGTAAAGTTTAATGTTAAATAATAGAAATTCTTCAATCACCAGTGACTGTGTATGAATATAAATGTAGGGATTGTTTTCATACGCGGCTGCAGTACATTATACAGCCCAGCTAGATTTTAAGCTATCCCTACTTAACTTTTATTTAGAAGAAATTTTTTACACTCCTGAACATAAGTGGCCATGGCAAAATAGACCACTTGAACCTTGGTTAGGCCTACGTATGTACATTATTTACTTATTTTTTGCAGTATGAACTTGATGAGATTTTGGTTGGTCACACTGACCCTGTAAACTGTCATACATCACAAATCATCAAAAGACTCCATCACCACCACAATCGCCTCTAGCTCTTCAGACTTTACTGTCAAGATATGGCAAAGGGATGAATCGTCATCTGAAAGAAAGTTTCAGTTGCTTCAGACGTTGGCATGTGGTTCAGGGTTCGTGTTAGGACTGGATGTTCATTGTGTGGATGATGGTCACATTTTTCTTGCACGTGGAACTGATTTAGGAAAAGTTGAAATTTATGCAAATCAAAATGACCAGGTCAGTATCATCAATAACCTTAAATAGTGTGCTAAGGTTTTTTATAGTACTGTGTACAATTTGACACTGGGCAAGTGTCCAGATAAAACTGCTGTCGATGTGACACTATGCTATTACTAGGGCAATGTGCAACATTAATTTTGACAGCGAGCGAGCAAGCAAGTTTAGTGCTACAACTCTTTAGAAGATTTTGCTATTGAGTTTATATGTAACAAAGTACTTAAATAAGCCAGGCTAGAGCCTCTACAACTACTACTATAGCAATGTACAGCATTTGACAGTAAGCAAGTGAGCAGCTGATAGGCTCCAGTGCTTGATATTGCTGTCAGAGACAAGAGTCATGTAAGTTGTGGTTCCAACCAGGAAGCTACTTACAAGCACTTAGATAACAAGCGCCTACAATCCACTTAGATAAGCCTAGCACCTTGCCTCAAAGGCTGTAGAAAATAATCTAGCTTGATTACAATTGGAACATGCATGCGCACAGCGCTACTAATTCGGGACATTTTGGAGTGTAGACCTAGATAAATATATATATTTAAAATTTCAATTAGTCATGACCTGAGAGTCAGCTCGCTCGCTGCAACTCCCAATTGTGTTGGCACATGTCCCATTATTATTCTAGCCAGGATGAATGCAAAGAGTGGGGGAATTAGGGAGTGTATATATTCCTAACAGAATTCTGCTGGCATCATTTTCATGTAGCAGGGCCAGTTATAATTGCCAATTTGGCCAGAGCCCGAAGGGCCCGAAGTCAAGTTGGGATTATATGAGTGAGACGAGCAAATATTACACTGGTAAATATTTCATATTTGCACAAACCACGGCAAAATCATTTCATAGCTCCTAATTAAACGATAGTGATAAATAGACTTAAAAAATTTTATAATATGGCATAGTCAGCATCACTATAAAAGGACAGCCACGAGGACCAAATCCCGCTTGATTCTTGCTACGACACAGTACCTATGGAAAAAACAAAACAAAAAAAAAACCAAAAAACTAACAACCCATTAAATAAACTTTTTTGGGAGGGTGGGAGGGCAGTGTAACATTTGCTCGTCTCACTCATATAATCCCAACTTGACTTCGGGCCCTTCGGGCCCTCGCCAAATTGGCAATTATACTTCGTGAGACTCGCTGCATGTTCCACTGGTAGATTTTAAAGCTTAGACCCAGCGAATCTCACTTATGCCTGGTGGCCCTCCATAAATAATTATGATGCTGCTTAAATTCCATTGTAAACCACACAGGGGATTCTGCACTATAAGTCAACCAACATTTAGGCACAGAGTCCATTACTTCTCACCACTATTTCAGTTGTGGGAGCTTTTGAGAATCCTTCTGGCAAACTCATTTGAGCCGGTTGTGCGGTAATAAAACCGTTTGAAAGTAGACTCTCTACTCCAATCTGCAGTTTGCAGTATGTCTGAAATTGACACACCGCCGCTGAAGTGGAAGCTCCTCTCACAGAGTGAGCTTTGAAAACCTTTGTGTCCACCCCTGCCTCAGCGAGGAGATCCTTGATCCAATGAGCGATCCTTTGAGCAGTCACTGGCTTGTGAGGCTTGGTGTAAGATAGGAAAAGAGGCTGGTCATCACCTCCTTCCAGTCTGAAATCCGAGGTGACTTTCTCATAGTAATGAAGGCATTTCATCACACACAACCGCTCCTCCTCTGGGAAAGCTCCAAAAAATAGCACCTTTGGCGGGGCTCCAGGAGTCCTTTTCTTGGTTAATGATGCTAACCTGAACTGCACCCCATCCGGCTTATATACCCGGAATCTAAGGTCCAATGCTCTCAACTCCGAGGTTCGACTGGCTTCCACCAAAGCCATAAGTACAGCTAACTTTTGTGACAGCTGCTTGAGAGACAAGTCTTCATTGCTTCCCATTTTAACAATGTGCTTGGTGACTACATCCACATCCCATGTATGCTCATATCTTGGCTTTGGGGGTCTTAAATTGTGAACCCCTCTCAGGAGCCTAGTGACAAGGGGGTGCTGTCCAATTGGAATGCCTTCGATATTATCATGTGTCATAGATACTGCTGACCTAATTGTGTTTATAGAACGGTGCTGCATCCCTTGCTCAAAGAGATCAGTCAAGAAATCCAAAAAATACTTCACATTACATGATATGGGATCAATCTCCCTTGAATCACACCAGCCAGCCCATTTGCTCCACCCTGATTGGTAAGTTGCATTTGTACCTTTGCTCCATCCTGAGAGGAGGAGTCTTGAAGCTTTAGCTCCCTCTCGTCTTGGCCCATCCCTAGCATGTCGTCCAGAAAGATCATGCAGCGGATTCCTCTCTTTCTCAGGAGTGCTACCACTGGCTTTAATAGCTTTGTGAACACCCTGGGAGCACTGCTGAGCCCGAATGCAAGGCATTGAAACTCGTATATCACTCCTTTCCAACAGAACCTCAGGTATCGCCGGTGGCTGGGGGCTATTGGGACTGAAAGATATGCATCCTTGAGGTCTATGGACACCATCCAATCCCCCTGTCTCACTAGGTCCCTGATTGTCTTTGCCCCTTCCATCTTGAATTTCCTTCTCACCAGCAGGTGATTGAGCGGTTTCAAATTGACCACCGGGCGTTGTGAGCCATTCTTCTTCGGGACCAGGAAAATCTGGCTCAGGAACTGATCCTCCCTTCTGGGTACTGCCTTTATGGCTTGCTTCCTGCAAAGGCTCTCCACCTCTTCTGATATCATGGAGCCCATGTTGCCTTTCAACTGGGTTCCTGCTGGCCCCCTTCTCTGGTAAGGGGTCTCCATCAGCTCCAGATGGTACCCCTCCACTACCTGAAGGATCCATGGATCTGATGAGATCAGCTCCCAATTTCTTTTGCAATGCTGAATGCGCCCAGCCTCTGGAAAGCTCTCCAGTTGGGCAATTGGAAACAGAATCACACCAAGAATACTGCTGAAATCTGAGACAGGGTTTAAATTGGAAGGGGGAATAAGATCCATCATTGCTCTGACTTCTCCTTTTGACCTGGCTTCTTGTTTGCAGAGAATATCCTGTTTGGCTTCGAGCCCTGCTCCCCTTGGAAATACCTCTTGCTCTGAAACCGTGTGTATGAGGTGTGCGGATGTGATTGGCGATCCCTCGAGCTCTCGCACCGGGCTGAAGCGCCTCTGGATAAAAAACGACGCAAGTCTCCTTTGTCATTTTCGTATCTAGGTCTCTTGCTGGGCTGGACGGACAATGGTCTTCCCTGTTTGGTGACCTTCTCCAGGGTCTTGTCCACCTCCATGCGCTTGGATGCTTTCTCCAGGAAGCCAGGGCCAAATAAATTGGCATCCCTCTCCTGGTACTCCTCAGTAGCCAAACTCTTGAGCTTTGGATTTATCCTTGACCAGGCCACCTTCCTTCTCTCCAGTGTGATGGCATGGGAGGCATTCCCTAAAAGGACTAGAGCCCTCTGTATCAACAGCAGTGTGTCTTCATGAAAGATCTTCGCCTCCTTGTTCAAAAGGTCAGCCCATAGACACGTCAGGGGCCCTGTAGTCTCCAAGAGTTGCTCCTGAATTTTGAACAGAGATTTCTCTGCCCCAAAATGAGGATCCTTGCCTCTTTTCTTCAGCTGTTCCTTCACCTGTTAATCCAGCTTCGGGGTCGACACTGCCTTGGTATCTGGCTTTGGGAAATCCTTCAAAATAGCCTCCCTCTCCTCTTCTGATAAGGACTTGTTGAAATGCTTCTCCAAGAAGGTCTTCATCGATTTTGGTGGTGGCCAGGTATCTTTGGCTTCCACCTTGGGATCGAATTCCACAAGCTCCAGGGCCTCCTCCTCATCCAGAAGATCCACAAAATCCTCATCTTCTGTCCTCAGAGCGGAAGGCCCCGCTCCATCTTCCCTAGACGACCACCCCCTTTCCGTCCCACGCCCCTCCCCCCAATTGGGCACCGGCACACCCGTACCCGGACCCGGATATGGGAAAGGCGGGAAAAAAGTCGGCCAACATGGCCCAGGTGGATACGTCGGCCAGCAACCTGTAGACTTCCCACTAGAGGTAAGGTTGTGGCTGGAATCACGAGCATCCTCGGTGCCGAGACCCATCTTCCTTATGAGAGCCTCCTTCTTCCTCGGATCCCCTAGGATGGCATCCAGCTCCTGATCTTCAGTTAGCCCCTCTTCGGGCGTCTTCTCTCCTTCGTCTTCGAGGGACATTCCTCTCTTCGTGTGTCACTAACTATGCTAGCAGGCCTATTAGTTAACTGTAGAATCTAACCAGACTGACACACGGAGCTACGCTATACTGTACTACACTGTGGAGTAGCAAAATGAAAAAAAGCGGGATTTGGTCCTTGTGGCTGTCCTTTTATAGTGATGCTGACTATACCGTATTATAAAATTTATAAAGTCTATTTATCACTATCGTTTAATTAGGAGCTATGAAATGATTTTGCTGTGGTTTGTGCAAATATGAAATATTTACCAGTGGAACATGCAGCGAGTCTCACGAAGTATAATCAATCGCAGTAAATCTGCATGACATTTGATGGCATATGGCAGTGTTTTAGCCAAAGAATGGTGCTCTCCCACTCCGTTTCTCCCTTCCCCCACTCCACCCTGAATTAGTATAGTGACATATATTGGTGCTATGATAGATTTACATCCTTCATACGTAGATAATTTATTCAAAATTTAACATCCAATTATTAAGTAATGTATACATATGACATACGTTTTGTTTAATTTTACAGTTCACAAGAGTGATATCTCTGATAGTCCATGAAGACTGGGTAAGGGATGTTCATTTCTTTTCGACCTACTGTACATGCATGGCAATACGTATATCCATTGTTATGCTTCCTGCTAATGATATGTATTGTGTGTGTAATTAAAGATGTAACTACTGGCCCTACCCTACCTGATCCACCCAGATCCCAGATATTTGAAGATGGGTATGAGAGGTATTTCCCCTCCTACACAGAAAATCACCGTTTTTGCCATGCTAGCTGGTTAGTTTATTTGGTAATGTGTGACCTTGCTAATTTATATAGAGATTTTTTAGTTTATAGTGATTTAAATATTCTGACATGCTGATATTCACTTAAAGCAAATCAGCTTAAGATGAAAGGTGAACTTATTCATTTTTGGTTGTATGTCTGGAGGCTATTCCAGATTGTATCATAATAGCAGTGCACTGTAAAATGACTGTAGACATGTGGGACTATTTATTGGTGCTTGCATCAGCTAAAATGAGACCAGCAATGTGATGATTGTCCTTCATTTTAACTCCAAAGTGCATCTTCATCATCAGCAACCTAGGTAAAGCTAAAGGAAAAAAGATTCTTACTGAATACTTGCTCGTTCGCAAATGCTGCATATTGCCCTAGAGATAGTCTTGAGTGGCAAAGTTAAGAGATTGCACACAAATCACTCCACTATTTTTTTATATAACTTAGGTAGTTCTATAGGAAGAGCTATATACCACAGCACAATATAAAATGGAAGAAAAATAGCTAGCTGATCTAATAAGGATCTAATACGTTTTTTTTCTAAGTATTCATTAAAGTCCTTTTCGAGAGTGTATAATACATCCTTTCACACGAATGTGTATACAATCTTCTTGAATGTACTGAATATGACGTGGCCCACCAAATAGTTTTGCATGAGAGCAGAATTCAAGATATCCCCATGAGTTCGGAGCACTCTCTTCTTCCTCGGGTACACGTCTACGAGCATCCAAAAAACTTGATTCTCCAAACTTGATTATTTTGACGATATGGAAATTATTGCTGACCCAATTGACCATCTCTACACTCACTTCGACATTCATTGGCCATTTCAGTGATGAATCATACTCGCCTGCCAAAAGTCTTGCAAATAATCCCATTTGTCCTTCTATATTGACTTCTAGCCTCAGCTTGTATCCATTTGAATGTGTGTAAAATGGTGGACTGTAATATTTACTCTTATTGGCCAGACGACTCGAGACACCAGTGACAGTAAACTCCAATAGTTGATTTGAACTTTTATTCCACCAATTCTGCCATCTTGGGGTCTTTGACCTCAATGGTGTGTTGTACATGACCACGTTGGTTACGCGTACACGCATACAATCATCTTCAAGATACCTGGACAAGAGTGTGGATATTGGCATGAACTTATGCTTGCCATAACCACTAGGCTCTGTGACATCAGTCATGACTCTGACATGACTATCAAGATGGGGAGTGTCCAGACAAAGAGCATTCTTGTAGTGCCCATGGTCTCCACGCCATTCAAGACTTCAACAGTAATATCACCACAAAATGGCCACTCCAGTGTGTCATCATCTTCACCCTTGAGCAAGCAGGCAAACATGGATACATGTGTGTTCTTGCCAGCCCCTAATCCTCCAACGTATATTTTGAGGCACATTTTATACTTGGCAGCATAAAAAGGAGGACTGAAGTAAAGATTACCAATTTGCTTGCGGCTGGTAACATTGGTTATGGTGAAGCTGGGAGCTGCGTTCTGTGCCTGCCATCTTGGTGCCTTTCTGACCAGCCTTGTGGAGTAAGTTGCTACGTTCTTGACTCTAATGCACAGACAATCATCCTTTAGATACTCTGTATTGGTGGACTTATTATAGGAAAATGAGTAATGGGATATGAAACTTTCAGTGCCCCAACTGTCACTATCCCCACTAACTTCAACTTGACTGTTGTATTTGCTAGGTACACGCTCATGAAATTGGATGTTATAGCTGTGATTCAGAAGCTCTACAACTACATTGGCAAGGAATGGCCAAGCATCATTTTCTCCTTGAAGCAAACAGGCATAAATAGCAATGTTGCCTTCCTCACAGGGCTTAACTTTAAGCCACATCTTGTATCCACCTTGGTGAGTGTAAAATGCTGGGCCAAAGCTGTCTCTATTTAAAGACTTTCTTTTGCCAAAGTTATTTATTGTGAATTGAAAGGAAGGCTGTATGGAGCGATAACTTTGCCATGTGGGAATGTTATGTAGTGATGGAACAGAGTGCACCACCACTTCTTTTACCCAGAAATGTAAGCAATCTTCCCGCAGGTATTCTGTACCTGTTTCAGCATTAAAAGAGCTGTGGGGAATAAAATATTTGATCCCCAGGAAGTGCCTCGGTCACCATGTATGACTTTATCATAAGCAGTATTGGTGCACTGAAATGATAGAGTGACCACTTTTCTATGATGATTTTCATTACCTTGCCAGTTGACCAACTCCAACACTACCTCACCATTAAATGGCCACTGTAACTGATCATCATGTGGGCCTTTCATCAAATTAACATATAGGCCAACATTTGTACCCTTTGCAGCATCAACATGAAGCTGCATTTTGTACCCATTACAATGAGAGAAGAAAGGGTCACCATAGTATTCATTTCCAAGGGCTTTACGTTTAGTAAATTCAGATAAAGTGAAGCAAGGATAGAGAGGGGCCACAGCTAGATTTGGAACCTTAGCAGCTAAAACTTTGTCCAGGTAAGCAAATAATTCAACTTTAAAAAGGAAGCAATTTTCATTCAAGTATTGGGTGTTGGCAGTCTGATATTGGCCAAGACAATTCATTGTCATATTCACCCTTCATGAGTGTACAACTCACAGATAAATGGCTCCCTTTTCCATCACCAAATCCATTAGGATCAACACGAGGGCAAAGTTTATATCCCCTGTGGTGAGTATAAAACGGGATACCACAAGGCAGTTATCACCAGCCAGCCCATGAAGGAAGCTTTGGTATAACTGGGGATTTTAGAATAGTGACCTTTTTGATCTGAAAACTCAGGCAATCATGTAATTGCTGAACATATGCTGTATTTTTGGCCAAGTCACAAGCTAAAGCACTGTGAGCTATGAACTCAACTTTCCACTTGCCCCATGAAGCTGGGAGGTCTGTCATGTTGCGTGAGCAAAATCCATCCCCAGTCAAATGAAGTACCTTTCTGAAAAAAGGCTTGTTGGTTCGCCAATTATACAATGCTACTTCTACTTCAGCATGAAGAGGCCAAGTGAGTGTGTAATCTTTTTCACCTTTAAGCACACACACAAGTACAGATACTAATCCTTTCTTGTACCGATCAGCATCCACCCTCAACTGAAGCTTGTACCCATTCCTATATGTATAGAAAGGTGCACTGTACCACGTCCTGCCTGACTTGACATACTCTGAGTAATTTGTCATAGTCATGGCCAATGGAGCTACCCGGATAACCTTATTGGCTGTATGAAGCACAGGGCTACTACCAACTACTCTGAAAGGACATACATGCTCAAGATGCTTCTTCAAATCTTTTCTCTTTGTTGCTTTAGCTGTGCACCCATTGGGACAGGTTTCTGGACAGGCTTGGACATGTTCTGAGTATGCTTTAAAGTGACATTGACGAAGGCAGTGTTTACACTTCACTGCATTTTTTTCACACTCGTCATCAAAGTATTTCTTCAGTGCACGCAATTCACCAGTCCAAGAGCAGCCCCGCCTGGAATTGTAACATTCAACTCGCAAACCCTGAACCTGCCGTGAGAAAAATTTATCCAATGTGCTGGTAAGTTTGGAATTTCTGCACTGTGGGCAGGTGGTTATCTTCTTAACACATTGACTACATATGTGTGTACCACAGCATGACGTCTGGTGAGCTTCTTTAAAGATTTCAATACACACCGGGCACTTCACATCATAAGTAGGCTCATCAACGAAGGAGATTTCTTCTTCTTCTTCTTTCAATGGCAAAATTTCTATACAAGGATAACAGTAAATATATCCCACCTAATACATTTACTCCCATAGAGAAAAGTGTTCTTACTGTCATAAATTCCCTCCCTTAGGGTAAAGTGCGTTATGACTCATAACGCACTGTTCCCCAGGCTATGAATAACAGGTTTTCTGAAGCTGACTGTGATAACATTGTCATTAATTAGCTATTACTAAAGAGTTTATTTCTGTCTCTGTATTATATTGGTAGTTTATAGCTGACTGTTGGAAGAAGAAGTTAACGATCAGTCTATAACATTGTCATTAATCTATTTCTGTCTCTGGGTAGTTTATAGCTGATTGTTGGAAAATGAAGAAGTCATCTGGTGCTGGGTCACAAGGAAACTTCATAGCTTTTTTTTTTTTTTTTTTTTTTTTTGCAATTTTCACACAAGAAGAAATTATTTCTAAGGCCCATTGGTATTGTTTGGCGTCATACCTTCCGCTAGCTTCGCCAAAACGTGGGTGGAAGAACTCGTTAATAGCTGGGTACCGGGTGTGGTGGGCATGGGAGGAGCCTCGTAGTTCATAGTCTTGCTTGAGAGCACGAGGCTCTGTACTGTGAGTTCGAGTCTGAACAACGGCACATCCCAGGACAGGGACAAGCCATGGCAGGAGTTTTCGTTTTGTTTCGTAACTAAGGGGTAGCTACGCTCTAGCTACAGACCGACCAATGAAATCGTGCGCCCTGGGGATATATAACAGTTAGAACACGGTAGTCCTGGTGATTATGGCCAAATAAACAACCTTATCCTCGGGCTGCGCCCTCGGATTCGGTTGTTTATTGGCCATAATCACCAGACTACCGTGTTCTAACTATTACATAAAAGTTGCAGTCTGGCTGACAAAGATATTCATATTCTACAAGCTGCACCATTTCTATCACTGTGAATATTAGAGAATTTGATGGCTTGATGATATTTATATCTTATTATTATGGGACAATGTCACTACATCAAGTAGTAGTGCACACTATCCATGCTAACATGCTAACTCATAAACTAAACCAGTGCAAGATACGTAACTCTATGGCTGAACTCACCTTCTTCAACTGTTGAGCCTTCATGAAAAAATCGAACCAATTCATCTGTTGCAGGACGATGATCAGGGTTATTGTTGAGACAGCGAATAATAAGATCTTTCTCTTTCGATTCTTGTATTTTTACCAATAGTTCATGACGTCTTTGCACTTCAGTCCTGCGTTTGCCTTTCTCGTCACGATCTTGAGTAGCAACAGGAAACTCACCAGTCAGTACATTTATCATGACATTTCCAAATGAGAACACGTCCAGTTTTTTTGCTTTATTGGTGGGCTGCATGTATGCTTGCTGGTCCACGACTCAGGCCTCTGGGGGCATATGTGATTCAGTACCAGGAACGTTTGAAATGATGCACGATTCAACAGTTTAGACATGCCCAGACCAGCTATTTTGGCACGGAGATCATCCGTCAAAAAAGGACATTATTTGAGGTGAGATCGTGATGTATCAATTAAGGATCGAGTCCATGCAAATAACTCAGTCCTTGCGCAATGTCAAGCAAAATGCTTCTCTTTTTATCGTCTGGAGGAATGTTTCCTTCCACGTAATGCCTTAGTGATTTTGGCACATACTCCATTACCAACATAGGGATATTTGAATTTCCTTCAAAGGATATACCATGAAAGGCAACTATGTTGGCATGATTTATTTCACTGAGCCTATAATAAAATTAATAACAGCACTAGTCCCTTGCTTACAGCAATCTAATGACCAAAGTACATGCAAACTGTATGGACTAGCTAGCTACTGTATGTAAGAATAAGTGCCTTACCTTACACATTCTTCTTCAAACTTTAGTAAGTTGGCCTCCCAGCCTTCAGCACCCACAAATATTTCGTGTACGTATCTTCTTTACAGCCACCCTTTCTCCTTTCATCTTCATTTCAAGCACCTCACCATATGCCCCCCCCCCTACCCAGTGAAATACTTGTCTTTTCCAGGCCTGTAACAATGAATCGTTCCAGAACTTCTCTCAAATTTTTCCTTTCAGCAACTGCCATGATTGGTCAGCTAGTTGCTTTAAAATTCAGTGCCAACTGATGTAGGACTTTATGTAGCCAGCTATATATAAACCATTATGATGGTATTCATAATAGAATTCCTATTGTGATCATAGATAATTTATAGTGGGAGGAGTAATCCTCAAGAGCATTGGATGAGTATATTCAAGGTCAAGGGGTATAGGTTCATGGGTCTAGTCTTTTCAACAAATTCTGTTACTATAATCATTTTTGGTTGTGTGCCTGGAGGCTATTCCAGACTCACATCATAATGTAGGTATTTGCATCAGCCCAGCAATATAGGTTATAGTCTTTAATTCCACATGTTCACAGTCATTAGCCAATGCATTAATATTCTCTCTACACATTTGCAGCAAAATGTGCATAGGAGTTAGGCCTCCCAAAAACTATAGCAACAGGATCAGTTCACCTTTCATAATAGTTAATCACCCTCTAATTAAATATACACCACCATTTCTTTGTACCACTTGTGCAGTAGCTTAAAACTGTGTGTGTAAGTACATGCTTTACCTTCAACTTAGCTATAAAATTATGACAAAATAGCATGTCATTTTCCAACCTGCCAGCTTTCAATCTACAACACGGCAGACATTTTTGCAGTGCACTGTATAGAAACATGCCCAACCCCTTAATTCTTGGATCTCATGACTGACAGTGCAAATGAAGCAAATAAAACCATATTTTGCTATCATTGGTCAAGGAAGAGTTGAACTTTCTCTTGTGAGGCTGGTCTCTCGATGCTCAGAGCATTACAAGTGATTGTTGTCACTGGTTATTCAATGCATCAAGGATGCATGCTTATTTAATATGCTGATATTCACTAAGGCTGAAATCAGCTCAAAAAGTGTTCAAGATGAAAAGTGGACTGATCCTCTCCCTATTATTTGTAGCTGTGTGCCTGGAGGCTATTCCAGACTTGCATCATAAAAGCAGTGCACTGGCACATCACTGTGGACCTGTAGAAATGAATATTGGTTCCTGCGTCAGTTATAATGAGACCAACAATGTGATGTATACAGGTTATCGTCCATACAGCCTTCATTTCTACTTCAAGCTGAATGTCCGTAGGGTTATCACCATCATTATCACCTCCTGCCTCCAAGTAAATGATGTAATATGTGGATAACTGAACAGAGAAGAACTCTTGTGTAGTAAGTGTATACCTGGTTTCGGTCCAGCACTGTATTCTGCTGCTCTGAACTGTGTGAAATGCATTCTTATTGGAAGTGGATATTATTTTTCTTTCTGAAACTCACCCCTCTGACAGCGTTCTACCTTATAATCATCATTTTCAATGTGCGTGCCACCTCACCACCTTTCACTGCCTACATATTATTCTGCCAGTACTTCACTAATACGTACAAACTGAGTCCAAATCCTTACTTCTGAATATACATTGATAACTTCGTCAATCTTTATGTGTACAAATTGGTCTTCACTTTGATTGATGTGTGGAGTCTGGACTTCTTTCAGCACCTTATTCCTCCATTTTGCCTGAGCAGTAGTCTCACAAACATCCATGTTCTATTTATGGAACTGATCTCAGCTTTCTATCCTCTTATCCTGATGCTTTTGACCTATCTTCTTATTGAACTGCATGCTAGGAATATGTACCTAGTGTGGAAGCCTTTCAATAAGTGTGTGGCCAAACTAAAAAGATCTTACGATCCTAAAGCATCCATCTTTAATGCATTTGCCACAGTTCTGCTTCTTTCTTTCTCAAAAATTCTGTTTACTAGTATCAACTCTGTGTACCAGGTGAATGTATTTACTAGTATCAACTCTGTATACCAGGTGAATATATCATCCACTTACAATGCGCTGTACTATAATCCCTATGAACCAAGTGCTGTACATTTGCCTTATTTCATTCCAGTCATAGCTCTGATAATTATTACAACACAAGCACACTTCCAAGGAAGTGAGCCAATACTATCCTCACATATGTAATTTGACATCAATGCTACTGATATGTTTATCAGTTTACTGCTTTGCTATTCAACAGAACTACATGAATATTAGTGAAGGTGTATTATATGCCTATGCTGCAATATTGTTACTCATGAGTGGAGCAGTGAGATTTTGGTGGGATTTAGATCACTCAAACCTATAGTTTATGTTGCTGATGTTACTTCCATCAATTCGATTCGCAGCTGCATTTTATTCGAAGGTTAATCTTCATGATAGGCTGTCATAAGTTTATCAGAAACACCAGATTGAGACTGTTTCAAAATGCACAACTGATACAAGTCTTCCGCATAGACTGACATCTCCTATAAGTATACACTAGTCTACTCCTCTAGACCTTTTATTTCATTGAGTGTAGAGATGTTTGTAATCACTCTTTATAGCCTTTTGTCCATTTTATGCCACTCATAGCTTAACTGGGTTGTTGTTTTAATAATCAATCACTAATATTTAATGTCCTTGATAGAATATTTGGTTGAGTAGATTGAAAATCCTTCAGTCACTTAAAATTATATCATAACCAAGTCATAAATCTCTCTCTCTCTCTCTCTCTCTCTCTCTCTCTCTCTCTCTCTCTCACTCACTCCCTTCCTCCCTCTTCCTCCTCCTCAGTATTGTTCTTTTGCCCTGGTTGCTACTTCTCACTATCATTTTTTCTTTCAGTCTCTTTATCTTTTCATAGGGTCAATACCATAAAACTAAACCATGATATTGTTTGGTTGTGCTTTATATATACACACCTTTCTGTTATCTTTCAGTAAACTGTGATACCCAAATCCCACCATGCATGACACTCTCAGTTCATGTGTAATGTCAATCTATATGGAATTCTCTGTCCTCCACACCTACATATAACTAAATTGCATGCCGGCCGTTTTCTCTGTTTGTGCAATGAAGTACCGTACTCGCGAGTTATTAGGCGCATCTCGTTAATAAGCGCACATTCATTGTTAGGCGCTGGTTTTCTTGCTCCACTAACTATTCTTTGTTAAGCGCTCCTTACTTATGAGCTCTATTTCTGCTTATTTTTTGTTTTCTTACTGGTTTAGCAACTCTTTGCTAAGCTTACCTCACTTAAAAGTGTGTTTCTGCACGGAACTGCCACTTACTGCTGGTTCTTCATGCGGTACTCTAATTAATGCCCATCCAAATTAAATTATCCATCTCGCTGTTAGGCGCATACTCGCTGTTAAGCGATGGTTTGCTTCCTGTGGAGATATAAGCGCATACGCCTAATAACGCGCGAGTACGGTATGTACATATGGTTCCAATATTAATACTTGTTCTTAAAATAGTGCATGCCATTCTCTGTTATCTTTCACCAAGAAGTTGATAATATTTAGAAATCTAGTGCATAAAACACAAATATTTCATTACCTCTTGACAAGTCTCTCAGATAGCTTCTAATGCATACATGTATGTGGTTTCAAAATAATTATCGTACTTTTTTTTTTTCCAGATGCATTTTGTGTTTTGGCCTCGTGTTCTCAGGACTCCTCTATCCGATTGTGGAAACTCTTCAGAAGAAACTCGGCTCCACCTGCTGATGACAGTGGTGACTTGAAGCTGACAGAAAACAAATTTATTTTGGTGGATTCTGAGGGAGTGGAATTAGAATATGTTGTCACACTGGAATCTGTGCTAATAGGTTGGTAATTGGAAACAAGTGAGATTGCTTATATATAGACTGATTAGATCTACATATTCCAAACCACCAATATCAAATAATCAGTAGTGTGCAATAATTAACAGCAGTTTGTCTTTGTTGTGGATACATAGATTCTAATAGCAGTGTGCGAGGATTAAGTTGGTATAATATGTGTACATCATAATATACAGGACATGAAGATTGGGTTTATAGTGTTAGATGGCAGCCAAGACATGGATCTGAGTCACTATGTCTCCTTAGCTCTTCCATGGACAAGACAATGGTACTCTGGTCGTTAGATCCTACCTCTAATCTGTGGATTGAACAGGTAACTAGTCTAGTGTGTTGCTTCCATGCTGAACCTTAAACAAACTGCACACATACATGCTTTCAGTGCTAGAAATAGCAAAGATTCTTACCGCTATTCTAAACACCCAAAAAGTGGTCTTTTTCTTGGGCCAAATTGTGAAGGTAGCAGGGTTTCTTCTGGAAGGGCTGGGGGTGGGCATTTCCCCATGCAATTATTATTGTGTTTGCAACATTCAGTTTAGGAACAAGATTTCAAAACTATCAAAGATGCATTTACTTGTAGGTATGTAGGCCATGTGGAGTTGAAAGCTCTCTCAGTGGCTACTTAGTACATGGTTTCATGCTATTGTGTGCTTTTCACTTGTAGGTGTGTGTCGGTGATGTTGGAGGGAACTCATTGGGACTTTATGGGGGCGGTATTTGGGCCTGATGGAAACCATATCCTGGCCCATGGCTATCAAGGAGAGTTTTGCTTGTATATACTGATTTTGTATGCCACTGACAACTCTATAAAAATGGTGGATCTGACCACCACCCAGTGCATGCAAAGAGTGTGCATGTTCAGTTGCCTATATTAATGGCCATCACACAAAAAAAAAAAAAACCTTTGATGTTTTGCTGTGGTATATGATGTAGCTATGAGAATTGTGCTTCAGTATTGTAATGAAACCTTTCATCCAGTTCACCCAGGACAGAGGTAGATCTCATGATTTGATTGGTGCTCAGGTGTGACATACCTATTAAGCAGATATTTTGATGTAACTACTCCATAGATCACTGGCAATCTGTTCCTACAATCAGTGGTCATTTCAGTGCAGTGCAAGATATTTGATGGGAACCAACTAATGGATATCTGCTGTCTGTGAGTTTGGATCAGACAACCAGGGCTCATGCACCTTGGATCCAGAATGGGAAAGAAGTGGCATGGAGAGAGCTGGCCCGACCTCAAATACATGGCTATAATATGCAGTGTGTGTGCATGGTTACACCAGTCCTTTTCGTTTCTGGAGCTGAAGAAAAGGTGAGTAAATACTCCATGTTACTACCATACATAGCTTACTCAACTCTGTCCTTCAGAACTACATACATACCTTACATGATTGTATGAACTGGTTACAAGTAAGCAGTTGTTCCTTCAGAACTACATACATACCTTAAATGATTGTAATTACTGGTTGCAAGTAAGCAATTGTTCCTTCAGCACTACATACATACCTTACATGATTGTAAGAACTGGTTATAAGTTAGTCTCATGTAGACTTTCCTGATGGGCAGGGCTTCACGAAGAGGGAGAGGGAAAGTCTGGTAACTGTGGCCAGGTTTCAGTGGACACTGCAGGAATTTGCTCTTTGTGGCAGCACCAATCAGATCACAGATTCAAAAAAATGGGCATGAATGTCATGTGATTGTCATGAATATGAGCTATAAACGATCACGCGTTCAAAGATGGATGACTCTTGCTATCGGAGAAGCTGTTAATTAGCTCCATTAACTGATGGCTGAAATCTCACACAGATGACAACCAAATCCTTAAACCTCCTCCCTGAAAAGGAAAAGAACTCTAAAATAAATTCTTTTGCGCATGTGACAAGTACACGTGACTGCATTCCAGAGTGTCCACTGAAACCTGGCCACAGTTACCAGACTTTCCCTCTCCCTCTCTGTGAAGCCCCGCCCATCAGGAAAGTCTGCACGAGACTATTTACAAGTAAGCAGTTGTAAAATTAATTGTAGACATCAATAATTTCCTAGTGAAGAGAGAAATCATACCAGTATACGATGTAGGTAATTATGAGGCATTGTTTGGTCATAGTTCATAAAATCCCAGTTTGGTGCTTCCAGTATGATCATATCTGTGCTCTGTATATATATAGGTTCTTCGAGTCTTTCATAGTCCTAAGAATTTTGTTGACAGCCTCTTCAACATAAGTAAAGTTCACTTGGATGTGGTAAGTTTTGAAGTGTTGCATTTTACTGTCGACTAGTTAAATGCATGTATACGTGTGCATAGGATCCCTCCAGATTTCCTTCCGCTGCAAGTGTGCCTAGTCTTGGCTTATCCAATAAAGCAGGTTAAATCCACTTGTCATCAATATAGAATTGTGCAATCTTTTATTGATTGCATGTCTTCCTGTAGACTTCAGCACTGAGTCAGCCATAAGTTTGAGTGCTAAATCTGCAGAGGAACAAGCTTCTACAGATTCCACAGGTACTGTTCATGTGTAGTGAATCTCGTTTTTAAAAAGGAGGAAGGGGGTACCAGGCGTACATGGCCATATGTATATCCTTTCTTTAACTTGATGTGGGCACTTTCTATACGTAACTACTTTGAATTTGTATTCTCATTCACCTTCCTTTGAGTAGCATTGAGGGGGGTGGGCTGTGCAAGCCAGTTTTGAGAAAGTCCATTGTAAAATCCGTTGAAACTTTTAAACCTAAAGTGATTAAGCCACTCCCAGATGCACTATGATTGTGTGATGTTTTTCTTAGCAGCCCCGTTTGAAGGTCAGCTGCAAAACATATTATGGCCTGAGATTCATAAACTTTATGGTCATTCCTATGAAATCTTCTGTATTGATAGCAGCCCAAATGGCAAACTTGTAGCTTCTGCATGCATGGTGAGTTTTTGTTGTTATTTTTGTTTTGTTTTTGTAGTTTTGTTGTTGTTGGTTTTTGACTGTGGACTTGATGTACAGTATTTAGGATTTTTCTTAACCTCAGATAAATTATTTGCTAAGATGCAGTCCAGTACAAAGTGTTAACTGACTTCAATCCTTCGTTTTAATTGGGTACAAAGATTAGAAAGTTGTCAATATAGCTATACCAACAAGGCCTTGTACCCATTGGAGGAGAAGTTCCTGGTGCAAGTCCTCCTATTGTCTGCAGCAGTCAGTAGTCATACTATTATTTAGCTTTTGAATGATGATCACAATGCAGGCTTCTAAACAAGAGTATGCTGCTATCTTGTTGTGGGATGCAAGTTGCTGGCGCCAATTTCAAACCCTGATCCACCATGCACTGACAGTTACACAGCTTGCTTTCTCTCACTCCTCTAAATTCCTCCTTGCCGTTTCTCGTGACAGAACTTGGTCATTATGGAGACAGGAAGAAGGTACATCAAATTTTTATAATTCAGAACTGTTAGTTTCTTGATGTGCTGGTTATTGGGACATACTGGATGATGTGAACATAGATAGATATAACTGTTTACAGGATTGGAAACACCTAATCAACTGTTCAACTGAGGCCCATTATTAGATACACACACAGGTAGCAGTAGCATATTTCTTCTGACTAGCTAGCTACTTCCCTAAAGTTTGCCTATTGTATAGAAAACAAACCATTAACTATTCTAACCTCTCCCTGAAGTAACTTATACAGCATTAACCTGTTCCTTCATTTGCAATGCAAGTGACAATAATTAATGTCATAATACAAAAACTAACATTGCTACAATTACAATTATTTTTTTTTAATTTAGCAACAACAATTGATGCACAAAGTGTGAGAGCCCCTTAATCCTGAACCAAAATTTATAAGCAGTAGTTGTTATGCCATAATATATTTTACTGTCAGTAATTAGTTCTTGCAACTTTCAGTATTATGATTATTTCCACTACTATCAACACATCTCAGATGTTTTGTCATTGCTAACAGGCGTACATGATCCATTTCCAATCCCATAAACCCATATACATATATCTATTGTGTGTTAATTTTAATATCCAGGTTCATTCTGCCTCGTGGCTAAATTAGATAAAACTGTTCATACAGCAGGATTGTCTAGTCTTGTAGTTGGACATATGATGATGCTTACTTTGTGACTGGTTCTCGAGACAGAAAAGTAAGTTGTGTTCAACTGTATTTCTAAGAGTGGGTTTCTTTAGTTTAAGAGTGATATTTTGTTTTTAGGTGCACTTTTGGTCCATATCAAGTAGTGGCAAGTCCTGTAGTGTTGCTGCTGTCAAGGGATTGCAATTTGATCATGCCGTAACAGCTGTGGATTTTTCTCCATTTGATTATGACAAAAAGTGAACCTTTGCACCATGTGCTCTTTATTCAATAACTTAAATTCATTAATGTTGTACTTGGAGGTATCTTCTTGCCATAGGACCTGAAAATGATGCGATGTTTGTGTACATTTGCTCTAGAGGACTTGACAGCAATCTTGAGTGTAGGTTGTTCTGTACTCCAAGTGGCATGCTTTCTCATACTTCAGCTGTAAAAAGACTCAAGTGGAAACCAAATTCAACGGATATTTCACTGGCATCATGTAGTCTTGATCACTGTGTTAAAATATTTACTTTTGACTCGCTGATGAACATGTAGACTAATTTTCACAATGTCTTTTCCACTGGTTGGTTATTGCTTTTCAGCTAACCCTCAGTGCACACATAAGGCACAATAATTTTCAGCTGTTAGCCATACAAAGTTACTAGGAGTCTAAGAGTGCATACAATGCCAATGTTAACAAGTGTCGGTGTTTGCAGATATTAAATCACTGATGAACAGATATTGAGTACAACAGTCTACATCTTCATTTTGAATCATCTGTAAGTTGGCATGTACATTGAGTGAGCAGTGTCAGTCAGCTTAGCTGACAAGAAGCATACACTCCACATTCTCATTTTCAATCCCCAGCAATCACTGGAGCCTGTGTGCATGTAAAATACTGCTTGGAGATGCAGATGCACTCTATAAAAGCATGCAGGTAAGACTTGTTTAGTGTAGGGATCGATCAAAATTACATGGAGACTCCCAACACTTATTGCATCAGCTCTCTCGAAAACATAGACTTAAGTGAGTTCTACAAAAAAAAAAAAAAAGGCATTGAATCCACAATTCCCATTCTGACAACCAACTTGCAAATTACAACACATGGCTACCCTTAAAACCACTTCTTTCCTCAGTGGTACTTATCAACCAACTTCCTACACAACATGAGCTAGATCAGTAATTCAGCAACATGTCTTATGGATGGAGTACACTTACATAGACTTCTTGACCTCTTCAGAGACAGAGGACTCAAAAAATATTTTTTTAAATTGTTTGAGGACAAGGTGGCTGAAAGGAGAGTAGCTAGCAATAGTGCTAAAGGTTAAAGTAAATCAGAAAGGTACAAAAATAACCATTAATCCACAATACCTACACGTCCATATAACAACCAGTACCTACTACTGTTCCATCTCTGTAGAAGTACTTGGGTGATTATTCACTATTTCATTCAATAAATTGTGATTGTCTATCATGCGCAGAAAGAATCCAACAGGATCAAAGATATCAACTTTGTTGTTATCTGACCTGGTAATCATGTGTGTTTGAAAAATACTTCTCAAAATTTCAACATTATGAATATGCAAGCTTGCAGGTGGACCAACTTCATTAGCAAACTGTTTCAAAAGTGACACAAGGCCACTTATTGCAGGAGCTGCAAAAGAAGTCCCCCAAATTATACCTGATGATGGTGTGGGAATGTCTTCACCAGGAGCAAAAACATCAATGCGTCCACAAGAATTGAACTTAGATTCAAAACCATTCCTATCCAGAGCACCAACTGATATTACATTGTCAAACAAGGCAGGGATAGAAGCATGTGCTTGATAGTGACCCCTGTTCCCTGCAGCAGCAATAACTACAACACCATTTTCTGTGAGTATCTTTATTTTTCTATACATTTCTTCTTTGTAAGTTTCACCAAAATCATATGATATTGAAACAACATCGATTTTAATACCCCTCTCAGTCCTAGCCTTCACATCATCCAGTGCTACAAGAACTGCATCATTGTAACAATGGTCACCTTCTGCAACTCTATACAAAATCAAATGAGCATTTGGTGCAACTCCACTGGGAACAGTAGTTGTCGGAGAGTATTGGTACCCATGACCTGCAGCAACAGATGCACACACATTGCCATGTTCAGTCAAAGAGATTGGTATCTCACGGGGGAGGAAATCCAAAACTGTAATCTGATTCAGATAATTTTTCTGAAGAAATGCAGGCAACTGCAAGTTAACAGCTGTATCAAAAATCGCTATCACAGTTCCAGTACCATCCAATCCTCCAGCTTTCAATGATTCTAGGTTCCAGGCAGATGATGTTGAGAAAATCCCCTGGGCCAGGCTTTCTGACATCCCTTTGTATGACCAAGCCTTGTTATTAGATGACCTCAAGGCAAAGTGGCAAAGGAATCCTCCAACAAGTGCAGCCACCAAAAACGAAGGAATAACAAATTTTAGGTCTACCATGAAGTCACGTGGTCCATCTAATGATGAGACCATTGCAGTAGATACCACAGTTGCTTGTCGGTGTATCTGTGCGATAGCTTTAGCACTGTATACTCCTAGATATAATCCCAAGTCAAAAATGTGTAATTTAAAGAGCCTTACCACTTTCTCTGATAGAATTTCAGCACCACTGCTGCTGAAATTATTATTATCCAAAAGGAGAACTTGCAGATTACTCGGGAACTGGGAATCAATTGCATCAGCCAATAGCTGTAGCCCAACATCTCCTATGTTATTATGTGATAGATCAAGAGTGTTTAAATGCTTCATGTATTTAAGTGCTTCAGTGAGTAGTGCTACATCATTGTCTCCGATACCATTCCATGACAAGCCAAGTTTTCTAAGTTCTTTGAGTTGCTTTAACCCATCAAAGAGACTTGCTTTCTCTCCAAGACTTTCACATTTAAAGGCTAGTTCATGTAGCTGAGTAAGAGACTCAAATAATGAAACAATCTTACTACAACTGCCATTCTGTTTTAAACTAAGATTTAGCACACTTAAATTAAGATGTTGGAGTCCATCAGCAAGTGCTATGGCAGCCTCATCTAAATCATCATTTTCCTCTACTTCCCACCTTAACTCTATACTTAATTCTTCAAGTTTAGCCAAATGTTTTAGTCCTTCAACTAACTCTCTAGGACCACTGTTTCCTTGGATACCACTGAACCTGAAGTCAACACACAATGATAAATTTTTCAGCACAGTTAGGCTTTTTAACACCGCAGCTAATTCTTTGGTAGTAACATTTCCCATGCCATAATCCCAACACAAATCAAGCTCCAAAGTCAAGTTAGAACTAGAGGCCTTTTCAATTCCTCGAAGGAGTTCAGTTGCACCATTTGTCCTAAATCCACTGTACAAAATCATACGAATAGTTAAACTTTCCAGTGCAGTCAAGCTCTCTAATCCTCCTATTAATGCCGTCATGTTTACATCAACTATATCTTTATTCCAACTGATACAAATAGTTAAGTTCAGCAGCTGCTTCAAACCCTTAAATTCAAAGAGGTCTCCTGGAATGATTGTGTCATCATCATGCTTGTTAACTACACCTAGTTCCAGGTGTTTTAAATGAGGTAAGTCTTTCAAAATACTCTCAAGGTACCCTTCTTTGATAATACTGATATTGACTGACAAAGCAAGAAACTGTAAATTTTTGAATGACTTTAAAGTTTCGCCCAACTGTATAACACTTGAACTGTGCTCAAATCTTATGAATGGCAACTCCAGACAAGTCAAGTTATCCCAAAATGCAGACAAGAATTCCACAACTTCTTTCGTACTAACAGGATCTTCTCCTTTAGAGAACCATGGCCAATAGCCATAAGCGAAATTACCAATTGCAAGTTTTGTTGCATTCACCTTTCCCGGGTAATGTTTTAAATAGTTTGTGATGAATGATATGCACACTGCCAATTCTGATATCTCATCCACTCTGAGTTCATACAAGGAAAACTGTGCCAGAACATACCCTATGTACCAACACTCGTGATTATAATTCACATACGAATCAATAGACTTGCTGTTGTCTATCACATCAACTGCTTGCAAGAAGGTAATAAAATGAGAATTCTTCCCAGCTTCATGAGCACACTTCATGATATAGAGTTCTTGGTGCTGATATGTAGCCAAAACTAATGTAGCATAACTAACAAATGTCTGAGAGACTGTTTTGTCATCATACTTCTTATTCAGTTTTTGGCCAATCAAGCCTAAAAAGAACTTGTATGTTTCATGCATCCAGAAGTATGATGTGTATTTCAATTGTTCATCTCTTGGTAAAGTAGTTAAGTGGAAAGCAGCCAGAAATTCTTGAAAAGTGGGATGAGAATAGTAGTATTTATAAAGCCTATAGCCATGCCTGTCGTAAAATGTCTCTGTTTTAAAAAAGCTCAGAGCTTCGATTTCGGTAGACATATTGACACCATTTGCTAGTCCATTAAAAGAAGAGGAGTTAAAGGTCAACTCTCTACTCATGACGCCATTAAAAGCATTCTCACTAATTGTCTGAAGTATAAAGCACACATTAGGATTGGTCTGCTTATAACTATCATCAAAACATTCAATGAGGGAGTTTGCCATCTGGTGATGCCTAACATGTTCATATTGTGTCATGGTCAGAGTTAAGAAATCAGAGTAGAGCTCTGTCTCAGTATCAGCAAGAGAGAGTGTATTACTGTCAGTTGTGATAACTGCAATATATACCACCATAGACAAATGCAATGGCAAGTAACACAACTGCCTCACAATAGGGTGGGTATCAAAATATTGATAAATGGTCTGGTATTTGTCCTCAGAAAGCCTAAGCTGCTCTAGATATGTCCTCACACTACTGTCTCCGAATCCAATAATCTCAACTGTTCTTCGTAATGAATTACTTTGGAATGAATTTTGGATAACTTCAGCAGCACCTGGACGTGATGTTATTATGATAACAGATCTCTTTAGCCTAAAACCACTTATCAAGCTTGCAACATAATCAGAACTATCATATCTATATTCATCAAAGCCATCCAATAAAATACAAACTCCTTCTCCAAGTGTTGCACTAACATAATCTGAGATCACATTGATGTCATAGGAATCAAATGACTCGTTAACATTAGCTTTATCAAGTAAGGTAAACAAGCTGTCAATTTTGCCAGTCATGCCAAGATGAATCTTTATAACAAGGTAAAATTGTTCTGTATGAGTCAGTGTTTTTGAAAGATGGCGTACAATAGTACTTTTTCCTACACCTGGCCTTCCCAAAAATAATATTCTTGTACCACTTATTATACCATCAATCAAATCAACAAGCAAAGTATTACTGCCTTTTTCCTTTAGCTCTAAATCAACAAAATTTATGGTCACTTCTCGTCCTTCAAACATCCTTGGCAACCATTGTGTGCTATTCATGACAGACTCTTCTTCATATTTGTCTGACAAGGATACTGAGTAATCCTTCACCAATGAAGGTTTATAGGGATCATCCATTATTTTGAGAGTTATACAAGTAGTATATACTTCATCAGCAACTGTAGTGAGACCTATTTCATATAACACATCAATCAGGGTTTTGGAAGTAATTGGTTTTCTGCCTTTTCCTTTAAGCCATTCCAAAATAATCCGTTTATTAGCTGTCTGGGGATGTTTACGAATAATTTCATCAATCTTATCTAGTCTATTAGTACTCAATAGTGAAAAACCAAAATCTTCACTGTAGTTATTCGAAATCTCTTCGGTAATGTCTATTGGTTTAACTTGCCCATCCCTTAGTACAGGAAAAGACCATAGATTTCTTTCATCTAGTGTAGTACTGATAAACTGGCGTAAGTTTCTCTCTAGGGATGATTGCTTACCAATTTCAAGGGCAGTAAAATTTTGAAATTCATCATTTTTATCATCAAGACGAGTGTGATTGGTTTCCATACAAAAGCACATCAATAGAAAAATAAAAATGACTTGCCCATATGACAGTGATGGGGTGATAGACAATTTCAACATTTTCTTTTCAGAAACACTAAAGAGAACAAGCAACAATAATTTGAGTTTGTTCTGAATGGAAATTGGGATAATACATCTCTACTCTGATTCAATGCAAAACAAGTTCTAAATCTATAACATGCTTTTAATAGGTAATAAGATTGCCACACTTACATTTCCCCCTAGGACACATTCTACGTCCTCCAAGTGAATAAAGTCCCCTCCATCCATCAATAGTTTATGCAAGGGGAAGGGGAGAAAATGTCTAGGAGGGGTCTGGTGTCAAGCCAATACCCAATTTTGTAAACGCACATGCATCAAGGTCAATCACATGCTTATTGACCAATAACAGTTTCATACTTGAGTGCATGCCATTATAATTGACGTTACGTAGCCTAAAATGTTAACCTCTAAAATGTTTCATTGGTCCCACAGAAATCCTGTCGTGAGCGACAAAACTAGGTATAGCCTTGACACCAGACCCTTCCCACATGCTTCACATGTGCGGGTGGGGCTGGCTACACCAGACTATCCATAGCAGGTCAATGTCTTTTTCTGACTGTACTATTAGGAAATATATTGGGACATTTCTCTCAAAGTCTGGCAGTGGTGGCACTTAGAGAAAATTTTCAAAGATCGAAAATCTGACCATAGCAGACTGCACTGACCAAGGGGTGGTCACTCCAATACGCACTGTACTGACACCCGCGACCGGGGTCAAGATTCTTGACCACTAATTTTAGGCCTTGACCCTTGACCTTGTCCTAAAATGTACCTTGACCCTTGACCTAAATAATCATTACGTGTATCTAGTCTCAAGCCACGCCCCCCTAAAATTATTAATGCATCTGCAAATATTATGGAAGACTTCTGGCAAGTGCAGAGGGTATGCAGATAGGATATAATGGCAAATAAGAAGTGTAGTCAACTGCATTGGTGAGAGGAGTTCTTCATTCCTGAAGATTGGCCACCTTGCAGCAGAAGTTGCACAGTTCCTGCACACTCTTCATAGAATTATATGATAAATAATTATAGCTGGATAGTGAGATATTTAATGTTATTTGCTCAGTCGTATAGCATTTGAGCCAAACTCTCAATCACCTGGGAATGGATATCGTGTAATGGATGTACATATCTCTTTATTAATGGGCACTTGGACGACCTCAAATATCTAAAACAGTGCCTAACCAACTAGCTACCAGTATACCCAACCAACATTTACAGTCTGGACCCTTTGACAAACACAAACTATATAACAATGAACATAATAATATATATATAATCTGGTTTGCTAGTCAGCTTTCTAGACACTATCTGGTCTTCTTGTAGAGCTGCAATTTAACAATATTCGTTCATAAGGTAAGTCAGGGTAATTCTGAATATTTTTTGGGGGGAAATGGTTATTTCTGACAGGGAGCAGATAGAAACATGCTGTAAAGTGCAGATGAAAGTTGAATCTTTTCTCTAACTAGCAGTGAAAGTTTTCATAGACTAAATTATTGTGGATAATTTATTATAGAGCCAAGAATAAAGGCAATCAAAAATTGGTTGGTTGGGGTAATTCCGAATGATTGTTGTGTCCACACAAAACATAAAGCTGCTTAGCCTTACAACTTGCTTTTCAAAACTTCATCTCTAGTGCCACCTTCAGAGGGCTAGATCAATCGCTCATCATTGTCTGATTCTGCTGACAATCTCCAGTAAGTTTTAGGAAGTTCAAAAATCAAGGGGCATTATTCAGAGTTAGCTAGCCTCAGTGCACAAGAAGCTTGATCTTCAAGAGTTGTTGTAAAGATAGAGCAATAGGAGTAGCTTTATGTGTATCAAGTTTGAGCTTGAAACTTCTCTTCCTTTTGAAGTAACCTCAGGTATTCAGAATTACCCTGTATTCAGAATTACCCTGACGTACCTTATTCATTGACTTTGAATGTTACTTGGAAGTTCCCAAGTGTTTTCTCTAACGATAACTTTATAAACTGCAGCTGTTATGATAAGAATTTATGCGCATGCATCAATTTAATCTGCCCTTTGAATCCCAATTTGACCAACTGAATAGCCGTTGACCGCTTGACTGTCACTAATTTTGGGCTTGACCGCTTGACCTTAATCTTGACCCCGGTCGTGGGTGTCAGTACAGTGCGTATTGGAGTGACCACCCCTTGCTGACTGATATGACAGTGGCTAATTTAGCTCTATCCATAGCCCCAGCCTAGCCCTAGCCCTAGCCCTAGCCTAGCCCTACCCTGTTGCCTTTTTTTCTTAGCTAATAATAATAGTCTGGCCTATGTATATTAGACAGCTTAAGCACTGTCACCAAACCTCACTAAACAGAGGTACAGGCTAGGGCAAGTACTTAGCTAGATCTAAAATCTAAGGTAAGATGCCCTCTTTATGCTGTGATAGGTCTCCGCTCCTTTCCACTGCCTTTTATTACCCCATAGCTAAGCTAGCTATTAAGTTATCACTTTACCTTTCACTGTTTTTTTTTTTTTTTGTTGTTGTCGTTGTTTGTTTAATACTACTATCAATTGTCCGGATGAAGACAGTGCAGTAAGAATGTACAGTAGCAGAGGAAGTTTGGACAAGGGCGTGTCGATACGCCCTTGTATGGTTGCAATTGCATGCCCTCTTGTGATCTATAGCTAGGCCTATAGCTATGTGGTTATTGTATCAATATTAGTCAGAACCCTTTGAGTAATTTGGTATGCAGTTGGCCCTGGCCCTGGCCTGTAAGGAACTGAACTACCATTACTGAACTATAATCTCATTTTGGACCGTTATTATGATTATGTCATTACTTATGTTATTTAATTTGTGGAATTCTATGTATACTGGTGCACGTGATGCACCACGTTGTCTGAGTTGTCTGATCATGAATGAAAGTTTTGAGCCAATGTCCTTGTCCATGATCTAGCCTTGTAGACACTCAGGCCAGACGATAGTCATTCAGGATAGCTAGCTGGAAGCCTCGAACTATTACATGGCCTTGATAAAATGTGGGTGTAACACGCCTGATTCTAGCTACACTTCTAATGTAGCTACATCTGTTGTTGTTGTTTTTTTGTTTGTTTGTTGTTTTTTATTTTGTTTTTGTTTTACCAAAACAAAAAATGGTGCTAAATTCTTGGACAATCATTTTCAGTGACCCCACATGTTTCTAGGATTCTGTGTCTCCTACTCTGTGGATCACATATCACAACACTCCCATAGCTCTTTAGAAAGAACCCATTCAGCTAATTACTAAGGGGCCATTTCGATTTCCTCACAACACAACACTAAACAGGGTAACAATTATACCACCCTACCACAGCTGAGCACTCCCATTATAGCTGTTTCTGTCGTCTTGGTTACTTGATTTGTACCCAGCAGTTGATGTATCAGGCTTATATACAATGTTTGCTCAATAATATGAAACATGGTGATACCAAAGCAGTGTTTGTGCCTGAAATAAAAATGTACACTAAGCTACAGCCATAACAATTATGATACAACCATAATAATATGATTATGCAATTGCAGATTGACATCATTCTGATACATAAACATTTAAATTTGGTCTACTAGGTCCAGTTTTTGGTCACTTCTGGTGTATTGAAGGTCCTAGAGGAGGGAATATAGATGCAAGAGATAGTTCACACACCCTTGGGATATGAACACAATTAGTGGCACTCTTGGGATAGTCAAAGTAGAGTGTATCATGTTCACCTCAAGCATCTATAAATGCACCATCATATAAAAATGACAATGATGGGCAGGGGGCTCTCCATCAAAATCAGAAAATCCACACACATTAGGGTTTCAGGGTCTTTGTAAGAACGCAAAAGCTTTCCCAACATGACTGATATCGGAATACTTGTGCTATTGTGATGTCATGTATGACTCCTATGTTGCCAAGCAAACCTCTTGGAAAAGAGGATTTGTTGTAGTTCAACCTACCAAGAGATTCAATAACTTTCGAGACTAGTTGATCATCATCTTTATGTAGTAGGTACGTGAGCCTTCTCCTCAGTTGAATAGGAACTAGTCCATCACTGAATGTTATTGGTACCAAACATCTTGTTCTTGTTTGCAGCTGCCTATACATTGCATATTCCAATTTCAACTGACAAACTTGCTCTCCATGAAATGCTTGCAGAATATTATAGCCACTTTTCTGCTCTTGCAAACAGCATCAACCATCTGCATAAGTTTGGAAGTGGGGGGGGGGGGGGGGGGGGGGGGGGGCAAGTGTAATACTGTGAGACTGTAACAAGTGTGCATGCACCTTGCAAAACTAGGTACGTATTTACCATGCTCACTGTTGAAACACTTGTCATAATAATTATTAAAAGAACCAAAATAAAATTTCCAATCACTGCTTAAGGATATAAATTCTTTAGCTATTTCAACTTGAGTGGAATGTGAGGGGGCAATGCCCCCCATCTATAAAAGTGGGGGGGGGGCAAATGCCCCCCTGCCCCCCCTTTCCTACGCCTGACCTGTTGATCAATCCATAAAATCTCTCATGTGCCAGCAGAGTTTGTAAGGTGGATCTTTCTTTTCAAGAGGTAATATCACATGTTCAATCCAGCCATGCAGTTCATCATGAGCACACACAAATACATCATAAGTAAAACCACACACTGTACAGTATAGGAAAGGAGGAAGTGCAGTATATCAGGGTTGCATTTAACTTGGCAATCTTACATACATGGAGGTTCTACCAATGTTCTTGCTTCCTTTTCAGAAACACAAAGGTAGGCCTTCACTAAAACAATCAATATCAACAGAAGGAGCAACACTGAACTTCAAAGGATCATCTGGAAAGTAACAAAAACAAGCTTTAATAATAAATTAAACAAGTAAGGGAAAAATCATTTCTTGAAATGAAAAAAGATGTAGGGATGACACACTGCTCAAAAAAGTAAGGAAACAAGAAGGATGGAAATGGGATCAATCTTTGTTCTGTATATCCAGCCAACAATCCTTACATATACGTCTGGGTAGCTTCAGATTATAGTGTAGTAATGTACATATATGTAGGGATTGTTGGTTGGATATACAGAACAAAGATTGATCCCGTTTCCATCCCTTACTTTTTTGAGCAGTGGTCATCCCTACATCTTTTTCATTTCAAGAAATGATTTTTCCCTTACTTGTTCCTGGTCTTTTTTCCTCTCTTTTATGGTTTTAGCTATGTATAGAGTTCATTCTTCTATGTGTATGCAGGACAGATGAAAGAAGAATAGTTCTGCAATAGCATACCAGCCCACGAGTCAAGGTGCTGTTTGATTGTTGAGCTATACTTGGAGGTCGAAGATGCTGAAATCGAGTCTACCGGTAGATGGATTGGTGAATCTAAATCCCCGAGTTGATGCAGCAGTGTACCACCATGCATCATAGCTGAGTAATATTATAATTTCGAATAATTGGATATCAAATACATGCGCATGCGTATTATAGAAAAGATGGCTTCCACTAATTTTTTTTTTTTTAAAGATAATTATAACAATTAACAACAACAATAAAGAGTGAAAAAAATGGAGTACAATGTCCTACGGATGTTCTGACTGCCAAACGTTTGTAGAAAGTGGTGCTTTGTCTGCCCATGCGGTCGTGAAAATCAATGGCGTAAATACACCATGTTCAACATCATGCACTCTCTGATTGTATTCTCTAATCTTGGCAGATTCCACTAATTGAATTAGTCGAGTGCTGTGCTCCGTAGTGTCTCCTTTGTCATCGACTCTTTCGAGGATCAACGAGTAGAAAAGATCGTAGTTGGTAGAATTTGGAGTGGATTTATCCAAAAATTGTAGCTGTAGCTTGAGTGGTTCGAGAGATATGGTTGTCTAAGAAGAATAAATAATACTAATAATAATAGAGAAGAAGAAGAATCCAGCGATTTACCTGCTTGCCGTATTTCTGAAACGGTAAGCTCCCTGGTCCTGAAACTTGGTCTGCACATTGTAGTAGGCTCTAGTAGGCTGGATAATCATTCACAGTAACTTTTGTTAGGTCTAAGTGGGGGAACTAGAATTTCACTTTTGTATTAGTCTATAGGCGGCGCGCGCGGCCATCCGAGTCATCCCTACATATATAGAGAGTGCTACTGATTAAATTATTATTTAATATTTGTAAAATGCTCAGGGCAGTTTATAAATTGTTCACTTTAAAATCTGAATTGATAAAATGGCCAGCCATTTACAAATTGTTGCGCAATTTATAAATCGCTGCGCAAATTATGGATCTATAAAATGCGCAGCGCAATTTATAAATCGTCACAATTTATAAAACGCGCCCAACATCGATACTATATGTGGAATATGAAAAGAAATTAAAGAAAGTCGAAATTTTAAACAAGATTTAAAATTATAAGTTAAAAATCACTTTAAGGTTTAATTAATTATTAATTATGCTGGTAAAGTCGGAACTTTACATCTTTAAACTTGTCCTTTTTCTTAGGCTTAATCCATTGATTAAGAATTTATTCACGCTTTCGAAAGGCAGAAAATTGTAAAGCATCAGTCAAAACAAAAGTAAACTTGACTAAAACGTTAATAAAGTTTTCTACCCTCGACTGTCATATTTAAAGCGCAATCGCGAGCGATAAATATTTAAAATTTCATCGTATTATTCATAGAGCAGGCTCATAGTTGTGCAGAATTACTCTGAGTCAATTAAGGATTATGACTTTGTCGATGTAATCCGTACGAAGGTTGCGTGCCCGAATATTGGACAGGCAAAATTGTCTATACGAAGAACGGTGTCACAGTTTATTTTGTCGCTGGGAGATTCTGTCGCGGCGACAAAATATCCTAGGAAATTCTGTCGCGAGCGACATAATCTCCTAGGATATTTCGTCGCCGCCAGGATATATTGTCACTGTACCTATCGAAGAGGTGGTATAGCTATATCTGATTATACAAACACAATCGGTCACCAACAAATTGCTCTCCTAGCAATAAAACATCTAGGTTGTTTCTGTCTTTTCTATAATGGAATATTTTTTCACTAGTTTTTTCACTAGTTATTTCTATAGATAAAGTGAGAGATAGAGCAATGCTATTTATAGGTGCATCAAAATCTCAAGCTTGTTAGCTATTCACCTTTATAGTTGGGTGTATATATTATGTATATATCACTCATACTTCAAAGGAGCATGTTTTTTTCTAGTATCTTGCTAGCTATGTATATTTTTTGCAAGTGTGTACAACGATGGAATATTTCACTGGTTTATAGCAGCAAATTATCATTAACTGATCTATTGATGTGATAGAGCTTCATACAAATCAGTATTGGAAAATATCCCAGATAGCTACTCACGTATAATAGCTAGCTAGATGCTACAGAGCAACATGTCTCTTAGCTACTATAGAAAGTAAAAAATTATTCTACATAATTATAGTTCTTTATATATATACTGCTATAACATAGCTAAAGTGAGCGATATAGCTAGTCACATATTATAGAGCTTGATAAGTAAGAGACAAAATATCCTGGGAGATTTTATTACCACAGAATATTTTATTACTAGCTATAGCTATAGTGAGCAATAATCCTAGGAGATTGAGAAGATTTTGTCGCTTATTATTTTCATTATTATTATTATTATTATTTAAAGATGTTATCATGTAATGAGATGGTGAAGGAGGACTGAAGAAAAACTGGCAACCCAAGTGACCCCGCAACCCACCAGCTGAGTTTGAACCTGCAGCAACTGACTTTAGCTGTCATAGCCACAGGACCCAACCGAATGAGCCACCAGGCACCCAGGAACCAGCTCTCTCCAATCCACCTTATATACTGCATTGGTGGTCCTGTGGCTATGACGGCTAAAGTCAGTTGCTGCAGGTTCAAACTCAGCTGGTGCACTTAGGTTGCCAATTTTTTTTTTCTTCAGTCCTCCTTCATCATCTCATTACATGATAACATCTTTAAACATGCCTAGGATGAGAGATAACCATCGTTTGTGAATTATTATTATTATTATTATTATTATTATTATTATTATTATTATTATAATTATGGATTTACAGCACAAGATGATGTTTAAAAGAAACAACAAAAAAGAAGATGGGGCAATTAAAGCAGGCTGAGGATCCAGACTGGCCTGGCGACCAGGAGAGGATGAAAACAAAACAAAACAAAAAACAAAAAAAACGACCACAACAAACAAACAATCAAACAAAAAAACAACAACAGATTGATTAATGGTTACATGTCTTATAATTATAATTGGGTGGCTTGGGATTTGACATACAGTTTCGGCAAGGGCAAACAAGATGGAATGTGCAAGTGCATGTTATTGGACTTTTCAGAATAACTGACCAAAGGTAATCTTTGAGTTGTATTAGGGCCAAGGGAGTGAAGTAGGAATAGTATCTCGTACTTGATGATGGGTAAGGGTCACTTCACTAAGTTCACTCTCTTGCATGCAGTTATAATACATATTCCAGCTAGATTTTTGGGCCATACTGCTTCGATGCTGCAGTACTTGGTTTTCATAATGAAGCTGCAGTTATAATAGCATCCCTACTTCACATTTTTATTTCGAAGAAATTTTTTGCCATAGGCGTATGCATGTGCGTTGTCTAGATAATGAGTATGACTAGCTAGCAGACTTGTTGACTGCACAAGGGTTATGGTAATGTACAGTTCTCCAAGCAGTATATTTACATGCAGGCACTTGTGGACTCTATACTGAATCCTTTATAGATCATTCTTAATTAAAATACTTAACCTGTTAAATATCTACATACACAACTTTTGAGGGTTAGCATTCAATAATTTTTACCTTCCTTCTTTCATCTGTTCGGAAGTTGGACAGTTTTTCTTTGGCCCAGTGAAGGCATGCATGGAATTTATCATGCTCCTTGGCATCATCTTTCGCCATCGCCATCAGTACTGCTTCCTGAGGTTTACAATGATCATGTAACTTAAATAAATAGGCAAGAACATTCTAACATACCTCAAGCTCTTTTTCTTGCACATTTCGTTCCAAATTGGTGAAGAAAAGCCTGGCAATTTCAGTTTGTAAACGGTTCTAATTGAAGGATTTAGGAGTCAAACCTGCACCACAACACTACTTTTATGTTATAACCATACCACATATTTTGTTCTTTTTACATCAAATGTATCACTTTTAAGTTGTTTCAGTGCTTCAATGATGTAATTTTGTTTTTTCTCCATACTGGACACCACGTTTGATAATTTTTAAACTTCTGTTAATATTTGTGCCTATGAAAAAATAACGCATAATCCTAATTTCAATGATATTGCTAGGCTAATACATACCAATGATGTAGTGGGCATCTCCTTCATGCAGTAAAAACAGCAATAACCAGTTAGTCAGTGATGATTTGTAATATGTAATACTTACAGTTATTTGCTGGTGGGCAGTTACTGCTGAACCAGATATCCCCTTTCATGTGTACAAATGTGTGAACTGGTATTTAATGAGAGGGTTTTATACTTACTGCTGTTTCTTTTGTTGGTCATGTTTGCTATTTAAGTGGAAAGACTTGTGCATAATTGTGTAATCACTCAATTAGTAATGCTTGTTACCTTCTTAATTTCCTTTCCATTAGCTTTCACTGGTGGTTTGTATGGTTTATGCTATACAAGTTGACAAGTGATATTGACAAATTCTACACTTATACCAAAAAGACATACCATTGATCTGTCTTTACCCTTTGTAGATAATTGCTGAAATCATAATTATAATTATATCATTCAATATATGAGAGAAGCCACACCCATTCCGGACTAACCCTACATAGAGAGTGCTACCACACTCTCTGATTACAGATTATACCTGTTTATTCTTTCCTTTTATAGAACTCTGGAAGTGAAGTATAAGTATGAATGTGCATTTATGGTGAGTTGATACTGAATTACCTTTAGGTTATTACTTAGTTCCCTGGTAGATTGCTAGACAATTCAAGCATAGTTTAAATGACTCATAATCACAGCAAAATATTCATGGGTCAACACATCACATGCTTCCTCTTATTATGCTAACCTGTACTTCATAGGATGTCTTCCTTGGCAGAAGCTTGTAGTGCTCATCCTTCAAAAACTCATTTAATCCGATCTGGAGATGTAATTTTTGGACTACTTTATGAGAATTATAACCTTACGTACCTCTCTTTCATCATGGTATGTTGCCACATACATATCAATTGTGTCCACTTGGGCCTTCTCCAGCATGTATAGCGCTTCTGAAGTGGACCCTCTATCTAGTTTATATTTCTGTAAGTGCCCATTTTTGCACAGTACATGAATGTATACTGTATTATCCATCCTATAAGAGAATACGGTTACATATAATACGGAGCACCAGGGTTAATCGTTTGCATACTGTATATCAGCAAATTTTGTCGGGGGTGTGACTCATCAGCTCATATAATAGACCCATCCACGCGATTAGCTAGGGTGCGTGCTAGTCACATTTTGCGTAGGGCAAGAAACAATGGCAGCTAATATTATTTTTCAGAGAGCAAGCTATAGATGCCTGTATCAGAGCACTTTACGCGATCCTATTATACTTCTCTAGAATATCTATCATAAAGAAGGTATGCTTAAAAGCTCAAGATTGACAAAGAAGACTTGCCTGATCCAATGATACCTGGAGCTATGTGGATTGATGATGTTTAAGTGGCCAAACATCCAGTTTGGAGATTTTAATCGATAGGAATCTGTCCTTTTTCTTTGCTGTACCGCTTAGTGCAGCCTATTGCACAGCAACTAGAAGGCATTCTTCACAGCTAGCCAGCTTGAAGCTTCTGCCCTACGTAAGAACAATTTTTAGGTAAGGATCATCATACTTTCTAAGGTATCATGTGACTACACACCCCCGACAAAAAATGATCTCTAAAGGATCTACAACTTGTACTTGGTGTGCTGCACTAAATTCCATTGGCATTTTTGTAACCTGTTAGCTTTATGTCTCATTTACCACAAGCTGCCCCACCCCTCCTCCCATAGGGGCAGAGTTGTTTAGAACAAAATAGCCCAACACACCAAAAATTTCATGGGTCATACCCCATCCTCTCTTAATGAGCATGGGGGCATTGCTATTGTGGCTGCACCATTTTGATAACCTACATCTAGAGCTCTGAAAATTGATTGCTTGTTATAAAAATGCAGTATTTTGAGAGATTCGCTGTACAAGCCAAGAATGACCACTGATAGATCTCACTTATCTAGAATAGTACAATTGAGGGGGGAAAACATTTCTGTGAAATGAAAAAAAAGATGTAGGAATATCAAAGTATAGTGCAGTACAAAAATATCTGTGAAAGCTAGCTGATAATGCTTAACATGTCTAGTTAAAGATAAAGGATTATAGCCCAGTCATTTTTGAGTAGAGTGGTATAATGATGATAATGAACAACCAGATGAAAACAGCAATTTAAGAAATCGCTACTGCGCTCTTTAAGCACACTGAAGGTATTCTAGAAGTCTTCAAGTCAGTTGCTGTATTTGGAAGAAGTGGTATCAGAGGTTGCGGAATGGGCATGGCTTCTCTCATTTGAACAATACAAACAAGACTCTCTGTATCTCTTGTATTCTTGCAACAGGCTCAACTAAATGACTGACATCTGGAAAACAATGCAGAAGAAGATGATATGTCCGCTCAAACTCCTCCAGAACAGCATCAACAATAAGCCACTGTCTGAATCCAGGGTTCTGCCCACACTGGTTGACACTGGGCATTTTGGCCACCACTTGGCTATTTCGGCCACCACTTAGCTATTTTTGGCCACCACGCATTATAGTTGTACTACAAATCAGTGACATATGACAATCAACTTCTAGAGTTATGACCACATAATTATTGTTCTTTTACCATCATTATCCACAGTTTTCCTCCAAAATAATCAGTGATAATCAGACTAACACTTTTTTCATATGGTCATTTCTGCCATCCCTACTTACAGAATACTATCTACTCTCTGATAAAATGACATTCTGTCACCTAACAATTTATTACATGCCTACTATTCTGTCCCCCTTCCCCAATAACAACAATAAACCAAAAGCAACATCAAACTATCAGTTGTTGGTACCTGCACAGTAGCAGCTGCTTTCTTAGCCCATCTTGTTATTGTGGTGTATATTAATTACAGTATGTCCTTGTGGACTATCAGCATCACTAATATTATGTTGTTTGCATTGTTTTGCCCCCCTTCCCCCACCCTTTATTTCTTTCTTCCTTCCTTCCTTCTTTTGAAAATACAGTATCATTACTACCTAGCTAGTACATGCCCTAGTACATGCTCATAAGTAATTAATTTAACTTACTTGAACTTCTGGTAGGTTAGTGGCAAAGGAGTTGCTTTCATTTTGAGTGGCAGCAGCATAAAATTGATTCAGTGACAGCTGCTGATAATTTCCGCCAAAAAAAAAAAAAAAAAACCTATTTTTTTACATGTATCACAACCTATTGTACAATCAATCTCCCTAACTTGCTCTATCATGCTTCTCCCTCTAGATATGATTTTAGTGATTGTTAACTATTGCATGCTGTAGTTCACTATGATATTTGTCATTCATGTTTATTTTCTTATTTTACAGGTAAAGGTTGACATTATAACATTATGAATATGCAGTACTGCCTACAACCTAGTTAAAAGTGCATCTATTCTAATGATTATAATAATAGTAATAAAAATTAATTATCAATTCAATAATTATTATTAATAAAATATTTTATAAAAAAAAAATTTAAAAATTAACACGATAAAATGAGTGGATGAATGTGTTTGTGGTCTTAGCGCTACTTGTCTTGAGAATTTTAAGTTACTTTCTTAGATAGTTGGTCTCCTGCATCCACAGAAGCTCTGCCGGCCGGCTTGCCTCGCACAGCCACGCCCCTTCAACCGTTTGGACTAATGTGCGTGTGTGGTACGGCACGTACACGGACCTGTAACGGCCAGTGTCTGAATACGGGTCGTAACACTCCCGAGGATATTTTGTTGTGTATATCCTGGCGGCGACGAAATATCCTAGGAGATTATGTCGCTCGCGACAGAATTTCCTAGGATATTTTGTCGCCGCGACAGAATCTCCCAGCGACAAAAATAAACTGTGACAACGGTGGCAACCGCCTCGCTACCTACTCTTATTCTTAAGCAAGTATCGAATTCAGGTCTGTGTATGTTTGATAATGAAATTCTTGAATGTTAACTACTAGTTACTATGCAATGGATCAATTTAAAGCCAGGCTTAGAGGAAACGGCGGTGCTTCTGAGACCGCTGAACAGAAAGAAAAAACTCAGAAAACGAAGGGTACTAAGAAATAAGGCAACTCAAACATACTGAACCAGTTTCACTATTTAATTTCTGCAACTGTGAAGCTACTCCCTCCATTTTCAGTGACTCATGTTCCTGAAGTACATCACAATACAGTCCTATGCATGGAACAGTACGACTTTTTGAGCAAGTGCAGAATCCCATCCAAGACCATGGATCATATGCAAATCAGGCACATCATCATCATCAGGAATGGACATGTATGTCATCATTCCTATAGAAGCAGTTATGCATTGATCCACACGATTTGTGGTGTAAAGAATGCTCGGATCTAGATCTTGTAGACCTTTATTCAATCCAGAAGTCCTACCTCACTATTATACATGAAGGTCATGCATTAGAGAGCTGCGATAGTTTGTTTTATTCTGTAATTTTACAAACTTGACGTGATGTATGAGTGTCCTGATGCAACCCTGACGTCAATTCCTCCTGATCACCTCATGAAAGAGCTGCTTGGTATCTTACAGGCAACCCCAGAGACGTGTGAACACCCTGTAGGAGCCCTGACACCTGGACGGAGAGATGACTGGCACAACACCAGAGAGAAACTCTTGTTGGGTACAAAAAGGCTGAGGCCCCTGAAATATCATAGCTACCTACTTGAACTCATACAAAAGACTTTCCATCTATGCTTACCCTTCTTTGGTGGGTTGCATGCTTCACCAAAATTAGTGTTTGGGAGTCTTCATCAGCTTCATATGTCCCCCTGGTGGTTCACCATTTTTCCTAGTTGCAGGTCTATTTTGTATGATAGCTGTATTCATGTTCAGTTCCCAACATGTATCACTACAGCTCATTCTGTTTTGTAGATCCCATTAACAGATCTTCTTTACAAGTCATTGAGACAGCTATGTTTATTTGTTCCTTGGATAAATCAGTTTCTTATATGGATGGTTTCAAAGAGTCCAATTTCAAATACTTGGATAAGCGTAAAACATTATTTCACCACAATCTCCTCCATGATTGTGGATCTAAACAGAATAGATACAATAGGTGGTATGATAGCAGTGGCCAGGTTTGTAAGCATCTTACTGATTAATCAATATCATAAGCACTAAAAAATTCCAATGTGCGTAGGATAACTTTTAAGAATCCATGCAGCTAATTTAGCTGTAATTATTTCTAGTAACTATACCTAGCTACATTTAGTAACCAAACAGACTAGTTAATTATTACACCAAAAATATACTAAGGTAAAGCGGAGCTATTTCGAACGGTGGGTAATTCTGTATTGTTCAGATATTTCTGAGCTCAATGTTGGAGGATACAATCTACTATAATAGTAGAATATATCTTTCAAAATAGAGCTCATAAGCTCAAGGAGTATTGGAAATATTTGACCCGGCCCCGCCGTTCAAAATTGCCCCGCTTTGCCTTACATGTATGTTATTTGACAAAAACAATCATTTTTAGCATTAGATAATGGTTTGAAAAGATGGAATGGTTGGAGGTATGACAGATCATGTGAGTACTGATGGAACATTTTTTATTTTTCTCTCTTCATTCATCAGAGCCCTTGCTTTTAAGACTTAGTATGTTGTAAGGATAAAGATGCATCTGATAGCTAGTGACTGTTCTTTCACTCCATATAGTGAAAATTTCGATATTCTTGCTGAACCATCTCCAGTTCCAGAATCAGTACTCAATTCATTCCAACCACTGGAATGGAACATCTCCTCAGAAGTGGCCAATGATATTAAACTCGCAATAGATTGGACAGGTAATTAATTTTTATGACTCCTATAAAATTATATATTTTTTCTTTACTGGCATATGTAGCATGTGTAATAATAATGCTGGCTGGATAATAATATGCATTCTTCCATTCATTCATTTTTAGGCTATCAGCTGATGTTGATGTATACACTGCCACTTTCACAGAATTTGGTAGCAATTTTACCAAAACCTTGAAGATCCCTTTTGATGGTTTATTCCAAATGGCATTGCTGCTCTCCTATTACAAGAAAGTCTCATATAATGACCACACCGTGATTTTCCATGTCAAACTAATAATAGTCTATGCACTCCAAACTTCTACACTACCATCATATTGAACCAAATTCTCAGCCATATTCATTGAAGGACACCATTTTGCAGATATAAAAAAAAATTATTTTTTTAAATAAATTCATGTTTGAATAAAGGTTACACAAATAGCAGTAAACTGCTAACACCAGTGTGTAACCACAAAAAAACAACAACTACATAAATAATGGCAGAGTTAATCTCTTAAAAGTAACTAGTGACTGAGTCTGCAGTGCATCTGCCGGGAGATTGTTCCATGTTGACAGTAAAAGATATGTTGGAAGCATTAGTTTTCACATGTGGTTGAAGGAACTGGTTAAGCAGACAACCATCCCTATCAGTTTTATGAACAAAGACATCACTCGGGAAATAAAGCAGACCTGCGTATATTTTGAACAGGGTGCATTGCTTCGTCTAGGAGATCATTGTAGCCACAATCCCACTGACGCAGACACATCCTCAATGCGAACGTCTGGACCTTTTCTAGTTTTTCAATATTTTTGACAAAGTGAGGGTCCCATACTTGAGCAGCATATTCCAGGTAAGGACGGACCATAGTGATATACAACTGTAAAAGACCCTCATTATCCATATTCCCAAAAACCTCCAGTAGAGTAGGCCAATTAGCTTTCTAGCCTTCATACACATGTAATCTACATGCTGCGACCATGTGAGATCAGATGTTAATAGTACACCCAGGTACTTGAAGGATGTAGACTTAGATTGTTTAAATGATTTGGTCCACATTTTTTTAAAGCTAGACTGTAACTGGTAATTACCTTTCTTATCACATGAGAATATTGCTATAGCTTAATGTATATGGAACTATGACATCAGACTTTGGAATGAAATGCTTTGCTTACAGGTCATTATACTAACAAACATGTACGTACCCTTAATATTCAGAATGTACCTTGTTAATATAATTATACATACAAGGAACTTTGATCACTTTTCAGATTACACAAGAAGATAGCTCCAATACATGAACCTGCTACACTACGTGGGTTTCATCGTGGAAGGCTCATTCCCATTCATACTGTAACAAACGAAGCCTATAAATTTGTGAAGGTTATGCAAGATTCTACTGCATCAGTGAGTGGCTACAGTAACTAGCTATTGTTACTAGGCTACCATAGAGGGTGTATATACATCTTTTTTATCCTAATAAAGCCAGGGTAGCTAGCTAAATATAGTTCAACTGATTGTGTTAGGTATAATTATTCTACCAAAGAAAAGCAATGTTGTGGCCGGCACTATTATGCCAGTAAATCTACTTCACCATTAAAACCATTGAATTAACTTTTCATGGTGAAGTAGATTTACTGGCATAATAGTGCTGGCCACAACATTGCTTTTCTTTCGTAACTAAGGGCTGGAGTAAGTAACTATGGACTGACCAATGGAATCATGTGCCCTGGGGATAAGGTAGACCTGGTGATTATGGCCAAATACACAACTCAGTTTGTCCCCTAGTTCATTGGCCATAATCACCTGACTACCATAACTATTACAATTACTATACAAGCTTTCATATTTTACATGTACATGGGCTCACTCATTTATCTTGTTTTTGTTTCTTTATAGAGTGCAGAAAAGATTGGTGCCCTTTCTGAAGCCCTTAAAGTACATGTACGAAATATTTCAGAAGTAAGTCATGATGATGAACTAAATCAGTACTAATATCTAGCAAGTCCTTTAGACTCAAAAGTGTCCTCCCCTCCTCCTACACCATGCATTCCAGTGTTATCTAGACCATGTGTAGACTATTGACTTTAAAGGTGTCTTGTCTTAATCTCTTCGACTATTCTATTGATGTTATTTTAGGCACATCAAGGACAGAGTTTTCAAACACATTTTTTCGGACCACTGATGATGGCTCAGAAAAATATGTTGGAAATTCCAGAGATTTTCAAAGATGATGCATACATAAAAACTTGTTCTCAGTGGCTCATCCTTTCTGGCCAGGTTAGCACCACCACACTAGTATACCTGTAAATTACTTTTTTTTTCATCGCTAATTTTCATTGTAATATTATTGTCTTGTTCAATAACCAACCTTGATTGTACCAACTAGTCTAGCTACAATGAAAATGAAAATATTGCTATGTAGTATTAATTCAGGTTAAATTAGAGCATGGTGGCCTTTATTATATTCAGCCCCCATGATATTCCATGTGGCCACATGGATGAGCCAAATTCAAGTGGTTAGCTACTCCAGTCATGTTTCTTTGTGTGTGTAACTGCCATTGTTGTCACAGACAAGTTGAAGCAAGCATAATTAATTCGAGTTTCAGTAAGAATAGCTACTGAGAGTCTGTGAATTTGGAATAGTATCCCTGAAGTGACATGTGAAAAGAGTTACAATCAGCACTACGTGAAAAATGTTAGTGCAGTGTGAAGAATATTATAAGTGGCTGGCTTGAGAAGATCTTAGATGTGTCATACATGTGGTTCAATTTTTAGTGATCTAAACAATGTGTTTGTGAAAAATCAGACCAATTGAGAAGCTGTATTATTCTAGTAGTTATGAACCTATTTGTGTTTATGGTGTGACCACAGATGTTGAAGACAATTCTGACTGCAGTGATCTTCCACTATGTCCACAAGACCTCTATTAATTTTTATACAACTAATGTCACTTTCCCCTTTTTACAGTTATCTGCACCTTGTTGGGTTTTAACACTATCATAATCAGTATCTACACTGTTCTAGGCTGTTAGTACTAGCCCATAATATTAAACTATAATTGTTACTGTCATTATAAGTGGGTCAAATTCAAAATCAGCCCATTTTTTGCCATCTGAATATTGATTACCCTATAGTGCCTTAAGTTCAGGTTTGTATTGCAGTGGTATTTGAAGCTTGACTTCTATAAATGTAGACAAAGATAGGGGAAGGATGGAACTTCCTGTCTTCCAACTTTGACAATCGTACCTAGAAAACTCTGCTGTAAACTGGTACCTGTCTGAGATATATTTTTGTCTGATTATTGGACAACTCCTTTAATGATATGAATTAACAGCCACAGTAAGGATTCTGAATCGTCTTTTGATACCAAAAAAGTGTCTGGTAATTGATCCATCTGATAATTGATCACTTACTCTATCGTTGGAAGAGGTTCATGCACAAGGTGATTCTGGGTGGTCAGCATTAATGAACGCAACTAAAGAAGGACACAAAGAACTTTTATTAAGGAGTAGAGCCACAATAGACTTACAGGAAAAATTTGGAAGGTCTGCATTAATAATTGCAATTGAACAAAATCGAAATAAAATGGCAAGTTGGTTGCTTGAAAAGGGTGCTGCAGTCAACTTAGTGCAGAATAATGGATCATCAGCATTGATGAGTGCAAGTGCAAATGGGAATGTTGAAATATTTGGTGCTCAGATAGATGTGTGTTTAAAAGGAGACCTATCAACCGTTTGGTATGCAGCTATACAGAATAAGAGCAAAGCACTCAAAGTACTATTGGAAAATGGTGCTCAGGTCGATCTACTATTAACAGAAATGGATTCTCTCCTTTGATATCAGCAAAGCTGGATACGCTGAAGTGGTTGATGTACTATTGGGCTGTGGCGCTATTAAATATCAACTTGCAGGATAAAGATGGGTGGAGTGCTTTATTGCTTGCCAGTAGACAGGGACATAAGTGGTCAACTTGCTTCTTGATAGCATACTCAAACTGAAAATGAAGGGAAGTCGGCTATATTCCTTGCATGTGAAGAAGAGCACATCACATGGACAGTGTATAGCATTGATTTGTTCTTCAGTTCTGCCACAAAAGTCAGTTTACACTACATAATATGGTCAATGTTAATCACATCTATTAAATTGATGTTTGCGCGAACAAGAGTTATCAAAGAAACAAGACTCCTCTGCTGCCTTGACTGTCAATTTTCCAACGATTAATAGCATCATTGTAATGCTAAGCCCCAAACCCCTCCTCTCTCCCTTAGCGTCATGGCAATGATCACAATAGGAGTCGTAGAATGGGTGGTTGACACTGTTTTATGAAGCCCCATTATACATTGAATGTGTCACTGAAAATTAGGAGATATCTTAGCCTGAAACCTGAAGGAAACTTGATAAGGAAATTCATAGAATATACGAAGACACGCGGCATGTTTCCTTGTTTTCTATTTAAAATGTCATGAAATATACCGTGCCCTTGCATACAAAAAATATACTGTGTTTCCTTCAAGTTTCTCTTGGAAATTTCAGTGTGTGTAACTTTGTGATCACAATTCAACCTCTCCCCTGTAATAACCTTTAATAACTACATGAAGTATTGATCACACAGCTATAATAACAGTCTAGTACATAATTAGCGCATTCCATAATTCCTTTAGCTATAATAGTCATAGTTGCTGTGCACACATATCACTCTACCAAGACTTAATAAAGGTGAGATGAGACAATATGGATTTTCCAAAGCTGCGTTATACAAAAATTATATTACTTGGCAAAATTAATAACTCGACCATGAGGTACCACATATATTTTAGTGGAACTCATATCACTGTTGCAAAGCATATTCTGTTCAAGAGCCACTTTAATGGCTTCACTTTGCAGGGATTCACGATTCACAGAATCACCCATTTCTGATGGGACAGAAAATGATCCCTTTCTGACCAAGATGATACATAATATTATCGCACTCATCCATTTGCGTTCACCTGATACAGTGATCACCATAACTATAACTGCTATAACTTTCTCAATTCTCAACCAATTTCAAATTTCAGAACTAGCTCATAGAGTGGGTGATCAGCTCTCTGTTGGTATTATAAACGCTAAAAATTTGGTCGAGAACTGAGAAAGTTAGAACCGATAAATATAGCGAATGATCAAGGGACAACTTTAGTACTGATCCCTCACTTTCTTTGTTTGACACAATTTTATCAGCCTATACATTAATACATACCTGCAGTACCACAGTAGTTGACTCCTGCAATATCAGAGATCCTGTCCAACTTGGCCATTTCTCCTGGAAAACATTTCCCTTAATCGAAATAAAAGTTATCAAGATGACATGTTAAGTGTTATGAATGTGCAGAACATGTTCAAGAGGAAAATAAAACAGCTTATGCAAAAAGAATCTTCAAGTTTAAAAGAAACTTGGTTTTAAATAATTATAATTATGCATGTAATTTATTTACACTACTACTTACCAGAGGTTTTGATCTCTCACTAACTCCTGCCAATGATTCCCAAAGTTCTGATGCAATATGAGGAGCCATGGGTGCCAATAACGCACATAATACTTCCAGACTACGATGATACTCCAGACTTCCCGAAAGCTTCTTAAACTCTTTAAGATGATTACAAAATATCATCAGTTGTGCTACAGCAACATTGTATGTATGAGACTCAAGCAGCTGAGTTACCTGAAGGGAAAGAACACACAACAATAGATATATGGAAGAATTTCCAGTACAGAAAATATAACTTCCCTCTTAATGTTTCCCTGAGTACCTTACTGCTTCATTACCATCAAGGAGAACTTTCATCCTTCCCCATGCTTATAGTGCATTTGTTTGGACGCAATTGTACTACATTTTCCACATTGACAATCCCTCACCAAAGATATACACATGATAAATAATAGCTAACTAATAGTAAGACAGAGATTTGGGTCTGCCAACATAATGTAGTTCAGGCTATCTTAAGATGTATTAGCTAACTAGTCAGGGTCTCAAGGCTGGAAAAAAGATAGTCAGGAAAATTCCATTCCATCAATATCCAAAACAGGTGGATGATGAACAAAAGTATTTCTGAAGGAAGGTTACTCTCAAACAAGGGTCTCTATATCCTATAGGAGCTTGATGTAGGCATCATCCCTCCATATCATTTTTATCTTGTTATTGTTATAAATAATGAGTCCACTACTGGGGAAGTAAAGAAGTTATGCAGTTTAATACCTGCTTGATAGTACTGCGTGAAGAGAGACTAATCGTTTCTTATCCTCATCACTGCACTCATGAACTGAAGATGACTGATAAGCACTAATGTGATCATGGCACAGAGTCCAAATCCTATTGAGCCATTTGTGTACCCCCTTGATGGCACAGATATCCCACTGGATGTGCATGTTGGGAGGAGCCTAAAACACACAAAATTAATATGTAGTGTTTAGAGAAGCAGTTTAACTCTCAGTTTAGGTAGTACATACCTTAAAGAGCATAAACAATCTGACAGTATCAGCACCATATTTCTCTATCACATTGTGGGGGTCCACTCCATTGTGCTTAGATTTGGACATCTTTTCCCAGCTCTCCTTTATGTCTTCACATGTTCCACTGAAATTAGCCTGCTCCTCCTTTGTGAGGTAACGACCACTAATTTTCTCCCTGTAGGTCTTCCCATCTACCATTCCCTGACATGTAGCACTCAAGTAACTTTGATTGTTCATGCTTACTCTAACATGGTACATACCTGAGTTAATAATTTCTTGAATGGTTCTCTTGTCTTGAGTTTACCAATATTATAAAGAAAACTTGCGATGAAGCGGGCATACAAGAGGTGGAGAATTTGTGCAAAAGTTGAAGCTATTATTAAATGATAAGTGAATCATTCAGTGACAAGACCATAAGAATATAATGACCATTGTAAACAAATACAACTGCCATGCTCAGTAAGTACACGTGTGGGAGCAATTTTTCAGATAAGCACAGAAAGTGCTCAAGAGAGTAGTCACATTTACGTAGGAGCCTGAATACTACTCATTACCAATAATTATGTACCTTGATTGTTCTGTTGGATTGATGTACCTCAAAAAGTACCAGGAGGAATCCACAAAGGTATTGATAGTGTCAGTTTCTCTCCTTGCACAGCAATCAGCTCTACATACATACATAACAATGTGTAATGCACAAGATAATATCAGAATCAATTCATTATGAGAGCTGTACAGCCACATAGAACTCACTTTCCACAGCTAGCAACCTGCCATTCTCTGCCTTGAGCTAGGGGAGAAGGACCACGACCACTCAACTTAACATCATTTGGTAATTCAACAGGAAGCTGATCCTCAGGCACTGAAGTTACCTAAAGCCAACAAGAAAAAAAAGGTACACTCCTATAGGCTTGACCCTACTGATATAAGCAATTTGAGTGAGGAATTGAGTTACCAACAAGACAACCACCATTAAAGATAACAAGAAAAAATGAAGAAAAAATGAAAAGGAGAGAGCGTACTCCGTTTGGTAAGGCTTTATCACTATAGTTTGACCCTACTGCACAACATGAGTTAACACACAAGTGAGGCCCTCCCATACATGCGTACATTAATATATCTTACCCCACATTTTTCACAGTACATAATGGGTATAGGAGTTCCCCAGTAACGTTGCCGAGATATTAACCAATCACGTAGTCTGTATTGTGCCATGTGACCACCAACTCCAAGAGAAGAAGAGTACTTTACTATGGCTGCACCACCTTCGTTAATAAAAAGTCCCGAGAACTGTAATTAAATACATACAGTATCCAAGATGAGAGTGGAGCTACACAAGTTATTGGAGTACTATTGCATAATAATTTGGATACCTTATCAGAATTGCATAAAGTTCCTTCACCATTTTCTCTCAAATGATTGACAGTAATAACAGGTACGTAAATCATGCTCTTGAGCAAAGAGTAAGTCCCTGTCATCATGGCCTGGAACTCCCATGACAGCTTTGGTACCATATCCACTAATGACGTAATCGGCAGCATAAATGGGAATAGTTCTACCAGTGAGTGGGTGCACAGCTCTGAGCTTTAAGTCGATACCTGCAAATGAAATAGACTGTAAACATTCTTCTTAGAATAGTTTGAGTACCAATAATAATAACAACAGTTACACGAGTTATAATTATACAGAATAATGTCACTCAAGACCCAGCTGGAATAAAGTGCTGTGCCAAAGCCCCCATTCTTTCCCCACAAAAGCTGCCCAGCGATTAAGTGGAACACTGTTCAATGTGCAATATTACTGCTGGCCACTGGCCATTTTCGACCATTTTTTTCTCTTTGGACAGACAATTCCAACTTAGTCAGACGTTCTGTCAGAACAAATTCAAGAAGTCACATTCATTGATATAATAAATGACCAGCAAAATTGCGGATAATGTCTGATCGAAGTTGGATTTGGTCAGACAAAAAATGTCCTATCAAACTGAAACTCTTATTTTGCACATGCTGTTTCGTTATTAAGCTAGATCAATATCATCTTATGTTACCTCTACTTTAAAATCAAAATAAGCACCCTCAGATTTGCCAATCCATTTTCTCTGCAATGACTTCACTTGATCAGACAAGTCCAAATCATTCAATCCATCCAGCAATTCCTAAACATCATTCCAATTCAAATCATTTCAGCAAATATACATACATAACATGACAAACCTCAGCATAGTCTGATATTTTGAAGAACCATTGGCTAAGGAACTTTTGTTGAACTTTAGCCCCTGAACGCCATGAATTTCCTTCTGCATCAACCTGCTCATTGGCCAGTACAGTTTGATTGACAGGATCCCAGTTTACAAGAGCCTGAATGCAAACAAGCCATCATGTACCGAGGATCCAGGCCCTACAAACTTGCCATTTTTTGTAAGCTAATCCATGTTTATAGAGTTGCAAAAAAGCCACTGCGTCCATTTATAGTAATCAGGTGAGCTAGTGCAGATTTCCTAAGGGATTGACAGTATTGAACATTATGACATGGTACTTACTCTGTTCCAATCAAAGTGACATCCCAGACTATCCATTTGCCCTTGAATATTGCTATGAAAAAAATAATTTTCAGCTGAGAATTCATGTAATGTAATGTGCAAAGGGCACACAAGATGAAGTTCCTTGAGTCCAGTTAATATTGGTAATCTTGTGGTAGACCTGACCCTTTACCATTATTATTCAATAAGAAAATATGGTAAAGGGTTGACTACACCAGAGTATGGTAATTGTTTCATAGTATCATTATAAGGGAAAAATCATTTCTTGAAATGAAAAAAAGATGTAGGGATGACCACTGCTCAAAAAAAGTAAGGAAACAAGAAGGATGGAAATGGAATCAATCTTTGTTCTGTATATCCAGCCAACAATCCCTACATATACGTCGGGTAGCTTCAGATTATAGTGTAGTAATGTATGTATATGTAGGGATTGTTGGCTGGATTACAGAACAAAGATTGATCCCATTTCCAATCTTCTTGTTTCCTTACTTTTTTGAGCAGTGGTCATCCCTACATCTTTTTTCATTTCAAGAAATAATTTTTTCCTTACTTGTTCCTGGTCTTTTTTCCTCTCTTTTATAGTTTTAGCTATGTATAGAGTTCATTCTTCCATGTGTATGCAGGGACAGATGAAAGAAGAATAGTTCTCCGATAGCATACCAGCCAACGAGTCAAGGTGCTGTGTCATTGTTGAGCTATACTTGGAGGTCGAAGATGCTGAAATAGAGTCTACCGGTAGATGGATTGGTGAATCTAAATTCCCGAGTTGATGCAGCAGTCTACCATCATTATCTAGAGCTAGCTAGAGATAGCTGAGTAATATTATAATTTCGAATAATTGGATATCTACATGCGCATGCGTATTATAGAAAAGATGGCTTCCACTAATTGAATTAGTCGAGTGCTGTGCTCCGTAGTGTCTCCTTTGTCATCGACTCTTTCGAGGATCAACGAGTAGAAAAGATCGTAGTTCGTAGAATTTGGAGTGGATTTATCCAGAAATCATAGCTGTAGCTTGAGTGGTTCGAGAGATATGGTTGTCTAAGAAGAATAATAAGAAAATAGAGAAGAAGAAGAATCCAGCGATTTACCTACTTGCCGTATTTCTGAAACGGTAAGCTCCCTGGTCCTGAAACTTGGTCTGCACATTGTAGTAGGCTCTAGTAGGCTGAATAATCATTCACAGTAGCTTTTGTTAGGTCTAAGTGGGAGAACTAGAATTTCATTTTTGTATTAGTCTATAGGCGGCGCGCGCGGCCGTCCGAGTCATCCCTACATAGAGAGAGTGCTACCGCACTCTCTGATTTGTAGGTTGGTCCATTGGATGGGACTGATGCCTTTATCAATAGCTGCATTCTCTGCAGCCCATAGGGTGTAATACCAGCACCGTACACGTCACAGGCCTAAATCATAAAACTATAATGCAAGCCAGCAATAAATATGGTTGACACTCGCCTAGTTGCTAGACTTGTGTTGCTTGCAATTTACCGTTTCCCCCTTCATTCGTTGATAGCGAGCCAATGTATCCATCTTTACTAAAGGAACTCTTTTACCTACTATTAGTGATTCCGTCACAGTTTATTTTCTTGCTGGGAGATTCTGTCGCGGCTCGACAAAATATCCTAGGAAATTCTGTCGCGAGCGACATAATCTCCCAGGATATTTTGTCGCCGCCAGGATATATTGTCGCTTCATGTGAAGTAGGTGGTATAGCTGTATCTGATGTGATTATACAAAGATAATCGCTCCAGTAAATTGCTTTCCTAGCTAGCAATAAAAAATCACTATTTTTATTCTGTCTTAGTGTTCAATAGTGATAATATCTCCTAGCCTAAGGATATTTTTCATTAACTATATTAATATAGTCATGAATGCAGTGCTGAGCAACAAAATATCCTACAAGAGATGTATCAAGTAGCTATAGCTAGCTGCGATAATATATCCTGGCGGCAACAAAATATCCTAGGAGATTACAACAGAATTTCCTAGGATATTTGTCGCTGCGACAGAATCGATAATTATGCTCCCAGTGACAAAATAAACTGTGACACCGGCACCAGGACACTTAGAAAAATTTTCAAAGGTCAAAAGAGATAAAAAAAAGTCCAGGAGATTCTGTTGCGGTGACAAAATATCCTAAGATATTCTGTCGCGAGCGATTTAGTCTCCTATAGGATATTTTGTCACCGCCAGGGTATATTATCACAGCTAGCTATACCATGGATACATCTCCTATAGGATATTTTGTTGCTCAGCACTGCATGCATGACTATATTGGATATTACATAGCCAGAGCATAGATAGCGGAGTATAGAATATACAAAGCAAAATCTCCTATAGTCACTCACCATAATTATTAAGTAAAATCTCCTAGGATATTTGTTGCTCTTCTATGTTCTTCACATGCATAGTTGTATAGCAACAGAGTGACAAAATCTTCTAGATTATTTTGTTGCTCTCCAATAGCTATAGCTATGTTCTTCACATCTTCAACTCCCAAAGACACTTCTATTTCAACAGGCCGACTAGATTATGGGACTCGCTGCCACCAATTGATATGCTCCTACCATCAAATCCAAACTCGACGATTACTTTTGATCAGTTATTCTGAGAAGTTTTGAAGCCAATATAACACTTGCACATTCCATCTTGTCTGCCCTTGCCGAAACTGTATATCAAATTTTAAACCACCAATATTTTTTATGTTGTTGTTTTTATTTGATTGTTTGTTGTGGTTTTTTTTTAAATCCTCTCCTAATCGCCAGGCTAGTCTTGGTTCATCCTCAGCCTGCTCTAACTGCCCCATTTTTTTTTTTTTGGTTGTAACTTAGCTATCTCATTTCTTAAATGTCATCTTGTGCTGTAAATCATATAATAATAATAATAATAATAATAATAATAATAATAATAATAATAAATTTTGTCTTGTTTTTGTTTTTTGTTTTTTTTTGTTTTTGGTTGATATTTTATTTTTGATTCTCCGTTTCCGGATTCCCATCTTATTTTTGTATCTAGAACTCATTTATATTGACCTTATTATATAAAATAAAAATAATAATAATATAGAGTGACAAAATCTCGATCTCCTAGGATTGTTGCTCACTATAGCTATAGTTAAGTAATAAAATCTCCTGTGGTAATAAAATCTCCCAGGATATTTTCTTATCTAGCTCTATACGATACTAGCTAGTTATATGTCACTCATGCACTTGAGCTATGTTATAGCAGTATATGTATAGAACGCTGTGTCTACAGTCCCGGTGTCGGAGTGTAGAATGTCCCCCCGTGCAGAATGTCCCCCCGGACAGTCTACACTAGTGCGGAGAGCCTCCGGGGGACACTCTACACTAGTGTAGAATGTCCTTTCTAGTGTGAAGTGTCCCACCACGCCAAGACAAAGGGAAGATCAGAATGGTGTAGAAAAAGTAGTAAAAAAGGTGTTAAACTCTACAAAGGTAGGCAACAGCCATAGCTAGCTATATAGCCACTAGCTTTATTAATAGCTGGATGCAGAAAACTTGATATCAGTGTCTAAGATGACTACTATTCTGAATGATTATGAAGCTATATATAATTTTCTTTTCAACCATGTGTATCCTGAGGGCTTCAGCAAAGTTCAGAAGAGAGCTCTGAGAAGAAAGGCCAGTGATAATTATAAAGTGGATAGGGGACAGCTGTTCTATAAAAAGAGTGGGACCCAGAATTGGAAGCAAGTCCCTCGAACCAACAGGGAAAGGAGGAGGATATTAGAAACCTGCCATGGACTTCCTGAAGGTAAAACTCCATGGCTACGTAACTAGCCATAGCATTGTAATAATTATGGACAAAAATCTTTGTTTAGCTACAACCAAAATTAATAGTTGCATGAATACATGCAGCTGCAAGCTAAAAAAATTTTTTTGGTTATTTTATGTAGGTGGCCATCTTGGTCGGGATAAAACTTATTACAAAATTTCTGAGCGTTTTTTTTGGAAGAGTCTGTGGGCTGATGTTGATGAACACGTCAAAACTTGTCCAGTATGTCAGACAACAAATGATGCAAAATTTGTAAAACAAGGTGCAGCACTTCACCCTATCCCGGTCAAGCCAAAAGTATGGAGACAGGTATGAAAATATTTAGCACAGCTATAGCTACAGTTGTATACACATGATCAATTGGGTAGCAAAACTCTCTGTGCAGCTACCTTATAAGCTTGTGTTTTGAGACGAATCTTGCACTCTTTTTCATATAGCTATATATTATAGCTAGCTAGCTACAGCATTCCTAAAGCTTAAGTAGTTTTTTTTATAGTTTTGATATATTTATCAATTTTGGTGGACTTATCCAAAATTTTTAGGTGGGTATTGACTTGATTGGACCCCTTCCTGAAACAAAAGCCGGGAATAAGTACATCATTACTCTAGTGGACTTTTTTTCCAAATGGCCAGAGGCAGCAGCTCTACCAGATAAGAAGGCTGATGGTGTAGCTCTATTCCTATATCAGATGGTTTGCAGGTACATATTGCTATAATGGGCTAATAGTGCTAATTATAATTACCAACATTAGATATGGCTGTACAAAGATATTGATATCAGACCAGGGCAGAGAGTTTGTAAATGAAGTGAACAAGACTCTCTGCAGAAAATTCAAAACAGATCACCGTATCTCTACTGCTTATCATCCGCAAACGAATGGTTTGGTTGAAAGATACAACCAAACACTCCAGCGATCTCTTGTGAAGCTAGTCAACAAAGAACAGAACGACTGGGACAAGTTTATAGATGGTGTGTTGTTTGCTTATAGGACTTCAAAACAGAAATCTACTGATGTGACCCCCTTTGAGCTGATGTATTGCAGGTATGTCCTTATCTGGGCATTACTATAGAATAACTATCTGGGTTCATGTGGAAAAAATGAATCATCAAATTAATATATGACTTGGTTTGGGGGGGGGGGGGGCATGGCCCCTCCAGCCTTCCTATTCCTACTTGTGTTTTATTGTGTTACCTTCATGCATATAAAAAAATAGGAAACCAATTCTTCCAATTGAAAGGGAACTCACTCAGAGTGATGACACTGATACAAGCAATGATGAAGCTAAGCAAAATATTAGTAAATACTGTGATGACATGCTGAAACTGAGGAAAGATCTGTTTTCTAAAGCAAACAAAAAAATAAAGGATGCTCAGGGACGCTACAAAAGAGATTATGATAAAAAATACCACCATGTGAAGGTGTGTAATAAAAAATAATAACAGTGACATCATGATATGTTTTTCCTGCAGAAACTTGATATAGGTGCACTGGTACTTCTGCGTAATTGTGTACGTGATGGGCGAAAGGGTGACAAGCTCACCAAGCGTTGGCTGGGCCCCTACAGAATTAATGAACATATGGGGAAAGGAGTATATCGACTAGAAAATGCTTCCAGTGGTAAAATTCTAAAGAAGGCATTTAATTCATGCAGGTAAGGTATCATGTTATAAGGATGCATTTCAATATAACTGTAAAAGACACATGCAGCCCTTAATTTTGTTTTTGTATTTGTTGTAGATTGAAGTTATATTACCCACGTCCTTTATTGAAGCCAATACTACAAAATAATACCGACATTTTTCAACTTCATTCATCCGACTCTTCAAATGAGAATACACTGGTGACAACACCACAGATACCAGATAATTCTTTCTCTGATGACTCCATTCCTCCACTTCCACCTCCACTATCTCCCCTAAATCCTCCCTCATGTGTTACCAAGAAGTGGTTAATATTACATGACTCATTCTATGATGATACCAATGGTGACCTAATATATACGTATATATAGCTAATAATTATCATAGCTAATTTATAACTTTTAATAAAGCTCCAGGAAGCAATACCATGCCTATTCCAGAAGCTACTCCTCAACATTCACCTCCAATGCCCCTCTTTAAAGCTGTTGAACATAAATCAAGGAGCTGTGATGACAGGAATATTAATGGTTAGTTTACATGCATGATTTCATTCCAAATTTAACATGGCAACTTTGCACAGATCTTAGTTCACAAGTTTGGGATAATAAAGAAGTAAGCAGACCAACAGGATTCCTAACAAGTAGTCCTAAACACACAGAAAGATTTCCTCAAGATTTTGTTCCTATTTCTGACAAAGAACCTTCAGCTATCATGGAAACAAATGAGTGTCAGAAACAAGGTAAATAAGATAAAGCCATGCATTCATGCATGTATCCCATGCATATTTTGATTTCATAGCTATGGTGATCAACAAGCAACAAGCTGTATCCCCTGTGCTTCAACAACTTAATAAAGATGAATTGCTATCTTTAGTTTCAGAGCAATTGGACAGAATGAATAATTTGAAGGTTGGCACTAGTATTTTTAGTAATCAGATAGCTAATTTAGTTATATGTTTTATAGCCTTCTGAGAAGGAGTACAATAACTATTCATGTAAAAGACGCAGTGAGTTGTTATTACCTAGCTATAGCTATTGCAATGCTGGAAATTAGCTATATTTATTATTATTTTGTAGATGAACTTAAACATTTGAGCAATTCTATAACCTGCCTCACAAGCCACCAGTATCATGTTGTCACTGAATATATTGTGTCCAAAGTTTGTGCCAAGAATATAAAGGTATTTGCAACCGTTACGGCATGTATATAGTTTCTAGTCCACTGATTATCATTATTTCTTAGCATTTCTCATTTGCCATGGATGTTATATATCCCAAAATATTGCAAAACATCGTTATGAATATATTTAAATGTACAAGTGATGAGGTATGGTATAATCTATCATAGACATAATAGCTAGCTAATAATTAATTAATTTTAATAGGCATTGCATTTGATGCACATGCACAAGAGAAAAGAAGAGCCTGAACTTCACATACAATCAGGTTATTAATAGCTAATAACTGTGTGAACTACATAATAATATTATTATTGGTATAGGCATATTACATTCTAGTGTCTATGAGTATGTAAAAAAGAAAAGAAAGCTACACACAGGTTCTGTACAAAGGCTTAGCCATTGATTTAGTTAGCTATTCAATGAATGATATGTACACAGCATGAACACACCCAGCCCCTTGGTCATTCACTATAACTGCTATTTGAAATTTGAAGAATCTAGAAAGTTATAGCAATTATAGTAAATGATTAAGGGGCAAGGTGAATGCAAATGGACTTTAGCTACACTTCATGCAAGCTATGCTATTTTTTGCTTCATTATAGATTTAACCGAGGAAGAAGTATCATCTACAGAGAATGAAGAGAAAAATAAAGTCCACTATTGTCAGCAGAAAGGTAGCTTATGTTATCACTCTAGAGTTGGTGATAATATTTTTATATTAATATTTTTTGGACAATACAGAAATTATCAATTTGACAAAAGGATGTGAAAATTACAGGCCTATCCAGTATTGGATAAAACATCTGAACCTATACCCTGAAGATAAGAGTACCTTATTGGAAGGGAAGTGGCTAACTGATTCCATTGTCACTGCTGCACAATGCTTATTAAAGGAGAAATATAAGCATGTTGGAGGTTTAGAGCCTATTATGACATGTACATTCGATATTCAGAGGGGTAACTTTATTCAGATTCTGAACGTATATGGTTCTCACTGGATCACTGTAGCAAATGGCTGTTCTTCTGGTTCAGTTAATGTTTATGACAGTCTGCCAAATTGTTCACTCTACAGTCATACGAAGAAGCAACTTGCTTCCATCCTCTGCAGCAAAGACAAAAAAATATCTGTTAATTTCATTGATGTCCAAACCCAGAGCGGTGGTAATGACTGTGGTCTGTTTTCTATAGCATTTGCAGCTTCACTTTGTGCAGGTGAGCCTGAGTTTCTTGCCATTATTTCATTGATCTTTTACTTGGCATGTGTAGGTGAGAATCCATCTGAGCTGCACTACATTCAGCATGACTTCCGCAACCATTTATTCAAGTGCCTAGAAGCTAATCTGGTTACTCCATTTCCCCGAAGAAATCGGAAAAGAAAGGGTGGGAATCGTGGCCAAACCAGTTTTGGAATTTTTTGTACTTGTAGGCTGCCTGCATATGGTAAAATGATATCGTGTAGTTCTTGCCATGAGTGGTTTCACCGAAAATGTGTTGTAGCACCAACTGAAGTATGGAGAAGGAAGGAAGTAGATTGGTACTGTAATTCATGTATAAAATAGCTAAAGCTATTCCAATCAATGTACACATTATCACTACTAAAATATTTGCTGTAGCCAAGTTTCATAACAGTGGCAGAGACCTACTGTATTGATATTTTTTAAATGAACAACAATTTTTTTCCAAGTCAAACAGCAGCTATAGCTAGCTAGTTGTAACATGCATGAAACATGGTCATGCAGACTTCTTATTAGCTAGCTGAACCTTAGAGGACACTCAGATTGCATGACTAAAATTCAGGATATATTTAGGCATTCTAGCTACTGTAAGACTGTTCATAGTGGTAACAGGGAATCATTGCATCTCTGAAACAAGCTCTATTGTCAGAGGAGCCATAGCCCCTAGCTCTACTGATGCCTCTTTGCATCCTTTTATTTCTACTTTTTTAAAAAGGGGGGAAAGCTTTACACTAAGAGGGGAGCTAGTTCAAGAATGAAGAGTGTAAAAATCAAGTCCAGCCATAAGGTAGCTCATAAGTTATCACACTAGCTGATAATAATTATGATAGATTCAACAAAAGGATCATGAAAATTCAGTATTGGATAGCTATTCCATGAAGATAACAGTAGCTACTGATTCCATTGTCACTGCTGCACAATGGAGGTTCCGAGCCTATGTATTATGACATACAGTCATATGAAGAAGTACCTTGCTTCCATTCTCTAAAGCAATAACAAAAATATCAGTTAGTTCATTTTGTACACTTGTAGCTCACTATAGTATCACTACCTATAAATCGTTCTTCAATTTCATAAGAGTGGCAAAGATTATATATTGATTCACTTTATGAACAACACTGACAAGTAAAATTCAGTTGTTTTTTTTTTGTTTTATTGCTGTTTGTTTTTCTTTTTTTTTTTTGCTTTTGGGGGTGTTGTTTTATTTTGCAAGCCAAAACAGCAGCTATAGCTACGTATATGAAACATGATCAGGGTTCTTAGAAAAAAACTGAATTCAGGAGACATTAGATGTTCTAGCTACATGCAGTGTTCATACACTCAGTGGTAGCTATAACAGATTTTCAAATTCATAATAAAAATAAGATTTGGTTCAACTGTTGAAGAGCCCTAGGGGGACACTCTGCCCTAGTGTAGAATGTCCTAGGGGGGGACAGTCTACACTAAGGGGGGACACTCTGCCCTAGTGTAGAATGTCCTAGGGGGGACATTCTACACTAGGGTAGAGTGTCCGGGGGACAGTCTACACTAGGGTAGAGTGTCCGGGGGGACAATTTTTAGAGGGGACAATCTACACTATGACACCGGCAACAGGATCGGTCCGTTCAGGCCACCAGCCCGGCACCCAGTGCTGGTGTCACAGTTTATTTTGTCGCTGGGAGATTCTGTCGCGGCAACAAAATATTCTAGGAAATTCTGTCGCGAGTAACCTAGATATTTCGTCACCGCGAGGATATATTGTCGCTGCATATAAAGTAGCTAGTGGAGAGGTGGTATAGCTATATCTGATTATACAAAGACAATCGCTCACCAACAAATTGCCCTAGCAATAAAACATCTCCTAGGTCGTTACTGTCTTAGTAATAAATCTCTTCTATAATGATAATATCTCCTAGGATATTTTTTCACTAGTCATTAGCTATATTTCTATGCTGTTTATAGGTGCATCAAAATATCAAGCTTGTTAGCTATTCAGGAGCATGTTTTTTTTTCTAGTGTCTTGCTTAGCTAGAAAGTTAACATTTTTTGCAAGTGTACAGCAATGGAATATTTATAACTGATCTATATTGATGTGAATACGTGATTGAGCTTTATACGAATCAGTATTGGAAAATATTCTAGATAGCTACTTACGCATAATAGCTAGCTAGATGCTACAGAGCAACATGTCTCTTAGCTACTATAGAAAGTAAAAAATTATAGTTCTTTATATATACTGCTATAACATGCTCAATAGCTATAGCTACACCTAATAATGCATAGGGCTAGATAAGTAGTTAATATCCTGACAACAATCTTAGGAGATTGAGGTCACTCTATAGAGTAGAGTTTCAATTATCGACCGCCATATATGAACGGACACTGCAGAGGACAGCCTGGACATTAATAAGATAAGATTCCGCGATGGAAAGATAGGGCAAACGAAATACGAAACGCGAGGGATCAATGGAATAATATGTGCAGAGAATCCAAACGTCCGAAGATCATTTAACATCAGGCAATCTCATCGATTATCGGATACCCCCTAGTAGAAAGTACACGATACCAACTAAGACAAACTGGTAGCCAGCTGCTACTACAATCGTTCAACAATTCAACTTCCCAGCTGCAAACTGGGCGGAGCTAATAGAATTTAAAATGAACATGTCAGCAACTTTTTCGGACTGCAAATGATCCATCGACTCTTCCTGGCCCTTATAAAGCTTTGGAAGTAAGTATTTTAAAATACATCTTTTTGTAGCTGCATTAATAAAGAGAGGTGGTATAGCTATATCTGATTATACAGAGATAATCGCTCACCTCTCCTAGCAATAAAAATCTCCTAGATCGTTTCTACTACAGAGTTAGATCATAGATATACTAGACTATGTACACAGGATTGGAAACAGGTCACGTGCGCCCATAACGACAATACTGACAATCCGTGTAGGCAGCTATTCGTGCTAAATTGCCCAAACAAACAGGGGAGGAGAAGTAGTGTGCCAAATTTCTGCTAAACTATAGCCAATTGGTAAGTTTAAAGAATGTGAAGAGTGGGCTAGTATAGTGCTAAACAAGCATAGTTCTTAAAAAGGCTGGTTTCTCAAGTGTTAGAGGGTATAATTGCGAGTAACAATGGTAGTTCGACTTTGTGGACCTCCGGAGCTTGGATGTTAAAAGTATAGTCTCTTTTTTCCCACTAATCTAATAGGTAGTGATCATTCATATGTACATATGTACTTTTTAAAGATGCCTGTAAAAAAATCATGTCAATGTTACTGTTTCTTCAGATTACCCATGGCTGGCTGTCAAGAAAAGCTATAGTAAAGAAGGATACTATAATGTAGCAACTAATACTATCACTTTATACATATTTCCTTTCATGTTATAATAAGAAAATGATAATAACAAGTACTGATAGTGCACTGCTGAATATCCAATTCATCGAGAGATTTGTTGTGATATACTTGTTTTGGGGATCAAGATGAAGAGTAAAGCTGCCCCAGTGTATCCTTTCCTGCCCCTGATATAAGAAGGTATCTCATTTCCTCACATAAGAACAACATAGTGAAATGGCTTCTTACACCATCAATGGCAAATACATGCCATCTCCAGCCCTGCACAAAATTAAAACTACTTGAAACTAGTATCTTTCATTTTATACCAAAAATAAGGCAGCTAGACTTCTATTTTAAAAGTAGGAGTGCCACAAAACTTTTCAGTCACCTGTTTCCACGTTTTTCTTCCATAGCAACAGTAAATAGACTAAACTGACATGATAAACTACTACAGCTATAGGTCATTGAGCCTTTTCACTTATAATTATTGCTGTGCTAAATACCTTGGCTTTCACCCTCTTTCTTATTTTGTGTAAGATTTCTCTGTTCGCCAGGTAAGGTAAAGCGGTGTGACTTGGGATACGGGTAACTTGGGATGGTGGAGTTATATTTCAATCTTGCTTCGAGATTACTATCTATGTACTAACCGATGTGCTACAGTGCAAAACACCTTGCTTCAAACTTTGATTGCCTTAGGGAATCCAGTGTGAATAGTACTCCTAAAGCTTGCTGCGCTCGCTCCGCCATTATAATACATAGTCCCGGTGTCACAGTTTACCGGTATTTTGTCGCTGGGAGATTCTGTCGCGGCGACAAAATATCCTAGAAAATTCTGTCGCGAGCGACCTAATCTCCTAGGATATTTCGTCCCCATCAGGATATATTGTCGCTACATATAAAGTAGCTATTAGAGAGGTGGTGTGGTATAGCTATATCTGATTATACAAAGACAATCGCTCACCAATAAATTGCCCTAGCAGTAAAAATCTCCTAGGTCGTTTCTGTCTTAGTGATGAATCTCTTAATATCTCCCAGAATATTTTTTCACCAGTTAGTAACTATATTTTCTATGCTGTTTATAGGTGCATAGAAAGTTAGCTATTCACCTTTATAGTTGGAAAGTAGCATTTTTCTAGTGTCTGGCTTAACTATATTTTTTGCAAGTATACAGCGATGGAATATTTATAACTGATGTATATTGATGATTGAGCTTTATACAAATCAGTATTGGAAAATATTCTAGATAGCTACTTACGTGTAATAGCTAGCTAGATGCTACAGAACAACATGTCTCTTAGCTACTATAGAAAGTAAAAAGTATATATATAACATAACTCAATAGCTAGCTACATATCGGGAATCGAACCCGAGACCGCACGTTCTATAGTACACGGCACTAACCGATGCGATGCGCTACAGTGGCAACGCTGCAAATATCCGATATTTATACTTCTAACCTCAAACTCTTTGGTTGCCTTAGGGAGCCTTTTAGGCGAGTGTTTCCTAGCCTTGGAGTCACAGCAGTGCATGAATAGTACGTCCCATACACCTAACGCTCGCTGCGCTCGCTCACCATTATAATACATAGGCCAGCTTTGCTGGCCTATGTTTTAGCTACTATTGTCCTGCCGGCACTCCAAGGTAAGCTAATCAGAGCCGGCTGCCGGTGTCACTGTTTATTTTGTCGCTGGAAGATTCTGTCGCGGCGACAAAATATCCTAGGAAATTCTGTCGTGAGCGACCTAATCTCCTAGGATATTTCGTCGCCGCCAGGATATATTGTCGCAGCTAGCTATATTAGATATTGGACGTAGCTACTTGATACAACTCTTATAGGATATTTTGTTGCTTAGCACTGCATGCATGACTATATTGGATATTACATAGCCAGAGAGTATAGATATCTCCTATAGTCACTCACCATAAAGTAAAGTTAAAGTTAAGTAAAATCTCCTGGGATATTTGTTACTCTCCTATGTTCTTCACATGCATAGTTATAATATTTTGGCCGTGTATTCTGCTGCGATAATACACGGCCAAAACCTTAGGTACCAATCTTAGAATTAGCTAGATCCTTCTAAATATGTTGGATGTACTATTTTGCAACTAAAAGATGCTAAAATAACAGCCAGGAGATCATTTGCAGTCCGAATATCAAGTTGCTGACGTGTTCATTTTAAATTCTATTAGCTCTTCCCAGTTTGCAGCTGGGAAGTTGACTATTGTAGTAGCAGCTTGGGGCTACCAGTTAGTCTGTAGGCTTAGTTGGTATCCGATTATCAATGACATTGAGATTGCCCGATGTTAAGTGATCTTTGGATGTTTCTTTTGTGGTTGATTCTCTGCACGGTTCCCTCGCGCTTCGTATTTAATTAGTGCACGTTTGCCCTATCTTTTCATCTTGGAATTTTATTTTATTAATATCGAGGCTGTCCTCTGCAGTGTCCGTTCATATATGGCGGTCGATAATTGAAACTCTACGACAAAATCTCCTTAATCTCCTAAGATTGTTGCTCACACTATTATAGCTCTTGCTAACTAGCTATTATTAGAACATAGTTCAGTGGTTTTACAGTGTTTCTAACTGACTTAGAAAGACAGCAGGTTTTCTAAGTGCCTAACAGTAGGTTTTCTAAGTGCCTCAGGCTCTTAGAAAACCTACTGTTAGGCATTTATTAGAAAACCTATTGTTAGGCATTATTTTGTTTATGTTACTATAGCTACTAATGTGATCACCAAGGAGATGTGAAAAAAGTATTGATGTTAGGCATTATCTTGTTTATGTTACTATAGCTACTAATGTGATCACCAAGGAGATGTGAAAAAGTATTGACTGTTTCTTTTTGTGTTTTGTATAAGTAAATATAATCATGATCACGGAATGATTAAGATAGCTAGATTTAGCTACATACATACATAGCTATAATATGATCGAAGTTTGTTCTATCTAAATTACTGAGCTGATCCAGCATTGTAGTTGTTGAAGTTAATTCATCCGTTTCTTCATTCGAAGGTTCACTGCTTGCTACGTACATGTACAACACTTGCTGGTTCCTGCGCGCGCAGCAGGTGCTGCCGCCTTCACAATATACCCCACCCACTGCAAGACTCTCCCAAACAAGACGGGTCACTGCAGCGTTCAGAAATAGAGAAGGGGTACTCGTCAGTAGCGTTATTTACGTTATAGCTCTAGCTAGCTATCTCTCCTGCTGTGAAGATATGGAAGGTTTGCTGTTGCTAGGTAGTTTTAATATGTTCTTATAAATAAGTTAGACAGCTCGACAAACGGGATCTAAGTTATTTAGACACCCTCAGGCCCTTAGTAGCACCCTCGCTTCGCTCGGAATGCTACAGCCTCGGGCCTTCGGGTGTCTAAATAACTTAGATCCCTCGGTCTCGCTGTCTAACTATTTAATATTTAAAATCTCTCAGGATATTAGCTACTTATCTAGCTCTATGCACTATTAGGTAGTTATATATGTAGCTATAGCTATTGAGCATGTTATAGCAGTATATATAAAGAACTATAATTTTTTACTTTCTATAGTAGCTAAGAGACATGTTGCTCTGTAGCATCTAGCTAGCTATTATGCGTAAGTAGCTATCTAGAATATTTTCCAATACTGATTTGTATAAAGCTCAATCCTGCATTCGCATCGATATAGATCAGTTATAAATATTCCATCGCTGTACACTTGCAAAAAATATTAACTTTGTAGCTAAGCAAGACACTAGAAAAAAAAAAACATGCTCCTGAATAGCTAACAAGCTTGAGATTTTGATGCACCTATAAACTGCATAGAAATATAGCTAATAACTAATGAAAAAACATCCTAGGAGATATCAATATAGAAAAGATTTATCACTAAGACAGAAACGGCCGAGGAGATTTTTTATTGCTTGGGCAATTTGTTGGTGAGCGATTGTCTTTGTATAATCAGATATAGCTATACCACCTCTCCACTAGCTACTTTATATGCAGCGACAATATATCCTGGCAGCGACGAAATATCCTAGGAGATTTTTTTCGCTCGCAACAGAATTTCCTAGGATATTTTATCGCCGCGACAGAATCTCCCAACAACAAAATAAACTGTGACACTGGCACTGGTTGTGAAACTGCGCCCATTAATTATGACAATTGTGTAGTGGAAATATCTGAGTGATATCCTGATTCCCAGATTTCTTGGCGCGTGCACAAACAGTGGATTCCAGGCTCTCTTTTCCCCCGCCCCCCAAAAAGGAAAGAGAGGCTGGGTTCGAGGCTAAAATGAATATGTGGTCCCTCGCCCCAGCAATCGAAGGTTAGAACATGCTTTGACTGTAGCACTTACTGCAGTGCAGAGGGTTTGCACTTTAGTGCTTTCATTTCTTACGTATGATGTAATGCAGATGCAAATAGCATGTAGCCAGTGTCACGGTTTATTCTGTCGCTGTGGAATTTTGTCGCGGCGACAAAATTTCACTGAAAATTGTGGTGCTCGGCGACACAATTTACCAGGAGATTTCGTCGCTCCTGTGAGATAGTGTCGCGCATCTTTGTTGAGTTGAGTTGAGTTGTTTTACATCAGCCAAAACTCGCTGCCATCACTATCTCTCCAGATCCCATGATTAATCTCCCATATAGCCTTGTCAAACAACTTTGGACTGGTTCATGGGTTATCTCAACCCACCAAGATGCAGCCATTGATTCCATTAAGTCCATTAACAAGAAGACCCTGAGGAGAATGGCACAGAAAACCCATATGGAAGCCCAGGAAGAGAAACTCGAGTCTGGAGAATCTAGAGGTCCAGAAGAAATTTATTGATGGATGACGTTCTCTGGAAGAAAAAAAGAACAGGGTGTGGAACCGCATCGTGGATAACCTCCCTCCCGGACAGCTGGGCATCCTCAGGCACACTTCAATCTGAGACGTTGGAAACTTCGGACTAAGTGTACCAGAGGATATTTTCTGGAAACAACAGCTCACCAGGACATTGTAATCAAACGTCCCCTATGACTCTCCTGAGGCTCGCCAATGGAAAAAAAAATCTACCAACAGGTATTAGGTGAGCTAGACAAGAAGGGCGGGGCTCTTGGCCACTTCCTCCCCCAGACTTCAAGAGTATTCCCTCAAGAAAGATATAAATTATACATTTGACAAAGTTGGCAAGATTGCAATTGCTTGCTCACACTCCATTTTTTTTTTCAGAGCAAAGACGGTTGATTTATCACCTTAACCTCCCCCTTTTTACTTATTATTCTTCATCATCATCATCATTATTGTTATTATCATTTATTCATTATCCTTGCCAAACACCCACCAGTTACTATAGCGTACAGCTACTACAGTCACTGGCTTCTCTGTTTATGGACTATTATAATAGCTATAGTCACTAGCCCAGTTAAGCAGGATAATTTGGAAATTTCGGGAAAAAATAATGGTTCTATTTCTGACTGGGAGCAGATAGCTAGTAAAGTACAGATAAGTTAGATCTTTTCTCTATAACAAGCAGTGACTTGTAAATTTTTAGAGCCAAGAATAAAGGCACTCAAAAATTGGTGGGCTGGGGTAATTCCGAATGATTGTTGTGGCCACACAAAGCATAAAGCGACCTAGCCTACAACCTTGCTTTACACTGACAATCAATCTCCAGTAAGTTTCAATAGTTGCAAAAATAGTAGTTTGTGTCCTCTTTTGAAGTATTAAACTGGTATTCAGAATTACCTAGTTCTATAGTCTCACACAATGATAAGAGCGACACAATAATCAAGGGAGTCTGTGCCATCCCTACTTTGCACTCTCTTAAAATACTGAATCACTTTTGTGTGTGATAATGTTTGTACTTATGTATGGTTCCACAAGGAAAAATTGGTGACTGATAACCAAATAAACCATTTTGCTTGTTCTAGCTATATACTTCTTATTGCCACCATCATTCATTGTGTAGTCAAACATTAGTGCTAAAGCCTTGTGGCATCATGTGACCTCAAAGTACCAGTCCATTATAGAAAATAAAATCAGCACTTTAAGAACAATTAAATTAGGAACTGGACAATAAACACGCCAAATAACATTTCCCCCCGTTCATTGTTGAAAAATAATAAACTGGTCATTATATGGCATGCTAAAAGTAAGTAGGCTCATCCGCAGAACTAGATTCAATCTTCTCCATCATTCGGTCAACTTCCACTTCTGCAGAGATAATAAACGCCAACAGCATGAATAAACAACCAACATATGATGGAGACGGAGAAGCATCTGAGACTCGACTAACTAGAAGCATTTTCCCACCAGACACTCGTATGAAAGTTAGCAACACCAAAATATTTCCCTGGTCAGCCAAGGGAATCATCGAGTCTGGTTGTACTGGGACCTTTGTTGGTCCTCGACATATTCTTACTGCAGGCCATTGTATCTACAGTTATGCAACCAAAAAATGGCTAAAAAACTTGAATTTTTGGAGAGGAAAAAACTGTGATCCTGATAAAGGTTATTATAAATGGATATTTGCCATTTCTCTGAAAGGATGGGTCAAATATGGGTGGCCATCTTATGATTATGCCTTGTAAATAGGCCTTCTCCTGTGATGATGGATATAGGCTATATTGGAATGAAACGAGACTGGATTATCAATATTGCTGGTTATCCCAGCGATGTATGTGGTAGGTGCATGATGCGAACGCACTGTGAAATAAAGTACCTCTTATGCTTATGGGTCAACTTTTTATAAAGAATATAACAAGTGTACTCGTATCAATAAGTCGAGGTACTACCAAATCAAAAGGTGGATACAGTACTACTGAACCCTCTAATTTTGGAACAGTGGAATTTTAAAGTTTAATATACAAGAGAAAGACTTGTGTGGACTCATGTAATTAATTAGTGACTTAGTTATGGAGATTCAGAATGTGCTATTATATCTGTGCATAATTTGTCAATTCCTTGCTCTAGAATTGCTATGTTTTTTTGTAGCTAAATCATGATATTAGTTATAATTGGGTGAGCATGCTTAGATCGAGGAACAAAGTAGGATGGATTTTGCATCCTGTTTGTTATGGCTATGGTGAGAGAAATGCGATTGTGCCCCCATAAGCTTGGCTCTTGAGTTGTCTCTGCATGAGTAGAAGTAGATTGCAGGAATATTCTACCACACTTTCAATGGAAGTTCTTTGACTTAGTTCTGTGAGCTTGGTGTGCTAGTTTGCCAAAGTTTACCAGAGTTTGCCAAGTTTGCTTGATCAAACTCTGGCAAACTAGGATAAACTATGGCAAAAACAGCAAGTTTGCCATAATACTCAGGCAAGCGTGAAAGATAGCCAAGTTATGTGGGGATCTTTCCACACAGTGAGATCATCTGCACAAGAAATATTCATTTTGACCTCATGGCCCAGGCATGGCCAAAATACTGTGAGATGAGAGATTTGAATCTGTACTATTAGCTGGGTAAAGGGTCGCCCAAATATATCGTGATCGATCATGGAGTCCACTGCTGCTGCTACAGAGCCATTCATCAACGCTGCAGGATATCAACCAATACTAGAACCTCTTCTTAGAGAAGTTCTCAACGGTGAATTTAAGTTTAGAGGGTCGGCCAAGTGTGCAAGATATTAGGTCTTAACCGATTATATTATTAATTAGAGCACTTCAGAAAGCGATGCTCTTCAAGTCTTGTTCCAAATTTCTGGAGAAAAATTCTCCCTGATTTAGTAAGAAGAATAGTAATGATAACTGCATGATATTAAAGGAAGGGACTTAAGAGCTGCCAGTAACTCCATTTTGAATTTTTCCTCCTTTTTCTCTCACAATTCTGTAGGGATGGTTAACTTCATTAGAAAAAAAATGTCATTAGTCCCTCTAGTTTTTTTTCTCAGCTATAAAAAAGTGTATGTGGCTGTTACAAGTACAATTTTTACAGCAGATTATACACACCATCAGGATTTAACAGGACCATGAGAACACTCTTGTAGGTAGCCAGCCAGCCAGTGTTTTCTTTCATATTTATAAATTTGACTCTGATGTAAAAATATCATACTCTTGATTTGGGGAGAAAATGTGAGGAGGGAAGCATGTGAGCACAATGTAGACATGCACAGGATGATTAAAGTCTATTCGCGTTCACCTCGACCTTTTTATATCTGTGATAACTTGCTCAATTCTTGACCAATTTCAAAATTTCAAACACCAGCAGCTAGCTAATTATCCGAGATTTATGATGATACTTTTTATAAAGACTAAATCCTTACCAGTAAGAAGTTAGCTGTATGTCCCATAAGCAAAGTATGGAGCTGCCATTCACCACAAGGCCTAGTGCGCGCGATAGAGCAACAACAATGGCTGCCAGGTGCTACTGAATCTCGAGTAGTAATGCCATACGAGACGTGGTCTTCTCTGCAGCCCAGTCAGCAGCCTTGGCCCCTTCCAAGGAGACCCCTGGCCTCCTTGCCAGCTCCCTCTCTCGCCCAGCTGATATCCTTCTACCCAATTGGAAAGGGGGCCGTCCTGCAGCTCTGGATGTCCATGTAATCAGCCCCCTGCAGCAGCAGACTCTAAATGAAGCCTCCTTCACCCCAGGCCATGCCCTTCAGGTGGGAGTGAACCGCAAGCTAGCATCCTCTTTATCAGCTTGCCGCTCGGCAGGTTTGCACTTCATTCCTCTGGTAGCAGAAACATTAGGGGGTCTTGCTGACGACACAATTCAAACTGTTCGCTCCATTGGCAAGGCCATCGCAGACAGAGTGGGTACTACAGATTCCGCAAAATCGTGGAAAAATCAGCGCATGCGCAGACAGTGGCAACCAGGCTCTCCTATACCCAGATTATGTACTGTGAAAAATGTGGGGTAAGATATCGCATCCCTCACTTATTTGTTAACTCATGTTGTGCAGTAGGGTCAAACTATAGCGATAAAGCCTTACCAAACAGAATACAAGTTTTCTTTTCATTTTTTCTTCATTTTTTCTTGTTATCTTTAATGGTGGTTGTCTTGTTGGTAACTTAATTCCTCACTCAAGCAGTAGGTCAAGCCTATAGGAGTGTATCTTTTTTTCTTGTTGGTTTTAGGTAACTTCAGTGCCTTGTTGAATTACCAAATGATGTTAAGTTGAGTGGTTGTGGTCCTTCTCCCCTAGCTCAAGCCAGAGAATGGCAGGTTGCTAGCTGTGGAAAGTGAGTTCTATGTGGCTGTACAGCTCTCATAATGAATTGATGCTGATATCATCTTATGCATTACACATTGTTATGTATGTAAATAGGGCTGATTGCTGTGCAAGGAGAGAGACTGAGACTATTGATACCTCTGTGGATTCCTCCTGGTACTTTTTGAGGTACATCAATCCAACAGAACAATCAAGGTACATAATTATAGGTAATAATGAGTAGTATTCCAGGCTCCTAAACGTGACTACTCCTTGAGGACTTTCTGTGCTTGTCTGAAAGATTGCTCCCACACGTTGCACACCTTCTGCTAATAAATAAAACACTATGTATGTATCTACAAGATAAGGTTACTGAGCATGGCAGTTGTATTTATCATTACATTCTTATGGTCTTGTCACAGTGCAGTGGCTGAATGATTCACTTATCAATGAACAAGCAGTTTTTGATGTTTGCATGTCATACCATTTCTTCAGACCTTTTACTGAAGACATCTTTAAGTGGATGCCAGTGGATGTCTATATTGGAGGCAATGAACATGGTATGTATCCAGTAAGTATTTTTTTTAAATATATTGTAGAATAGACAGGCTTCAAATGCAGCCTTTGCAAGCTAGACAAGGGGTATAATGATGACACCCTAATATCTCTATTAATTTCAGTTCAATTCACCTTGAATATATCATTGCAGTTTGGCAATATTTCTAATTCAATTTAATTTCAGATGTGTAGCTTGCTTTTAATTAGTTTTAACACTAGACTAACACAATTATAATATTTTTGCATCCGAAATGAAAAAATTATAAGTTTCAGAGAGATAACCCAAAACAGAAATTAATCTACCTACATAATTGGATATAAATTAATGTCACTGGAATAATGTGATCCTTGTGCATCGTAGTTCCTCATTGTGTTTCTCTGCATCAGTGAATGGCAGCATTTCATAAATTTAACAATAGCTTCAACTTTTGCAGAAATTCTCCACCTCTTGTATGCTCGCTTCATCACACGTTTTCTCTATAATATCGGTAAACTCAAGATAAGAGAACCATTCCAGAAATTATTAACTCAGGTATGTACCATGTTAGAGTAAGCATGAACAGTCAAAGTTACTTGAGTGTTACGTGTCAGGGAATGGTGGAAGGGAAGACCTACAGGGAGAAAATCAGTGGTCCTTACCTCACAAAGGAGGAACAGGCTAATCTCAGTGGAACGTGTGAAGACATAAAGGAGAGCTGGGAAAGCACAATGGAGTGGACCCCCATGATAAATATGGTGCTGATACTGTCAGATTGTTTATGCTCTTTAAGGTATGTACCACCTAAACTGAGTGTTAAACTGCTTCTTTAAACGCTACATATTATTTTACAACATGCACATCCAGTGGGATATCCGTGCCATCAAGGGGGTACACAAATGGTTCAATAGGATTTGGACTCTGTGCCATGATCACATTAGTGCTTGTTGGTCATCTTCAGCTCATGAGTGCAGTGATGAGGATAAGAAACGATTAGTCTCTCTTCAACACAGTACTATCAAGCAGGTATTAAACTGCATAACTTCTTTACTTCCCCAGTAGTGGATTCATTATTTATAACAATAACAAGATAAAAATGATATGGAGGGATGATGCCTACATCAAGTTCCTATAGGATATAGAGACCCTTGTTTGAGAGTAACCTTCCTTCAGAAATACTTTTGTTCATCCATCCACCTGTTTTGGGGGAGCTGGGATATTGATGGAATGTGAATTTTCCTGACTTATCATTTTTCCACCCTTGAGACCCTGACTGGTTAGCTCATACATCTTAAGATAGCCTGAACTACATTATGTTGATCTCTGTCTTACTATTAGTGAAAAGAACTAGCATGTGTATATCTTTGGTAAGGGATTGTCAATGTGGGAAATGTAATACAATTGCTAATCTGTACAGTCCAAACAAATCCACTGTAAGCATGGGGAAGGATGAAAGTTCTCCGTGAAGCAGTAAGATACTGAGGGAAATATTAAGAGGGAAGTTATATTTTCTGTACTGGAAATTCTTCCATATATCTATTATCGTGTGTTCTTTTCCTTCAGGTAACTCACCTGCTTGGGTCTCATACATACAATGTTGCTGTAGCACAAGTGATGATATTTTGTAATCATCTTAAAGAGTTTGAGAAGCTTTCGGGAAGTCTGGAGTATCATCGTAGTCTGGAAGTTTTATGTATGTTATTGGCACCCATGGCTCCTCATATTGCATCAGAACTTTGAGAATCATTGGCAGAGTTAGTGAGAGATCAAAACCTCTGGTAAGTAGTAGTGTGAATAAATTATATGCATACATAAATAATTATAATTATTTAAAACCAAGTTTCTTTTAAATTTTGCTGTTTTATTCTCCTCTTGAACATGTTCTGCACATTCATAACGCTTATTTATTTTGATTAAGGAAAATGAGAAATGGCCAAGTTGGACAGAATCTCTGATATTGCAGGAGTCAACTACTGTGGTACTGCAGGTATGTATTAAATTAATGTATAGGCTGATAGAATTGTGTCAAACAAAGGAAGTAAGGGATCAGTACTAAAGTCGTCCCTTGATCATTCGCTATATTTATCGGTTCTAACTTTCTCAGTTCTCGACCAAATTTTTAGCGTTTATAATACCAGCAGAGAGCTGATCACCCACTCTATGAGCTAGTTCTGAAATTTATAATTTGGTTAAGAATTGAGCAGTTATAATAATCACAGTGTCAGGTGAACACAAATAGATGAGTATGATAATATTGTGTATCATCATCCAGGTTAATGGGGTCAGAAAGGGATCATTTTCTGTCCCGTCAGAAATGTGTGATCCTGTGAATCGTGAATCCCTGCAAAGTGGAGCTGTTAAAGTAGCTCTTGAACAGAATATGCTTTGCAACAGTGATACGAGTTCCACTAAAATATATGTGGCACCTCATGATCGAGTTATTAATTTTACCAAGTAATATAATTTTTGTATTACGCAGCTTTGGAAAATCAATATTGTCTCATCTCACCTTTATTAATATTTCAGAGTCATGGCTAAGTCTTGGTAGAGTGATGTGCACCATAGACCATACGTATGTTGGAACCTATATAGTCTATGTGTGCACAGCAACTTTATAGGTAAAGGGATTATGGAACGTGTACTAGACTGTTATTATAGCTGTGTGATCAATACTTCTTGTATCCCCATTAGGTTATTACAAGGGAGAGAATTGAATTGTGTTCATAAAGTTCCACACTATGAGATTCCCTGTGTTTCCAAGAAAAACTTGAAGGTATTTTTTGTAGGATATGCAAGGGCATGGCGAAAACGAGGAAACATGCCGTGCCTTCGTATATTCTATGAATTTCCTTATCAAGTTTCCTTCAGGTTTCACTCCTAATTTTCAGTGACACATTCGATGTATAATGGGGCTTCATAAAACAGTGTCAACCACCCATTCTATGACTTCTATTGTCTTCAAAATTCATTGATTGCCATGATGCTAAGGGAGAGAGGAGGGGTTTGTGGCTTAGCATTATAATGATGCTATTAATTGTTGGAAAAAGCCCTCTAATTGACAGTTAAGGCAGCAGAGGAGTCTTGTTTCTTTGATAACTCTTGTTTGTGCAGACATCAATTTAGAGGTGATACAAAACGACTAGCTAACGTTGACCATATTATGTAGTGTAAACTGACTTTTGTGGCAGAACTGAAGAACAAATCAATGCTATACACTGTCCATGTGATGTGCTCTTCTTCACATGCAAGGAATATAGCCGATTTCCCTTCATTTTTCTGCAGGTGAATTTGAGCATGCTATTAAGAGGCAAGTTGACCACTCCTGTCTATTGGCAAGCAATACAGCACTCTACCTATCTTTATCCTGCAAGTTGATATTTAATAGCGCCACTGCCCAGTAGTACGTCAACCACTTCAGCGTATCCATCATAGCTCGCCGACATCAAAGGAGGGAATCCATTTCTGTTAAATAGTTGATCGACCTGAGCACCATTTCCAATAGCTTTGCTCTTATTCTGTATAGCTGCATACTAAACAGTTGATAGGTCTCCTTTTGAGCACACATCTATCTGAGCACCATTTTCTAGCAGCAAATATTTCGACATTCCCATTTACACTTGCACTCATAAACACTGATGATCCATCATTCTGCAACCAAGTTGACTGCAGCACCCTTTTCAAGCAACCAACTTGCCATTTCATTCCAATTTTGCAATTATTAGTGCCAAAATTTATTTGTAAGTCTATCGTGGCTCCATTCCTTAATAAAAGTTCTTTGTGTCCTTCTTTAGTTGCGTTCATTAATGCTGACCACCCAGAATCACCTTGTGCGTCAACCTCTTCCAACAATAGAGTAAGTGATCAATTATCAGACGGATCAATTACTGGACAATTGTACCTAGAAAACTCTGCCATAAACTGGTAGCCATCTGAAATATGATTATTAATTTTTTTTGGACAACTCCTTTAATCATGTATATGAATTAACAGCCACAGCTGAAAGTCAGGATTCTGAATCAGTTTTCAATCTTTTGATACCTAAATCGTAGGTACCAGATGCCAGAAAAAGTGTCAAAGTTGGAAGACAGGAAGGTTCCATCCTTCCCCTATCTGTGTCTACATTTATAGAAGTCAAGCTTCAAATATCACTGCAATACAAAACCTGAACTTAGGCACTATAAGGTAATCAATATTCAGACGGTAAAAAATGGGCTGATTTTTAATGGTGGAGGATGTCACATGTAGAACACTAGATGATACGTTTATATATATGAAAAAAAATTACATCAACATTACCAAGTCAACTACTGCCTGTATGTAATTGATCAAGGTGCATATCTAGCTTATCACTTTGCTGTTATCAGATCCTTTCATTCAAAGTTACCGGCTATCCAACTTCACAGCTCAGTTTATGTGGACATTCAAGTATCATTAGAATTGATGATTAATAGAGTATTGTAAAGACTAGAATAACATCTCTTCTATATTTCTTGGTGGAGTCTCTTTATTAAGAAGACATGACTGCATCTCTTTGTTTCATTTGTAGAGTCTGATGCTTACATATTAGTGCCGTCTGTTGTGTGATAATGAATTGACTCTCTTAAGTTGTTGATTAAAAATTGTAAGGGAACAATCCATAAAAATAATTTTCCTAGATAAGCTGTACGTTATGCTAGTTCCTTGTGATTGGTGTGATACACCTTTGACTCATTTCGAATTGCAACGGCTACAGGGAGTGTGTGTTGTTGTAAGGAAAGATCTGTGCACTGGACTCAGACTTGGGGCAAGGGTCACTATAATTGGTGCTCCCACTCGTAAACTAGTCATTCACTCTCAGCAGACATTAATCAACTCAATCATAGAGGTATGTTAGCCACATAGCAACTTTTAGAATCACATTATGCATAGCAAGTATGTGTCTTCATATGTTTCATTCTGGCGAATAATATTTCAATGGAATTAAGTCAGAGGCAGAAGCTATTGCCCTCTACGCCTAGAAGCATTCTTCAGGTGATAGTTACCCAATTAGGTTCTGCTGCTCTCCTACTTAACTGTCTGTGCTTTGTTTGTCTTTCTGTGTACTTAACTGTCTGTGCTTTGTCGTTCTGTATTATTGGCTGCTACTTAGTGTGACAGAAGAAAAAATCAAGCAAGTTGAACTTCATAGAGCACAATTAAATTTTTTTTCAAGTGGAACTGCATACCAAGTAGGAATATACTGGAACATGCCAGGGTTTCCAACTAGAGTAAGCTAGTTCATGCTATGAAGCGCCAGGGAAGAGCAACAAGGTACTGAGGGTAGCATAGAGATAGCTTAGAGTTAGAGAAAGTTGCTCATCAAAAGTAAAACACTATAATTATGGTACGAGTGTTTCATAATCCCAATTATTTGCTTGCTTTGTTTTATCATTCTGCATAGCTTGTGAATATTCTCATTGGGCGTTTAGTGCTACACTTGCCTTCAGCTTTGCAGGTTAACTGGTTACCCACGTTTCAATGCTGTACTGTCTAACCAAATCATTTTTTTAGCTGATATTTGCCCCCTGGCTCTTATCGTCGCATCAAGATGTGTCTGCTTTTGAGTCTGGTCAGTTCGATAGTAAAAAAAAAACATGGTATGTACATACACAGGATTGGAAGCAGCTCATGTGTGGTCATTAAGCTAATGTAGTGTAGTTCAGTTGGCAAACTGATTAATTAAGTTCGATCGATTGTTTATTCTACTTTGTATCAATCATCTGACATGCATAACTTCTACTTTGATGTTTTTTATTTGCAGTGTTAGATCTTCTTGCTTATGGATCAGATACAGTTACTATCCATTAGTTGTTTAAACTTGCCAGTGCTTTGGATCCTAATCCAGTTTACCATACTTCACTAAATGATCTGGTTGCCTCCTAAGAAGGGCACATTCATTGATGGTATGACTAGGGGCAGTAAAATATTTGCTAGCTGAACCTGTAGTACAAATTTTCTCTGTTTAGTAATAGAATTCTAGAACTGAAGTGGGTAAGACAATTTTCTGGCTCCATCTGAATTTGGTGATTTAGCTTATAGTGTTATACTGCACAGTTCTTACGTATCTCTGGATCTGGTGGTATTGTGATCCTTTCCTTCAGTGATAGAATGTGTATGACTGATTTTACGATTGTTCTGGGGATAGATTATAGCTACAGTATTACATGGTGTGTGTATGAAATTGGAGCTTTACATACCATTATTAGCTGGAAGCCTTTTGTTGGCTCATGATGGAGTGTGTGTTATAGAGAATCTCAGCTCCCTCGAGAAAGATGTTAGAGAAATTCTGAAAAAAGGTATGTAGCTATATAATATAGTGCATAATTATGTAGTTAGTAGTATTCAATGTATTGTGCTGCACCCATGGAGAGAGCACCAATGTATTGTGCACCAATGTACCAGCACCAATGTATTGTGCTGCACCCCATGTGTTGCACCCATGAAGAGAGATCGGGTGGTTTTGAATGTGCCTATACAGAAGCAGAAGGGCGAAACTAAGGCTCAAGAATTATCTTGGCCGTTGAGCTATAAGATCTGGGCTCTTGTATATCAGCAAGATAGAAAGAAATCTTTATCTAAAGCCGATAGTGAAGTATTGAGGGAGTATTCCCTCCAGGTTTGTATGATAAATTATAGAAAATACTTTGTGTGCATGGTAGGAAGGGATTTATAGAAGCAGCTTGCTTGTGATGAGAAATTGTAGCCTCGTACCCAGGCCCTGTGAAAAAAGCAGGGTCTGGGTATCAAGAGCCATAGAAGGAGGGCCTAGAAAAGTATATTATATACTAAGGTGTCCCCTAAAAAAGAAGGGAATCTATACATTAATCATTGTATTGACTCTATTAGGACACATCAGTCATCGATAAAGGATTAGTAGAGTGAGTCTGGAAATATATAACTGATACACTTTATTCATAATTATTAGCTCACATAACTTTGCAGTCATTTTGAGCTGGTAGTAGTGAACGACCCCACTGACCTTTCTTCTCAAGAACACCTGCATGATATCACAATGAGTCATATCATGAGCAGTAGCAGAAGTGGAGGCTCTCCTCCCCTCTTGCCTCTTGTGGATCTGCATCAATACTTATGCATGGCATCAGTGATGGAAGTAGAGTTAAATGAAGATGCCTCCATTCTATTGCAGGATTTTTATGTTGCTAGTCATAGAGTACGGATATCTGCATCACATGGTATGGACATTCCCATCGGAGCTCTCAACAGCATGTATGTATTTCAATTGGTAATTTATGTATGGTTTAATATAATATGAAGCAAGCTTCACACAAACTTGTCATAGGAAGCATTTTTTTTTGCATGGATCAATCCAAAGATCTAGAAGAAACAAAATCTTCTCGTGTACACATAATAATCATATTTCAGTGTGTGGCTCATTTCACTTGCCTAAGTGATTGATAGTAACTGGATCAGAACAATTTCTGTTCTCTGAACAATTGTATGGTACTTAGTACACAATTGATTGTCAGGAACTAATTGATTCTCATATTTTTTTTGTGTGTAGGAATGCCGTTGCATGTGCACATGCTAAGCTAAATCTGTAGAAAAAGGTTAGTCACAGATATGTCATATGTCATCAAGTAACAAATTCTCAATGACTATGTGTCGGGTGTGGATTTAGGCAGCTGTGGAAGATGCAGTAATTTCGATTTATTTATATGAAGAATCACTTACAAGCCGCTTTGGCGAGTTCTATTTTTTTTTTGTACCCAAGTGTTACTTGACCAAACTAAGTTCAAAGCCCTAGATCCTAGATCATGCTAGCTCTTTACGCTCAGTTCTTGGTTTATCTCCTTGTCTACATTTCAAGGCTAATTCTGATCCTGACAGATACATTGGTAGAGAGGTAAGTTAAAACTGTGGAGGAGGTCACCTAAAGCATCCCCAGGGATCTTTTGTTCTTTCAAAGCTTCCCCCCATAAAATCCTGCCCTGAGTCAGCCTCTGTGCTCAAGAATGATGGTGGTGTGTGTGTATGCGTTGGTATATTCATTGAGTACTTAGAAAAATTATTGGAGCTTGTATAACTACTTCTTCTCCTGTGAAAATAAGTCCCTGTGTGTATTGCATAGTTGCATTCATGTATGTACGTACAAGCTCTATGCATGCTTTGTCATAATGTATTTCCTGAATAAAATGCCTTGATTCAATGCTTAGCGAGTGAACATTGGTGATCATGCTTGCACACTACTGTTCACTCGTTGCAAGAGTTTTTAACAACGACAACAACAAAAGTCTAGCTGCACTCATAGTGCTAGACACTGATTTAATTGAATGCCTGGTCTAAACATGGTATATATGGTATACATAGCATCATAAACCACAAGTGTACTTTTTATGATAGTTTGATGAGAGCTTGAGACTTCTTCATAAGCAGATTGTAGACTTTTGCAAGTGCCATAGAATGGCTAATATTCATCAGCATGAAGAGTAGTCTATCTTTATTTTTATTTCATCTAAATCAAAGATATTTTTATAATCATGACCCATGCTATCTGTTGTGTGTATTCAACATATTTGTGTGTGCAATGGCAATTCATTATGTTTCTTATATAAGTACTGTCAAGAAAGAGTGTCAGTGCAGAGTTATCACCATTAGCCTTGTTCCTGGTATTATTTTTCAGAAAACAGTTAAATGCAATGCTGTATAATTATCATCATTATTATAGGTTTATAATTATATTCAAGGTCATATTGTATTCTTAATTGCATCCATAGAGTTTGTTGATTGTTATACAGTCACTCACACTTAAGTGTTGAGTTCTTCCGAGGTATGGGCTTCCTTGAGACCAATACACTATAAATAATATATATACGTGGATTCAAGCAATCTGATTGGTCCATTACCATTGAATAATTCACGGTATTCAATGATATACTAGACTATGTACATAGTACAATAGCACCATGGACAAACTCCCCTCCTCGTTTCAATGAATTCACCCATACAGAAATCCTAGCGACCTGTCGATGTCCACCTTTCCCATTTATTTGAAATGCTGCAATTATGTACTAAATCATCATTCGAGTCAACTCACTTTCTGATGTGCAATGCGATTTCCAAATGGTGTATCACGACCCCTTGCACCAGGAAGTAGCGGCCAACAGCCAAAGAAGCATTACAGCAGTTTGATGCATGTTAGTGCTAGCTATGTAGCTACGTACAAGACACTTCTAAATGTTGAATGATGTCTGTAGCAACTTGTATGCTGATTATGACACACTAAGGGATATAGTTGGTATTGTATGAATATTACAGTACACTATTGGACAATAAAGCCTACCTATTAGGAATCTGCACAGTAAGGGAGGGTCTGAAGAAAAAAAGAAGCTAACTTTCAAGGCTAGGGAAAGAAGTTGGATGGCTATAGTGTTACAGGTCTGCCCCACCCCCTTCCTAAGGTTACCATACAAATAGGTACGTTATGTTAGCTTCGCCACCACTCCTCTCCCAAGTAGCTATTTATTAAAGGTTATTCCATTGGTTCCAAAATATAATTTTGATATCTGGGATCCAATTTCACATAAACATCAATCACATAGTGGTACAGAATTCAGAGGGTCAATTCCAATAATAGTTATCAGTGGCGTAGCCAGACAGGGTGCTCTGGGTGCTCGAGCACCCCCTTTGCTAGCTGAACTGCTGAACCTTCACTACGTGTATCTAATCTGTCAGTCACTAGCTAGCGGGCCTGCGAGACTAAGCTAGATTGATCACTAACCTCAGCTTTGTAGCGCGATGCAACAATAGTAAAAAGGTCTAAGGTCAACGTTAGTGGGCGTGGTAACATACGGTTTTAGGGGGTGTGGCACACAAAAAATTTTCCGGGCACTTTGCGGATAATTTACTTTAAATCCTGGCTACGCCACTGGTTATGATAGCAGAATCATTACATAACTTTGCAGGCTGGTATAAAAAAAGGAAAATTAATAAAATTGCATTCTTGCATTATAAAAACTTACTTTGTTTTGTAGCAATGCTTTCAAAAAGTGCGTAATTAACATCCTTCACAGCCTCAGCTAATTTCTTCCAGCTTGGCCTCCCATACCTACATGCATATGTATAAGCAATTAATGAACATGATTAGCAAGTGGTGGATTCAATTCACTTGTCTAGGTACCCACAGGCCTTTTGTAACTTGAGCCTGGTCTGACTGATCTAATTGGATGCCTAGTCATAGAAAATAATCCTAATGCCAAATACCTAGGGATAGTGTTTTCTAAATGCTGCAGCAGAAAAGGGCACAAAGAAACTGAACAAGAAACCCGAAGAATCTATTACATGCACTCACAAAGGCTCTATTTTGTCTACAGAGCCTACTACCTCCTTTCAAGGTGACCTTAGCCTTTGTAGAAAAGGCTAGCTTTAATAAGTATTGATATTTTCGTGCAGGTCTATGAAATTAACTGCCTCCTTTCCCAAATTTTTCTCTTTACCTGTGTTAGTTGTAGTTTAGTTTGAGCCATTCCATCATGGCCATATTGAGATACATTGCACTATCCCTGGGGTGGATCCTGTCCACCCTTTTAAATGTAGCTTGGTAAATAATTGCCTCCATTGAGCAGAAAGGCTTTCAATTGAATTGTTGAATTGAACACTTCTCCGTAATCCTCAGGTGCTAAAAATAGAACAAAATATATGAAGAAAAAAAACGATTCTTTGTGGAAAAAAAATTATGTTGTTCTTAATAAGGAACAACTACTAAAGCCTATTTGCATTCACTTGATCCCTTGATAATTTATTATAAAACAACAAAACAACAAAACAACCAGCTCATAGAGTGGGTGATCAGCTCTCTGCTGGTGTCTTAAACGTGAAAACTGAGGAGATATAGTGAATGATCAAGGAATCAAGTGAATGTCAATAGACATTAGGTAAAAGTGATTGTTTTGGTAATTTCGTAGGTGCTGCTAAATGGATAGACAAATTTATATGGGAGTTTCAAGGTCATGATTACAGTTGCACTCACTTGGCAAACTCTGATCCACAAGTTCCAGCAAGATATTATCTACATGGAATGCACAAAGTCATTTTACTCTGCACCAACCACATTATAGGAATAATAATGCAAGCTGTATATGTATGTGGTATTCTCAAAAAGAGGAGGAGAAACCAATATTACTCAGTAGTATGTTTCCAACAACCAGTTCCCTCAACTGCCCTATAACACTTATCAGGATAAATGATAAGAGTAGATATTTTAGGAATAGATCCCATGGCTCCATGCTTATGTAATAGGCTCATAATTTGTCTGTCCACCAAGCCAGCGTTTATTATTATTGTTAAATGTCTCTGGAATAGATAAGAGAATACATTACTGACGTAAGCTCTCTATTAAGACGAAGGGGAAAAAATCATCAATATTGCATCTCTGACTTACCTGGTAGTCTTTGTGCAGGAACTGATGGTGGAAGCAGAAGAGATACAGAAGATAGAGGCAGTGACGAGAAAGGAGATTGCTCTAAAAATAATCATTACTACATTAGCACAAGTTCATATCCCCCCCCCCCCCCGATTCCAACCCCCCTATTCCAACCTCCCTAATTTTGGTGCTTCATCAAGGCAAGATTCATCATACTATCTTTCGGGTAGTCCTGCTGGAATTTATTCAGTGCAGTCATAATTTGTACAAAGTTGTTTCCACTGAGCAGAAAGAGTCTCTACTGAGTCCAACACATCTCCATGATCATCAGGATCTGCATAATGATATGCAGGTACAGTACATTTACCTCACGTTATTAAGTCACTGTAGACCACTTACTGAGCTCACTGTCAGTATTTTCTATCAAGTTCTCATCTACGCACAAAAAGGAGACAGTAAACTTTAATAAGATGACCACAATTCTTACCTTGATTTATGTATGTACAGGCTCATGGTCATTGCTCCTGTTACTGCAATTATTATAGCAACAGAGCTGAGGTACCACCAACCCACACATGACATCACCTATCATGTACCCTGTATTCATGATATCACCTGCAGGACCTACTCTGTATTCATGAAAGTCATGTAGTGTGTAACATAACAAGCCAAGACAGAAAATGTCATGATTAAAGTAAATCAATAAATAAGTGCGCAACTAGAGTAAATCAATGCACAATCATCACATTCTGTATTCACCAGGAACAAGGTACAGGTTTTGCACTTTGGAGTTCTATATTATCACCTGCAACTGAAAGGCTGAAGCTACACTCTTCATCCGGTGGATTAGTGTAGGTAGAAGAAATTTTGTGTCCAGAAATTGTACTGCTTGGAGGATAATTATTAAAGGTGACAATGAAGGTGAACGCTCTTCTTTGTGATCTATAATAGTTAATCTTTTAATTGTACTCCATATTATAATGCTCAGGTATACTATTCACAAATCTTGTCATGGAATGGTCCTGCAACAGTCTTATGAATAATAGAGCTTTGAAGTTTTCTTTCGTGATTATCCACATTACATTAACATACTTGACTCTCTCCATCAAATTGATCATCTGTTGCCTCCAGTATCACCAAGTGCCATCTTTCCAGTAAATATATCTCATTGGAGATTTGTCGGGGCTATGATGTCATCACAGTACTACAACAAAAATACATAAATTGTTATCATGGTCATAAATAAACCATTACATGCATAACTACCTTCAGGTAGACCAGGTGGTTCAAACAAGCATAAAATACTGCTACTGCATGAAGACCTGTGTCAGTAATGTGAAGAGATCTCACCGAGTAGAGAATTTTTTCTGTTCCACAGTAAATATGTTACAATGAAGTGGGAATTGGGCAATTATTATTAGTCACGTAACAATGTTCATTTAATGAAGCACTGTTCCTGACTACATTCGCTGCCTCTATTGAAACACTGTATTATGATTCAATGCAGCAGAGTACATGGATGAGACACAATTCGATGCTCAGCACATTATAAAATCAAAGGAATAATGACACTACTCCTTTATCATCACATTAAATACCTTTTGTTCTCTCTACATCAGATAATATTGATCCTCCTAACCAAAGACTTGAGAGCAAATGTTCCAAATCTGTCTCCCACATTGAAGGCACCATCTTCTCCCTCTATCTTTCGAAAGGCATAAACTGGATTGGATTCTCTGTACTTGGGGGTGGTGCCGGCAACAAGGAATGCCATGTCTTCACAGTCTTCTTTATTCTCCAGGCTAACATAGTGCTGGATATACACTATCACATTATTTTGCAATTTCCCCTTTGTAATAGGTTGTATGAGGTAGGCAGGATTAGCCGGCTTGTAACCGTCTGGCAGTATGAAGAATCCACAGTCACACAGGTCGACTCCCCTGATCCAACTCTTGCTTTGGTATCGATACAGATACGCCCACATCCTCAAAGTTCACCGTGTCTGTGGACAATGTGATAGTTGGATATTCATCAAACACTATACCAGGGTATTCCTGTTAAAAGAAAAATACACCTGTGACACGAAAAAAATAAATAAGCTACCATTAGAAGCATACCTACTACAGGGGGTTTTTAAAAGGAGATAAAATGTCCCAGTGTATCTAGTTCACCCAAGAAATACATCCATTCTTACTTTTCTATTCAAAGTTTGACAGGAGATTTTCATTTAACAGTTACTTCCATGTTTGCCCCATTATTTAAGAGGAGTCCAACTACTTGATCGTGCCCAAAATGACTGGCAACAAAGAGGATCATCCTGCATGTCCACCTGAGCCCCGTTGTTCAACAACAGCTGGGCCACTTCAAAATGTCCAGACCCCCCTCCTTCCTGCCGTAGATCAACCTGAGCACCATAGCCTAACAGCAGTTTAGAAATCTCATTAAACTGACAATCATCAAAGCACACCACCCACCATAATCCTGAATGTCGACCTGAGCACCATTCTCTAGTAATAGTTTGGCCACTTCCAACTTATTTCTTTTACTGGAATACATCAAAGCAGACCTCCCTCTGTTATCCTGCAGGTCGGCCTGAGCTCCCTTTTCCAGCAGTAGTCTAATAACTCCAGAATGTCCTTCTTTACAAGCAAGCATTAAAGGAGATCCCCATTCTTCTTTCTGAAGGTTAAGCTGAGCACCATTTTATACCAACACTTTGGTTGCTTCAGTATGTCCTTCTCGACAAGCAAACATCAAAGCAGATCGCCCGTTATTCTACAACAGGTCAACCTGAGTACCGTATTCCAATAGCTAATAACCTGACAACTTTACTATGTCCTTTTTCACTAGCACTGATCAGAGCTGAAGCCCCACTACCTGTCTGTTGGTCTACTTGAACATCATTTTCTAGCAGCACCTTGGCCACTTCAAAATATCCTCCCCGACTGGATATCATCGAGGAGAATGCTCTTTACTCCACTGCAAATCTATCCTTGCCCCATTTTCTATCAATACTTTTACGGTTTCAGAGTACCCTTTTGAACAGGCAAGCATTAAAGCTGATCTCCCAATATTGTCAACCTGAGCACAACTTTTCAGGAGCAACCTGGATATCCTTCATTGCTGGCAATAAGCAATGCAGTATCTCCCTCATTGTTCCGCATATCAACTGTAGCACCATTTTCTAGCAGGATCTTTACCACTTTAGAATGTCCTTTTTGACTGGCAATCATCACAGCTGACCCACCATCCTTTTGCTTCAAGTCCACCCGAGCGTGATACTCAATAATCAGTAGCTGAACAATATTGAAATACCCTAACAAACTGGATATCATCGAAGCTGTTAGACCACTGGTGTCTTGAAAATCAGTATTAGCACCATTTTCTAGCAGCAATTTAAAGTGGGCTTTTCCACAACTAGCCATCAAAGCAGATTGTCCACCAGATTAGCATCAGAGGTGACCACCCAGTACTGGGTCCACGCTATATTCGCCATCTTCCGATAATTTCCTGACTTTCTGTACATCACCTAACCTGGCTGCTTCGTGTAAGGGAGGTAGATTATTATTATTCACTTCTTCTCACGGCGATGAGCATACGCAGGTGCCTAGTACTAGTAGCGATTCCGGAAGCCATACATTTCCTGAAACTTTGCCCGCCTGACGGTTATAGACCTGCTGGCGTGGGTTAAGCACATACAGATCTACGGTTTTCCCCATATTAATCTCCATAGAACTAAAATCAACGGCGCTAACTGTGAACATAGCACACTGGTTCATTTCGTGTTTGAGTAGTTAGTACATTATTAAGCTGCTGCTGGATATGAGTTACTTGTTTATATGTTGATTGATCGTTGAGATAGAGCTAGTTATATATGGGCAGGTCTAACTTCCGGTGTCACAGTCGCTGGGAGATTCTGTCGCAGGGAAAAAATATCCTGTCGCGAGCGACCTAATCTCCTAGGATATTTCGTAGCCGCCAGGATATATTGTCGCTGCATATAAAGTAGCTATCGGAGAGGTGGTATAGCTATATCTGATTATACAAAGACAATCGCTCACCAACAAATTGCTCTCCTAGCTCCTAGGTCGTTTCTACTACAGAGTTCCATATAGGCTGTGCCTACAGTCCGTTCAGGCCAACAGTCGCGGCACCCGGGATTCTTCACAGATTCAGACTGGTCCAAGCACCAGGACACTTAAAATGTTTTTCAAAGATTGAAAAATTTCGGGAATCGAACGCGAGACCACACATTCAATATCACGCAGTACTAACACGACACGTGTAATATTAACCGATGCGCTACGGTATGAAACACCTTCTAACTTCAAACTCTTTGGTTGCCTTAGGGAACCTTTTGGGCCTGCCACAACAGTGCGTGAATAGTACGTCCCATACTCCTATATAACGGTTGCTGCGCTCACTCCCTTGTAGGAGCCATTATATAATACATAGTCCGGGTGTCAATATTTACCGGTATTTTGTCGCTGGGAGATTCTGTCGCGGCGACAAAATATCCTAGGAAATTCTGTCTCGAGCAACCTGATCTCCTAGGATATTTCGTCGCCGCCATGTCGCTGCATATAAAGTAGCTTTTGGAGAGGTGGTATATAGCTATATCTGATTATACAAAGACAATCGCTCACCAACAAATTGCCCTAGCAATAAAAAATCTCCTATATCGTTTCTGTCTTAGTGATGAATCTCTTCTATAATCATAAATGATAATATCTCCTAGTTGGCTACATTTATATGCTGCTTATAGGTGCATCAAAATCTCAAGCTTGTTAGCTATTCACCTTTATAGTTGGGTGTATTCGCTCTACTTCAAAGGAGCATGTTTTTTTTTCTAGCGTCTTAGAAGGTTAATATTTTTTGCAAGTGTACAGCGATGGAATATTTATAATTGATCTATATTGATGTGAATGCATGATTGAGCTTTATACAAATCAGTATTGAAAAATATTCTAGATAGCTACTTACGCATAATAGCTAGCTAGATGCTACAGAGCAACACGTCTCTTAGCTACTATAGAAAGTAAAAATTATAATTTTATATAATATATATATATACTGCAATAACATAGCTCAATAGCTAGCTACATATATAACTATACCTAATAATAGAGCTAGATAAGTAATATCCTGGACGATTTTATTATAACACAGGAGATTTTATTACTAGCTATAGTAGATAATAGCTAGTTAGCAATAGCTATATGTGACCCGGTACAGGAAAATCGGGCATAACGCGGCAGAACAATTTTCTACGTAGGAGCGGTTTTAGCGAGTCATGCAACAAAAATTCTTTTCTGTATAGATCAAAACTATGATCCTTGAACAAACTTTTGATCAAGTTTAGAACTTAGAATAAAGTAGAAAGGCTTCAAATGAAGCGTTAAAGTTAGCTCGTCAGCCATGAAACCATCGCGCATTCGTGCACGGAAAATCCAGCAGCTGATAATTAATGGTTGATGAAGTGATATTTTCGTTTTGTTACCAGACCTAAGGTAGGCTTTCCAGCTTATACGCTTAGAAATATGAACTAACTAAGCTTTCTTACGCTACTTTCGGTACCTTGTTACTCTTTTCCAGGCTTTAGTTGGTACTTATTAGCGTCAAAAGGGGAGAAATAGCTTCTCTCTAACTCTAGTTCGAGGCTCCAGCCCACTTCAATTTGATAGTGCACGGGCGTTGCCGGAAATGATGTTCACCAGCTTTTTCTCTAAAACGCTAATGGACCCTGAAGCTTTGAAATTTGCGCGATGGAGAGCGGCCAAAGATAACGGATATAAACAAATCAAAAATTTTTTTAGTGCCGCATTATGCACAATCTTCCTCTACCCGGTCACATAGTGAGCAACAATTCTAGGAGAATAAGATTTTGTCGCTCTATATTATTATCATTATTATTACTATTATTATTATTATTATTATTATTATTATGAATGATTGTTGTGGCAACACAAAGCATAAAACCTTAATAATCTCCGGTTAGTGATCGCCGCGACAAAATTTCACAGCTACAGAATAAACGGCAGCACCGGTGTTGATGAAGGATCGGCTACGCCATACGCTTTCGATGATCTGGTACTCTAATTTAGAGATATTCTATGTTACGTAGTTTATAATATGTCTGGCATTACTAAATAAAAAATAAATAAAAAGCTAATTTAGGTTACTAAGAACTATTTCTGGACCTAAATCTTTGAAATTTGTGAACATCAAAATAATTTATAAATGCCGCGTTATACCCTTTACCCTGTCGCATATAGAGCAATAGAATTGATCTCGAATTCATTAATATTTGCATTTGATCCTGAATTTAGAACAACCAATTTCACGTTCGTATTTGCGCGTACGCAAATGGCACATTTTAAAATTTTTTATTGTATCTTATTTACTACTTAGCTTAAATTAATCAACTCTGCATCAGTCTCGCCTGTTTTTTATCTACTAGGGCAATGTTCAACATTCAGTTAACAGCGAGCGAGCAAGCAATTATTCTTTAGTGCTACAACTCTTTAGAAGATTTTGCTTATGAGTTTATATGTAACGAAGCACTTAGATAAGCCTGTAGAGCCTCTACAACTACTACTACAGCGATGTGCAGCATTTGAAGTGACCAAGTTAGCAAGCTAGCTGATAGCTTCAGCGCTTGATATTGTTAAGCGCCTACAATCACTTAGATAAGCCAAGGGCCTCTATGACAAAAAGCTGTAGAAAACAATTTCATGCACATCATGCACGCGCAGGGCGCTACTATCGCACGACACGTACGTACCGTACATACGCCTGGGGCATTTTGGAGTGTAGACATAGATATATAATTTCAATGAGTCATGACCTGAGAGTCAGCTCGATCGCTGCAATGATTTTTAAATGCGCGCTTTCACGTTCGCAAATCTCGCAAAAAAATTTAAGCTGTATTGTATTATAAGAATTTGTTCAAATTCCTTTTTCCATAGTTAATTTTCAAGCTTACACTCCCGCTATTGTACGCAGTAGTTGATGGATTTGTAGTAAAATCACATACCAACTAAGTCTGACGACTAACTGGTAGCCCAAGCTGCTACTACAATCATTATTGAACAAGATCTAGGCTGAATCTGTTGATTATTACTTTACGGTACTAAAGGAACTTTTAAAAAATAAATTGTGATTTAAAGTTAATATTAAAATCTTAACTTAATACAGTACAATCTTATCAATTGTTAAATTACAATTAAGATTTAAAAAATGTAATTACTGTTTTGTGAAACTAACTGGAATATTTAAAGAGCAATCGCGAGTGATAATATTAATTTCATCATATTGTTACAGAAAGCAGGCTCATATAGTTTTGCAAAACTACTCAGAGCGATTATTAACTTTTTCGATGTAATCCGTACGAAGGTTGCTCCTTTCGTTCGCGTGCCCGAAAATTGGACAGCTCCATTTAGTCATGATATAGCTATTTGCTGTGTAGACATAAATATTATCCTCTAGTGGTATAGATAGAGTAGCTATATAGCTACTTGACTTACTGCACATTTTGTAAGCATTTCATGTTGTCACCCAATAGCTAATGAATCATAATATCTGATCTCATACTTCTCAAAATCGAGAGTCCAATGACACCCCAAAAATATTGGTATGATAAATTTCTTGTACTGTGCTAGCTATATCCACCTATAATTATAAGCACAATTATTAGCCTATAAGTTTTGTTACCTATCTTATCAATTATTTTAATCCAAGATTCAAATTCAGAACATCCAAGTAGGAGCTTGTATAAAAAAAGTTGACACACAGTAGACACTAGCTTTTTCAAGTTTCTTATTGCATTCTTCCGCAATCAAAAATAAGTAGAAGTCTACGATCTGAGCAAACCATATTATATAGCTACTGCATACAGTATATATAGACTTGTTATATGTTGGAGCACACAACATACGTACCCTATCATTCACTTAGTGATCTACCCTAGACTCTGAAGGTCCGGGAATGGTCTTTACGATATCTTCCTTGATCATCTACTCGGGAGTAACGTGCAAGGTGGGAATAAATTTCTATTGTAATTTAGTTATTGTTATCATAATGTTGATAAAACGAGAAAACTGCCCCCGTCAGGTGGGTGTGGTAGAAAACAGGTGCAAGGTCCAGGAAGGGTCTTTTCAATATCTTCCTTGAACTCTGGAATTGACTGATCGCATAGGCTGCATGGGATGCTGCCAAAATACGGGTCTGGTCATTTCTTTGAAATAATGACTGTATTGCCTTGGTACCTCTTTGTCCCAGATCTTTGCAATTAAGCGCGCATGAGCATTTTTGACTTCGTGCGCAAAAATTTATCGTGGTCCGGTGGTCCGGTCCGGTCCGTGTTTTAGTCAGACCCTGTAATTTTATTTTATTAATGTCCAGGCTGTCCTCTGCAGTGTCCATTCATATATGGCGGTCGATAATTGAAAATCGACTCTACTATTGCAATGGCAATGAGAGAACTAGGGTGAAATGAAAATATATTTGAAAGGTTCAGTTGAAAGAGTAATTCATAATTTAGAAAAGTTCACCTTTTTTGATATTATTTTATTTAATGGTGTGATCCTGTTATAAACAAGTTAATTGTAGTTATGTAATTTTTATGAGCTAAATGATTCTGGAGTAAGTATCTGTACAGTTTGTAATGCTGGGACGTATACAGCCTTCTAAAATAATTGCAGCGAGCGAGCGCGGATGGCGAGCTGACTCTCAGGTCATGACTCAATGAAATTTTAAATATATATATCTATGTCTACACTCCAAAATGCCCCAGGCGTGCGCGTACGTATGGTACGTGTCCCGAAATAGTTTCGCTCCGCGCGTGCATAATGCGCATGCTCAAATTGTAATCAAACTAGATTGTTTTCTACAGCCTCTTGTCATAGACGCTAGGCTTATGTAGGGACGTGGCTTATCTAAGTGCTTGTTGTAAGTATTTACAACTTTCTCGGTGTTGAGCTTCCCGGTTGGAACCACAACTTAAATGACTCTTGTCTCTGATAGCAATATCAAGCACTAGCACTGTCAAATGCAGCACATTGCTAAGTACTTTGTTACATATAAACTCAACAGCAAATTGCTAACTTGCTGTCAAAATTAATGTTGCACATTTCCCTATAGTATAGCGAGCGATTCATGTACGTGTGAGCTTAAAAATTAACTATTAAAAAAAGCAACTTCTTATAATACAATACAGCTTAAAAATTTCGAATATCGCGAGATTTGCGAACGTGAAAGCGCGCATTTAAAAATCATTGCAACGAGCGAGCTGACTCTCAGGTCATGACTCATTGAATTTTTAAATATATATATCTATTATGTGTACACACTCCAAAATGCCCCAGGCATGGTACGTGTCCCGAAATAATTGCGCTGCGCGCGTGCATAATGCGCATGCTCCAATTTTAATCAAGCTAGCCTTTTATCATAGAGGCGCTAGGCTTATGTAGGCGCTTGGCTTATCTAAGTGTTTGTGGTAAGTATTTACAACTTTCTATGTATTGAGCTTCCTGGTTGGAACCACAACTTAAATGACTCTTACACTGGAGCCTATCAGCTTCTCACTTGCTCACTGTCAAATGCAGCACATTGCTAAGTGCAAACTCAACAGAAAAATTATTAACTTGCTGTCAAAATTTTTTCCCTAGTATAGCGAGCGATTCATGTACGTGTGAGTGTGTATGTCGATCGAGAATGAAATACAAATCCATTAACTACTGCGTACAATAGCGGGAGTGTAAGCTTGAAAATTAACTATGGAAAAAGGAATTTGAATAACTTCTTATAATACAATACAGCTTAAAAAAATTAAATATCGTGAGATTTGCGAACGTGAAAGCGCGCATAATCATTGATGCGAGCGAGCTGACTCTCAGGTCATGACTCATTTAAATTGTATATCTATGTCTACACTCCAAAATGCCCCAGGCGTATGTGTCGTGCAATAGTAGCGCCCTGCGCGTGCATGATGTGCATGAAATTGTTTTCTACAGCTTTTTGTCATAGAGGCCTTGGCTTATCTAAGTGATTGTAGGCACTTAACAATATCAAGCACTGAAGCTATCAGCTAGCTACTTCACTTGCTAACTTGGTCACTTCAAATGCTGCACATTGCTGTTAGTAGTAGTTGTAGAGGCTCTACAGGCTTATCTAAGTGCTTCGTTACATATAAACTCATAAGCAAAATCTTCTAAAGAGTTGTAGCACTAAAGAATAATTGCTTGCTCGCTCGCTGTTAACTGAATGTTGAACATTGCCCTAGTAGTTAAAAAACAGGCGAGACTGATGCAGAGTTGATTAATTTAAGCTAAGTAATAAATAAGATACAATAAGAATTTTTAAAAAGTGCCATTTGCGTACGCGCAAATACGAACGTTGTTCTAAATTCAGGATCAAATGGAATTATTAATGAATTCGAGGTCAATTCTATTGACTTACGCTTACTCTATATGTGACTGGGTAAAGAGTGTAACGCGGCATTTATAAATTATTTTGATGGCACAAATTTCAAAGCTTCAGGTCCTTGATGCCCGAGAAATAGTTCTTAGTAGCCTAAATTAGCTTTTTTTAATTTTTATTTAGTAATGCCAGAGATAACATATACTACGTAACATAGAATATCTCTAGATTAGTGTACCAGATCACCGAAAGCGTATGGCGTAGCCGATCCTTCATCAACGCCGGTGCTGCCGTTTATTCTGTAGCTGTGAAATTTCGTCGCGGCGACAGAAAATTGTCACTGACCGGAGATTATTAAGGTTTTATGCTTTGTGTTGCCACAACAATCATTCGGAATTGCCAATTTTTTAGTTTTGGCTATCATCCACAAGTCATAGAGAATAGATTTAACTTTTTATCTAAACTTTACAGCATATTTCAAGCTAGCCTCGTACCCAGGCCTTATTATAATTTATTTATAAGGCCTGGGTATGAGGCTTATTTAAAATAAGAACCATTATTTTTTTCCTGAAATTTCCAACTGAATTACCTTACTTAACTGAGCTAGTGACTGTAGCTATTATACTAGGGTAATGTACAACATTTGAGTCACAGCGAGCGAGTGAGTAAGTATTCCTAAGTATTCCCATAGGCTTTCTATTCACTTGTGCTTTCAACTCCTTAGAAGATTTCGTATATGTAAGTGGCAGGCAGCTGTAAGTGCACTTAGATAAACCTAGTGCTTACAAGCCGCTTAGATAAGCCTTATGCATCTGCCCGCTGCCCAAAAGGATGTAGAAATGTTGAGCTGATACTTCATTTGTTCTTTGCTGTTGAATTATGTAGCCAAGTGGCAGAGGCAGCTGCATGCACAGAAAGCTAAGTACTTACCACAAAGCACTTAGATATGTCTAGTGCCTACAATCCACTTAGACAAGCCTAGCCTACAATCCAGCATTTAGGCGATTGTAGGCGATGTAGAAAATCAATCAAGCAATTACAATTGGAGCATGCGCATAAATGCACGCGCAGGGCGCTACTATTGCACGACACACGTACGTACGTACGTACGTACGCCTTGGAGCAGCGAGCGAGCGAGCAAGTATTCCTGTCTAATGCCTACGATCCACTTAGATAAGCCTAGCCCTACTATCCACCTTGCTATACAGAGAATTTGGTCGTCCTCTGACTACTACCCATGCGCACTGCTTGAATGAGATTTATTCAATCTTCAGGAAAGTAAAGGATCTTCCTTGATTATGGCTGGTCAGGAAGGACATACTGAAGTGGCCAAATTATTGCTTAAATAAGAAAGTCATATAAACTTGCAAGATATCTAATAGTGGACAATCTGCTTTGATGGCTAGCTGTGGAAGAGGCCACTTTAAGATGGCCAAATTGCTGCTAGAAAATGGTGCTAGTACTGATTTTCAAGACACCAGTGGTCTAACAGCTTTAGTTTGTTAGGTTATTCAGCTACTGATTGTTGAGTATCACGCTCGGGTGCGACTTGAAGCAAAAGGATGGTGGGTGATGATTACCAGTCAAAAAGGACATTCTAAAGTGGTAAAGATCCTGCTAGAAAATGGTGCTACAGTTGATATGCAGAACAATGAGGGAGATACTGCATTGCTTATTGCCAGCAATGAGGGAGATACTGCATTGCTTATTGCCAGCAATGAGGGATATCCTGAAGTGGCCAGGTTGCTCCTGAAAAGTTGTGCTCGGGTTGACAATATTGGGCGATCAGCTTTAATGCTTGCCTGTTCAAAAGGGTACTCTGAAACCGTAAAAGTATTGATAGAAAATGGGGCAAGGATAGATTTGCAGTGGAATAAAGAGCATTCTCCTCCGATGATAGCCAGTCGGGGAGGATATTTTGAAGTGGCCAAGGTGCTGCTAGAAAATGGTGCTCGAGTAGACCAACAGACAGGTAGTGGGGCTTCGGCTCTGATCAGTGCTAGTGAAAAAGGACATAGTGAAGTTGTCGGGTTATTATTGGAATAAGGTGCTCAAGTTGGAGAATAACGGGTGATCTGCTTTGATGTTTGCTTGTCGAGAAGGACATACTGAAGCAGCCAAAGTGTTGGTAGAAAATGGTGCGACATTCAGGATTATGGTGGGTGGTCTGCTTTGATGATTGTCAGTTTAATGGGACACCTTGAGATTTCTAAACTGCTGTTCGACTATGGTGCTCAGGTTGATCTACAGCAGAAAGGAGGGGGGTCTGCTCTGATGATGGCCAGACATTTTGAAGTGGCCCAGCTGTTGTTGAACAACGGGGCTCAAGTGGACATGCAGGATGATGGTGGAAGGTGTGCCCTCTTTGTTGCCAGTCATTTTGGGCATGATCAAGTAGTTGGACTCCTCGCAAACATGGAAGTAACTGTTAAAGGAAAAACTCCTTTGAGTATGGCTCTGGAAAAAGCACATGCTCCAACTGTCAAACTTTTGAATAGCAAAGTAAGTATGGATGTATTTCTTGGGTGAACTAGATACACAGCTAATCGATATGGCCAGGTTATATGACAGTGCATGTGTTAACTGTATGAAGATTTAAGGGTGGAAAATTTTTTTTGCCAAAACCATTGTTTGCAAGAAGGTTGGGGGCTAGAAGAGGGGATCGATTATTAGGAGTCATTATTTATTTACCCAGGTGGGGGTGAGCATACAAAATTTGATGACTGGGACATTTTATCTCCTTGCCCCCACTTTAAAAAACCCCTGAAGTAGGATCATATCACAGTATGCTGCTAATGGTAGCTTATTTCGGTGCTGGAGAAGCCTGTTATTTTACTCATGTCATACGTAAGTCTATTTTTCTTTTTTTAACAGGAATACCCTGGTAGTTGATGAAAATCCAAAAATAGCAAGTATCACATTGTCCATAGACACGGTGAACTTTGAGGATGTGGGCGTATCTGTATCAAATGGGAGTATTCATTCATCCCTGTGTGACTGGATCCTTCATACTGCCAGATGGTTACAAGCCGGCTAGTCCTGCCTACCTCGTACAACCCATTACAAAGGGGAAATTGCAAAATAATGTGATAGTGCGTATCCAAGAGAGTAAAGAAGACTGTGAAAACATGGCATTCCTTGTTGCCGGCACCACCCCCGAGTACAGAGAATCCAACCCAGTTTATGCCTTTTGAAAGATAGAGTTGCCTTCGATGTGGGAGACAGATTTGGGACATTTGCTCTCAAGTTAATACAACTTGTTAGGATCAATATATCTGATGCAGAGGGAACAAAAGGTATTTAATGTGATGATAAAGCATCATGCCTTTGATTTTGTAATGTACTGCTTTTTTTAAGCATCTAATTGTGTCTTATCCATGTACTCTGCTCTTCTTGTACTGCATTGAATCATAATGCAGTGTTTCAATAGAGGCAGTGTACATAGTCGGGAACAGTGCTTCATAATGAACATTGTTACGTGACTAATAATAATTGCCCAATTCCCACTTCATTGTAACGTATTTATTGTGGAACAGAAAAAATTCTGAGATCTCTTCGCATTACTGATACAGGTCTTCAAGTATTTTATGCTTGTTTGAACCACCCGGTCTACCTGAAGGTAGTTATGCATGTAATGGTTTATTTATGACCATGATAATAATTCATGTATTTTTGTTGTAGTACTGTGATGACATCATAGCCAGTCATCATCCCCAACAAATCTCCAATGAGAAAGGAAAAAATATCTTTACTGGAAAGATGGCACTTGGCGATACCGACATTATTCTGGAGACAACAGATGATCAAGGATGGGATATAAAATTTGATGGAGAGAGTCAAGTATGTTAATGTAATGTGGATAATCACGAAAGAAAACTTCAAAGCTCTATTACTCGTAAGACTGTTGCAGGACCATTCCATAACAAGATTTGTGAATAGCATACCTGAGCATTATAATATGAAGTACGTACAACAAAGAAGAGCGTTCACCTTCCTGAAGAGGACATTGTCAATCATCCTCCAAGCATTACAATTTCTGGTCATAAAACTTCTTCTACCTACACTAATCCACCAGAAGTTCACATGATTGGAATGGATGAAGAGTGCAGCTTCAGCCTTTCAGTTGCAGGTAATAATATAGAACTCCAAAGTGCAAAACCTGTACCTTGTTTCTGGTGAATACAGAATCTGATGATTTATTCACTTATTTATTGATTTAATTTTTCTGAGTTTGTGTGGTTACGCACTACATGACCTTCATGAATACAGGGTAGGTCCTGCGGGTGATATACAGGTGATGTAATGTGTTGGTTGGTGGGTGATAATGGTACCTCAGCTCTGTTACTGTAATAATTGCAGTAACAGGCGCAATGACCATGAGTCCTGTACATACATAAATCAAGGAAAGAATCTTAAAGTTTACTGTCTCCTTTTTATGTGTAGATGAGAACTTGATAGAAAATACTGACGACAGTGAGCTCAGTAAGTGGTCCATGGTGACTGAGGTAAATGTTCTGTACCTGCATATTATTATGCAGATCCTGATGATCATGGAGATGTGTTGGACTCAGTAGAGAGTCTTTCTGCTCAGTGGAAGCGACTTTGTACTAAATTATGACTGCAGGGAACTGCACTGAACAAATTCCAGCAGAACTACCTGAAAGATAGCTGGATCTTGCCTCCATGGAGTGGCTGAAAATGAACTATAACCATCAGAAGTATGGGAGACCAACCTGGAAGAGATTGGCTAAGGCTGTGGGAGAGCTGGACTATAGACTTTTTAAACAAATCGTCAAGAAGCACCAAAGTACGGGGGGGGGGGGATACAAATGAATTTGTGTGCTAATGCCATTAATAATTATTTTTAGAGCAATCTCCTTTCTCGTCACTGCCTCTATCTTCTGTATCTCTTCTGCTTCCACCATCAGTTCCTGCACAAAGACTACTAGGTAAGTCAGAGATGCAGTATCGATGATTTTTTCCCCTTCGTCTTAATAGAGAGTTTACGTCAGTAATGTATTCTCTTATCTATTCCAGAGACATTCAACAATAATAATAAACGCTGGCTTGGTGGACAGACAAATTATGAGCCTATTACATAAGCATGGAGCCATGGGATCTATTCCTAAAATATCTACTTTTATCATTTATCCTGATAAGTGTTATAGGGCAGTTGAGGGAACTGGTTGTTGGAAACATACCACTGAGTAATATTGGTTTCTCCTCCTCTTTTTGAGAATACCACATTAGCAACATACATATACAGCTTGCATTATTAGTCCTATAATGTGGTTGGTGCAGAGTAACATGACTTTGTGCATTTCATGTAGATAATATCTTGCTGGAACTTGTGGATCGGAGTTTGCTAACTGTAATTATGACCTTGAAACTCCCATATAAATTTGTCTATCCATTTAGCAGCACCTACGAAATTACCAAAACGATCACTTTTACCTAATATCTATTCACATTCACTTGATTCCTTGATCATTCACTATATCTCCTCAGTTTTCACGTTTAAGACACCAGCAGAGAGCTGATCACCCACTCTATGACTAAAGCATACTATGAGGAGCCACTAAAAATCCTGAAGTAAGTTCACTACATAATTATGATTGTACATGTGATTATTCTTATCATGTACATAGCCTCATTTCCAGGCTCTCAGTGAAGAATTTCCGCTTCACGGAGAGCCTGGGAATGAGGCTAATCATGTACACCTGCCTGCTAACGGCATACATACATACCATAGTAAAACAAGAAAGGTGTTTTAAGCATAAAGAAGTGCAATAGTAACCTTTATATAACCATTTAGATTTCCACAACTGCAGTACAAGAGTCTCTACGCTGGCCAGAAGGAAGAGTAGTTTATTGCATCCATAAGAATGTGAATGACTCTACAGCAGGAAAGATCAAAGTAGCAATCAGAGAGTGGAGCGAGAAGACTCATTTGACTTTCTAAGAAACAGAACATGCTGGAGAAGATACCCTGGTATTTCGTTCAGATTGCAAAGGTTGCTACACCAATACAGTGGGGTCACAAGACTATCAGATAACAATCAATGTACAAATACCTGGATGTGATTTTCATCATGTTATCCAGCCATGCAATTGGACTATGGCACGAACATACCAGACCCAATCGAGACTTGTACATCAAGATCAACAAAGAAAATATACCTCAAGGATACCTGAGTCAATTTAAAAGGCGTACCAGGTCTGAAGAGAATACATATGAACTGGGATATGATTATGGTTCGATCATGCACTACAACCAAAAAGCATTTAGTAAAAATGGGAGGAATACAATCGATATTATAAATTATTTAGTGTATTGGTCTCAAGGAAGCCCATACCTCGGAAGAACTCAACATTTAAGTGTGAGTGACTGTGTAACAGTCAAACTCTATGGATGCAATTAATCTAAGCATATAATATGACCTTGAATGTAATTATAAACCTATTATAATAATGATGATGATAATTATACAGCATTGTATTTAACTATTTTCTGAAAAATAGTACCAGGAACAAGGCTAATGGTAATAACTCTGCACTGACACTCTTTCTTGACAGTACTTATATAAGAAACATAATGAATTGCCATTGCACACACAAATTAAAATGTTGAATACACACAACAGATAGCATGGGTCATGATTATACAAATATCTTTGATTTAGGAGTCATGTGATGAAATAAAAATAAAGATGAACTACTCTTCATGTTGATGAATATTAGCCATTCTATGGCACTTGCAAAAGTCTACAATCTGCTTATGAAGGAGTCTTAAGCTCTCATCAAACTATCGTAAAAAGTAAATGTTATAACACTGTGGTTGATGCTACATATACCATATATACCATGTTCAGACCAGGCGTTCAATGAAATCAGTGTCTACCACTACGAGTGCAGCTAGAGTTTTTTGTTGTTTTTAAAAACTCTTGCAGCAAGTGAACAGTAGTGTGCAAGCACGATCACCAATGTTCACTCAAAGCATTGAATCAAGGCATTTTATTCAAGGAAATACAGCATGCATGCATGCATAGAGCTTGTACACACATGAATGCAACTATTACACATACATACATAGCTCCAATAATTTTCTAAGTACTCAATGACTATACTAATTCCTGAGCCCAGGGCAGGATTTTATGTGGGGGGAAGCTTTGAATATTTGAAACAACAAAAGACCCCTGCCTGGGGATAATGACTATGCTTTAGGTGACCTTCTCCACACTTTTAACTTACCTCTCTACCAATGTATCTGTCAGGATCAGAATTAGCCTTGAAATGCAGACAAGGAGATGAACCAAGAACTGAATAACCTGGGGATTAAGCAAAAGTGTAAAGAGCTAGCATGATCTAGGATCTAGGGCTTTGAACTTAGCTTGGTCAAGTAACAGGGTACAAAAAAAAATTAGAACTCACCAAAGTGGCTTATAAGTGATTCTTCATATAAATAAATCGAAATTACTGCATCTTCTACAACGGCCTGAATCCACACCCGACACATACATAGTCATTGAGAATTTGTTACCTGATGACATATCTGTGACTAACCTTTTTCTTCAGATTTAGCTTCACATGTGCACATGCAATGGCATTCCTACACACAAAAAAATCAATTAGTTCCTGACAATCAATTGTGTACTAAGTACCATACAATTGTTCAGAGAACAGAAATTGTTCTGATCCAGTTACTATCAATCACTTAGGCAAGTGAAATGAGCCACACACTGAAAAAGTATGACAATAATATTATATGTATAACTATTATGTGTACACCAGAAGACTTTCTTTCTTCTGGTAAGGCAAGATCTTTGGATTGATCCATGCAAAAAAAAAATGCTTCCTATGACGAGTCTATGTGAAGCTTGCTTCATATTATACTAAACCATACATACATTACCAATTGAAATACATACATGCTGTTGAGAGCTCCGATGGGAATGTCCATACCACGTGATGCAGATATACGACTAGCAACATAAAAATCCTGCAATAGAATGGAGGTATCTTCATTTAACTCCACTTCCATCACTGATGCCATGCACAAGTATTGATGCATATCCACAAGAGGCAAGAGGGGAGGAGAGCCTCCACTTCTGCTACTGCTCATGATATGACTCATCATGACATCATGCAGGTGTTCTTGAGAAGAAAGGTCAGTGGGGTCATTCACTACTACCAGCCCAAAATGACTGCAAAGTTATGTGAGCTAATAATTATGAATAAAGTGTATCAGTTATATATTTCCAGACTCACTCTATTAATCCTTTATCAATGACTGATGTGTCCTAATAGAGTCAATACAATGATTAATGTATAGATTGCATGTTTGAAGTTTTATGGGAGCCTTGGTATATAATATACTTTTCCAGGGCCTCCTTCTATGGCTCTTGATACCCAATGGGGCCTGAGTACGAGGATACAATTTCTCATCATAAGCAAGCTGCTTCTATAAATCCCTTCCTACCATGCACACATAAAGTATTTTCTATAATTTGTCACACACACCTGGAGGGAATACTCCCTCAATACTTCACTATCGGCTTTAGATAAAGATTTCTTTCTGTCTTGCTGATCTACGAGAGCCCAGATCTTACAGCTCAATGGCCAAGATAATTCTTGAGCCTTAGTTTCGCCCTTCTGCTTCTGTCTAGGCACATTCAAAACCACCCGATCTCTCTCCATGGCTGCATAAATACATTGAATACTACTAACTACATAATTATGCACTATATTATATAGCTACATACACATTCTATTACTGAAGGAAAGGATCACAATACCACCAGATCCAGAGCTACGTAAGCCATTCATGGCACTCAAGTTCTTTGGTCCATCTTTAATAAGAACTGTGCAGTATAACACTATAAGCTGAATCACCAAATTGAGATGGAGCCAGAAAATTGTCTTACACACTTCAATTCTAGAATTCTATTACTAAACTAACCAAACAGAGAAAACTTGTACTACAGGTTCAGCTAGCAAACATATTAACCTTTACTGCCCCTAGTCATACCATCAATGAATGTACCCTTCTTAGGAGGCAACCAGATCGTTTAGTGAAGTATGGTGAACTGGATTAGGATCCAAAGCACTGGCAAGTTTAAACAACTGATGGATAGTAACTGTATCTGATCCATAAGCAAGAAGATCTAACACTGCAAATAAAAAACATCAAAGTAGAAGTCATGCATGTCAGATGATTGATACAAAGTAGAATAAACAATCAATTGAACTTAATTAATCAGTTTGCCTTTACTACATTAGCTTAATGACCACACATGAGCTGCTACCAATCCTGTGTATGTACATACCATGCTGTCTTCTTTTACTATCGAACTGACCAGACTCAAAAGCAGACACATCTTGAGGCGATGATAAGAGCCAGGGGGCAAATATCAGCTGAATAAAAATGATTTGGTTAGACAGTACAGCATTGGGTAATCAGTTAACCTGCAAAGCTGAAGGCAAGTGTAGCACTAAACGCCCAATGAGAATGTTCACAAGCTATGCAGAATGATAAAATAAAGGAAGCAAATATACCATATAGCATTTTACTTTTGAGGAGCAACTTTAAGCTACCTCTAATGCTACCCTCAGTACCTTGTTGCTCTTCCCTAGGCTTTAGCCAGCGCTTCATAGCATGAACTAGCTTACTCTAGTTGGAAACCCTGGCATGTTCCAGTATATTCCTACTTGGTATGCAGTTCCACTTGGAAAAAAACTTTTTTTAAAATTTAATTGTGCTCTATCAAGTTCAACTTGCTTGATTTTTTCTTCTATCACACTAAGTAGCAGCCAATAATACAGAACGACAAAGCACAGACAATTAAGTACAGAAAGACAAACAGAGCACAGACAGTTAAGTAGGAGAGCAGCAGAACCTAATTGGGTACCATTTGATAGTTCCTCAAATATAAGTACTATGATAACTATCACCTTTCAAAATATGAAGAATGCTTCTAGGCATAGAGGGCAATAGCTTCTGCCTCTGACTTAATTCCATTGAAATATTATTCGCCAGAATGAAACATATGAAGACACATACTTGCTATGCATAATGTGATTCTAAAAGTTGCTAAGTGGCTAACATACCTCTATAATCGAGTCGATGAATGTCTGCTGAGAGTGGGTGACTAGTTTGAGTGGGAGCACCTTGCCCCAAGTCTGAGTCCACTGCACAGATCTTTCCTTACAACAACACACACTCCTTGTAGCCGTTGTAATTCAAAGGTGTATCACACCAATCACACCAATCACAAGGAACTAGCATAATGTACAACTTATCTAAAATGAAAGGAAATTTTAATCATATTTTTATCTTACAATTTTTAATCAACTTAAGAGAGTCAATTTCATTATCACACAACGGACGGTACTAATATGTAAGCATCAGACTCTACAAATGAAACAAAGAGATGCAGTATGTCTTCTTAATAAAGAGACTCCACCAAGAAATATAGAAGAGATGTTATTCTAGTCTTCACAATACTCTATTAATCACCAATTCTAATGGTACTTGAACGTCACATAAACTGAGCTGCAAAGTTGGATAGCCGGTAATAAAGCACTTTGAATGAAAGGATCTGATAACAGCAAAATGATAAGCTAGATATGCACCTTGATCAATTACATGACTTGGTAATGTTGATGTAATTTTTTTTCATAATTATTATATATAAACGTACCATCTAGTGTTCTACATGCGACATCCTTCACCATTAAAAATCAGCCCATTTTTTGCCGTCTGAATATTGATTACCCTATAGTGCCTAAGTTCAGGTTTGTATTGCAGTGGTATTTGAAGCTTGACTTCTATAAATGTAGACACAGATAGGGGAAGGATGGAACCTTCCAACTTTGACACTTTTTTTTGGCATCTGGTACCTATGATTTAGGTATCAAAAGATTGAAAACTGATTCAGAATCCTGACTTTCAGCTGTGGCTGTTAATTCATATACATCATTAAAGGAGTTGTCCAAAAAAAATAATCATAATTATTTCAGATGGCTACTAGGTACAACTGTCCAGTAATTGATAATTGATCACTTACTCTATTGTTGGAAGAGGCTGACGCACAAGGTGATTCTGGGTGGTCAGCATTAATGAACGCAACTAAAGAAGGACACAAAGAACTTTTATTAAGCAGTGGAGCCACGATAGACTTACAGAAAAAATTTGGCACAAATTGGAATGAAATGGCAAGTTGGTTGCTGGAAAAGGGTGCTGCAGTCAACTTGGTTGCAGAATGATGGATCATCAGTGTTTATGAGTGCAAGTGCAAATGGGAATGTCGAAATATTTGCTGCTAGAAGATGGTGCTCAGATAGATGTGTGCTCGAAAGGAGACCTATCAACTGTTTAGTATGCAGCTATACAGAACAACTATTTAACAGAAATGGATTCCCTCCTTTGATGTCGGCGAGCTATGATGGATACGCTGAAGTGGTTGACGTACTACTGGGCAGTGGCACTATTAAATATCAACTTGCAGGATAAAGATAGGTGGAGTGCTGTATTGCTTGCCAGTAGACAGGAGTGGTCAATTTGCTTCTTAATAGAATGCTCAAATTCACCTGCAGGAAAATGAAGGGAAATCGGCTATATTCCTTGCATGTGAAGAAGAGCACATCACATGGACAGTGTATTGCATTGATTTGTTCTTCAGTTCTGCCACAAAAGTCAGTTTACATAGCTAATATGGTCAATGTTAGCTGGTCGTTTTGTATCATATCTATTAGTTATACAAATCAGTTATTGGAAAATATTCTAGATAGCTACTTACGTATAATAGCTAGCTAGATGCCACAGAGCAACATGTCTCTTAGCTACTATAGAAAGTGAGAAATTATAATTCTTTATAATATATACTGCTATAACATGCTCAATAGCTATAGCTACATGCATAGAGGTAGCCTTTTTATAATAAATTGATGTCTGCACGAACAAGGATGGCATGAGAGTTATCAAAGAAACAAGTCTCCTCTGCTGCCTTAACTGTCAATTAGAAGGCTTTTCCAACAATTAATTGCATCATTATAATGCTAAGCCCCAAACCCTTCCTCTCTCCCTTAGCATCATGGCAATTGATGAATTTTGAAGACAATAGAAGTCATAGAATGGGTGGTTGACACTGTTTTATGAAGCCCCATTATACATCGAATGTGTCACTGAAAATTAGGAGTGAAATCTGAAGGAAACTTGATAAGGAAATTCATAGAATATACGAAGGCACGGCATGTTTCCTTGTTTTCGCCATGCCCTTGCATATCCTACAAAAAATACCTTCAAGTTTTTCTTGGAAACACAGGGAATCTCGTAGTGTGTGGAACTTTATGAACACAATTCAATTCTCTCCCTTGTAATAACCTAATGGGGATACAAGAAGTATCGATCACACAGGTATAATAACAGACTAGTACACGTTCCATAATCACTTTAGCTATATAGTTGCTGTGCACACATAGACTATATAGGTTCCAACATACGTATGGTCTATGGTGCACATCACTCTACCAAGACTTAGCCATGACTCTGAAATATTAATAAAGGTGAGTATTGATTTTCCAAAGCTGCGTAATACAAAAATTATATTACTTGGCAAAATTAATAACTTGATCATGAGGTGCCACATATTTTAGTGGAACTCGTATCACTGTTGCAAAGCATATTCTGTTCAAGAGCTACTTTAACAGCTTCACTTTGCAGGGATTCACGATTCACAGGATCACACGTTTCTGACAGGACAGAAAATGATCCCTTTCTGACCCCATTAACCTGCATGATGATACATAATATTATCACATTCATCTATTTGTGTTTACCTGATACTGTGATCACCATAAGCTATAACTTTCTCAATTCTTAACCAAATTACAAATTTCAGAACTAGCTCATAGAGTGGGTGATCAGCTCTCTGCTGGTATTATAAATGTTTGGTCGAGAACTGAGAAAGTTAGAATAGATAAATATAGCGAATGATCAAGGGACAACTTTAATGCACATGATATTTGGAGAAAAGGAGGATCGAGGTAATCTGCAAATGAGTTCAATTAGTGAAACAGAGCTGGCCGGCTGATGGTGGACATGTGCAAACAAATTTTCTGTTGAAACTTGCTAGTTACAATCTTTACTCACATCTCCGTTATAATATCCAATTTTCAATTTCTTTGTTTGACACAATTCTATCAGCCTATACATTAATTTAATACATACCTGCAGTACCACAGTAGTTGACTCCTGCGATATCAGAGATTCAGTCCAACTTGGCCATTTCTCCTGGAAAACATTTCCCTTAATCAAAATAAAAGTTATCAAAACGACATGTTAAGCGTTATGAATGTGCAGAACATGTTCGAGAGGAAAATAAAACAGCTTATGCAAAAAGAATCTTAAGAAACTTGCTTTTAATTATTTACATATGCATGTAATTTACTACTTATCAGAGGTTTTGATCTCTCACTAACTCCTGCCAATGATTCCCAAAGTTCTGATGCAATATGAGGAGCCATGGGTGCCAATAACGTCTAGACTATGATGATACTCCAGACTTCCCGAAAGCTTCTTAGATGATTACAAAATATCATCAGTTGCGCTACGGCAACATTGTATGTATGAGACTCAAGCAGGTGAGTTACCTGAAGGGAAAGAACACATTCATTAGCGATATATGGAAGAATTTCCAGTACAGAAAATATAACTTCCCTGAGTACCTAGCTTAATGTTTCCCTGAGTACGTACCTTACTGCTTAACTACCATCAAGGAGAGCTTTCATGATGACCTTGGGTAAACTGAGCCTGTGCTCTTGCCCCACAATGCTTTGCATTTCCCTAGTTCTAGTTGATAACTTAATACTTTTACACCTTCGTCAAACTGAAGTGTCATCGCATAGAGTATATTTGAGAGAGGGAGGGTCTGAAGAAAAAAGAACAAGCTAACTTTCAAGGCTAGGGATGGCTATAGTGTTACAGGTCTGTCCTACCCCCCTGCCTAAGGTTACCACACAAATAGGTACGTTATATTAGCTTCGCCATTTTATTCCATTGGTTACAAAATATAATTTTGATATCTGGGATCCAATTTCACATAAACAATCACATACAGTGAATAGTGGTACATATGATAGCAGAATCGTTACATAACTTTGCAGGCTGGTATAAAGAAAGGAAAATTAATAAACTTGCATTCTTGCATTATAAAAACTTACTTTGTTTTGTAGCGATACTTTCAAAAAGTGCATAATTAACATCCTTCACAGCCTCAGCTAATTTCTTCCAGCTTGGCCTCCCATACCTTTACGTGCATTACGTATAAGCAATTAATGAACACGATTAGCAAGTGGTGGATTCAATTTGGTACCCACAGGCCTTTTGCAACTTGAATCTGGTCTGACTGATCTAACCTCAGAACCCCAAGGACACCATACGTAATTGGATGTCTAGTCGTAGAAATAATCCTAATGCCAAACACCTAGGGATAGCATTTTCTAAATGCTGCAGCAGCACAAAGAAACTGAACAAGAAACCTATTTCAGGTCATCGTCCATACACAACACATGATTCACAACACACATGCACTCGCAAAGGCTCTATTTTTTAAACAGAGCCTACTAGAATACCGACTTTCAAGGTGACCTCAGCCTTTGTAGAAAAGGCTAGCTTTAATAACTAGTAGGTTGTATTGATATTTTCGTGCTGGTCTATGAAATTAACTTCAAATTTTTCTCTTTACCTGTGATAGTTGCAGTTTAGTTTGAGCCATTCCATCATGGCCATGTTGAGACACATTGCACTATCCCTGGGGTGGTTTTGCTGGATCCTGTCCAATGCAGACCCTTTTAAATGTAGCTTAGTAAATAATTGCCTCCATTGAGCTCAAAGGCTTTCAATTGAATTGAACACTTCTCCATAATCCTCAGGTGCTAAATATTGAAGGAAAAAAACAACAATTCTTTGTGGGAAAAAAATATGTTGTTCTTAATAAGGAACAACTACTAAAGCCTATTTGCATTCACTTGATCCCTTGATAATTTATTATAAAACAACAAAACAACAAAACAACCAGCTCATAGAGTGGGTGATCAGCTCTCTGCTGGTGTCTTAAACGTGAAAACTGAGGAGATATAGTGAATGATCAAGGGATCAAGTGAATGTGAATAGATATTAGGTAAAAGTGATCGTTTTGGTAATTTCATAGGTGCTGCTAAATGGATAGACAAATTTATATGGGAGTTTCAAGGTCATAATTACAGTTAGCAAACTCCGATCCACAAGTTCCAGCAAGATATTATCTACATGAAATGCACAAAGTCATGTTACTCTGCACCAACCACATTATAGGAATAGTAATGCAAGCTGTATATGTATGTTGCTAATGTGGTATTCTCAAAAAGAGGAGGAGAAACCAATATTACTCAGTGGTATGTTTCCAACAACCAGTTCCCTCAACTGCCCTATAACACTTATCAGGATAAAATGATAAGAGTAGATATTTTAGGAATAGATCCCATGGCTCCATGCTTATGTAATAGGCTCATAATTTGTCTGTCCACCAAGCCAGCGTTTATTATTATTGTTGAATGTCTCTGGAATAGATAAGAGAATACATTACTGACGTAAGCTCTCTATTAAGACGAAGGGAAAAAAATCATCGATACTGCATCTCTGACTTACCTGGTAGTCTTTGTGCAGGAACTGATGGTGGAAGCAGAAGAGATACAGAAGATAGAGGCAGTGACGAGAAAGGAGATTGCTCTAAAAATAATTATTAATGGCATTAGCACACAAATTCATTTGTATCCCCCCCCCCCCCCCCGTACTTTGGTGCTTCTTGACGATTTGTTTAAAAAGTCTATAGTCCAGCTCTCCCACAGCCTTAGCCAATCTCTTCCAGGTTGGTCTCCCATACTTCTGTTGGTTATAGTTCATTTTCAGCCACTCCATGGAGGCAAGATCCAGCTATCTTTCAGGTAGTTCTGCTGGAATTTGTTCAGTGCAGTTTCCTGCAGTCGTAATTTAGTACAAAGTCGCTTCCACTGAGCAGAAAGAGTCTCTACTGAGTCCAACACATCTCCATGATCATCAGGATCTGCATAATAATATGCAGGTACAGAACATTTACCTCAGTCACCATGGACCACTTACTGAGCTCACTGTCGTCAGTATTTTCTATCAAGTTCTCATCTACACATAAAAAGGAGACAGTAAACTTTAAGATTCTTTCCTTGATTTATGTATGTACAGGACTCTTGGTCATTGCGCCTGTTACTGCAATTATTACAGTAACAGAGCTGAGGTACCATTATCACCCACCAACCAACACATTACATCACCTGTATATCACCCGCAGGACCTACCCTGTATTCATGAAGGTCATGTAGTGTGTAACCACACAAACTCAGAAAAATTAAATCAATAAATAAGTGAATAAATCATCAGATTCTGTATTCACCAGAAACAAGGTACAGGTTTTGCACTTTGGAGTTCTATATTATTACCTGCAACTGAAAGGCTGAAGCTGCACTCTTCATCCATTCCAATCATGTGAACTTCTGGTGGATTAGTGTAGGTAGAAGAAGTTTTATGACCAGAAATTGTAATGCTTGGAGGATAATTGTTAAAGGTGACAATGTCCTCTTCAGGAAGGTGAACGTTGTACGTACTTCATATTATAATGCTCAGGTATTCTATTCACAAATCCTGTTATGGAATGGTCCTGCAACAGTCTTACGAGTAATAGAGCTTTGAAGTTTTCTTTCGTGATTATCCACATTACATTAACATACTTGACTCTCTCCATCTAATTTTATATCCCATCCTTGATCATCTGTTGTCTCCAGAATAATGTCGGTATCACCAAGTGCTATCTTTCCAGTAAAGATATTTTTTCCTTTCTCATTGGAGATTTGTTGGGGATGATGACTGGCTATGATGTCATCACAGTACTACAACAAAAATACATGAATTATTATCATGGTCATTAATAAACCATTACATGCATAACTACCTTCAGGTAGACCGGGTGGTTCAAACAAACATAAAATACTTGAAGACCTGTATCAGTAATGCGAAGAGATCTCAGAATTTTTTCTGTTCCACAATAAATACGTTACAATGAAGTGGGAATTGGGCAATTATTATTAGTCACGTAACAATGTTCATTATGAAGCACTGTTCCAGACTATGTACACTGCCTCTATTGAAACACTGCATTATGATTCAATGCAGTACAAGAAGAGCAGAGTACATGGATAAGACACAATTAGATGCTTAAAAAAAGCAGTACATTATAAAATCAAAGGCATAATGCTTTATCATCACATTAAATACCTTTAGTTCCCTCTGCATCAGATATATTGATCCTAACAAGTTGTATTAACTTGAGAGCAAATGTCCCAAATCCGTCTCCCACATCGAAGGCAACTCTATCTTTTGAAAGGCATAAACTGGGTTGGATTCTCTGTACTCGGGGGTGGTGCCAGCAACATGTTTTCACAGTCTTCTTTACTCTCTTGGATACGCACTATCACATTATTTTGCAATTTCCCCTTTGTAATAGGTTGTACGAGGTAGGCAAGACTAGCCGGCTTGTAACCATCTGGCAGTATGAAGGATCCAGTCACACAGGGATGAATGAATACTCCCATTTGATACAGATACGCCCACATCCTCAAAGTTCACCGTGTCTATGGACAATGTGATACTTGCTATTTTTGGATTTTCATCAACTACCAGGGTATTCCTGTTAAAAAAAGAAAAATAGACTTACGTATGACATGAGTAAAATAACAGGCTTCTCCAGCACCGAAATAAGCTACCATTAGCAGCATACTGTGATATGATCCTACTTCAGGGGTTTTTTAAAGTGGGGGCAAGGAGATAAAATGTCCCAGTCATCAAATTTTGTATGTTCACCCCCACCTGGGTAAATAAATAATGACTCCTAATAATCGATCCCCTCTTCTAGCCCCCAACCTTCTTGCAAACAATGGTTTTGGCAAAAAAATTTTTCCACCCTTAAATCTTCATACAGTTAACACATGCACTCAGTCATATAACCTGGCCATATCGATTAGCTGTGTATCTAGTTCACCCAAGAAATACATCCATACTTACTTTGCTATTCAAAAGTTTGACAGTTGGAGCATGTGCTTTTTCCAGAGCCATACTCAAAGGAGTTTTTCCTTTAACAGTTACTTCCATGTTTGCGAGGAGTCCAACTACTTGATCATGCCCAAAATGACTGGCAACAAAGAGGGCACACCTTCCACCATCATCCTGCATGTCCACTTGAGCCCCGTTGTTCAACAACAGCTGGGCCACTTCAAAATGTCTGGCCATCATCAGAGCAGACCCCCCTCCTTTCTGCTGTAGATCAACCTGAGCACCATAGTCGAACAGCAGTTTAGAAATCTCAAGGTGTCCCATTAAACTGACAATCATCAAAGCAGACCACCCACCATAATCCTGAATGTCGCACCATTTTCTACCAACACTTTGGCTGCTTCAGTATGTCCTTCTCGACAAGCAAACATCAAAGCAGATCACCCGTTATTCTCCAACTTGAGCACCTTATTCCAATAATAACCCAACTTTACTATGTCCTTTTTCACTAGCACTGATCAGAGCCGAAGCCCCACTACCTGTCTGTTGGTCTACTCGAGCACCATTTTCTAGCAGCACCTTGGCCACTTCAAAATATCCTCCCCGACTGGCTATCATCGGAGGAGAATGCTCTTTACTCCACTGCAAATCTATCCTTGCCCCATTTTCTATCAATACTTTTACGGTTTCAGAGTACCCAAGGGGGCTCCGACATCCCGCCCACGCGCTTGTTTTGCAGGTTGCTATGGACTGATATCGAGACTAACGACACTTGCAGAGATAAGCTACAAAGACCACAGTGGAGGACTTATCTACGGTCGCTGATCTCCCAAGAACTAGGAAAAACGGGGCAGTTACCGAGAGGCTAGCACCGCTTGAAGCTAAAAGGACTAAAATTAATACTTCCTTTTTTTGTGCTAAACTTACAATGTTGAAAATAGTTTCACATCCTTCCTTTGCATGCTTATAAGACAACTACGGATCGAATTGTCTATATATAACCTAGCTTCCTAGATACACGAATTTCTAGCTTTAGAATGAACTGCTGAAAGCGCTGATCATTTCAGTTTTTGAAGATTTCCTAATCCCATCCGTAGCTGTCTACCCCAGACCATGAGGAAACAACATGCCAAGTACGGACTCTTCTGGATTTACTGGCGTCTGCAAGTATACCGATACATAGCCCCACCCCAGCCCCACCCACTATATCCGGAAGGATGCCGAGTCTTTCTGTCCATGCGGTACTGTTAGTCGAGTGATCGCTCATCCCACGGTGAGGCAGCTGGCCAGACTTGGGAGAATCTGGCTCTCTCTCTTCAATACTGCACTTCGGACTAGTCTGGATCTCAGCACCTCTTTGTACCAGAGGTCTGCTAGCCCAGACTAGCTCTAGAGTTAGTCTCGCTCGGGCCAGACTCTTCCGGTGACACTGGCTCTGGAATAGGCTCTGAATCTGGCGCTGGAAATAATTATAGATTGCCTACATTATTTTTCTTCAGGAGTGCTACCTATACTAGCTATTATAGCTACATGCAATTGAATGAATTATTTACTATTATGACTTTTCCTGCTTGTATGGTTCATGTACTACCTGTACAAAGTTGTATTCCTAACCTTTTTGTGGTTTTTCAGCTGGTTTTCCACAATAATGATCCTGTTATTAGTGCTTATCCTTACGCGCGGGTAGTCATGTCGGAGCCCCCTTATTAAAGCTGATCTCCCAATATTGTCAACCTGAGCACGACTTTTCAGGAGCAACCTGGCCACTTCAGGATATCCCTCATTGCTGGCAATAAGCAATGCAGTATCTCCCTCATTGTTCTGCATATCAACTGTAGCACCATTTTATAGCAGGATCTTTACCACTTTAAAATGTCCTTTTTGACTGGTAATCATCACCCACCATCCTTTTGCTTCAAGTCGCACCCGAGCGTGATACTCAACAACCAGTAGCTGAATAACCTAACAAACTAAAGCTGTTAGACCACTGGTGTCTTGAAAATCAGTACTAGCACCATTTTCTAGCAGAAATTTGGCCATCTTAAAGTGGCCTCTTCCACAGCTAGCCATCAAAGCAGATTGTCCACTATTAGATATCTTGCAAGTTTATATGACTTTCTTATTTAAGCAATAATTTGGCCACTTCAGTATGTCCTTCCTGACCAGCCATAATCAAGGAAGATCCTTTACTTTCCTGGAGATTGAATAAATCTCATTCAAGCAGTGCGCATGGGTAGTAGTCCGAGGACGACCAAATTCTCTGTATAGCAAGGTGGATAGTAGGGCTAGGCTTATCTAAGTGGATTGTAGGCACTAGACAGGAATACTTGCTCGCTCGCTCGCTGCTCCAAGGCGTACGTACGTACGTACGTGTGTCGTGCAATAGTAGCGCCCTGCGCGTGCATTTATGCGCATGCTCCAATTGTAATTGCTTGATTGATTTTCTACATCGCCTACAATCGCCTACATGCTGGATTGTAGGCTAGGCTTGTCTAAGTGGATTGTAGGCACTAGACATATCTAAGTGCTTTGTGGTAAGTACTTAGCTTTCTGTGCATGCAGCTGCCTCTGCCACTTAGCTACATAACTCAACAGCAAAGAACAAATGAAGTATCAGCTCAACATTTCTACATCCTTTTGGGCAGCGGGCAGATGCATAAGGCTTATCTAAGCGGCTTGTAAGCACTAGGTTTATCTAAGTGCACTTACAGCTGCCTGCCACTTACATATACAAAATCTTCTAAGGAGTTGAAAGCACAAGTGAATGGAAAGCCTATGGGAATACTTAGGAATACTTACTCGCTCGCTGTGACTCAAATGTACATTACCCTGGTATAATAGCTACAGTCACTAGCTCAGTTAAGTAAGGTAATTCAGTTGGAAATTTCAGGAAAAAAAGGATGGTTCTTATTTTAAATCAGCCTCGTACCCAGGCCTTATAAATAAATTTTAATAAGGCCTGGGTACGAGGCTAGCTTGAAATATGCTGTAAAGTTTAGATAAAAAGTTAAATCTATTCTCTATGACTTGTGGATGATAGCCGAAACTAAAAAATTGGTAATTCCGAATGATTGTTGTGGCAACACAAAGCATAAAACCTTAATAATCTCCGGTCAGTGACAATTTTCTGTCGCCGCGACGAAATTTCACAGCTACAGAATAAACGGCAGCACCGGCGTTGATGAAAGATCGGCTACGCCATACGCTTTCGGTGATCTGGTACACTAATCTAGAGATATTCTATGTTACGTAGTATGTTATCTCTGGCATTACTAAATAAAAATTAAAAAAAGCTAATTTAGGCTACTAAGAACTATTTCTCGGGCATCAAGGACCTGAAGCTTTGAAATTTGTGCCATCAAAATAATTTATAAATACCGCGTTACACACTTTACCCAGTCACATATAGAGTAAGCGCAAGTCAATAGAATTGACCTCGAATTTCATTAATAATTCCATTTGATCCTGAATTTAGAACAACGTTCGTATTTGCGCGTACGCAAATGGCACTTTTTAAAAATTCTTATTGTATCTTATTTATTACTTAGCTTAAATTAATCAACTCTGCATCAGTATCGCCTGTTTTTTATCTACTAGGGCAATGTTCAACATTCAGTTAACAGCGAGCGAGCAAGCAATTATTCTTTAGTGCTACAACTCTTTAGAAGATTTTGCTTCTGAGTTTATATGTAACGAAGCACTTAGATAAGCCTGTAGATCCTCTACAACTACTACTAACAGCAATATGCAGCATTTGAAGTGACCAAGTTAGCAAGTGAAGTAGCTAGCTGATAGCTTCAGTGCTTGATATCGTTAAGTGCCTACAATCACTTAGATAAGCCAAGGCCTCTATGACAAAAAGCTGTAGAAAACAATTTCATGCACATCATGCACGCGCAGGGCGCTACTTTTGCACGACACATACGCTTGGGGCATTTTGGAGTTTAGACATAGATATACAATTTAAATGAGTCATGATGACCTGAGAGTCAGCTCGCTCGCATCAATGATTATGCGCGCTTTCACGTTCGCAAATCTCACGATATTTAAAATTTTTAAGCTGTATTGTATTATAAGAAGTTATTCAAATTCCTTTTTCCATAGTTAATTTTCAAGCTTACACTCCCGCTATTGTACGCAGTAGTTAATGGATTTGTATTTCATTCTCGATCGACATGCAGACTCAATCGTACATGAATCGCTCGCTATACTAGGGAAATAATTTTGACAGCAAGTTAATTTTTCTGTTGAGTTTGCACTTAGCAATGTGCTGGATTTGACAGTGAGCAAGTGAGCAGCTGATAGGCTCCAGTGTAAGAGTCATTTAAGTTGTGGTTCCAACAAGGAAGCTCAATACATAGAAAGTTGTAAATACTTGCCACAAACACTTAAATAAGCCAAGCGCCTACATAAGCCTAGCGCCTCTATGATAAAAGGTTAGCTTGATTAAAATCGGAGCATGCGCATTATGCACGCGCGCAGCGCAATTATTTCGGGACACGTAACATGCCTGGGGCATTTTGGAGTGTGTACACATAATAGATATATATATTAAAAAATTCGCGCGCTTTCACGTTCGCAAATCTCGCGATATTCGAAATTTTTAAGCTGTATTGTATTATAAGAAGTTGCTTTTTTATAGTTAATTTTCAAGCTCACACGTACATGAATCGCTCGCTATACTAGGGAAATGTGCAACATTAATTTTGACAGCAAGTTAGCAATTTGCTGAGTTTATATGCAACAAAGTACTTAGCAATGTGCTGCATTTGACAGTGCTTGATATTGCTATCAGAGACAAGAGTCATTTAAGTTGTTCCAACCGGGAAGCTCAACACCGAGAAAGTTGTAAATACTTACCACAAGCACTTAGATAAGCCACGTGCCTACATAAGCCTAGCGTCTCTATGACAAGAGGCTGTAGAAAACAATCTAGTGATTACAATTTGAGCATGCGCATTAAGCACGAGCGCAGCGAAACTATTTCGGGACACGTACCATACGTACGCGTATGCCTGGGGCATTTTGAAGTGTAGACATAGATATATATTTAAAATTTCATTGAGTCATGTCATGACCTGAGAGTCAGCTCGCCAGCCGCGCTCACTCGCTGCAATTATTTTAGAAGGCTGTATACGTCCCAGCATTGTTTATAACAGGATCACACCATTAAATAAAATATCAAAAAAGGTGAACTTTTCTAAATTATGAATTACTCTTTCAACTGAACCTTTAAAATATATTTTCATTTCACCCCAGTAGAGTAGTTGCAATAGTAGAGTAGATTTTCAATTATCGACCGCTATATATGAACGGACACTGCAGAGGACAGCCTGGACATTAATAAAATAAAATTACAGGGTCTGACTAAAACACGGACCGGACCGGACCACCGGACCACGATAATTTTTTGCGCACGAAGTCAAAAATGCTCATGCGCGCTTAATTGCAAAGATCTGGGACAAAGCGGTACCAAGGCAATACAGTCATTATTTCAAAGAAATGACCAGACCCGTATTTTGGCAGCATCCCATGCAGCCTATGCGATCAGTCAATTCCAGAGTCCAAGGAAGATATCGAAAAGACCCTTCCTGGACCTTGCACCTGTTTTCTACCACACCCACCTGACGGGGGCAGTTTTCTCGTTTCATCGACATTATGATAACAATAACTAAATTACGATAGAAATTTATTCCCACCTTGCACATTACTGCTGAGTACTTGATCAAGGAAGATATCGTAAAGACCATTCCCGGACCTTCAGAGTCTAGGGTAGATCACTAAGTGAATGATAGGGTACGTATGTTGTGTGCTGCAACATATAACAAGTCTATATATACTGTATGCAGTAGCTATATAATATGGTTTGCTCAGATCGTAGACTTCTACTTATTTTTGATTGCGGAAGAATGCAATAAGAAACTTGAAAAAGCTAGTGTCTACTGTGTCAACTTTTTTTATACAAGCTCCTACTTGGATGTTCTGAATTTGAATCTTGGATTAAAGTAATTGATAAGATAGGTAACAAAACTTATAGGCTAATAATTGTGCTTATAATTATAGGTGGATATAGCTAGCACAGTACAAGAAATCTATCATACCAATATTTTTGGGGTGTCATTGGACTCGATTTTGAGAAGTATGAGATCAGATATTATGATTCATTAGCTATTGGGTGACAACATGAAATGCTTACAAAATGTGCAGTAAGTCAAGTAGCTATATAGCTACTCTATCTATACCACTAGAGGATAATATTTATGTCTACACAGCAAATAGTTATATCATGACTAAACATCTCAGCTCAAAATGGAGCTGTCCAATTTTCGGGCACGCGAACGAAAGGAGCAACCTTCGTATGGATTACATCGAAAAAGTTAATAATCACTGAGTAGTTTTGCACAATTATATGAGCCTGCTTTCTGTAACAATATGATGAAATTAATATTATCGCTCGCGATTGCTCTTTAAATATTCCAGTTAGTTTCACAAAACAGTAATTACATTTTTTTAATCTTAATTGTAATTTAACAATTGATAAGATTGTACTGTATTCTTAAGTTAAGATTTTAATATTAACTTTAAATCACAATTATTTTTTTAAAGTTCCTTTAGTACCGTAAAGTAATAATCAACAGATTCAGCCTAGATCTTGTTCAATAATTCTAAGAAAATAGACATGTTTAAAGATGCAAAGTTCTGACTTTACCAATAATCAAACCTTAAAGTAATTTTAAATTAAAGATAGTTCCTATCACACGGTGAGCTGTGAAGACTGAAGTGCCCAAACTGTCGCAATGTTCACACAAAATGCAATTTGGTGTGAACATCGCGACAATTTGGTTTTATGCACACTTTAATTTTTAGCTCCGCCGAGTTTAGAATTGTTGAATGATTGTAGTAGCAGCTTGGGCTACCAGTTAGTCGTCAGACTTAGTTGGTATGTGATTTTACTACAAATCCATCAACTACTGCGTACAATAGCGGGAGTGTAAGCTTGAAAATTAACTATGGAAAAAGGAATTTGATTTTTAATACAATACAGCTTAAATTTTTTTGCGAGATTTGCGAACGTGAAAGCGCGCATTTAAAAATCATTGCAGCGATCTAGCTGACTCTCAGGTCATGACTCATTGAAATTGTATATCTATGTCTACACACCAAAATGCCCCAGGTGTATGTACGGTACGTACGTGTCGTGCGATAGTAGCGCCCTGCGCGTGCATGATGTGCTTTCTACAGCTTTTTGTCATAGAGGCCCTTGGCTTATCTAGGTGATTGTAGGCGCTTAACAATATCAAGGGCTGAAGCTATCAGCTAGCTTGCTAACTTGGTCACTTCAAATGCTGCACATTGCTGTATTAGTAGTTATAGAGGTTCTATAGGCTTATCTAAGTGCTTCGTTACATATAAACTCAGAAGCAAAATCTTCTAAAGAGTTGTAGCACTAAAGAATAATTGCTTGCTCTCTTGCTGTTAACTGAATGTTGAACATTGCCCTAGTAGATAAAAAAACAGGCGAAACTGATGCAGAGTTGATTAATTTAAGCTAAGTAGTAAATAAGATAAAATAAGAATTTTAAAATATGCCATTTGCGTGCGCGCAAATACGAACGTGAAATTCGTTGTTCTAAATTCAGGATCAAATGCAAATATTAATGAATTGGAGATCAATTCTATTGCTCTATATGTGACAGGGTAAAGGGTATAACGCGGCATTTATAAATTATTTTGATGTTCACAAATTTCAAAGATTTAGGTCCAGAAATAGTTCTTAGTAACCTAAATTAGCTTTTTATTTATTTTTTATTAAGTAATGCCAGACATATTATAAACTACGTAACAGAATATCTCTAAATTAGAGTACCAGATCACCGAAAGCGTATGGCGTAGCCGATCCTTCATCAACACCGGTGCTGCCGTTTATTCTTTAGCTGTGAAATTTTGTCGCGGCGATCACTAACCGGAGATTATTAAGGTTTTATGCTTTGTGTTGCCACAACAATCATTCATAATAATAATAATAATAATAATAATAATATAGAGCGACAAAATCTTATTCTCCTAGAATTGTTGCTCACTATGTGACCGGGTAGAGGAAGATTGTGCATAATGCGGCACTAAAAAAAAATTTGATTTGCCGTTATCTTTGGCCGCTCTCCATCGCGCAAATTTCAAAGCTTCAGGGTCCATTAGCGTTTTAGAGAAAAGGCTCATTTCCGGCAACGCCCGTGCACTATCAAATTGAAGTGGGCTGGAGCCTCGAACTAGAGTTAGAGAGAAGCTATTTCTCCCCTCTTGACGCTAATAAGTACCAACTAAAGCCTAGAAAAGAGTAACAAGGTACCGAAGGTAGCGTAAGAAAGCTTAGTTAGTTCATATTTCTAAGCGTATAAGCTGGAAAGCCTACCTTAGTTCTGGTAACAAAACGAAAATATCACTTCATCAACCATTAATTATCAGCTGCTGGATTTTCCGTGCACCAATGCGCGAAGGTTTCATGGCTGACGAGCTAACTTTAATGCTTCATTTGAAGCCTTTCTACTTTATTCTAAGTTCTAAACTTGATCAGAAGTTTGTTCAAGGATCATAGTTTTGATCTATACAGAAAAGAATTTTTGTTGCATGACTCGCTAAAACCGCTCCTACGTAGAAAATTGTTCTGCCGCGTTATGCCCGATTTTCCTCTACCGGGTGACATATAGCTATTGCTAACTAGCTATTATCTACTATAGCTAGTAATAAAATCTCCTGTGTTATAATAAAATCTTCCAGGATATTACTTATCTAGCTCTATTATTAGGTATAGTTATATATGTAGCTAGCTATTGAGCTATGTTATTGCAGTATATATTATATAAAATTATAATTTTTACTTTCTATAGTAGCTAAGAGACGTGTTGCTCTGTAGCATCTAGCTAGCTATTATGCGTAAGTAGCTATCTAGAATATTTTTCAATACTGATTTGTATAAAGCTCAATCATGCATTCACATCAATATAGATCAATTATAAATATTCCATCGCTGTACACTTGCAAAAAATATTAACCTTCTAAGACGCTAGAAAAAAAACATGCTCCTTTGAAGTAGAGCGAATACACCCAACTATAAAGGTGAATAGCTAACAAGCTTGAGATTTTGATGCACCTATAAACAGCATAGAAATGTAGCCAACTAGGAGATATTATCATTTATGATTATAGAAGAGATTCATCACTAAGACAGAAACGATATAGGAGATTTTTTATTGCTAGGGCAATTTGTTAGTGAGCGATTGTCTTTGTATAATCAGATATAGCTATATACCACCTCTCCAAAAGCTACTTTATATGCAGCGACATGGCGGCGACGAAATATCCTAGGAGATTAGGTTGCTCGAGACAGAATTTCCTAGGATATTTTGTCGCCGCGACAGAATCTCCCAGCGATAAAATACCAGTAAATATTGACACCCGGACTATGTATTATAATGGCTCCTACAAGGGAGCGACCGTTATATCCCTTTGGCTTCCAAAACCGTGCATTTTTGCACATCCAGTTATCCGGGAGAAAAACGGGAAATATCCTGCTGATGAATATTCATTGTCGGCATGTCGGCACTATCAGTAAATAGAGATCTCAGTGAACAATAGAAGGATCGATAAGCGCTTTGATTCAAGTGCTTTTGCTTTGAAGAAGCTTTGATGTTTGCTTTCATCACTCTTTTTTTTTTTTTTTTTTTTTAAGGAATGACTAGACATGCATGCCTCTACTTGCCTACGTAGCCTATAGTTGTTTGGAGGTCTTAGCAGGAGAAGAAGCGGTGGAAAGGAGTGGCTCGTGCAGCTCGAGCTGCAAGTCAGGTTGCCATGGGGAGCATTGATGACGTAAGATTGGCCGTCCAATTTGCCACTGGTGTGTCGATCCTTTCTCGAGAGGAGAAGACAGCACTACTGAAGGTAAAGGGATATAGGAGTATGGGACGTACTATTCACGCACTGTTGTGGCAGGCCCAAAGGGTTCCCTAAGGCAACCAAAGAGTTTGAAGTTAGAAGGTGTTTTATACCGTAGCGCATCGGTTAATATTACACGTGTCTGGTTAGTACTGCGTGATATTGAATGTGTGGTCTCGCGTTCGATTCCCGAATTTTTTCAATCTTTGAAAAACATTTTAAGTGTCCTGGTGCCGGGACCAGTCTGAATCTGTGAAGAATCCCGGGTGCCGCGACTGTTGGCCTGAACGGACTGTAGGCACAGGAACTCTGTAGTAGAAACGACCTAGGAGATTTTTATTGCTAGGAGAGCAATTTGTTGGTGAGCGATTGTCTTTGTATAATCAGATATAGCTATACCACCTCTCCGATAGCTACTTTATATGCAGCGACAATATATCCTGGCGGCTACGAAATATCCTAGGAGATTAGGTCGCTCGCGACAGGATATTTTTTCGCCGCGACAGAATCTCCCAGCGACTGTGACACCGGAAGTTAGACCTGCCCATATATAACTAGCTCTATCTCAACGATCAATCAACATATAAACAAGTAACTCATATCCAGCAGCAGCTTAATAATGTACTAACTACTCAAACACAAAATGAACCAGTGTGCTATGTTCACAGTTAGCGCCGTTGATTTTAGTTCTATGGAGATTAATATGGGGAAAACCGTAGATCTGTATGTGCTTAACCCACGCCAGCAGGTCTATAACCGTAAGGCGGGCACCCCATATATACTCGCCTTAGCTAGCTCTGCGGGTTATCTCATAAAACCCTTGCACCAATGTTACTCTAGAGCCGCACCCGGGTCAACGCGGCGACAAATCGCGCGTGAGCGACATAATCATAGAGTATAGTATTTATAGATGTGTAGCAATAGAGTGATAAAACATTTTGTTGCTAGAGAGGAGGGCTAGGTTATAGGCTTGGCTATGGCTCCTGCAAGAGAGCGAGCGCAGCGAGCGTTAGGTGTATAGGACTTACTATTCATGCACTGTTGTGACTCCAAAGGCTAGGCAACACTCGCCCAGCTTGCAGTGCAGGCCCGAAGGGCTCCCTAAGGCAACCAAAGAGTTTGAGGTTAGAAGTATTAATATTGCTTTCAAGAGGGTGTTTTCAATGTTGCCACTGTAGCACATCAGTTTAATAGTGCCTGGCCTTTGGAACCGTCAGGCCATGGGTTCGAGTCCCTGAAATTTCTGTAGGTGACAATCCCGGGTTGCTCTTAATAACTAGCAGCTTTAACATAACTATAATTATCACTCTCAGTTCAACGTGACCACTAATAATTTGTCACTTATTATAGATATTTTCCATTAATAAAGATCAATGGATAAATTATTTACTGCTATAAACTTGTGAGATATTCCTTCGTTACACTTGGCTACATAGCTAAGACAGAATAAAGATATAGTCATTTTTATTGCCACTGCAAACACTGATACTTGTTAACATTGGAATTGTGTGCACTCTTAGACTCTCAGTAGCTTTGTATAACAGCAGAAAATTATTGTGCCTTATGAGGGCTAATTAGCTGAAATAATTTTTTAAACCAATGGAAAAGATATTGTGAAAATCAGTCTACATGTTCATCAGAGAGTCAAAGTAAATATTTTAACACAGTGATCAAGACTACATGATGCCAGTGAAATATCCGTTGAATTTGGTCTCCACTTGAGTCTTTTTACAGCTGAAGTATGAGAAAGCATGCCACTCAGAGTACAGAACAACCTACACTCAAGATTGCTGTCAAGTCCTCTAGAGCAAATGTATACAAACATCGCACCATTTTCAAGTCCTATGGCAAGAAGATACCTGCAAGTACAACATTAATGAATTTAAGTTACTGAATAGAGAGCACATGGTGCAAAGGTTCACTTTTTGTCATAATCAAATGGAGAAAAATCCACAGCTGTTATGGCATGATCGAATTGCAATCCCTTGACAGCAACAACACTACAGCACTTGCCACTACTTGATATGGACCAAAAGTGCACCTAAAAACAAGATATCACTCTTAAGCTAAAGAAACCCACTCTTAACAATTATGCTATCAGCAAAATAGACTTACCTTTTTATCTCGAGAACCAGTCACAAAGTAAGCATCATCATATGTCCAACTACAAGACCAGATAATCCTGCTGTGTACAGAGGTATGAACAGTTTTATCTAATTTAGCCACGAGGCAGAATGAACCTGGATATTAAAATTAACACACAATAGATATATGTATATGGGTTTATGGGATTGGAAATAAGCTTGTTAACAATGACAAAACATCTGAGATGTGTTGATAGCAATGGAAATAATCATAGTACTGAAAGTTGCCTGCTTCTGACAAGAACTAATTTATGATACCGACAGTAAAGTATATTATGGCATAATAACTACTGCTTATAAATTTTGGTTCAGGATTAAGGGGCTCTCACACTTTGTGCATCAATTGTTGTTGCTTAAAAAAAATTAACTGTGCAATGTTAGTTTTTGTATTATGACATTAATTATTGTCACTTGCATTGCAAATGATGGCATCACTTTCTAAAGGAACAGGTTAATGCTGTATAAGTTACTTCAGGGAGAGGTTAGAATAGTTAATGGTTTGTTTTCAAACTTTAAAGAAGTAGCTAGCTAGCTAGTCAAGCTTTGAACTAACAAAGAAGAAATATGCTACCGCTACCTGTGTGTGTGTGTGTATCTAATAATGGGCCTCAGTTAAACAGTTGATTAGGCATTTCCAATCCTGTAGTCATATCTATCTACGTTCACATCATCCAGTATGTCCCAAAGACCACCACATCACGAAACTAACATAGTTCTGAAATCATAAAAATTCTATGTACCTTCTTCTTCCTGTCTCCATAATGACCAAGTTCTGTCACGAGAAACGGCAAGGAGGAATTCAGAGGAGTGAGAGAAAGCAAGCTGTGTAACTGTCAGTGCATGGTGGATCAGGGTTTGAAATTGGCGCCAGCAACTTGTATCCCACAACAAGATAGCAGCATACTCTTGTTTAGAAGCCTGCATTGTGATCATCATTCAAATGCTAAATAATAGTATGACTACTGACTGCTGCAGACAATAGGAGGACTTGCACTAGCAACTATGCTTCATCTATACACCAACTTCTCCTCCAATGGGTACAAGGCCTCGTTGATATAGCTATATAATCATTGTACCCAAATAAAATTTAAAAACGAGGGATCAAAGCCAGTTAACACTTTGTACTGGACTGGATCTTAGCTAAGAATTTATCTGAGGTTCTAAATACTGTACACAGTCAAAAAACAAGTAAAGAAATAACACAAAACAAAACAAAAATAACAAACAAAAAAAACAACAACAAAAACTCACCATGCACGCAGAAGCTACAAGTTTGCCATTTGGGCTACTATCAATACAGAAGATTTCATAGGAATGACCATAAAGTTTATGAATCTCAGGCCATAAGGTGTTTTGCAGCTGACCTTCAAACAGGGCTGCTGAGAAAAAAATCACACAATCACAGTGCATCTGGGAATGGCTCAATACCCATAGGCTTAAAAATATCATAATCATAGTGCATCCGGGGAGTGGCTCAATAACCTTAGGCTTAAAACATCACAATCATAGTGCATCTGGGAATGGCTCAATAACTTTAGGCTTAAAAGTTTCAATGGACTTTATCCAAACTGGCATTACTGGCATTAAGCAGGCTTGCCCCCCCCCCCCCCCCCCCCCCCCCCCCCCCCTCAATGCAGTATGATGAATGAGAATACAAATTCAAAATAATTATTATAGAAAGTGCTTAAAGAAAGGATATATACATAGGGCCATGTACGCCTGGTACCCCTTCCCTCCTTCTTTCACTACATATGAACAGTACCTGTGGAATCTGTAGAAGCTTGTTCCTCTGCAGATTTAGCACTCAAACTTATGGCTGACTCAGTGCTGAAGTCTACAGGAAGACATGCAATCAATAAAAGAGTATATTTATGACAAGTGGATTTCACCTGCTTTATTGGATAAGCCAAGACTAGGCACACTTGCAGCGGAAGGAAATCTGGAGGGATCCTATGCACATGTAACTAGTCTACAGTAAAATGTAACACTTCAAAACTTACCACGTCCAAGTGAACTTTACTTATGTTGAAGAGGCTGTCAACAAAATTCTTAGGACTATGAAAGACTCGAAGAACCTATTATACAGAGCACAGATATGAGAGGCATGTATCATGACTACAGCTGGAAGCACCAAACTAACAATCCCACGGTATGCTGGGATTTTATGAACTATGACTCATAATTATCTACATTGTACACTGGTAAATTATTGATGTCTAACAATTAATTTTACAACTGCTTAGTTGTAACTGACTTGTAATCAGTTCTTACAATCATGTAAGGTATGTATGCAGTTCTGAAGGAACAATTGCTTACTTGTAACCAGTTCTTACAATCATGTAAGGTATGCACATAGTTCTGAAGGAACAACTGTTTACTTGTAACCAGTTCTTGCAATCATGTAAGGTATGTATGTAGTTCTGAAGGACAGAGTTGAGTAAGCCATGTATGGTAGTAACATGGAGTATTTACTCACCTTTTCTTCAGCTCCAGAAACAAAAAGGACTGATGTAACCATGCACACACACTGCATATTATAGCCATGTATTTGAGGTCGGGCCAGCTCTCTCCATGCCACTTCTTTCTCATTCTGGATCCAAGGTGCATGGGCCCTGGTAGTCTGATCCAAACTCACAGACAGCAGAAATTTTCCATTAGTTGGTTCCCATTGAATATCTTGCACTGCACTGAAATGACCACTGATTGTAGGAACAGATTGCCAGTGATCTATGGAGTAATTACATCAAAATATTTGCTTAAATAGGTACGTGACACCTGACCACCAATCAAATCATGAGATCTACCTCTGTCCAGGTGAACTTGATGAACCATGTTTAAAGGTTCCAGTACAGTACTGTAGCACAATTCTCATAGCTACATAAAGTTTTTTTGTGATGGCCATTAATTAGGCAACCGAACATGCACACTCTTTGCATGCACTGCAAAATATGGGGTGGTGGTCAGAAGTATCATAGAAGCACAGTTGACTGTCAAGGAAGCAACCAAGGGTTACACTTTTGCACAGGCACACAACATCCACCGTTGTTAGTAGCATACAAAATCAGTATGTACCTGATGCAATTTTCTTCCACAAGCGAAACTCTCCTTGATAGCCATGGGCCAGGATATGGTTTCCATCAGGCCCAAATACCGCTCCATAAAGTCCCAATGAGTTCCCTCCAACATCACCAACACGCACCTACAAGTGAAAAAGCACACAATAGCATGAAACCATGTACTAATTAGCCACTGAGAGAGCTTTCAACTCCACATGGCCTACATACCTACAAGTAAATGCATCTTTGATAGTTTTGAAATCTTGTTCCTAAACTGAATGTTGCAAACACAATAATAATTGCATGGGGAAATGCCCACCCCCAGCCCTTCCAGAAAGAAACCCTGCTACCTTCACAATTTGGCCCAAGAAAAAGACCACTTTTGGGTGTTTAGAATAGCGGTAAGAATCTTTGCTATTTCTAGCACTGAAAGCATGTATGTGTGCAGTTTGTTTATGGTTCAGCATGGAAGCAACACACTAGATTAGTTACCTGCTCAATCCACAGATTGGAGGTGGGATCTAACGACCAGAGTACCATTGTCTTGTCCATGGAAGAGCTAAGGAGACATAGTGACTCAGATCCATGTCTTGGCTGCCATCTAACACTATAAACCCAATCTTCATGTCCTGTATATTATGATGTACACATATTATACCAACTTAATCCTTGCACACTGCTATTAGAATCTATGTATCCACTGTTAATTATTGCCACTACTGATTATTTGATATTGGTGGTTTGGAATATGTAGATCTAATCAATAGGTCTATATATATACGTAAGCAATCTCACTTGTTTCCAATTACCAACCTATTAGCACAGATTCCAGTGTGACAACATATTCTAATTCCACTCCCTCAGAATCCACCAAAATAAATTTGTTTTCTGTCAGCTTCAAGTCACCACTGCCATCAGCAGGTGGAGCCGAGTTTCTTCTGAAGAGTTTCCACAATCTGATAGAGGAGTCCTGAGAACACGAGGCCAAAACACAAAATGCATCTGGAAAAAAAAAGTGCGATAATTATTTTGAAACCACATACATTTATGCATTAGAAGCTATCTGAGAGACTTGTCAAGAGGTAATGGAAAGTGCTGAAATATTTGTGTTTTATGTGCTAGATTTCTAAATATTATCAAACTTCTTGGTGAAAGATAACAGAGAATGGCATGCACTGTTTTAAGAACAAGTATTAATATTGGAACCATATGTACATACTTCATTGCACAAACAGAGAAAACGGCATGCAATTTAGTTACATGTAGGTGTGTAGGACAGAGAATTCCATATAGATTGACATTACACATGAACTGAGAGTGTCATGCATGGTGGGATTTGGGTATCACAGTTTACTGAAAGATAACAGAAAGGTGTGTATATATAAGGCACAATCAAACAATATCATGGTTTAGTTTTATGGTATTGACCCTATGAAAAGAGAGAGAGAGAGAGAGAGAGAGAGAGAGAGAGAGAGAGAGAGAGAGAGAGAGAGAGAGAGAGAGAGAGAGAGAGATCTATGACTTGGTTATGACATAATTTTAAGTGACTGAAGGATTCTCAATCTACTCAACCAAATATTCTATCAAGGACATTAAATATTAGTGATTGATTATTAAAACAACAACCCAGTTAAGCTATGAGTGGCATAAAATGGATAAAAGGCTATAAAGAGTGATTACAAACATCTCTACACTCAATGAAATAAAAGGTCTAGAGGAGTAGACTAGTGTATACTTATAGGAGATGTCAGTCTATGCGGAAGACTTGTATCAGTTGTGCATTTTGAAACAGTCTCAATCTGGTGTTTCTGATAAACTTATGACAGCCTATCATGAAGATTAACCTTCGAATAAATGCAGCTGGGAATAGAATTGATGGAAGTAACATCAGCAACATAAGCTATAGGTTTGAGTGATCTAAATCCCACCAAAATCTCACTGCTCCACCCATGAGTATATTGCAGCATAGGCATATAATACACCTTCACTAATATTCATGTAGTTCTGCTGAATAACAAAGCAGTAAACTGATAAACATATCAGTAGCATGATGTAGTATTGGCTCACTTCCTTGGAAGCGTGCTTGTGTTGTAATAACTATCAGAGCTATGACTGGAATGAAATAAGGCAAATGTACAGCACTTGGTTCATAGGGATTATAGTACAGCGCATTGTAAGTGGATGATATATTCACCTGGTATACAGAGTTGATACTAGTAAATACATTCACCTGGTACACAGAGTTGATACTAGTAAATACATTCACCTGGTACACAGAGTTGATACTAGTAAATACATTCACCTGGTACACAGAGTTGATACTAGTAAATACACAGTTCAATGAGAAGATAGGTCAAAAGCATCAGGACAAGAGGATAGAAAGCCGAGATTAGTCCCATAAATAGAATATGGATGTTTGTGAGACTACTGCTCAGGCAAAATGGAGGAATAAGGTGCTGAAAAAAGTCCAAACTCCACACGTCAATCAAAGTGAAGACCAATTTGTACACATAAAGTTATCAATGTATATTTGGAAGTAAGGATTTGGACTCAGTTTGTACATATTAGTGAAGTACTGGCAGAACAATATGTAGGCAGTGAAAGGTGGTGAGATTGAAAATGATGACTATAAGGTAGAACACTGTCAGAGGGGTGAGTTTCAGAAAGAAAAACAATATCCACTTCTGATAAGAATGCTCATCATCACATTTCACACAGTTCAGAGCAGCAGAATACAGTGCAGGACCGAAATCAGGTATACACTTACTACACAAGAGTCCTTCTCTGTTTATCTGTCCACATAATACATCATTTACCTGAAGGCAGGAGGTGACATCGATGGTGATAAACTTATTCATATGTACTTTGGAGTTAGCTGTATGGATAATAACCTGTATACATCACATTGTTGGTCTCATTATAGCTGACGCAGGAACCAATATATATTCCACATGTCCACAGTGATGTGCCAGTGCACTGCTATTATGATGCAAGTCTGGAATAGCCTCCAGGCATACAACCAAAAACAATAGGGTTCACCTTTCATCTTGAACAATTCTTGAGCTGATTTTAGCCTTAGTGAATATCAGCATGTTAAATAAGCATGCATCCTTGATATGAAACCTAGCAGTGGTATGTTTGCACTATAAGGCTCCCTTTTTTACTTCCGGTAGTATAATTATCATAACAGCATAATCAACTGGCTAGCAGCATGGTGATAAATTCTACGATTTAGCCAGGTCTTTCAAAAGTAGTGACTTTTTCCATGCACTCTGTGAAGGAGAGGACATAACCCCCTCCCATATTGCATCCAGTTAGGGTAGCTCAGCCAGAGGGGTATTACTTTTTAATTAGCTACTGGACATGTACATAATTATAAGCTACTATGTTCATGACAACTTACCCCTTACCCCTCCTACCATAATTAATTTTGTCATAATAATTATGTTTTGCTAATATTTTGTACACTGAATATTTGTGTACAAAATTATTTTCAACAAAATGTGTAATGAGTGTTAAGCTATTAGCTGTAGAGATAAAATATAATTGTCCCTACAGCTTTCATTTTAGGTTTTGGCCTTAGAGCACTCAGACTGGAATCACATCCTATCATGGATAGTTGGAAATAGGATGTACAATTCTACTGCTGATAATTTCACAGTCATGTTTCTTTCTTTTTTATTACAAGATAAAATTGGGAATACACATGCATTCATGTTGAAGTTGATATCTATAAAACTAAATTGGGAACTTCCATATTGAAGATAATTTTTACAAGACACTATAGAGGAGAAGGATGGAACTGAAGGCATCCATGTTGGCCTTCACAGGTGTTGATATTGAAAATGTACATGTACAGGTTGTTTTTTTATTTTATGGTTTGTCTAAACTTGACTGAATCGTACACTATGTAATGAATCATGATGTTTGAGAAAGACATCATGTTTTGTATGTATTATGTGCCTATAATAATCATATGCTCACTGGAAGGGATGCAGAATCCATGCATTGCAGCGAATACATTGAAGAAAGCTTCATGATACACTACTATTCTTTTTCAGGATGATAATGTTTCCCTAAATTAAAAAAAAGTTCACTCAAACCATTAGTGGCACAAAAGAAAAAGGCTGCTATGAAGAGGGTGATTATAAACTATCTCTACACTCAATTAAATCTGCTTGCTGGGATAACAGTATAACTAAAAGGTTTAGAGGAGTGGTGTATACTTAGTAGGAGATGTCAGTCTATGTGGAAGACTTGTATCGGTTGTGGTAGTAGCTGCATTTTGAAACAGTCTCAATCTAGTGCTTTTATGACAGCCTGTCATGAAGATTAACCTTTGAATAAATGTAGTTGCGAATATGATTGATGGAAGTAACATCAGCAACATTACTAAATAAGCTAGGCTTGAGTGATAGAAATCCCACTGAATATTCACTGTTCCACTTATGAGTGACAATATTGCAGCATAGGCATATAATACACCTTCACTAATATTCATGTAGTTCTGTTTGAATAGCAAAGCAGTAAACTGATAAACATATCAGTAGCATGATGTCAATTTTCATATGTGATAGTATTGGCAGACTTGCTTGGAAGTGTGCTTGATTATAAATGAATACTCCCCTTGCTATGAACTGCAAGCTTGCCAGTGCTCTGTAGTCACGTGTTCCATTGGTCCCATCTTTATAATAACCTTGAAAAGGATCCACAAAGGACTGGATACAACGAAGGTCCTTGCAGGAAATGAAGTACATGACTTTCCTGATGCATTTGATGGGATAGAGACAGAAGACTAGAATGGGGAATAGTGTTGTAATAACTATCAGAGTTATGACTGGAATGAAATAAGGCAAATGTACAGCACTTGGTTCATAGGGATTATAGTACAGAGCACTAAACTTAGTACCATGATGGAGAGGATTTACATTCACCTGGTATATTGAGTTGATACTAGTAAACAGAATTTTTGAGAAAGAAAGAAGCAGAAATGTAGCAAATGGATTAAAGATGGATGCTTGGGATCGTAAGATCTTCTTAGTTTGGCCACACACTTATTGAAAGGCTTCCACACTTGGACGATCAGGTACACATTCCTAGCATGCAGTTCAATGAGAAGATACGTCAAAAGCATCAGGACAAGAGGATAGAAAGCTGAGATCAGTCCTATAAATAGAACATGGATGTTTGTGAGACTACTGCTCAGGCAAAATGGAGGAATAAGGTGCTGAAAGAAGTCCAGACTCCACACGTCAATCAAAGTGAAGACCAATTTGTACACATAAGGATTGATGAAGTTATCAATGTACATTCAGAAGTAAGGATTTGGACTCAGTTTGTACATATTAGTGAAGTACTGGCAGAATAATATGTAGGCAGTGAAAGGTGGTGAGGTGGCACGCACATTGAAAATGATGACTATAAGGTAGAATGCTGTCAGAGGGGTGAGTTTCAGAAAGAAAAACAATATCCACTTCCAATAAGAATGCATTTCACACAGTTCAGAGCAGCAGAATACAGTGCTGGACCAAAACCAGGTATACACTTACTACACAAGAGTCCTTCTCTGTTCAGTTTTCCACATATTATATCATTTACTTGGAGGCAGGAGGTGATATCGATGGTGATAACCCTACGGACATTCAGCTTGAAGTAGAAATGAAGGCTGTATGGACGATAACCTGTATACATCACATTGTTGGTCTCATTATAACTGACGCAGGAACCAATATTCATTTCCACAGGTCCACAGTGATGTGCCAGTACACTGATGCAAGTCTGGAATAGCCTCCAGGCACAGAGCTAAAAATAATAGGGAGAGAATCAGTCCACTTTTCATCTTGAACACTTCTTGAGCTGATTTCAGCCTTAGTGAATATCAGCATATTAAATAAGCATGCATCCTTGATGTGAAACCTAGCAGTGGTATCTAACTGTTTACACTATAAGTTTCTTATAAAACCAACTCATGGAATACTTATGTGGCAAGGTCACATTAGCTCCCTTTGTACTTCCGATAGTGTATAATTAACCAGCTAGCATGGTGATAAATTCTACCATTTTTCAAAAGTAGTGACTTTTTCCTTGCATTCTGTGAAGGAGGGGACATATCCCCCTCCCATATTGGATCCAGTTGGGGGAGGTAGAGGGGTATTACACTCTCTTGTTCATGAACTTTTTTGAACCTTACACACAGCCATTCCTACTTGTTTATCGATATAATGCAAATATGGTGATGTATCCAGCTGGCATGAGAATATGGAGTCAGAGACACTTTCTTATAGGCTCACTAGCTAGTATGGTTCCCCCTGATATCGTACTTAGCTGACTAATCAACCCTCAGCGCATGTGCAGGGGTTATAGTTGGTGTGTGTACCTGTTACATTGATAACGCAGCCAGTAGCGATTAGAGCACTTTAATATCAATGTTTAGATAATGCTCTTCAGTGTTTAAATTGAGCTGATTTTTGGAAAAAGGCTTTATACAGAAGGCAGCCTGTACTATAATACTCCATATAATGTGCATGCATGCTCACTACTGTATGTTTCTTGACCATTACCTATTCATCTACAGGTGAGTAGTGTAGAGCAACAGCATAATGAGCTAGCTGGAGCATTTTAAAACTAGCTATAGCTTCTACAGTACGTACTAGTCTACTGGATGTATCCAAGTGCATGTTGTATAGCAAGTACATCAAGGTGTACTGCGGAATGGCAGGATAGGTGAAGTCTTGAAAGAAAGAATGGTATTAAAATTTGTAACTCTGAAAGATGATAACTTTTGTCCCAATTATATGCAGGATTTCATCATTCATATGTACTTTGGGTGGCATATTAGTATTGTAGCAATCATCTGCAAGGTTTTGAGCATAGAGTAACCAGTGCCAACAACCACTCATAATGCTCTGAGCTTCGAAAGACCAGCCTGAGCCCTCACAAGAGAAAGTTCATTTGTAAGTAACACTTCCTTGACCAATCAATTGTTACAACACACAGAGTGACAGCATTATTTGCTTCATTTGCACTGCTAGTCATAAGATCCAAGAATCAAGGGGTTGGGGGTGTTTCTATATAGGGCACTGCAAAAATGTTTGCCGTGTTGTAGATTGAAAATGACGTGCTATTTCAAATTGTCATAGTAGCTAAGTTGAAGGTAAAGTGTGTACTTACACATACAGTTTTAAGCTGGTAAAAAGAAATGGTGGTGCATATTTGATAAGAGGATGATTAGCTATCATGAAAGGTGAACTGATCCTGTTGCTATAGTTTTCGGTTGCTACCTGGAGGTCATTCTACAGCTAACTCTGCACCTTTTGCTGCAAATAATGTTTGTACACAAATAAGTGTACAGAATTGGCTAATGACTATGAACATGTGGAATTACATGTTGTTAAAATGAAAGCTGAAAGAGGCAATAACCAACATTGCTGGGCTGATGCAAGTGCCAACATAATAGTTCCTCATGTCCACAGTCATTTACAGTGCACTACTATTATGATGTGAGTCTGGAATAGCCTCCAGGCACACAACCAAAAACAATTATAGTAACAGAATCAGCTAGATTCAAGACCAGACCCATGCCTCCTTGACCTTGAATATACTCCTCCAATGCTCTTGTGGATTACTCCTCCCACTATAAACTATCTATGATCACAATATCTATTACCAGGAATTTTCTTATATTCTATCATGAATATATAATGGTCCATACATAGCTGGTTACATAAAGTCCAACAAGTTGCACTGAATTATAGTGTATAACAAAGCAAGTAGGTAACCAATCATGGCAGTTGCTGAAAGGAAAAATTTGAGAGAAGTTCTGGGACGATTCATTGTTACAGGCCTGGAAAAGACAGGTATTTCACTGGGTAGGGGTGCATATGGTGAGGTGCTTGAAATGAAGATGAATGGAGAAAGGGTGGCTGTGAAGAAGATACATGAAATGTTTGTGGGTGCTGAAGGCTGGGAGGCCAACTTACTAAAGTTTGAAGAAGAATGTGTAAGGTAGGCAATTAATTCTTGCATACAGCTATGCTAGCTAGCTCATACAGTTTGCATGTACTTTGGTCATTAGATTGCTCTAAGCAAGGGACTAGTGCTGTTACTAATTTTATTATAGGCTCAGTGAAATAAACCACGCCAACATAGTTGCCTTTCGTGGTATATCCTTTGAAGGAAATTCAAATATCCCGATGTTGGTAATGGAGTATGTACCAAAATCACTAAGGCATTATGTGGAAGGAAACATTCCTCCAGATGATAAAAAGAGAAGCATTTTGCTTGACATTGCACAAGGACTGAGTTATTTGCATGGACTCGATCCCCCACTGATACATCGCGATCTCACCTCAAATAATGTCCTTTTGACGGATGATCTCCATGCCAAAATAGCTGATCTGGGCGTGTCTAAACTGTTGAATCGTGCATCATTTCAAAAGATGACAAACGTTCCTGGTACTGAATCACACATGCCCCCAGAGGCCCGAGTTGTGGACCAGCAAGCATACATGCAGCCCACCAATAAAGCAAAAAAACTGGACGTGTTCTCATTCGGAAATGTCATGATAAATGTACTGACTGGTGAGTTTCCTGTTGCTACTCAAGATCGTGACGAGAAAGGCAAACGCAGGACTGAAGTGCAAAGACGTCATGAACTATTGATAAAAATACAAAAATCGAAAGAGAAAGATCTTATTATTCGCTGTCTCAACAATAACCCAGATCATCGTCCTGTGACAGATGAATTGGTTCTTTTTTTTCATGAAGGCTCAACAGTTGAAGAAGGTGAGTTTAGCCATAGCTACGTATCTTGCACTGGTTTAGTTAGTGAGTTAGCATGTTAGCATGGATAAAGTGTGCACTACTTGATGCAATGGCATTATCCCATAATAATAAGATATAAATATCATTATTATTATTATCAAGCAATCAAATTCTCTAATATTCACAGTGATAAAAATGGTGCAGCTCGTAAAATATGAATATCTTTGTTAGCCAGACTACAACTTTTATTTACTGTTAACATTCTTGTATAGAAATTTTGCCATTGAAAGAAGAAGAACAAGAAATCTCCTTCGTCGATGAGCCTACTTATGATGTGAAGTGCCTGGTGTGTTTTGAAATCTTTGAAGAAGCTCACCAGACGTCATGCTGTGGTACACACATATGTAGTCAATGTGTTAAGAAGATAACCACCTACTCACAGTGCAGAAATTCCAAACTTAGCAGCACATTGGATGAATTTTTCTCACGGCAGGTTCAGGGTTTGCGAGTTGAATGTTACAATTCCAGGCTGGGCTGCTCTTGGACTGGTGAATTGCGTGCATTGAAGAAACACTTTGATGATGAGTGTGAAAAAAACGCAGTGAAGTGCAAATACTGCCTTCGTCAATGTCACTTTAAAGCATACTCAGAACATGTCCAAGCCTGTTCAGAAATCCCACAACCCTGTCCCAACGGGTGCACAGCTGCGTGAATGTCCCTTCAGAGTAGTTTGGTAGTAGCCCTGTGCCTCATACAGCCAATAAGGTTATCCGGGTAGCTCCATTGGCCATGACTATGACAAATTACTCAGAGTATGTCAAGTCAGGCAGGACGTGGTACAGTGCACCTTTCTATACACATAGGAATGGGTACAAGCTTCAATTGAGGGTGGATGCTGATTGGTACAAGAAAGGTTTTGTATCTGTACTTGTGTGTGTGTTCAAAGGTGAAAAAGATCACACACTCACTTGGCCCCTTCATGCTAAAGTAGAAGTAGCATTGTACAATTGGCAAACCAACAAGCCTCTCTTCAGAAGGATACTTCATTTGACTGGGGATGGATTTTGCTCACGCAACATGACAGACCTCCCAGCTTCATGGGGCAAGGGGGAGGTTGAGTTCATATCTCACAGTGCTTTAGCTTATGACGTGGCCAAAAACACAGCATATGTTCAACAGTTACATGATTGCTTGAGTTTTCAGATCAAAAATGTTACTTTTTAAAAATCCCCAGTTATACCAAAGCTTCCCTCGTGGGCTGGTGATAACTGCCTCGTTCCTTACTTTTCTTTCTTGAAGCAAAATAACTTCCTATTTTATGGTAACCCATTTTATACTCATCAAAGGGGATATAAACTTTGCACTCGAGTTGATCCAAATAGATATGCTGATGGAAAAGGGAGCCATTTGTCTGTGAGTTGTACACTCATGAAGGGTGAATATGACAATGAATTGTCTTGGCCAATATCAGCTGATGTTATTGTCAAAATGCTCAATTGGAGGGAAGATAACAGTTCCAACTTTTCATTCAACAAGGGAAGTGATAGTAAAAGCAATTCAAGAGTGGCCATTGATGGTGTAGCTGAAATGTGTTGGGGATCAGCCAAATTTGCAACCCATTCAAGTCTTCCCTACAACCAGATTGCCAACACCCAATACTTGAATGAAAATTGCCTCCTTTTTAAAGTCGAGTTCTTTGCTTACACTGACAGAGTTCTAGTTGCTAAGGTTCCAAATCCAGCTGTGGCCCCTCTCTATCCTTGCTTCACTTTGTCTGAATTTACTAAACGTAAAGCCTTTGGAAACTTATACTATGGTGACCCTTTCTTCTCTCATTGTAATGGGTACAAAATGCAGCTTCTGTTTATGCTGCAAAGGGTACAAATGTTGGCCTGTATGTTAATTTGATGAAGGGCCCACATGATAATCAGTTACAGTGGCCATTTAATGGTGAGGTAGTGTTGGAGTTGGTCAACTGGCGAGGTGATGAACATCATCATAGAAAAGTCGTCACTTTATCATTCCATTGCACCAATAATGCTTGTGATAGAGTCATACATGGTGACAGAGGCACTTCCTGGGGGTTTGAATATTTCATCCCCCACAGCTCTCTTCCTTTTAATGCTGAAACAGCTGCGGGAAGATTGCTTACATTTCAGGGTAAAAGAAGTGGTGGTGCACTCTGTTCCATCACTACATAACATTCCCACATGGCAAAGTTATCGTTCCATACAACCTTCCTTTCAATTCATAATAAATAACTTTGGCAAAAGAAAGTCTTTAAATAGAGACAGCTTTGGCCCAGCATTGTACACTCACCAAGGTGGATACAAGATGCACCTTAATGTTGAGCCCTGTAAAGGGAACTATATTGCTATTTATGCCTGTTTGCTTTAATGAGAAAATGATGCTACACTTAGTTGGCCATTCCTTGCCAATGTAGTTGTGGAGCTTCTGAACTGGAGAGAAGATAAGAATCATCACAGCTATAACATCCAATTTCATGAGCGTGTACCTGGTGAAAACAACAGACGAGTTGAAGTGAGTGGAGATAGTAAAAATTGGGGGAATGGAAGTTTCATATTCCACTACTCACTTTCCTATAATAACTCCACCAATACAGAGTATCTAAAGGATGATTGTCTGTGCATTAGAGTCAAGAATGTAGCAACTTACTCCACGAGGTTGGTCAGAAAAGCACCAAGATGGCAGGCACAGAACATAGCTCCCAGCTTCACCATAACCAATGTTACCAGTCGCAAGCAAATTGGTAATCTTTACTTCAGTCCTCCTTTTTATGTTACTAAGTATAAAATGTGCCTCAAAATATACGTTGGAGGATCAGGGGCTGGCAAGAACACATATGTATCCATGTATGCCTGCTTGCTCAAGGGTGAAAATGATCACACACTGGAGTGGCCATTTTGTGGTGATATTACTGTTGAGGTCTTGAATTGGCGTGGAGACCATGGGCACTACAAGAATGTTCTCTGTCTGGATGCTCCCCATCTTAATAGTCATTCCAGAGTCATGACTGATGTCACATGCCCTAGTGGTTATGGCGAGTATAAGTTTATGCCAATATCCACACTCTTGTCCAAGTATCTTGAAGACGACTGTATGCGTGTACACGTAACCAACGTGGTCATGTACAACACACCATTGAGGTTAAAGACCCCAAGATGGCAGAATTGGTGGAATAAAAGTTCAAATCAACTATTGGAGTTTACTGTCACTGGTGTCTCAAGTTGTCTGGCCAATAAGAGTTCATATTACAGTCCACCATTTTACACACACTCAAATGGATACAAGCTGAGGCTGGAAGTTGAACTGGCGAATTCAGAAGGACAAATGGGACTATATGCAAGACTCTTGGCAGGCGAGTACGATTCGTCGCTGAAATGGCCGATGAACGTCGAGGTGACCGTAGAGATGGTCAATTGGGTCAGCAACAATTTCCATATTGTTGAAATAATCAAGTTTGGAAGAGCAAGTTTAGATGCTCGTAGATGTGTACCTAAGGAAGAAGAGAGTGCTCAAGTTTCATGGGGATATCCTGAATTCTGCTCTCATGCAAAATTATTTGGTGGGCCACGTCATATTCAGTACGTTGAAGAGGATTGTATACACATTCGTGTGAAAGGATGCATTATACACTCTCGAAAAGGACTTTTCTTTTAAATTGAATACTTAGAAAAGGATTGCCATTTATAAAAAATTGTTATCAGCTAGCTCTTTTTTGCTATGTTTCACATTTTGTGTGCTGTGATACATGTAGCTCTTCTGAAGTAAAACTACCTATTGAACAAGTAAGGGAAAAAACATTTCTGTGAAATGAAAAAATGTAGGGATGACCATTGCTCAAAAAAGTAAAGAAACAAGGGTAGGTATGAAGGATGGAAGGATGGAAATGGGATTAATCTTTGTTCTGTATATCCAGCCAACAATCCCTACATATACGTCAGGTAGCTTCAAATAATAGTGTGTAATGTAGGGATTGTTGGCTGGATACACAGAACAAAGATTGATCCCATTTCCTTCCTTCCATCCTTCATACATACCCTTGTTTCCTTACTTTTTTGAGCAATGGTCATCCCTACATTTTTTCATTTGACGGAAATGTTTTTTTCTCTTACCTTTTTTTTCATGGTTTTATGTATAAAGTTCATTTTTCTATGTGTATGCAGGGACAGATGAGAGAAGGATAGTTCTCTGATAGCAGAATATTGGATGTCCAGGATGCAGATGAATCTGAAATAGAGTCTACGGATTGGTGAATCTGAGATCCCCGAGTTGATAGAGTAGTCTATGATCTAGTACGCACATTATCTAGAGAGCGCTAGAGCTAGAGCCTAGAGCAGAGCTTAGCTGAGTAACATTATAATTTCGAATAATTGGATATCAAATACATGCGCATGGTTATTATTGAAAAAAAAAAAAAAAAAAAAAAAAAAGGCTTCCTGATATAAATTAAGTTAGACTATAGCTAGTCACAATCAAGGAATCTCATTGGTCCATTTGGTGAATTTTATTCACACCTTATGGCACTTAGAATTCACTTGCCTTAGGATGAAAACCCGGTAAAGACGGTCATTCAAATTGGTCCAACTCTTGCAACGCATCACAGTGGCCATGGTTATTGTTTCTAGGTGCGCTCTGATTCATTTTTAAAATCATGGTTATTGTTTCCAAGTGCGTGTTGAGGTAAGTTAAACAACTCCAGTGATTAATAAGTTAGACACCTTGACCAACGGGATCTACAGTCTGTTTAGAAACCTTCGGGCCCTTAGTAGCGCCCTCGCTGTGCTCGGGACGCTACAGCCCAGGGCTCTCAGGTTTCTAAACAGACCGTAGATCCTTTGGTCTCATTGTCTAACTATTATTTAGTCAAGTACAGTGCTCCATAGTGTCTCCTTCTACATCGACTCTTCAAGTTTGACGAGTGCAAAAGATCGTAGCTGGTTGAATTTGGACCAGAAATCATAGCTGTAGCTTGAGTGGTTCGAGAGATATGGTTGTCTAAGAATAATAATAATAATAACAATAAAGAAGAAGAATCCAGCGATTTACCTGCTTGCCGTATTTCTGATACGGTAAGCTCCTTGGTCCTGAAACTTGGTCTGCACTTTGTAGTAGGTTCTAGTAGGCTGGATAATCATTCACAGTAGCTTTAGCTAAGTCTCTAAGTGGGGGAACTAGAACTTTGCTTTTGTATTAGTCTATAGGCAGCGCGCGGTGCCGTCTGTGTCATCCCTACATAGCAATCTCTGCTTATAGTCCAGGCCTACATCTAGATATACAACATTTGAAAGTAAGCAAGCAAGCAAGTAAGCAAAATCAAATAAATAAACCAAAACAAAAACAACAAACAAACAAACAGCTTTCCTATAGCTTAAGCCTTTCAAGAGGCTCCAACTGGAGGCAGGAGGTGATGCTGATGGCAATGAGATCATGAAGATTTAGTTTGGAGTTAAAATGAAAGCTGCATGGACAATAATTTGACATTGCAACAAAATCAGTTCACCTTTCACCTTGAACATTAAGCTGATTTTGGTGTTTATTATTGATACGAAACTTAGAAAGTGCTATTAAACCACTTGTACTAATACAACAAAATAACTACTTGTTAGCATGGTCACCTTACCTGGTTGCAGCCCTTCCCTCTTTAAGTATACAGACAAGTAGGGATGGCTGTGTGTAAGTTCATAAACAGCCCTCCTAGTTTCAATATAGTTGCACATGTCCACATGCAGTCATTTTACAGTGCACTGCTATTATGATGCAGGTCAAAAACAATCATAGTGACAGAATCAGATTTCAATTGGTGGAAAGACTGGATCCATGCACCTACACCCCTTGACCTTGAATATACTCATCCAATGCTCTTGAGGATTAGTCCTCCCACTATAAATTATCTATGATCACAATACATAGTACAAAACCCATTTTAGGTTATCAAGTTGCAATTTGCAACTCAGATAACCTAAAAATGGGTTGTTTTTACACATTTGTTTTTACAGTGTATCTATTACCAGGAATTTTCTCATATTCTATCATGAATACCATCATAATGGTCCATATATAGCTGGCTACATAAAGTCCAACATCAGTTGCACTGAATTATAGTGTATAACAAACCAACTAGCTGACCAATCATGGCAGTTGCTGAAAGGAAAAATTTGAGAGAAGTTCTGGAGCGATTCATTGTTACAGGCCTGGAAAAGACAGGTATTTCACTGGGTAGGGGTGCATATGGTGAGGTGCTTGAAATGAAGATGAATGGAGAAAGGGTGGCTGTGAAGAAGATACATGAAATGTTTGTGGGTGCTGAAGGCTGGGAGGCCAACTTATTAAAGTTTGAAGAAGAATGTGTAAGGTAGGCACTTATTCTTACATACAGCTATGCTAGCTAGCTAGCTAGCTAGTCCATACAGTTTGCATGTACTTTGGCCATTAGATTGCTGTAAGCAAGGGACTAATGCTGTTATTAATTTTATTATAGGCTCAGTGAAATAAACCATGCCAACATAGTTGCCTTTCGTGGTATATCCTTTGAAGGAAATTCAAATATCCCGATGTTGGTAATGGAGTATGTACCAAAATCACTAAGGCATTACGTAGAAGGAAACATTCCTCCAGATGATAAAAAGAGAAGCATTTTGCTTGACATTGCACAAGGACTGAGTTATTTGCATGGACTCGATCCCCCACTGATACATCGCGATCTCACCTCAAATAATGTCCTTTTGACGGATGATCTCCATGCCAAAATAGCTGATCTGGGCGTGTCTAAACTGTTGAATCGTGCATCATTTCAAAAGATGACAAACGTTCCTGGTACTGAATCACACATGCCCCCAGAGGCCCGAGTTGTGGACCAGCAAGCATACATGCAGCCCACCAATAAAGCAAAAAAACTGGATGTGTTCTCATTTGGAAATGTCATGATAAATGTACTGACTGGTGAGTTTCCTGTTACTACTCAAGACCGCGACGAGAAAGGCAAACGCAGGACTGAAGTGGAAAGACGTTGTGAACTATTAGTAAAAATACAAGAATCGAAAGAGAAAGATCTTATTATTCGCTGTCTCAACAATAACCCAGATCATCGTCCTGCGACAGATGAATTGGTTCGATTCTTTGAAGGCTCAACAGTTGAAGGTGAGCTTAACCATAGAATTATGTATCTTGCACTGGTTTAGTTTATGAGTTAGCACGGATAGTGTGCACTACTACTTGATGTAGTGACATTGTCCCATAATAATAAGATATAAATATCATTATTATTATCAAGCCATCAAATTCTCTAATATTCACAGTGATAGAATTGCAAAATATGAATATCTTTGTCAGCCAGACTACAACTTTTATTTACTGTTAACATCCTTGTATAGAAATTTTGCCATTGAAAGAAGAAGAACAAGAAATCTCCTTCGTGGATGAGCCTACTTATGATGTGAAGTGCCCAGTGTGTTTTGAAATATTTGAAGAAGCTCACCAGACGTCATGCTGTGGTACACACATATGTAGTCAATGTGTTAAGAAGATAACCACCTGCCCACAGTGCAGAAATTCCAAATTAACCAGCATATTGGATAAATTTTTCTCACGGCAGGTTCAGGGTTTGCGAGTTGAATGTTACAATTCCAGGCTGGGCTGCTCTTGGACTGGTGAATTGCGTGCATTGAAGAAACACTTTGATGATGAGTGTGAAAAAAATGCAGTGAAGTGCAAACACTGCCTTCGTCAATGTCACTTTAAAGTATACTCAGAACATGTCCAAGCCTGTCCAGAAACCCCACAACCCTGTCCCAATGAGTGCACAGCTAAATCAACAAAGAGAAAAGATTTGAAGAAGCATCTTGAGCGTGAATGTCCCCTCAGAGTAGTTGGTAGTAGCCCTGTGCCTCATACAGCCAATAGGGTTATCCGGGTAGCTCCATTGGCCATGACTATGACAAATTACTCAGAGTATGTCAAATCAGGCAGGACATGGTACAGTGCACCTTTCTATACACATAGGAATGGGTACAAGGTTCAGCTGAGGGTGGATGCTGATTGGTACAAGAAAGGTTTTGTATCTGTACTTGTGTGTGTTCTTAAAGGTGAAAAAGATCAGACACTCACTTGGCCTCTTCATGCTAAAGTAGAAGTAGCATTGTATAATTGGCGAACCAACAAGCCTTTTTTCAAAAAGGTACTTCATTTGACTGGGGATGGATTTTGCTCACGCAACATGACAGACCTCCCAGCTTCATGGGGCAAGGGGGAGGTTGAGTTCATATCTCACAGTGCTTTAGCTTATGACGTGGCCAAAAACACAGCATACGTTCAACAGTTACACGATTGCTTGAGTTTTCAGATCAAAAAGGTTACTTTTTTAAAATCCCCAGTTATACCAAAGCTTCCCTTGTGGGCTGGTGATAACTGCCTTGTTGTTCCTTACTTTCCTTTCTTAAAGCAAAATAACTTCCTATTTTATGGTACCCCATTTTATACTCACCAAAGGGGATATAAACTTTGCCCTCGTGTTGATCCTAATGGATTTGGTGATGGAAAAGGGAGCCATTTGTCTGTGAGTTGTAACATCATGAAGGGTGAATATGACAATGAATTGTCTTGGCCGATATCAGCTGATGTTGTTATCAAAATGCTCAACTGGAAGCAAAATAAAAACCATAGAAGTTACACAGTTTCATTCAACAAGGGAAGTGATAGTAAAAGCAATTCACGAGTGCCCATTGATGGTGTAGCTGAAATGTGTTGGGGATCGCCGAAATTTGCTGCGCATTCAAGTCTTCCCTACAACCAGATTGCCAACACCCAATACTTGAATGAAAATTGCCTCCTTTTTAAAATTGAGTTCTTTGCTTACATGGATAAAGTTTTAGTTGCTAAGGTTCCAAATCCAGCTGTGGCCCCTCTCTATCCTTGCTTCACTTTGTCTGAATTTACTAAACGCAAAGCCCTTGGAAATGTATACTATGGTGACCCTTTCTTCTCTCATCGTAATGGGTACAAGATGCAGCTTCAAGTTGATGCTGCAGTGGGTACAAATGTTGGTCTATATGTCAATTTGATGAAAGGTCCACATGATGATCAGTTACAATGGCCATTTAATGGTGAGATAGTGTTGGAGTTGGTCAACTGGCGAGGTGATGAACATCATCATAGAAAAGTGGTCACTTTATCATTCCATTCCACTGATGGTGTGCGTGATAGAGTCATACATGGAGACCGAAGCACTTCCTCAGGGTATAAAGAATTCATTCCACATAGTTCTCTTCCTTTTAATGCTGAAACAGGTACAGAATACCTGCGGGAAGATTGCTTACATTTCAGGGTAAAAGAAGTGGTGGTGCACTCTGTTCCATCACTATACAACATTCCAACATGGCAAAGTTATCGTTCCATACAACCTTCCTTTCAATTCACAATAAATAACTTTGGCAAAAGAAAGTCTTCAAAAAGAGAGAGCTTTGGCCCAGCATTTTACACTCACCAAGGTGGATACAAGATGCGCCTTAATATTGAGCCCTGTAAAGGGAACTATATTGCTATTTATGCCTGTTTGCTTCAAGGAGAAAATGATGCTACTCTTAGTTGGCCATTCCTTGCCAATGTAGTTGTGGAGCTTCTGAACTGGAGAGAAGATAAGAATCATCACAGCTATAACATCCAATTTCATGAGCGTATACCTGGAAAAAACAACAGTCGAGTTGAAGTGAGTGGAGATAGTAAAAGTTGGGGCACTGGAAGTTTCATATCCCACTACTCACTTTCCTATAATAACTCCACCAATACAGAGTATCTAAAGGATGACTGTCTGTGCATTAGAGTCAAGAACGTAGCAACTTACTCCACAAGGCTGGTCAGAAAGGCACCAAGATGGCAGGCACAGAACGCAGCTCCCAGCTTCACCATAACCAATGTTACCAGTCGTAAGCAAATTGGTAATTTTTACTTCAGTCCTCCTTTTTATGTTGCCAAGTATAAGATGTGCCTCAAAATATACGTTGGAGGATCAGGGGCTGGCAAGAACACATATGTATCCATGTATGCCTGCTTGCTCAAGGGTGAAGATGATCATATACTGGAGTGGCCATTTTGTGGTGATATTACTGTTGAGGTCTTGAATTGGCGTGGAGACCATGGGCACTACAAGAATGCTCTTTGTCTGGACACTCCCCATGATGATAGTCATTCCAGATGTACGACTGATGTCACAGTCCCTAGTGGTTATGGCAAGAATAAGTTTATGCCAATATCCACACTCTTGTCCAAGTATCTTGAAGACGACTGTATGCGTGTACATGTAACCAACATGGTCATGTACAACACACCATTGAGGTCAAAGTTCCCGAGATGGCAGAATTGGTGGAATAAAAGTTCAAAGCAACTATTGGCATTTACTGTCACTGGTGTCTCATGTCGTCTGGTCAACAAGAGTAGTTACTACAGTCCACCATTTTACACACACTCAAATGGATACAAGCTGAGGCTGGAAGTTGATATAGCATATTCAGAAGGACAAATGGGACTATATGCAAGACTCTTGGCAGGTGAGTACGATTCATCACTGAAATGGCCAATGAACGTTGATGTGAGCGTAGAGATGGTCAATTGGGTCAGCAACAATTCTCATATCATTGAAATAATCAAGTTTGGAGAATCAAGTTTGGATGCTTGCAAACGTGTACCTAAGGAAGAAGAGAGTGCTCCAACTGCAAGGGGATATTCTAAATTCTGCTCTCATGCAAAACTATTTGGTGGGCCACATCATATTCAGTACGTTGAAGAGGATTGTATACACATTCGTGTGAAAGGATGCACTATACACTCTCGAAAAGGACTTTTCTGAATACTTAGCCATTTTTATAATTATTAGAAAAGGTATTTAAATAAAAAAAACTGTTCTCTGCTAGTTCTTTTCTGCTATGTTTTATATTGTGTGTGTTGTGATACATGTAGCTCTTATGTAGAAAAACTACCTCTTATTTTTATTGAATAATGGAATGCAATCTCTGCTTTGAAATTCAGGTCTACACAACATTTGAAAGCAAGCAAGTGAGCAAGCAAAGCATTCCAAAACCAAAATCAAACAAATAAACCATAACAAAAATAACAAAGAAACAAACAAACAGCTTTCCTATAGCTTAAGCCTCTCAAGAGGCTCCAACTGGAGGCAGGAGGTGATGCTGATGGCAATGAGATCATGAAGATTTAGTTTGAAGTTAAAATGAAAGCTATATGGAGAATAATTTGACATTGCAACAAAATCAGTTCACCTTTCACATTGAACATTAAGCTGATTTTGGTGTTTATCATTGATACGAAACTTAGAAAGTGCTATTAAACCACCTGTACTAATAAAACAAAATAACTACCTGTTAGCATGGTCACTTTACCTGGTTGCAGCCCCTCCCTCTTTAACTATACATACGAGTAGGGATGGCTGTGTGTGAGTTCATGAACAGCCCTCTTAATTTCAGTAACCACACAACTACTCCACTCTAATGGAGGGATAGAGTAGCTGGGTGTTGTTATTGAACTAGGAGGGTGTTCATCAAATTTTTTGAAATAGAGAGGTATTCTGGAGTTATGGAAAAAAAAAAGTCCAATGGGGCAATCCGTGCCATCCCTACTTGGAGAGTACTATGCTATTGTACTCTCTGATAATAATCATACCAGCATAATCAACTATAGTTAGTATGTAGATATTGCTATGCACGTATACACCTCCAGTAACATTAAGATGCTCCACCCTATGGGGGTATATATCTCACTGGAGGTCACATGATCTGTTGGGTCAAAACCCATGCAACAGAAGGAACTAGCTAGACATGCAGAAGGTGGTCTTCACTCACTCACTCAAATGAAGATTGTGGTTCACTGCACCATGTGTTGAAACTACACATGATTGGGCCCCTCCTACAACCACACCTTACTGATTAATTACCTGTACTTGTGAAGTGAATATCCCTTACCCAGTCTTCATGGCCTGTCAGAGATATCACTCTTGTAAACTGTAATTAAACGAACTGGTTCACTGTATGAAATCATACACACCACTTAAAACCCTCCACCAGGGGCATAGCTAGACAGATCTATTCCATTTCACAAAATGCACTTGCAAATACGCAAATCATATATTATTCTGAATTTATCATACGTAATAAAATGATCTCATATGATATATACTCATTGGCATCATTTGCATGTACCATGGCCAGTTATAATAAATCGTAGTTGATCTGACAATTTGATGACATATGGCACTGAATTTGAACTGCAAACACCCTTTTATTGCACTAGTGTCACATCAACTGGAAAATGGCTGATCAAACTGCAGTTTTATCTGGAGACTTTTCCAGTGTCAAATTGTTATAACCCATGCGTAGTAGTACAGACTAAGCTTAAGGCTAGGGCTAGGGCTAGAACCTTAGCACACAATATTGACGGACTGACCTGGTCATCTTGTTTTGCATAAATTTCAACTTTTCCTACGTCAGTTCCACATGCAAGAATCACATGACCATCATCCACACAGTGAATATCCAGTCCTAACACAAACCCTGAACCACATGCCAGCGTCTGAAGTAACTGAAATTTTCTTTCAGATGATGATTCATCCCTTTGCCATATCTTGACAGTAAAGTCCGAAGAGCTAGAGGCGATTGTGGTGGTGATGGAGTCTTTTGATGATTTGTGATGTATGCCAGCAACACAGTTTACAGGGTCAGTGTGACCAACCAAACTCTCATCAAGTTCATACTGCAAAAAATAAGTAAATAATGTACATACGTAGGCCTTTGCCATGGCCACTTATGTTCAGGAGTGTAAAAAATTTCTTCTAAATAAAAGTTAAGTAGGGATAGCTTAAAATCTAGCTGGGCTGTATAATGTACTGCAGCCTCGTATGAAAACAATCCCTACTTTTACAACTGCCATAGCTAGCTATAGGTAGTGGATGTAAATGTAGGGATTGTTTTCATACGAGGCTGCAGTACATTATACAGCCCAGCTAAATTTTAGGCTATCCCTACTTAACTTTTTATTTAGAAGAAATTTTTTGCACTCGCTTATTTCCATCCTTTTTCTTGGTTGAATTGTGTATGTAAAGAATTGAGGGTGACTGTCACTTCAACTGAGACATGAGGCTACAGTACAGCACTATACAAAGCCAGATCTACATAAACCTCATCTTTATCTTTTTCTTTTGTAGGTACATACAGTCTCTGGTGATTGCAAGTAGCAAGGCCACGTCTCTCAGCTATATATCAAACCTTTTGATCTTCTTGTGTAAATTCTTTTGGCAATGGCTGAAATTGACAGCTACTCCTATTCACTTAACCTCACTTACCTATTTAATGATTTTCAGGATGAAAATAGTTAATTTCTGTTCGATATATGTAACAAGAGCTACCAAGTATAGTAAAATGTAAAACAGTTTTAGAAGAAATGGAGAACTAACCTAGCAGTATCTGGAAGTGTAGCTGCAGTTAAAGTGTTTGGTAAAGGATGCTGTGGTTCTTGATCAAAAAATTGCATGGAATGATTGCTTTTGGTAAGGGGTTGTACATGCACGTAATTTGTGTAGGAAAAAATGGCATCTGCTCGTAACATGCATATAAGTACAGTCCTCTATATTACTCTAATGGCAAAGAAGTTTCACACTAATATGACCAAGTCTAACTAAATAGTTACTAATTTTATAGCTTGATGCCTTTGGACCTCTGCCCAGTGCTGTATGTAGCTACTTGCACATTGCAGTACGAGTGATGGTGGATGTGCAGTTTTAAACAGGAAGAGAGCCAAAGTACGTAGCTGAAACAGAAGTCCACTACTAAGTGATAGGAAATTATGGCCTTAAGGAAATAAAGTTCAAGATTTTATTATAGTCCAGATGACAAAAGTCTTGCTAGTAGTACTTTTTAGAAATCACTGAGGCTGTTTGAACTTGATTCAGTTTTCCACTGGAATCCAACTGGCATAGCTTAGGCTAATGTTGTGTTATTTTATTTTCTGGTCATTCAATAACCTGAAGATTGCATCATGAGATCATGAGCGTTTTAGTTTTATGGATGTTGATGAGGGCATTAATGACTAAGTATTATAATAAACGAACATTTATTAAGAGGGAGCATTAATTGAGATTAATTGAACTTTAGTTCCTGCTGGAGTTTTAATATTGATTTGTTAAGGTTATTATATTTGATGGATGAAATGAACTAAAATTAGTTACCATGTACAAAATTTTATAAGTAAGCTGTAGCTAACTATGGAAATAATCAACTAGCTTAGTACCTACCTGATCTAAGGAAGAACACTTCCACACCAAAACCTTTCCATCCACAGCTCCAGATACCAGTAGAGAAGCCCTACCAGGTGATTTGGGGTCAGCTAAGATCCATCTTATACAGTTGACACGACTGCTGTGACCATGAAGCATGAAGAACACCTTCTCTAGACCAACATCAAACTACAAACAATAATAATGAATTGAAGTGATAACTCCATGGAGTAATAGCTCTGGGCAAGGCACTTTATTATGTAGCTGGTGAAGTCCATGCTAATTGCTATTATTATATATATACACATGGATTCAAGCAATCTGATTGGTCCATTACTGTTGAATAATTCACGGTATTCAATGGCATTATTCAACGCCTCGTCTACGCATGCGCAGAAAATAAATTGTGCCTAGTAACCATTTTCTAGGATGGCCAAGGCAAGTCCTATTAGATTTTGCTAACATTACTGAAGATTATAGCCACATTGCTGAGCAATAAAGATAGCCAGAATACTGAGAGAGCTACTAAAGTAGCGGGTGGGAGTTTTCCAACTATATTTGGGACTTTGCTTCATTTCCGATGCCAGTTTTGAACAACTTGCTAAAGAAATTTTACATAGAAGCAAGAAGAAAGGATAAACAACCATACTCAAAGTCAAGTCTCACAGCCATAAGGTTTGGTTTATGCTGTTTTATCAAGAGTAGTAGGCCAGATGTAGACATTATTAATGGTAGCGAGTTCAACGAAGTGAACCATGTATTTAAAGCTAAGGTAGTAGAATTAAAGTAGAGCACAAGCCTGCTATTGCCAAGGAGGACCTGAAAAAATTATACCAAAGTGTGGCATTTGACACTGCAACATCCACAGGTCTGCAGAATAAAGTTTGGTTTGAGATAATGCTCTTCTTTTGTAGATGTGGGCAGGAAAATTTGAGAGCTTCAGACGGATTCTTTTGGATTTGGTACAGATCCATCTGGCAGGAAATATGTTTTTCGACTGAAGTTACCAAGAATAGAAGGCAAGATAAAGAAGCAGAGGAAGGTGGATTTATGTTTGAGAGACCAGGAGACATTTTGTGTCCAGTACAGTTGATTGAATATATATATATATATATGCTGAATCCTAAATGCAGTGCTTTCTTTCAGCGTCCTAAGAAAAAGGGAGACATAGAGGACCCTGTTTGGTACGATAATCAGTGTATCGGTGTAAACACTCTTGCTAACAAGATGAAAGTGATATCAAAGGTAGTTAATCTATCAAGAGAGTACACTAACCATTTAATTCGAGCCACTTCTGTCACCATTTTGGATGAATGTGGATTTGAAGCTTGTCAAATTATGTGTGTGAGTGGACATAGAAGTGAAAGCAGTATTTGTAGCCATGCAAGCAAGACTGCAAATGGTATTAAACTGGCAATGTCTGAAAAATTGAGCAGTGCACTATGTGGAAAGCCAGACGATTCTTTGCCACTTCAAGATATGCAGGCATCATTAAATATTGAAAATAAGAGTGTAAAGGTTGATTCAAGAAATACGAGTCAGTTTAACTTTTATAACTGTTCAGTTAACATTATGAACAAGTAAAGACACTCTGCCTGTGCATTATGTATGATTTTTGCTTGTATATATAATAAAATACTTATTGCACACTCCTTTGTTGAATATCAAATTTAATACTACCCTTGGTTGCGCACTCAGGTAGTAATAAATCATGATATTCAACAGAGGAGTGTGCAACAAGTAATAATTATTCAAAAAATTTCAATGATAAAAGCATCAGTCTATTTTGAATAATTGTTATTCCTACTTTTGAATTAGCAAGTCCAAAAGTAAATTTTTAATTTTCTTCTGCATATTAATTTAGAACATATCACATGGCACAATTGTTTGGCAAGGTCTTGGCTGCAACTGAAGCTTGGTAGGGTTTGTTAGGGTGCTAAACATCATGGTGAGCAGTAGTATAAAGTCTTAAACTCTGCTTATTTTTCTCAGCTAACATGATAAAAATTCAGTTCTCATAAATTAGCTTATGAAACAAACCACCAACATATCACATGGCAGAAGCTAATTTTATGAGAATTAATTCTATTGAAGTATAAAGTCTTGTTTAAACCACATGCATGCATGTCACTGTAGAGACTTGTTGATGAAAACTACCACTCCAGTATAGCCCAAGTACCTTCGAAGGGAGTTTTACTCCAAATCTTTGCTGTTTACTGCAAAGGACTAAGAACTGCTCACTCAAATTTGTTACATTAAAAATTAGGCTGGACTTGTACAGCTCTTGAAGTACCCAACATTACAAATTAAACAAAAACTCTACATGCACTTACTACATGTCTAGGCAAGTCGTTATTATATGGTGGTAGTTGGCCAAAAGTCCATTCAGTAAGACTTTCTTCATATTAAAAAAATTCCCTCCTCTGATTAAAAATCCAATCACTTTTTTTAGCCAATCTTATAAGTGTATTTGTTAAACATGGTAAGGTGAGTTTTTATTATGTTCATGATTAAAGGAAAAAGTCAGTGAGTCTAGAAAAAAAAGATAAGCACGGAAATAGGCAGAAGAAACTGAAAAGGAGAGAATTGCAAACCACACAAATTCAGTGATAAAAACTTCTAAGTCAATTGCAAACTAAAAAGTGAAAGCAGAGATTATTGACCAAGACACAGAGCTACTTACTGGCGATCTAATGTAGCAATAGTAACAGTGTAGCCGCCAGTCTCATTGCAAAGAAAAGTCTTTGAAAGAGATGGAACTGAAGAATAATATTATGGCGGAAAACAGTGAGAGAATTATTACATCAAATTTTGAAGATGGAAGGTACGGTACACTGATGATGTAAGAGCATGCTGCCATGAATTACACCTAAATGTTAGTGTAAGAAATGTAAAATCAGCTATCAAGGAAATGTTGCACATAGAGGAGTTGATTGTTTACCTATTGTGCATGATATGATGCTCAAGTGCCATACAATTGCTCAAGCTCATATTGGTGAGAAGTTATAGGATGATGGAGTGCACTACACCTAGCAGACAGATGGCAGGACAAAACATGGCAGCATTTTATGTAACAGAAACATTTTGTTTGGGTTTCAAACACATTTTTCAGGATCTGCGCAAACTCTTGATTGATTTAAATGTCATCAGAAAAGAGATTGGAGAAGAGTCCGATTATTGTAAACTGAAGAACACCATTTCAGATTGACATGCAGCTGCTTCTGTCCGAGTACCAAGGTAAAATATTTTGCCCGATATTGTATCTGGATGGGATCAGATGACTAGTGGTGAACATAAGCAGTTGACCAGGATGACTATTTTTATTGTGGGCTACATTTTTAGTCGGCTTGGCTGAGGGACTTTTCAAAGTTGGATTTTCAATGAAGATGATACTAAAGTCCTTCAATGATCAAAGACTTGTTAAGAACCACTTGTAAAACTTTCCACTGCAGAGGATCATAGTCACCATTAATATTGCGGCATATAAAGCACTGGAATCAATTATTGGTGACTGGCCCATATTGGAGGTACTTACAAACTTCTCCTGTGGAGCTTACAGATGAGTAGATTTCTTCGAGAAGTGGAGTCAAGATGCTACTGGATAATGAAGCTCTGCTTTTTTCCAATTGTACATCTGCAATGGATGATTAATGGAGTGATGCCCATCTTGTTCAAGAAAGGTTGCTGATACGGGAGTGAATTTCATGATATAATTGACCTTTTCATTGTGTCTGAAACACTTTGTGTCAACTAATGAAAGAAATTCTGCCATTCTTGATAGATTACTCTCTCAAAGGCTAAATGATTTGTATATATAGCGAGGTTGAGACACAGTTAGCACTTTTGAAAAGTATGAAAGCGAAATTGGATGCCCTAAAGATTTTAAGAAAGTGCTTAGGGTCATGACAAACACCTTTTTCAGTTCTCGCCAGAACCATAGGCATTTACGTAGCACAAAATTTGATAGATACACTAGTCTCAAAATTGAAGACGTTTTGAAAGACCCAGAACTTCTTCTGTCAGACGCATCAAGCATTTGTTCTTTTGTGATGGTAAAGATATATGCAGTGGAACAGTGAACCAAAGAGTTTCGATGTCTCATGGAGCCACCTGTACTAGTAGTGTGGTAAGGTCTCTTACCTGTTGGCCACAGACTATTTACTAGTAAGACACCTCACCACAGGCAGTAAGAGCTAGCTTGTTTTAGTTGTCTTTATGGACCTCTTCCCATTTTCTAAACAAGTATTCGCCTCGGTGATCACATACACCCTCAGTCTTTAATTCTATAAAGAATCCCCCCATACGAAGATACTTTTTTTCCTTTCCTCTGCTGGATGACCTTAAAATGGAGATTATTGATATGTTGTTTTTACTACTTTCTTTAGTTGATATAATATGATGTTACTATGTTTTTGTCATTTGCTTTGTTAGTTTCAGCTTCAAAATGATATTTTTTGTTGCTATGTTTGTTTTGACAGTATTATTGTGTAATGAAAGTATGGTGAAAAATTGAAATCACCAATATTAGCCATTTTGCACATATTAATCAAAGTGGATATTATTGCATATCAGAGTGATGATTCTGTATACATTTCAGAAATATATATATATATTGTTTGGAATCACTGAATTATTGTAACAGATGTTGCAGGTGAAAATGCAATCGGTATTTTGAACTGATGTTGCAGGCGAAAAATGCTTGCATGCAGTGCATGAAACAAACCATTCTAATGGTATGACTTCATCACTAAGATTATCAATAAATTATGTATGTCATCATTGCTTGTATACGTACTAACCTCTCCCTTTCTAGCCAAGGCAACAGAATTTCCGGCTCCATAAGCTAAAAGGCCTTCAGAACTCCAATCTACATTGTGCGGGGTTTGATTACAACCAACAGAAACATACTGCAAAGATGCTGCCATGTGATAACACTTCACAACTCGATCGATCCTTTCCTACTCTTTCTCCTTTAATGGGTAAAGGGTAAGCACTCAAACTAGATCTTGCATGCTCCACTTGGTAAAGGGATTACTCGTTCGATATGTCATGTGTGTGTGTGTGTGTGTTGTAATGGGTATAAATATTATAAGGAAGATGCAGAGCACAGAAAGTAGCCTGAGGTGGTCATAGAAAGATAAAAGGGAGTTTTGAAAACTAAAATAAATGTGCAAAATGAGTTATGACTGGTGAGTTCCTGGAGAGGATGCTGTATTATTCCGTCCCCAGCTGTGAGTGGGCAATATCCATGGGCTACTCTGGTAACTGGATGAGTTGGAGATCTTTCTGGGGAGGATGGGTTCAGTGTGAAAAGGGAACCAGACTCCTCATTCTTCTGTCCAATCTCTATTGTCTTTGAAGGTTGACTTAAATCCTACAAAGAACAACAACGGCAACAACAACACAATAGATAATGTTGTCCCAAGAAGCTGGGAAAGGTGCCCAGTATAATACAGGAGTTAAAACTGATCTCTCATGATTTCATAAACTGTGTGTGCACTGTGATGATGAAGAGGTTACCAATTTTCGGTTAGAGGAATATAGCTAATACTTACTGGCTTATCAGCCCAGGAGAAGGTGTCTGTCTCCTCTTGTTGATGCAGGGAAAGTGGACGTCTTGTTTAAGGGGTGTGCAATATACAATACTGTTACAACAATGGGATGCTTTCCCTGCACAAATATTTTACCTTTCTGGTAGCCACAAAATATTTGGTACAGGGTGGGATTGAGGGGGTTTGCAACCCTGTGCCCTAGAAATCTAGGTATGGTAACACCTGGCTTCTATCTACATGATTGTGGTGTTACCTGGATACTTGGTGACTTGGTAACGGTTATACCTATGGAATCAGTAACTTAATTTAAGAATCCGTATTATATCTGGTAACCAGAGGTAACTGGGGAAAGGAAATATGATCACTATCTTGTAACCCCTGGAACCAATGGAACCAATGGCAACCGAAAGTAACTACCATTATTACAGCAATTAATTTCATATCCTTCCCTGCTTTAACTTATAAACTTAGATTCGTTCAAGTTACCAAGTTACCAAGTATCCAGGTAATAACCCCCTCCCCCTCCTCCCATATCTTGCCATATCTAGGCGTATGTAATGAAGACATCAGAATTACTTGGCTAGCCATATCAATGATCTAAGATTGGTGTGAATAGAAGAAATAGTCTATGTATACATCACACATCCTATTGCAGTTTACTTTGGCTTGTACTTTCAAGGTTGCACTTTACACTGTAAAAATTAAAGTGTTTACTGCACACCATTTTGCCCCAATACACACAGTGTTAGTGTATATAGCTATAGGGACAATTTAGTGTGCAGTCTGCACAGTACACACTTTCATTTTACAGTGTACTTAGGTACAGGCACACACACCTTGATAATAAAATTAATGGGGAGGGGGCATGGAAGGGTTGTTAGGGTAATATCCCTGCCCCCTAAATGATAATAATTCTGACATTGAAGGTCCTGCTTTGTGAGCTGTGTGGTCAGTCATAGTGTAGGCAAAGTGGTGAATCACCCCCAAAATTGTCATCACACACCTCTAAATGTCAATCCAGAGATTATATGTCCTATACAAAATCACCACAGTTCATGTAACATAGTTATTATCATCATGAAAAGTTATATAACCAGTCCATGCCTGTATCAGCTGAAGCACAAAAATAAGGCCACACCAAGTCTATTAGTTTCTGGTCCCCCGCCCGCCTGCTAATCACGCTCGCGGGAATTTGAGGACTATAATGATAATTATGTAGCAAAAGAAGTAGAAGAACAGAGGACCTCGTGCGTGTTGTGTGAAATAATTATTGTGAAATGTTGTACTAGTTGCTCCACCAGCCATGCCTTTGATCAACGTAGAACTGTTATATCTGAACATTCTACCCTTTTACCGTGGAAGATTGCAAACTTGCAGCAGCCATGATAGTCGCAATTACCGCCCGCCCGCATGTTAATTTAAAAGGGGAAAGACCAGAAACTAATAATTGACTTGGTGTGGCCTAACATACTGTATTTATCATTAACTAAGAGTCATCGAGTGCGTGCAGTGCAAGCGTAGTATACTAGCTGCAAAGTCATGAATTTTTTTTCTCTTTGCATAATCTGCATTATATTTCTAATCAGAGTAGTTAATTGTGTCTCGGGACAGGCTCCAGGAGATCATGAGGAGAGATGCAGAACTGGTATTAGCTAATGCACCCAGGCACCATTTCCCAATGGAGTGGAGAGTTTTAATGGACACATACGATTACGGAAATTTATTGGGCTCTAGAGGAGTCTGGACGTCTACATCCTGGCTTCAAGTCGTTGGAGGCAGTTGTTCATGGCAATTGACCGCCTCATCTTGCAGTCAAACGCAGTCACAAAATAACTGGGTCTTCTCACAGCATATTAGTTTTGAGGATGCTAATGAAATCTTCTTCAATGTCTCTATCAGGATAGATGAATGCAATAATGAGCCTAACTGCAGAGATTATGTCACTCTGTATAGATATTACAGTGATCGTATGGTTAGTAATGCAGAACGGATAAATACTAACAACTATCAACCATTAAATGGCACTGTTGAACAGTCACGCCTGCAACGGACTTCAGAGCAGACTCTGAGTCACACTCGACCTGCAGATCAGAATGGTTTCTACCTGGCAGTGAGAGATGAAGGAGCATGTGGACAATTTGTGCGAATGATAGTGTATTATGTTGTCTGTAAATCGGCCTCGTGACTTATCCACAGACTGCCGTCCCTGTCCAAAACTCAAGGGACATGGTATTTGATGCAATGTGTGCAGCTAATGCCTACAACACTACAAGTCTTCAAGTGGTAGCATCCAGCAGTACCAGTACTTGTAGTGATAGAGCACCAGGAGGGGCTGTTTGCGAATGTGATGCAGGATATGTGGTCTCAAGTAATGGAATGTCATGTCAAGGTAAGTAACAACCAGATAGCTACATTGTTTGGTCACTATTCATGTCATTTGTAGGTTGTGGTGCTGGAAACTATCGTAGTTTAAGTGACATTTCCTGCCGGCTGTGTCCTGGGAATACTGTCACAGATGTAATGGATGCTGCTGAGTGTAGGTGTTTGGAAGGATTCTACAGGAATGATTCTCCACAGGAAGGACCAGAAGTAGCCTGTACAGGTGAGTTTGCATAATAATATGAGGAGAGCAGATACACTCTGTAACACTAGTATGCTAGTATGCTATGTAAAGTTTATCTAAGTCTCTTATAACCAATGAATGTTTGCTTTCTGTAGCTTGTATATGATCATATGTAGGGCTGGCAGGTCAAAGTTCATAAGACTGTATAAATAAAAAATCTCTTTCTCTCCTACCCTTCTTCTACAGTTTTTCAGAAGGCTATAATTATAATAATGAATTACTATATATCTACATCGTAGCTCCTATATACATTATAGCATTGATGTAACAAAATTATAAATAGAATCATTTGATTGCATGCAGGCTTGCAAGCCCTCATACTGCTCAAGCTACTTTTGTTTGTAAACTATAGCACCTCCAAGTGAATGCAGAAATATACGAGTGATATCAAGAACTTCTACTGCCATTACTGTCAGTTGGACACGACCTACAAATACAGGAAGACCTGACTTCTTCTACAGAGTGCAACATAGTGATCCTAATAATGTTGGGCAGTTTATTACAGTTGTGGTATCTTGTGCACTAGCTTTAGATTAAGTAAGAACAACTTTTTATGAAACATCAAACATGAGGCAGAGAACAAGTGCTAAACACGCATGTGCACAAATCACATAAAAAACATTACATCAGTGAATAATAATCTGAGAGATAGTGGGAATGAAGTGACTTATACAGTATCTGGACTAGTTCCATTCACTACCTACATAGTGAGAGTCTCGACCCACAATGGAGTGAGTGACCAGGACCCTGATAGTCATCTGCGCCAGTGTCAAGTCACCAATGGGACAGTGGAAGGAAGTAAGCTGTATAGTCACATTTCACGAAAATTAATTCATATCATATGATTTCCTAGTTCTTGGTGCACCCATTGTTCAGCAGTTCTGTACTGCAATATTGTGGCAACCTCCATCTCAACGTAATGGGGTTATCACTGGATATCGCATTAAATTTTCATCTGAATCTTCATTTATAGCACTCAACAATAACACTAATTTCCATGTTACCACAGAAGTTCAAAGAGATCAGCAAGTTACTGTGCAGGTATAATTAGTCATGACAATTGTTATATTTTTTTATTATTTTATTTTGTTTGATTAAGGTTGGAGCTGTTAATAGTGCTGGAGATGGAGTATTGTCTCCACCACATCTTGTATGTCCAGGTAATAGTTATTCTACCTGTTAGACTTACTCTCAGGCACTTCTCTTTGCATAATACATGATGACCTCCTTTTAGTGCCATGCAGGCTAAGTTTGACAACTATATCACAAACTGATACTACAATTAATATCACTTGGACTCCTCCTGACCCTGTCAATGGTGATATATTATCATATACCATCGAGAGAAGACTTAGTAATGATGGAATGTTTATAAAAGCTGGTAACCTAACCAGTAACAATCGTAATCTGAGCTATACTTTATCAGGTCTATCTCCATTCACGACATATATAATGAGAGTTAATGCCAGCAATAGCACACACATAGCAGAAATGTGTGAAATTGCAGGCAAAACTATGGAAGGAGGTATGTACCCTTTTAAAATTGTTATGTTTTGTTTTTAACATAGCTTTTATTAATAGTTTCATCCCAACCAACCATTGTTGCTCAAGAATGCACTGTGTTAGTATGGAGACCACCTACTACACCCAATGGTGTTATCACTAGATATGAAATTGAATTTTCATCTACTGAAATGTCATCACAGTCTACCATGAATACCTTCTACTTGACTGAGAGTAGTGAGCAGAAAAATATAAACTTTAGAGTAAGTAGCAAGTATGTATATTCAGGTGAAAGTTGATGTTTGTTCCTGGAGGGCTTATTCCCATGGAGAAGCATTGTATAACTCTTATATTTATGTTTATAGATTAGAGCACATAATGGTGCTGGGCCTGGAGAATGGACCGACTTCATTTCCAATGGTAATATACCTGATTTACTAGTGTGATTATAGCATTGAGGATTTCTGCATAATATTATTACAATGTAATCAATGTAATCAATGTAATCAATGTAATGTATCTAGTGAATATTTATTCCATACTTGATATAGTTACAATAGCATCCTCCCATAGGCCAAGCATGAGATAACTGAGGTTTGCATGGTTCTTGCAATGGAAGTATTAAAGTGCCATGTGCTCATGCTCAGTAAATAATATATACTTAGCAACAAGTAGGTTGTAGTTACTTCCCTTCGAAGACAGTGACTTTGGTCCTACTTGTACAAGTACTACTGAAAATAGTTATTATCAGCCCACTAAAAGTTTAGAGATACGTAAGTATTATTCATTTTTAGAATATATTATTGCTGTTTAGTATTGCATCTGCTGGCACCATAGCCAAGCGGCTATGCAAACTGCCCCTGACTGTGCCTTGCTCCTGCTGCACCAGTTTCTTGTACTGTAGATTTTAGGTTGGTTGTCAGAAAGGTTAGGGGAATAGGTGGATACAGTTTGTCCTATGGTTTACACAACTGCATGGATTGAATAGGACATAAAAGGATTGGGTTTCTTAGGTCCTTGTAAGCCACTACCTATTTCTCATTCCTTATGGACAACCATCCTGAAATCTACAGTAGTACCACAATGTTCAGCTGTGCCTGCCCATGTTTTACTCCTGCTGCACCACAGCCTTGTCCATTTGGCTGTGCCACAATGCTAACCCAGCACCACTAGATTTGCAGACATGCAGCTATTGGTTGCGCCACACACTCTTACACCTATGCAAAGCATGCACAGCTCCATCCTTGCTATCCTTTATTATGCACGCATTATTCATGTATAGCCATGGAAATTATTCACTAACTGGCTGCACTTTGCACACACCCATGCACCTTCCTTTATGCTCCCACCTTCCTTCATGCTCCCACGTCTTTTGACTAGGTACTCAGCCTTCACTAAACATATCTGCTGTAGGCCTGCCTACATTTTCACCTACTCTGTCAACCCTTTGGCTCGTGCACCCACAACTAGCACTGAACATATGCTGGTGCTAGCAACCCACTTTCCGGCTCAAATCCCCAAATTAATTTCCTACCAACTCTTGATTGTACAACATGCTAAGAAATTCCAATATCCTGCTTGGCTCCAGTACGATATGGAATATCAACAATGGGCAGCTGCCAATAAGCACAAGGCATGGTCGCAAATCCACCCTCAGCTCTATGCTTATGCCTTCACATCTAAACCTGGTGCCCTATCTGCCAGGTGGACGGCAGCAACCACAGATTTGACTGTCAGTACTCTCACCTTACCCTGCTGTTAACATTATAATCATAGTTTCACTGTTGTGGCATTAGCTTGTATATATGACCATATTTATTACACATTCTATGTATGTCCACATGCACACGATCATAATGTAGGTACCTTGTTTTCCCACCTCTACATGCTTGACTTAACCAGTGCTCTCATTATGCACATAATTACACATTACAGTGTGCTACTTCAAGGAGCAATGCATGCTATACCACATTATATGTACACAACTGTCCTGCTTGCTCTTGCTGCTCAAATTAATCCCTCACCACTGGCTTTGCCCTCATCTCTCTCTTACATCACACCCAGCCACAGAACACACCCTGTGGCAGTTTGCCAGTTACTTGGAAAAACAGAATCTTAAGCACGAGACAACAAAGTGCTACCTCTCAGGTATCCGCTTCTACCACATCTGGCAAGCTAGCAATGATATCTTCCTTAGCGAAATGCATAAACTCAAATACATCCTCTGCGGAATCAAAATTGAAGAAGCAAAGAAGGGACCCTCACTCACTAAACGACTACCAGTAACCCCCTCCCTACTCACACAGATTTATGGCATCCTATCAAGGAATCCTACAGACGCATGATAATATATATCCCATCTAGTACATTTACTCCCATAGGAGGGGCCCCTGGACATTAACTGTAATACTGGCCTCCCCCGTCTCTAGGCCATCTATAATGGCCTCTTCTAAGAATTGTCTTTTCTATAGCTAGTCACAAGAGATCATGATAGTGACCAAAAAGAGTAATATTATAGTCACACTAATAATTACTATACAATCAATAAAGCCCACTTTTTTTTTTTTGTGTGTGTGTGTTCTGTGGAACTATCTCCCCTGCTAACTTTGCTTGCTCTTTCTCAGAGGTGAATTCAAAATGCAGTACATTTCCCATTACCTTTAGCTCTAACTCAGCTGTAGCTGTGGACTTGGGGGCGGGGAGGAGCTCGTTGCTAGCAGCACCTGCATGCTCACCAAGGAAGACGTCAACTTCATCATCAGCAAGTGGTTGTAAACGAGCTGCAGATGTGGGCAGAGACTCGCCAAAAGCCCTGGGACAGCCAGTCCACTCACATGCCTAGGCAGTACCTATCGTATGGGCATGCAAAAGTAATAGGAGACTCAGAGGTAGAAGTGGATTCTGCCATGATTGTTGCTATGGCTAGGTGTCTATGGTTACTGCACTAGGATTCTAGCCAATCAGGTGGGATATATAGTTGCCTTGGAAATTATGGCTGTGAATGCCCGAATTCGAGGGCACATTTCCTCAGCACCATACTACATAATGCTCTGGGCAGTGCTCCTCCTCTGTTTTTTTTTTTTTTTTTTTTTTTTGGCTTTCTCCGTTCTGGGGAGATAACCACAGTCTTATGACCCAACAGTCCATTTGAACTTTGCAGACATTTCAAATAGATACTTGCACCCCTCCTAACCGCTGTAGGATTTTTTCCCACCAAGGGGCGTGGTAGATTCACTTCCTGCTAGGTTAGCAAATTTTATTGTACGTGAAATATAGTGTAATTTTTGTGGAAAAGGTCTATTGGTATATATTATAGTACTCATTTAATAGCCTAGCATTTGTGATTATACATACCTCTGTCATTCTATAACTACCAGCTGCTATTATTACCTTAACTCATGGATTCAATTTTTTCCCCTACCATCCATTAATGGCATAGTATATAAATTGATAAAAAAAAAATATGATGATTTGTGATAAAGTTTCTATGGTTAGCTGTTCGATTTGTAGCAGTTACTAAGGGTTTCGTTTGGTCTTCCGCCTGTGAAACTTATCGAGACTGAAACACTTTGAAGCCAGTAGGGAGAGTTGGCTGCTTGGCAATTCACTAAAGGGGATAACTCTGGTCTGAGTGAAATCACTGAGAAATACCCACTGATCTGGAACTCTGTAAAAATAAACAAATGACAACTACGTAACTAGTGCCCAATACCACCTTACATTCTGGGAGTCCATCGAACTAAAACTTCCTCTTCCTCTTCGAAATTTTGCTTCCTCTTACCAAGAATCTGATGGAAAAGATTGGTACAGTCACGGGCCAGTTCAGTGCCAGCTGCCACCACAATGTCAAGGAATGAGAGTGACAAGGGTTGTATTTAGGAGGGGAGCATTTGTCCCTTTTGCCGAACCTTCACCCTCCTTGAGATTTAGTAACCTGTTATGTATTCTAACAGACATAAACTATACTTGCTCCCCCCAGATCTAAATTCTTAACACCTTGATTATTACAACCACCCCCTTAATCATATTCTAGTATAGCACCTACTTGAGCTGTGAGAGTGATGGAAGGTAAGGGAGAAACCAAGTCCTGTTGTGCTAAGCTGTTTGTGGTGTGACGTATCACTGACATTGTTCTTCTATCCATTGCTTCACAATGAAAGTGAGCACCTAAAAAAAAAATTTATATCATGAATATTGAGCAAACTGTTGTCCCACAATCAGTCAGTCTAGTCAAGTCTGCCATCACAATAAGAACCTCAAAAGCAGCACATTCAGCGCAACAAATTATAATTTGGGGGGGGGGGGGGGGGGGAGAGAGAGAGAGAGAGAGAGAGAGAGAGAGAGAGAGAGAGAGAGAGAAGTGACAATAATTTTTTATCTTATAAATAAAACTATTGATAAGTCAAATAGCTAAAACATACATCCAGCCATTCCTGCTGCTTCTTGTCTCCTTTATTACCAGTCTCCTTGTACATGCCACCTTGATACTTTTGGGCCTCTGAAATACATTTAGTGTGGTTGGCATAATTGTTTCCATAGAAGTCCTGCCCACAATCCATGCAGGATAACACTTCACATCTTCTGCACTCATTCTGATAGTGCTTTTCCACTTAATTCTTCTTTAAAGATGCACCACAGGCATTGCATGTGAAGAACACCATTGGCCTTGGGGGTACACGAGGGATATACGGTAAGGGTCGCCGTCGATCGTGTGATCGTGATGTATGTCATGTGATAATTATTAGCAGCACGTGCACACAAGCTAGATTTTGATTGGTCCGTTTGAATGAATTACAAACAGACGGCGCGCGAGTTGAAAATGACTGAAGAAGGGTTACCCAAAGAAATGATGGATTCATTCATATGGCGCTCCAAGGATCATTGGAGTTGCATTGAGGACAAGAGGAAGGAAATGTTCAGGGAATTTCGCGACTCTATAAAGATTGTTTTCGACGAAATGTATGCAAAAATCAATGGAGAAAGGTGAACATAGTTCATGAGCTCACGGGATCAAAGTGCTACTTTCAATTTTTATCTATAGTTTAGTATTAAAATTGGTCATGTGGTTCTGGCTAGCTAGACGTTATTTCCCTCCACCTCTGTCTGAAGCACTGGCAGTACTGTTTGAATGATAGTCATCATGGTTGTACTATCTAGTGGTAACACTCCTGGCAATATAGATAAAACATCTATTACAATGGTCTTACTATAGGCAAAGTTCATCTCCAATTCCCACCTTCCCCTCCTTCACCCCAGCTGCAACTAAGCATCGTTCACGTCTGCAGAAACCCCCAAGAACAAGGAAAGGTGGGAAGAAGTCTGCAACGGCAACACCTGTGGTGCGTGTTACTCGGGCACGTGCAAGAAAAGCCAAAGGGTTTGCTACATGCCAGGCTCAAACTCCTCCCTCGACCTCAACTCCAGTCACTCCCCCGTCACATGACTCCCCTACTCCTACTTCTGGAGAGCACCAAGCCATCATCTCAAGTTCCTCCCCCAAATTTACCACACCATCTTCAGCTCTGCGCTTCTTCAACAGGGGAGGGAATGGTCTTCATCTCTCACAGGAAGAACACAGGAAGAGAACAGGAAGTGGGAAAGTCGTCACTTTGCAGGATCTTACTCCAAGGTATGTGTGATAGACTGTCATAGGAAAATCTCTGTCCTATCACTACTATCTGGACAGTATAATTGTGCATTTTTGTATGACCTTATTGTCTGATTTGCAGTCCCAGAAATTCTGCTCGAAAAGCCAAAGCGTTTGCTACATGCCAGGCTCAAACTCCTCCCTCGACCTCAACTCCAGTCACTCCCCCGTCACATGACTCCCCTACTCCTACTTCTGGAGAGCACCAAGCCATCACCTCAAGTTCCTCCCCCAAATTTACCACACCATCTTCACAGGAAGAACCCAGGAAGAGAACAGGAAGTGGGAAAGTCGTCACTTTGCAGGATCTTACTCCAAGGTATGTGTGATAGACTGTCATAGGAAAATCTCTGTCCTATCACTACTATCTGGACAATATGATTGTGCATTTTTGTATGACCTTATTGTCTGATTTGCAGTCCCAGAAATTCTGCTCGAAAAGCCAAAGCGTTTGCTACATGCCAGGCTCAAACTCCTCCCTCGACCTCAACTCCAGTCACTCCCCCGTCACATGACTCCCCTACTCCTACTTCTGGAGAGCACCAAGTCATCACCTCAAGTTCCTCCCCCAAACTTACCACACCATCTTCAGCTCTGCGCTTCTTCAACAGGGGAGGGAATGCTCTTCATCTCTTACAGGAAGAACACAGGAAGAGAACAGGAAGTGGGAAAGTCGTCACTTTGCAGGATCTTACTCCAAGGTATGTGTGATAGACTGTCATAGGAAAATCTCTGTCCTATCACTACTATCTGGACAATATGATTGTGCATTTTTGTATGACCTTATTGTCTGATTTGCAGTCCCAGAAATTCTGCTCGAAAGCACATCATTGCAGCTTCTGGGCTTAAGATGTGCAATAAGTTACCCTTCCCTTGTCAAAAGTTCATGGGGGGAAAGAGACTCCGATCTGTTTCCATGGAGAGGCTGTCCATGTCTGATGATAGCGTCAAGAGGAAATGTAGTGGTGTGACTTCCTCAAACAGTGAGGAGAAGACCATTCTTTCGAGAGGTGAGTGATAGCAATATTTCATCTCCCCAAGGCATAGTGGGCCAGGATTTATTGAAGGCATAGGGGCAAGACCATGATCATCGTGAAGGAGAGGGGCCCAATGATTGCTGTAGAAGCCAGCCACCAGTATTGATGAGGCATAGGGAGAAGAACTGAAGGCATAGTCACAAGATATAAGGCCTAGAGGGTGGGAAATGATGGACCTGATCTAGGTCATAAGCAATTTTTGACATCCAGTACTTTATTTTTCTGTCTTTGATAGACGATTACAATCTGTATGTATTTTCAGGTGCAGGAGTCAAATCTTTTATCCCTACAAAGTGTGTGAAGAAACAAACACAGAGCAAGGAGGTATGGTTGTATATGCGTAAGTCTGTCTAGGGGATTAGTTAAATTTTGGCCTTTGAAATGATCATAATATGATCATTTACACTGATCATATCATGATTTGTGTGTGCAGGCCCAGCAGGCTAAACTTGCAAAGAAGGAAGAGACAGAGGCTCGTAGGAGAGAGGAACTAGAAGAACGACGGAAGATGGAGATCGAGAAAAAGAAACAGCGTAGGGAGGAGAGAGCCAGAAAGGTGGCTGAGAAACAGGCTGCTCTCAAAATGCAGAATGAGTTGAAAAATAAAAATGTTGGCAATGGAAAGGTGAGCAGGGACTTTTTACTTAGAAAGGTCAAAGTTGATATGAAGCATAATAGAAAGAGGGTAGTATCTATGGATGTTTGTAATTCGAAATCTAGACACGGGGATTTTAATTTTAATGGGGGGGGGCTAAGTGTTGGCTCCTGATGTGCTAAGAGTCCCCTAAAAAGCCTCCATTTTCTTCCTCTTTCTCTCTGAAGTTGCGAGTGGAAGAACTGAAGAGAAAGAAAGCGAAAGAGGTAGAGGAGAAAAACCGAAAGCGGAAGGAGAGGATGGCTGCAGCTGAGGCTCGCCGCAAACAAGAAGAAGAGGCCCAGAAGAAGAAATTGCAGCAGATGGAAGACGAGAGAAGGATGGCAGCTGGTCTAGCTGCAATGAGGCGTGAGGCTGAGGTGAGTGGACTATAAACTTGTGACCTGGACTGCAAACTGGACAGTGTCTCCCCTAGCTGGACTTTCAATGCCATAGACCCAGCCCACTTTCTTTGAAGTTTCAAACAGGGTGGTCCATTCTGCATTTAGGAAAGTATCAAGGAAATTTTTTTTCCCATAACAAACTATTGAGTGACTTGCTAACATTATAAGCATGCTTAAACGTAGAGATCAGAAGTAAAGAACCAAACTTTGGATTTTTTTAAGCTTGACATGTCTTCTTGTTTCTTTTAGGAAGATGAAAAACGCCAGCGGCGATTAGAAAAACATCGTCAGGAACGAGAGAGGCTGATGCAGCATGAGGCAGAGATGAGAGAAAAGGAATTAGAGCTGAAGAGGAAACTGGAAGAAGAAGATGCAGCTCAGAGGAAACTGGCAGAACAGCGGGCAGGGAAAGGAGTAGGGATGACAGGGGAACATGCACTGAGTCGTGTCAATGGTGTCGATCTCCACAAGCAGTTGGAGAACCTGCTGGCTGGGACAGCCAGGGTTGTGCTCTCTGAATCATCTTCCGTCAAAAAGACAAACCAGCCATCTTCCTTTGCTACGGATCAAGAATCTAGCAGCAGCAAAAAGTATGTAAAACTTGTATATATAAACCCTGCCCTTGAATCTCATCTTGTGGATCATACAAGACATTTGGAAAATTGGGGGGTATCATTTTTTTTTAATGGTCATCTGTAAGGAACAGGGTAATAAAATTTCCAGGAGGGAATATTCCGCCCCCTAAATGAAACCCTGAAGGTTTTAAGACTATTTACTCATGTAGGTTCAAGTTTCTGCAAGGTTTTTATAATGCTGTGGTCACTGGAAAACCAGACCCTAACAACTCCACGGCCATGAAAACAAAAACCACACAGTTTGCCTCAGACGCCACACCTGTCGGACTCAACACCACTTTCATCAAAGAAAAGAGTGACCGCTCAATGATTGTAGTCACGCCTGACAGTGGATCAGCAGGGTCAAAAGACACTGGTTCCTATAAGATGACTCCTATGGATTCACTGGTAGAGTGCGATAATTATGATATAGATGAACTAGGCAGTGAGGACTCTACAGATGAAGAGGATAATCCTAAAAAGGTATCTTATTCTATATAATGCCCATTTATCTTATTTAGTGCACACCATTTTTATTTGATGCATGCTGGTTTGTTGATTTTAATTGCAGGCAATTCCCAAGTGGGCAAGGCCTGAATATTTGAAGAGAGTGATTGCACGCCAAGAGGAAGCCTTGGACCAGAATAAGCTGAACATCGAAAATATCTTCCCTCCAGAACAACTGCTGAAAGATTGCGATCTTACCAAGATATTCAAATTCAAGCGGAGGCGTTTCATCCAGCGCTCCAGCTCTGCTCAATGGACATCCCCAATGATCAAGCAGACTTAACCTTGAAAAAAAAAGAAAGAAAGAAAAAAAAAAAAAAGTCAGTTACAAAAAAAAAAAAGAAGAAAAAAAACAAAAAAAACTTAACCTTTGTGCTGATCAACAGTCTTAATGTTTGTGTTTCATGTGTGTAGCAATAACCAATATTAATAGCAAAACTTTTTTCTATTCTTCAGTGATAAAAATATTACAATTTTGTGATGTGTATGTATGCATGTAAATTTTCATCCAGTTTCAGTATCTATTGGTTCTGTTTCAGGGTGAGACGGTTCCTGTCTGTGTGATGATTCTCTGCTGGGTTCCTTTGACTGCCTTCTCCTTAAGGGGGTGGGGCAGTATGACTTGGCTGATCTATAGGTGAGGCACCATCACTCCATGAAACTCTACGAGAATGTTTCTGGAAAGGAAAAAAAATCACAGCCTTGTTATAATTCTTATGACCCCTTGATCACAATGCTACTGATGCATAAGAGATGGAAAATAGAAAGGTTATACAGAGGAACCTTGTGGGCTACCATTGGGGAATGAAGTTCTGTCCTTTATATGTCGAGGGGTAATTTATTTTTTCAAGGTACTGCACTGAATAATGATGCAGTTGGGACCAAGGAGAGTGGCCAACTGGCCATGATAGGCAAGGTGACCATGTTATGAGGGGAATCACTGTAGGTTGAAAGGTATGGTTACTATGTGTAGCCCAAAAATTTGCAAAAAAAAAATTGAAGTGTGAACCATGAAATCCACATGTCACCTTAACAATACATTTCAATTGAGGGTATGTCTTTACCTTCTTTTTTCTGACACCATCTACTCCCTCTCTCACAAGAGAGGATGGTAGCATCCCAGTTCTGAAGATGGGGGCAATGAGGACTGCTCTTTCGGAGGTGAAGCAAGATGTATATTTCCTGTCCATATTATGTTGAAGCTAAAGATACCGAATTTGCTTGACTCCAGTTCGATCCATTCTGCCTGTTTGAGTGGAGAATTGTTTATGGTAATCAAGTCCTTATTTCAAGCAGAACAAAAACTTTGAACTAGCTAAAAAAATATTAAGTAAATTCCCTTGCTCAAAACCATAAAAATCCACAAAATGAAATGACCTCACGATTATACAGTAATTGATAGTAGCTCCATTCTTGTATTAACTCACACCCTGATGATCATGGCATTTGTTTCTGGTCCCCAAAGTGTGCCATAGCTATTGATATTGAAAGGCTTCTCAAGTAATGTAGCTAGCTACTTGCCTCTCCTGGATACGCATTCTGGTACACCATGAGTAAGAGAAGCCTAGCAATGGGTGCAAAGTCCTCCATCGTCATTAGACCTTGGGTCTGAGAGGTGGCATTACCATAGTGGATCAACAACTCCTCTGTCTGCTTGCTATCGAGAGTGGACACTGTTAGCAACTGGAGAAGAAGAAAAAAATTATTATTACATTGGCCACCCATGCCCTTAATTATGAACTCCTATTAAGGACACTCCAAATGAAACCTCCTAAAGAGAGACAAACTCAGGACAAAAGGATTGGTCTCAAGTGTATTCATTGCTCGGAGGTTCCACTGTATCAAAGAATTGACTTACTGAAGAAAAATCATTATAGTCGATCACTCCATCTTTATCAATGTCTGCAGTCTCAAAGAAATCAATGATTGCTTCTTCAAAAACATCATCCTATAATACAGCAAGAAATCTTTAATTATGGGGGGGGGGGGGGCACAGAGCAGGAAATCTTTATTACAGGGGGGGCACAGGAACATAATTATAGTACTCCAATCAGGAAAACTGCATTTTTGGCCAGCCATTCTTTCTGCTGGTCTGACACTAGAAAGAAGTGTTTGCAAATTCTGAATTTGCACTACCATCAAAATATCAAGTAAAACTGCAATTCATTAATCAGTGTAAATTCTGAATTTGCGCTATATCAAAATGTCAGGCAAACTGCAATTTATAGCATGAGATCCACGTTAACAAAGAGGATTACAAAATTTAAAGTGGCTAAGCAGGAAATGGAACAATAATAACAGTTCATGTATCATACCTTCAAGAAGGGTCGAAAGTCATCAGGTCTTCCCCCTATTTGCATGGCCCCTGTTAATTTGTGAAGGTAGCATGCACCACCCTTGTCCCCATGTGGGCGGAGCTCGCACCACTGCTCTTCAGGATACACTCCATATATTGTCTGATGTAAACAACAACAACAGTAATAACAATAACAACAAGAAAAACAAACAAAGGAACACCATGATAATGCAAAGACTAGTCTATAATCTGTGTCACCCCTCAAATAAGAACAGATGAATGGCTAAGCTTTTTGCTGAATGCAGTACTACATCTCACACTTTCACTCTAAGGGTCCATGAGTCAGCAATTTTGGCCATCGAAATGCAGCTGAAGGAAGCGCAAGCAATCATCCTAGTTTAGCTATCTTCTATGTCCTGATAGCATAATTAGTAGTGATATAAAATAAGTGGGGCTCACTTACCAAGGATTGTTCTGCTCGTTGATGGTAAAGTGCAAGCAAGACCCCAGGCAGTTGTGGAACGACTTCGAGGATTGGAATGTTTCCATCCTTGTAGATGTTGCTCTGCTCGGCCAGATAGAGGATCTCAGACTCGTTAAGCTGCAGGCCAATGTCCCGGGAGATCAAGACCTTGATGAAATTATCTGTGCTGATGTACCCTGATCCATCAAGATCCTCTCTAAAGGATAAACAATAACAATAACATCAATACTAGATTGGTAAACAATAATAACAACAACAGACAATCCCTATGGTGTAACTGCTCTGCCCTAGTGTTGTTGTTGTTATTGTTTTTGTTGTTGTTGTTTTCATTATTGTTGTTGTTGTTGTTGTTGTTGTTGTATCGTACCGACTGAAAGCATCCTCTAAAATTTGTGTCAACTGTTCCATCCCTTGTGGATCTAGTGCTATCACTTCCTCTGCTTCCTTCGATATGGGTGGAGCCTCCTCATCTGAACCTTGAACTTCCACCTCCTCACTCTGACCTTCGTCCTCTTGAACTTCTTTACTAGTGGGGACCTTATTTCCTGAATTGCTGATATCCAAGTCCAGGACCTTCTCAGATATTTCATCATCTACATTCTCTTCGCCAGGCGAGGTCACAATCTCAGAAGTGGAATCTTTTTCAGTTTGTGTGGTGTAGTGTGCTTCTTCTGTTTTCGGTGAAATTGGAACTATAGCTGGCTGCTGCTCTGTGCTTGGTGAAATTGGAATCAGACCATCTATCTGTTCCACTTCTATGCCAGCAGGGATTTCATTGGTCGACTGATCGGGTGTGTGATGGTGTGAGTGGTCTGATATTATGTTTGGAAGTGTGGGAGTGGCAGCACTGAGGGAAGATTGGGCATTCATTGGAGAGTCATGACTACTTGCAATTATCAATCCTTCAGCTGAATAACTCTGAACAGAGAGGGAAAGTAAATGAGCTAACAACTAAGAGTACACTTCAGGTCAGTTGCAAAGCAATTGCATTTGAGAAGTTTCACTACATTGTAGTTTGTATGGAAGCTGTACCTGATCCTTAACATGCTGAATCTGTACTCTCCTTGACCAGCGCTTCCTCTCCATGGCTACCATCCTGTATGTACGAATCACAGATCATAAAACCTTTATTTATTTTTTCATCAGCCCCCTCGCTTCTCTCTCTCTCTCTCTCTCTCTCTCTCTCTCTCTCTCTCTCTCTCTCTTCTCTCTCTCCTCTAAACTTTGCTTACTGGTTGTGTATCCTGTCAGCATCTCTATGCCAAGCAGCCATCCTTTGTCCGTACTTTCCATACTGCTTTTGATAAGCTAGTGCCTCTGCCATCTCCTGCTGAGCACGTGCAGCATTTCTCCGTGCCTGATCCATTAGAGTCGCCTCCTCCATTGCTGCTTTCAATTTCCTCTTTCTCTCACCTTGCCTCTTCTTTTCCATTGCAATTTTCTCCTTCAAAACAACAGTAGAATCTTCAATAAAGTACACTCCAAGAAAGGACAAACCCCTCATAAAATGTACATAGCTAAACTCATACAAACCAAAAGAGGACAGCCTGTTTAAAAGGCCCCAAGAGTGTGTCCATTAGAGGTTACAGTTAAACCTCTAAATACTGCAGACTTGCTTGGCTAATTTATTGTACCTCCTCTGCTTTCATAAGTTTCTCCATTTTGAGTGCCTGGATCTTCTCTGCTCGTTCTTTCCTCTCCTCTGCTTTCTGCAAGTTTTCTTGATAGCGAACAGGCACATGTGGGCTCCTCTGGAGCTTATCTATACGTTTCTTTTCATGACTTTCCAATTTCTAATAAAATGGGGGGAAGTTTAAATTGTATATAGCTATCTGCTATACAGTGGATGTCCTACAGGACAAGCCTCTTAACAAAGGACAATCTAAAACCTGTGTATTAATAACTTCCAGAAGAGGATAACCTCTCTATAAAGGATCTGCCCCAAGCATTCTTTATTGGCCAGAATGAGATACGTATGTAACCAGAAGAATGGTACAAGTAAATTTAATTTTTAGCTTAAATATGATGGACCTGGAATAGTCGCTCTTTCCTCTCCAGCAGCTCATGAGCCCGTATCTTCTGCCTCTGCTCTGCTGTTGTGGCCACAACCTTCAAGTCTTCAGTAATCTAGAAATGATGCTCAGGATACATCAACAGCTAGCTATACAGTGTCATGTACTGCTGCCCAAGCTAATTGTAATACAAATTTAGTGCTTCACTTTGCGGTGATGTACAACTTCTAAACCTGCTAACTTTGTGCTGAAGCTGGCACATCCCATCTCTATTTGTAAGCTTCTAGCTAGTGACTCATGGTCTGACTTACCAATCCTAAATGCATGAGGTGAGAACGCAATTGCTTGTTCTTGAGAAACAACTTGCGACAGTGAGGGTCATGTAGACTGCAAGAGAGATACAGATATGTAGCTATGGCTTGTATAACAGCTAGTGTAACAACTTGTATAACATCATACCTGCTGTACCCAAGGGTATTAAGTGGTGAGGAAATCTTGGGTGTGTTTCTACTTAACAAGAGTTGTCCTTTCTTGTCAAAGACGTCATCAAACATGGCTGCATCTCTGTAGATGTGTTGGGGGACATCTTGACGAGGAGTACCCCTTTTAATTAATATTAAACGATATGAGAATTATAAAGATGTTAGTTTCACTTCTCAACGTACACAAAGGCAGTGTAACTTGGTTCAGATATGGCTCTTCTGTGGTGATCAGAGGCTGCAGGGTGAGGCTGGATGGCCCGAGGGCTAGTTGCTCGTGCATGTTGAACACTAAAATAAAGAATACTGATTGCAATCGATCTTGTCTATGTAAAAATCTACTCACGGTAGTCTAGGCAGCGATATTCCCTCAGTTCGACCATATGATCCAAGTCAATATTAAAGACTGACCTGTTCCGCCATGGTATGCACATATATAGGTAGAATAGATACACTGCTCTGCCCTGTTTCAGCACTACTGAATTATTTAACCATTCGTGGAAGCAGCCCAGGCTTGCTCTTCTGCTTCCAAGACAACTCCCCACTGCTACTGCAATACCGCACCTCTCCTTTGGGGTCAGCATGCAGCTCCATGCACATGCGCATGATGCACAAGCTATGCAGATCCCACACCCCCCCTCCCCCCAGGGCAAATAATTATTGAGCATGGATTTTTTAAGCAGCTTCACTAGCTTGAGACTTGGTACAGATCAGGATAACCAGGCTCGCCCCACAATGGTCTAGTCATTGGTCTTGGTGCTGGAGTGCCAAGATGTCATTAGCTGTGTGGATGTGCTATAGCTACTTCAAGCCAGCCAGATCTTGCAACCCAGAGCTTCAGCATGAAAAAAGTAAGAGATTGAACCAGGAGATTACGAGAAAATGAGCTAGAGACTCCAGACCAGATGTCCATGCAATGACACAGGTAAGGAAGAAGTGAGGCAGCAACAAGAACACCACCTTGAAGCATACTAAGTTAGACAGTTAGACTCAAAGACTGTTGTATATAAATCCTGGTGGTCATTTTGAGAGAAAGAAGTCATTCATTCTAGGAAGTCACCAGCCACCTCTAAAATTAATGAGTCGCAGTTATAATTATCATTAGCAATAAGGGAGTGAACTTCAGTAAGTAACATCACCAATATTACCAAACTATGAGCTAACTATTCCAGTTAGCTCGTAGTTTGGTAATATTGGTGATGGGCAAGGGGTTACTTGACTGAAGTTCACTCCTTTGTTACTGAACTTTTTTGAACATATTTTCCCTTGTTCATCACCTTTTTTTGATGTAATGCAGATAGCCATTATGAAAATATGGTGCATGTATCTATAGTCTCTTTTTACTATAGACAACTGGATGCTGTGATCCTCCTATCCACCTCAAACATGTATTTAAGCTATGCAGTCATCCAAAAGGAAGGATAAATGCTTATGGAGCTATGGTCAATGACAGTAAACTGTATATTATAGTGCTTATTGTCATTGACTATAGTTTTTTAAGGCCTTTACTGGAGTCGTACCTTATATACTTGATTAGTGTTGCATTAAAGGATTATAGCACAGTCAATTTTGAGTAGTGTTATAAAATTGTAGCATTTAAATGAACTATTTCTGAAATAATGACGTGAAAGATGATGAACAACCAGATGAAAACAGCAATTTTAGAAATTGCTGGAAAATGGCACTGCTTTATCTTCTGCTCTTCATATTTGAGTCCTGAGCACATTGAAGGTGTTCTGTCTTTAATGCCCACCCAGGTTGGGGCAAGTTTTGACCTAAATGAAAACCCATCGTATGGGTCCTCAAGGAGTAAGCCACAAGCTAACATAGAGGGTGAGTCCGAGATGATAGGTGATGATGGAAACTATGAAGTTATTGACCATGCACAGTAATAGTCAATCATGTTGTAATCATCCTTCCCTGTTAGATAACTACATAGTTTCATTTGTGCATTTGGTTAACTTGCTTATTGATCTTTGATTATTTTATAGCACTAGCTAGCTGTGTGTCTGCTATACAATTTACAAGAGTTATACAGCTACTAATGTTGTAGGTGTTTGATTTTATTAATGGTGTTCATTTCATTACTATAAAATCATCAGCTCCACAGAGGGGAAAGGAAAAGATTGGAAGCAAAATTATCTCACTAACGTGAAAATATAGTAATTTCCCGATTCATGGTAGCTAGTTACTAATATTATTCCCAGCATCAGCATCAGAAATGGTAACTTTTTTGTCAGACATCAAGTTATGTGCCACTGTATACTGAAAATTGGCCAGTCATTTCTTGCTGTGATATCTGTAGTGTAGTCCATTGTTACAGCTTACTTGTAATTTCCCAACTTATGGTATCAGATGTACAGACTGAACAGTGCACCTGGATTTGGTAATACAAGCATGTAAATGTGAGTTGTTTTTTTTTGTTTTTTTTGTTTTTTTTTTTGAGTTTTTGAGTGCTTTGGACAGGCAAATACAACTGCACATCAACAGATCGACATGGAGCTGCTTCTGTCCGGAGTACCAAGCTAATATTTTACCTGATATTGTATCTCAGTTGACCAGGATGACTATTCTTATTGCGGGCTACATTTTTAGTCAGCTTGGCTGAGGCTTACTGAAGAGACTTTTCAAAGTTGGGAGTTAATTTTCAATGACCCTAAGCACTTTCTTAAATTTGAACTGAATCTTTAGGGCATCCAATTTCGCTTTCATACTTTTCAAAAATGCTAACTGTGTCTCAACCTTGCTATATATACACGAAGCATTTGGCCTTTGAGAGAGTAATCTATCAAGAATGGCAGAATTTCTTTCATTAGTTGACAAAGTGTTTCAGACATGATGGCAGGGTCAGTTATATCATGAAATTCACTCTCGTATCAGCAACCTTTCTTGAACAAGATGGGGATTACTCCATTAATCATCCATTGCAGATGTACAATTGGAAAAGAGCAGAGCTTCATTATCCAGTAGCATCTTGACTATCATTATCGGAGGACTTTTGTAAATGAGAGTATCATCTTCATGACAAATACCTTTTTCAGTTCTCGCAGAACCATAGGCATTTACGAGCTAGCACAAAATTTGTGTGCTACTAATACACTTAGTCTCAAAATTGAAAACATTTTGAAAGACCCAGAATTTCTTCTGTCAGACGCATCAAGCATTTGTTCATTTGTGATGGTAAAAATACATGCACAGTGGAACAGTGAACCAAAGAGTTTCGATGTCTCATACTAGTAGAGTGGCTAGGTCTCTTACCTAGTAAGACACCTACTGGCCACACCGTAAGACACCTTACCACAGGCAGTAAGAGCTTGTTTTAGTCGTCTTTATGGAGAATAAGACACCTCTTCCCATTTTCTAAACAAGTATTCACCTCAGTGATCATTATACATCACCCTCAGTCTTTGCTGGATGACCTTAAAATGGAGATTATTAAAGATATGTACTTTGTGTTATCTATAGTTGATATAATATGATGTTACTATGTTTTTGTTATTTGCTTTGTGTTAGTTTCAGCTTCAAAATGATATTTTTTGTTGCTATGTGTTTTTTTTAACAGTATTATTGTGTAATGAAAGTATGGTGAAAAATTGAAATCACCAATACTAATAAATGAGCTGTTTTGCACAGAAATCAAAGCTAAAAGTGGATATTCTCACATTTCAGAAATAATTTTTTTTTTGGAATCACTATTTGAGTTATTGTAACAGATGTTGCAGGTGAAAATACAATCGCTATTTTGAACTGATGTTGCAGGCGAAAAATGCTTGCATGCAGTGCATGAAACAAACCATTCTAATGGTATGACTTCATCACTAAGATTATCAATAAATTATGTATGTCATCATTGCTTGTATACGTACTAACCTCTCCCTTTCTAGCCAAGGCAACAGAATTTCCGGCTCCATAAGCTAAAAGGCCTTCAGAACTCCAATCTACTCTGTGCGGGGTTTGATTATAATACAACCAACCAACGTTGCAACAGAAACATACATGCCACACTTCACAACTCGATCGATCCTTTCCTACTCTTTGTCCTTTAACGGGTAAAAAAGCACTCAAACTAGATCTTGCTCCACGGCCACTTGGTAAAGGGATTACTCGTTCGATCATCATAATAAATCATGTCATGTGTTGTAATGGGTATAAATATTATAAGGAAGATGCAGAGCACAGAAAGTAGCCTGAGGTGGTCATAGAAAGATAAAAGGGAGTTTTGAAAAAAAAAATTTTGAAGTGCAAAATGAAGTTATGACTGGTGAGTTTTTCCTGGAGAGGATGCTGTATTATTCCGTCCCCAGCTGTGAGTGGGCAATATCCATGGGCTACTCTGGTAACTGGATGAGTTGGAGATCTTTCTGGGGAGGATGGGTTCAGTGTGATTAATTGAAAAGGGAACCAGACTCTCCTCCTCATTCTCCTGTCCAATGCCATCTCTATTGTCTTTGAAGGTTGACTTATAATCCTACAAATTAAAAACAACAACAGCAACAATACAACTGACAGTGTTGTCCTGAGAAGCTGGGAAAAGTGGAAATAGATGTAGCTAGAACACACTAATATTATTAGCCCAGTTCAAAGCAAACTTCACATAATACAGGAGTTAAAACTGATCTCTTATGATTTCATAAACTGTGTGTGCACTGTGATGATGAAGAGGTTACCTAGTTTTGGTTAGAGGAATATAATACTTACTGGGTTATCAGCCCAGGAGAAGGTGTCTGTCTCCTCTTGTTGATGTCGGGAAAGTGGACGTCTTGTTTTAAGGGGCCCAAACACCACACAGATAGTCCACTGTGGTATTAGATACTTGACAATCTTGTGCGCAATGTACAATACTGTTACAACGATAGGATGCTTTGCCTGCACAAACAAAAATATCATTTTAGAAATACCTCTCTGGTAAAGGGTAGCCACTAAAGAAAATGAAAATATTTGGTACAGGGTAAAATTGAGGGGTTTACAACCCCCAAGATGGTGCCCTAGAAATCTAGATATGGTAACACCTGGCTTATGTAATGAAGGCATCAGAATGATTTAACTAGCCATATAAGATTGGTGTAGTCTATGTATACATCATGCATCCTATTGCAGTTTACTTTGGCTTGTACTTTCAAGGTCGCACTTTAATTAGGTAGGGGGACACACACACTTGACAGTGGGGAAGGGGCATGGAGGACTGCTAGGTGCCCCTAAAATGATTCTAATGTTGAAGGTCCTGCATGGCATGCTTTGTGTGCTTTGTGGTCAGTCATAGGCAAAGTGGTGAATCACCCCCAAAATTGTCTTCTAAATGTCACTCCAGAGATTATGTCCAATACAAAATCACCACAGTTTATGTAACATAGTTATTATCATCATGAAAAGTTATATAACCAGTCCATGCCTGTATGTAGGAGGTTAGCACATTAGAAAACTCCAGAAAACAAGCTATGTATGCATGGTATGGGATTCAAATCAATTAGGTGCTGTTCTAAACTATCAATGCAAATTAGTAATTATAAACTCATCAAGGGAACAAAATAGTTGTTGAACAAAACAAAAAATCAGACCATGGATTATACCGACTCAATTTGAAGTATGGTAAAGATAAGCAACGCCAAGGAAACAGCACTATAATAACCAGTCCAGATCCTTACTCTATCCTTCCTAATTTGGAATTCCTTAAAGGAATATATCATAGAGTAAATGTTATTAAAGTTGTGAAACCTTAGTGGTGCCTATTTGCATACAAACCTGTTTCAAAGGCTTCAAATAACGAGCCATCCAGATTTTAAGTGGGTGAGTGCCTGTTCACCACATCCTTTTAAACTCATCTACTTCCTTTTAAAAGGTTAGATCAAGACTAGCAGTATTCCCAATTAAGGCAACTTTGTGGAGACGAGTGGCACCCTAGTTCTTTGGGGTAGAATCCTTAGCCCTTCAGCCAAAAATTGATGCAATAATTATGTGAGTAAATTATAGACCACCAATTCCACCATCTTGGTTTCAAGTGGTTACACCACTCTATTCACAAGTACAGCACAGCAAGCTTGTGCTGGTGATTAGGGCTAGCCTCGATAATTTGTCCAGCTACCTAAAATGCTAGATGTTCATGGCTGGTGATTTGAGGGCTACTCCTAGTGAATTGGAGCTTAGTCAAAACAGACATTATTATAGTACTGAAATGGCCAGGTAGTTGATGAAATTAATTTTAGCTCGGTATCTTGACAAGTTGTCATGCTCTCAATCTAACTAGGAATTGATGGACATGCCATCCCATCACACACTCCCTTTAAAAGTCATGGCACACACCACGTGCACATAGCAGTCACTTAACTGGACTCAAAAGCATTTTTCCAACACTTCTTTTGGTCAAAGTGCCCAGGTTTGTTGCCAAATGGTTCTTTGGCGTAATTAGCGCAATACATGATGTGTGAAGGCTTGATGGCTCACAGTGCCAAGGCTTCGCCCACTACATCACATGATATCAAAAGAGAGGGCCTAGAACTAGAGTGCACTATGTGAATATAGTAAAACACAGAAAGCTTATGGACAAATTGAGTGAGCTGAATGAAACAGAAGTGTATCAATTATCAGCACAACACTACAACACTATTGGGGGAAAAAATACTGCTGCACTGCCTAGGAAACACAAAACCTACCTAGTGCTATGTAATCGGATGGAAGCTGTGCTATACGTAGTGGAAGTTGGATCAAGCCACTTGAGGTCATGGCCTGGAAGTAATGTGCTAACTTCCCTACCTGTCTACATGATTGGTAGCAACTCACAGTGCTAATTGATATAATGGGCTGATCAAATGTGCATGGTGGAAAGTAATAACAGCTTCATTACATCCTTTGAAATAATAGCAGTAAATGAATTAGAAGTAACTGCAATGTAATTATTTAAGAGTTTGGCAATTGTGATAATCACCCTATAGATGAACAAGGTGATAGAGTTAACCACAATGGAGTATCAGATATAACCTATCATAAGATGAACATGGCAATGATGCCCACCAGAAAAAAAAAGTACATTACCTACCAAGTAGGGAAAAAAACAACAACAATCTAATCAAAGCATGTTTCTTCCCTGAGTACCTCAGCACTTTGCTGCCATCACGGATCTCTAAAGCAACTTCGTCCTTCTTCATGCTATTAACTTAGAGGGCCTAACTCTGCTTCATTTAAGACTGTGCATCAGGTCAGAAATTGTACTACCGTCTCCATGTTGATGATCTTTACCATACAATCTAAGAATACATGCAAGCAGAGTTCTTAGCTTTCCCCTGTAGCAGCAAGCCTTGATTGAAGACAGAGATGAGATTCTGCTAAGCATTGTGTACAGACATTATGTGAGTATCTAGTCAGCTTTAGTAATTGTACTGCTGTCTCCATGTTGATGATCTTTACGATCTAAGAACACGTGCAAGCAGAGTTCTTTAGCTTTCTCACCTGTAGTGGTAAGCCTTGATAAGATCTCAGGCATTATGTGGTTCAAGTGAGTATCTAGTCAGTATCATCAGTATTAATAGCTAACATGACACTCAAAAAGAATCAGCTGCCCTAGCCCCTAGCCCTATCAGGTTATGGCCTTCCAGCTTCAATAATCTGACACTAGCGAGAGAGTAGGCCTATGCCAGTAGGCAGTTCTTGAGGTAGGCCTGAGGGCACTGGTGCCAGTAAGGGTTACTCCATAGGTTTTTCTGGAGAGCACTGGGATCTCTGAGGGTTATGTAGCAAATCGTTACTGTGATTTACCTCTTTTTGCAGGCCATCCAGCCTCATCATAATAAATGTTGTGCAGGTTGAATCATGCCATACCACTCGACTTCCCCCTGCCACCACAACACACTACCCTACTGCACCCCCACCACTACCCCTCCACCAGGACCAAAGATACTTTCACACCCTACCCTATAACTATTATCAAACAAATAAGGCATAATAAGCACAAGTAACATGCTCTGCATGCTGCTCTACTTGGTATGTCAGTAACGCTTGAAAAAAACAACAACAACAACAACAAAAAACAAGGCAACCAAACAGTGGAGGGGAACTCTGATGATTACTAACTACCACCATGAAACTAACCAGTCTTCCTGTTTATTTGTAATTCAATTTGGTGATTACGCCATTACTATATTCATATCATGAAGATTACCATTTAAAGGATCATATTTTGCCACAAATATACTATTATGCATCACCTACACATGTTAAAGGGATCGTGTTTTGCCACAAATCGAGTGTTTTGCCACTCTTATGCATCTGCTTATGTACCTGTGATAGTCCCATGCATGTACTAATCTGTAAAATTAGATTTATTGAATTTTCTATAATTATGCTTTGATGAATTTATTCCAAACTTCTGTCATATGTTCTAGAATATCTCTACACCAAATTATGAGCTTATATTTAATTGTGACTGGGTAAATTGTTGTGGTTTTGCTGTTAACCAAAATTTTTACCCAACCAGTTATATTGCATGTCAAGCCAACACCCCACTCCAGTACCAATTGATACCCGATTTCCATACCAATACCCATTCCATGTTAAAGCCATACCCACTCCATATTAATAAGCTTACCCCAATACCCCATTCCATGTTAAACCAATACCAATACCCCATTCCATGTTAAAGCCATACCCACTCTATATTAATAAGCTTACCCCAATACCCCATTCCATGTTAAACCAATACCCCATTCCATGTTAAAGCCATACCCACTCCATATTAATAACCAAAACCCCCCACTCCTTTTAATTACTGTTTACTTTTCTAAAACTATAATAGTTGACTTGAAGTAAGACTCACAAAATCTGTTCCACATTTGTGATCAACACTTTTCGTCACCGATAAGTAGATGTCATAAGCAAATGCACTCAGCGAGACCACCTCGTACATCAGAGCCAAGCTAAAACACAAACAATAACATAGTAACCAATACTGTATTTAACATTAACTATAACAACATAGTAACCAATACTGTATTTATCATTAACTACTCTTATTAACAACATAGTAGTAACCAATACCGTATTTAACATTAACTATAACAACATAGTAACCAATACTGTATTTATCCCCAAAGGGTGTTAGAGAGGTGCAACACCACTCTGATGGGGCCCATTTTCTTTCATGTGGTTAAAACAATGTATTTTAATAGCCACAAGAATATCAAAATCCTCTAATGTGGTATTCAAGCACCGCTCTGATCAGTTTCACTGTGACTAAACTACAACACAGTAACCAATACTGTATTTATCATTGACTATTCTTATAAAAATAACAACAGAGTAACCAATACTGTATTTATCATTAACTACTCTTATGTATACAAGGAAGTGGAATTGCTCAATCTGGAAAAACAAGACACTTTCTGTATCATGGAGAGAATCAGGGAATTGGGAATGAGAATATCTTGCATTGGAATCTCAAATGGCAAGATATGAAGACTATGATAGTGTTCCAAGTGTAAAAAGAAGCCGCCATAGGCCACATTGGTGCTGCAGGCATACCACATTAACAAGACTCTATGGGACCACATGGTGCCTCTGTGCCTACATGGTCATGTGGTGTTGGTATACTATACCACGCAGAACAATGATTACACAAGTTGCAGCACTATGTAATCAGTTCTTCCTCAATAAATTCTGAACCCTGGGCTGAAATCTTATATAACACTGTGTGATCTATACGTATAGTTTACTATCTACATGGGATTAATATACTTATTAATGTCTGTTGATACAGCTAGAGGTAAACATCCTGTCTCCATGGATATGGGTTCTTAATACCAACATCATGCATAGGGTATGCATATTAATTGTAAGCCTGATCTGAAAGCCAAGTCAAGAATCTGGGTGGAGATGAATCCTCTGAGCCTTGTATGTAACTAGTACAGACTACATTACCTGTCATAATTATGTACTTGTCACATCTACGCTACTTGTACTTACTTGTTACTGTGTACCTGTCATGCTTACAGTTAATTTTTACTGCATCTTCATTCTATTTCCTACTCTGGAATTAGTTCACACATTGTTGGAATTAGTTCACAGATTGTTGAATCTATCCAAACACATCTTTACTAGTTACTTGGGCTTCTACATGGTGTGTTGTTCATGGAATATCACTCAAGGGATGTCCACTCATCCGGCAACTCACCTTCACATCCACGTCACATACATGGCACTTGTCCACCAAACTACTTGACTTACCTATCACTCATACACACCTTCCACAATACAACAAGAATATGCTCAAATTGTTATACTGCTGTGGTCCAGGGTTATTGTTCTAGCTACCACTACTACTTCCAAATAAGGAATGGTCTTGGGTCTTCAGTATTTAGGCAAAGATTCTGCAAAACCTATAGTCATTCATCACCCAAGAAGCCCCAAACTCATCCCCACAATACTTAAGTCACTCTGATCAGCCAACCTAGCCCCACAATCTTGCCCCCTTTAATATATACTGGGCAAGTGGTCACACCCCCTTTAGCTTGGGTAGACTAGACCCCTCCCACTTCTGTACGTGGGTGAGAATGTGAAGCCACACCCACTTTCCCCTAACAGTTATCACAGTATAGCCAATACTGGAGGGCTATTGCTGACCATGTGCATGTGCCTGTGAGTCACGGAACACATGGTGCAGATCAGAGTCAGCAGTAGACAGCTGGAAATACATCTGGAATCACGAAGTGCTCCCTCCCTCCCTCCCATCACAGGAAAATTGATGGCTTATTATAATAGAAGAGGACTAGGGTCAGTCCCACAATACACATAATACCCCTAACAGCCCACACAATACTTTAGCCCAATAATAGTCTTGATAAATTATTCGTAATAGCCCACAATAGCCTGAATGATTACCCAAACTCAGTCAGCCCCACAATATATTCTTACAATGCAGAATCAAAATATGGCATTAACTTTCTTATATGGAAGCTAGATGTGTTTACATAATGATCTGCACACCCTTCACTTTTATAGCGATGCAAAGCACCTGTACTTTGATTACCCAAGCCCAGCTCCACAATACTATTGTCACTCTTATATATCACCCAAGAAGTTATATAGGCCCTCATGCACAATAGTCACAGCCTATGCACAATAGTCTTAAGAAGCTAGGTCCTAGTCAAGAAGCTCAGCCTTAGTCTTAAGAAGCTAGGCCCCACAATACTACACTCTGATCATGCACCAGCTCAGAGTCATACCTCTCATAACTCACCCCCACAATTGTGCCTTCTGTGAGTATCGATTGGTTCTCATGGTTCTGATGTCATTCAACTTCTTAGTGATATAAATGACAGAGAGCAAGAAGAATTGAACCAACACCACTTGACTGGATGTAAACAGTAGCCATTGTGGTTCTAGATGAATAACAATACATCACAATACACGCAGGGAGATATTTCCATCCACTCCCTTTCTATATCAGTCTTTACATTAATTTTATATTTTCACTAGTTTCCCATGCATGATTCTGACCATTCTCGGATGTGCACCATCCAGTTAGTAAGTGAAACTACAAAACAAGACTGGCACAGCCAGTGACAACCATTTTGTCCTGCACTTATTCATTACTTAGCTATGCCACAAATATTTGTCTGGTTCACTCTTTTTCCCCTCCAGTATCCATGGTTATCCCCCCTTCAGTATCCTAGCCTGGGAATGTTGGTTTCTAGTAGCTAAGCTTCTTCAAAGGCTTCCAAAGCATGAATTGTTATGCTCTTCTTGAAAGCGACTTTGTCCACAAGGTGGAAAAGAAAATTCTCACTTGGTTTTAGTTTCAGCTGAATTACACCCTTTGTCAAACAGACCTAATTTCAAAGCGGATATGATAACTGGCTATGATAAAGACTGCTTTATAGTTACTGATCACCAGTATGGCACTGAAAAAATTTCCCCACTTTACCATACTTTTGTGACCAAATCATGATATCTGACCATTCTGTCCTATGAATTTCAATTACTAGGAGATAACAGATGCTAGGGATGCTAGAGAGTAAACACCGAAGCAAAGTTAAATCAGCAATTCTATTGGAACATCAACCTCTTAAATCATCTTATTGGTCCCAACCTCTTAACTTATAAGTGACAAAATACAGGAATCCAAATTTCTCATCATGGTACAAAGATTATTACTCTTGACTTACGGGTACATTCTACTGAGATGTCACTGGTCTTGACACAAGCCCAAATGAGACATGCTGTGAAGTACAGGAAAATGATGATCAAAACTGGAAGCACCATACTGCATTAAAAAAACAAAAAAACAACATTCAACCACAAAATTAATGATTACCCAAATTGGGACTCTGGGAGATGAATGTGGGTAAATTACTGATAACATTTTATCTACTGCACACAAAAGTGACCCATCCTGGTCAGTTTCCTAGCACAGTATTATCATGTTACCCCATACTTCCTTGATAAGTGAAGAATCTTGACCAACAAACCATATGCTGCACTGTACCATATAACATTTCAGTCTCTTTAAATAGTCAGCCTTGCATATCCACTTTTACAGGTCGCCTGCCATTGAGGTCAGGAAGGGGGGAGAAAGATTGGGGTGGTTGGTGATGGCTTTACAAGCACCCAAGTTAAACAAATTCCTGTCCGCCTCACTGATTACAAGCAATTGTTCTTACAAGTTAAAAATCTTTTCTTTCTGCAGGATTCTAAAGGCCCACGAACAAAAAAAACTGGAAATAATCAATATCTGTGGATGAACAGATCCATCATAAGAATTTGATCACTAGACAGCAGTAATACTTACTTGAACCACTATGAGGTATGTATCTATTAGATCCAGTATTGGTGTCTCCAAGTATGCCCAGTGGATAATACTATAGTGAATACAATGAAAGTAAATTTAAAAGCCAAATTTCTCTATGAGATTCATAAACCGGCAACCTGAATATAACCTGATTGATCAAATAAAGAGGTAATACCCTAATGGGTACACTCAGAAGTTGATTGGTGATATTCCTGCTATTTCTAGGTCTTGGGTAAGTGTGGAGGGTGGTACTGCCCATTGTCAGGTTTGGGGAATACATTTGTTGTAGACTTCAGGATGGTTGTCCTTAAAGGAATGCAAATAGGTAGTGGATGCAGTTGTGTAAACTATATCAATTCCTCCATCAGACAACCATCCATAAAAGGATCAGGTTTCTTAGGTCCTTGTAAGCTGCCACTACATATTTCTCAATCTTCATTCAAATTTGGCTGGATTACACAATCCCTACAATTATGGCTTCTTCTGTTTGCTGAGACAGCATAACAGAACTAACCTCAACAGACAAATGAGAATTGCAATGTAGTAAACAGCATATTGGTGATAATTTCTGGCTCTGTAGCAGTGATACTGAATCACCTATGGGAGAATAATAATTATTGATCACTTAGTACCAATTAGGACTAGAATAACCAGAATAGCACAGCATGAAACTGTGGTACATAATAGATAACAGACAATTTTCAAGGAATGTTTAGTATTGGGTATTGGATGCCATCAAATTCATGATCGTTGAATCTTTTCAGGATGACAATCTTGACAGAGCCCTTAGGTGTAACTATATTCACTCAGTGTACTGGTACTAGTGTACTGGTACTGTATTATTCACTAGCCAATAATGACCAACTTGTGGCTACAACTGGAAGGTCGGACCAGTTGGTGGCAATTAATTAGGATGAATAGCTAAATTACTTACTCTTGCTACACAGAAAGATCCAGTGATGATTCCTAGTAGTACTATGATGGATATCCTGTATAAAACATTCAAACTATCAATGTCAAACAAGGTAGCCATATTCGATTACCTCACACATGTCTCTGGTACTCCCTCCACATAACACCATCTACTATCAATCTCTGACCAGTTGCGTACACTGTCATTACCGCCTACTAACACATTCATGACGCTCGATCCTTCACTAGTTAAGTTCAAAGACCAAAGAACCACTTATCACCCACCACCCTATAACAAGCGGCGTGGCCTCATATCATACGCATGTGGCCCAGCCCCCGGCCCCGGGCTTTGCGCTATTAGTAGGCGTGGATTGGATTATAAGAGCATGCAATCATAACAATCATCGATCAGCGAGTGCGAGTGTTGTATTAACTCTACCTGCAAAGTCATGAATTTCTTTTCTCTTAGCATATTCTACATATTTCTAGTTAATTGCGTCTCGGGACAGGCTCCAGGAGATCATGAGGAGAGATGCAGAACTGGTATTAATGCACCCAGGCACCATTTCCCAATGGAGTGGAGAGTTTTAATGGACACATACGACTACGGAAATTTGTTGGGGTCTAGAGGAGTCTGGACATCTACATCCTGGCTTCAAGTTGTTGGAGGCAGTTGTTCATGGCAATTGACCGCCTCATCTTCCAGTCAAACACAGTCACAAAATAACTGGGTCTTCTCACAGCATATTAGTTTTGAGGATGCTAATGAAATCTTCTTCAATGTCTCTGTCAGGATAGATGAATGCAATAATGAGCCTAACTGCAGAGATTATGTCACTCTGTATAGATATTACAGTGATCGTATGGTTAGTAATGCAGAACGGATAAATACTAACAACTATCAACCATTAAATGGCACTGTTGAACAGTCACGCCTGCAACGGACTTCAGAGCAGACTCTGACTCTTACTCGACCTGCAGATCAGAATGGTTTCTACCTGGCAGTGAGAGATGAAGGAGCACGTGGACAATTTGTGCGAATGATAGTGTATTACGTTGTTTGCAAATCTAGAGTGGTCGGCCTCGTGACTTATCCACAGACTGCTGTCCCTGTCCGAAACTCAAGGGACATAGTATTCGATGCAATGTGTGCAGCTAATGCCCACAACACTACAAGTCTTCAAGTGGTAGCATCCAGCAGTACCAGTACCTGTAGTGATAGAGCACCAGGAGGGGCTGTTTGCAAATGTAATGGAGGATATGTGGTCTCAAGTAATGGAATGTCATGCCAAGGTAAGTAACAACCAGATAGCTACATTGTTTGGTCACTATTCATGTCATTTGTAGCTTGTGGTGCTGGAAACTATCGTAGTTTAAGTGACACTTCCTGCCGGCTGTGTCCTGGGAATACTGTCACAGATGTAATGGATGCTGCTGAGTGTAGGTGTTTGGAAGGATTCTACAGGAATGATTCTCCACAGGAAGGACCAGAAGTAGCCTGTACAGGTGAGTTTGCATAATAATAGCAGATACACTGTAACACTAGTATGGTAGTATGCTATGTAAAGTTTATCTAAGTCAATAAATGCTTGCTTTCTGTAGCTTGTATATGATCATATGTAGGGATGGCATGCAGGTCAAAGTTCATAAGACTATAAATTAAAACCTAAAAATCTTCTTTCTCTCCTACCCTTCTTCAGAAGGCAATAATGAATTACTACATCTACATCGTAGCTCCTATACGTTGTTGCATTGATGTAACAAAATTATACATGCAGGCTTGCAAGAGCTGTGTAGCCTTCATGCTGCTCAAGCTACTTTTATTTATAAACTATAGCACCTCCAAGTGAATGCAGAAATATACGAGTGATATCAAGAACTTCTACTGCCATTAATGTCAGTTGGACACGACCTACAACCACAGGAAGACCTGACTTCTTCTACAGAGTGCAATATAGTGATCCTAATAATGTTGGACAGTTTATTACAGTGAATGATAATCTGAGAAATAGTGGGAATGAAGTAACTTATACAGTATCTGGATTAGTTCCCTTCACTACCTACATAGTGGGAGTGACCACCCACAATGGGGTGAGTGACCAAGATCCTGATAGTCATCTGCGCCAGTGTGAAGTCACCAATCGGACAGTGGAAGGAAGTAAGCTCTATAGTCACATTTCACGAAAATTAATTCATATCATATGATTCCCTAGTTCCTGGTGCACCCATTGTTCAGCAGCTCTGTACTGCAATATTGTGGCAACCTCCATCTCAACGTAACGGGGTTATCACTGGATATCGCATTAAATTTTCATCCGAATCTTCATTTATAACACTCAACAACAACACTAATTTCCATGTTACCACAGAAGCTCAAAGAGATCAACAAGTTACTGTGCAGGTATAATTAGTCAAGAATAATAATTATTGTTATTATTTTTAAAAATGTTTTTTTTAAGGTTGGAGCTGTTAATATTGCTGGAAATGGAGTATTGTCTCCACCACGTCTTGTGTGTCCAGGTAATAGTTATTCTACCTTTTAGACTTACTCTCAGGCACTTCTCTTTGCATAATACATGATGACCTCCTTTTTTATTTTAGTGCCATGCAGGCTAAGTTTGACAACTATATCACAAACTGATACTACAATTAATATCACTTGGACTCCTCCTGGCCCTGTCAATGGTGATATATTATCATATACCATCGAGAGAAGATTTAGTAATGATGGAATATTTGTAAAAGCTGGTAACCTAACCAGTAACAATCGTAATCTGAGCTATACTTTATCGGGTCTATCTCCATTCACGACATATATAATGAGAGTCAATGCCAGCAATAGCACACACATAGCAGAAATGTGTGAAATTGCAGGCAAAACTATGGAAGGAGGTATGTACCCTTTTAAAATTGTTGTTTTGTTTTTAACATAGCTTTTATTAATAGTTTCATCCCAACCAACCATTGTTGCTCAAGAATGCACTGTGTTAGTATGGAGACCACCTACTACACCCAATGGTGTTATCACTAGATATGAAATTGAATTTTCATCTACTGAAATGTCATCACAGTCTACCATGAATACCTTCTACTCGACTGAGAGTAGTGAGCAGAAAAATATAAACTTTAGAGTAAGTATGTAGCTATCAGCTAAGTATGTATGTTCAGGTGAAAGTTGAAGTTTGTTCCTGGAGGGCTTATTCCCATGGAGAAGCATTTCTATAGCTATTATATTCTTATATTTATGTTTATAGATTAGAGCACATAATGGTGCTGGGCCTGGAGAATGGACCAACTTCATCTCCAATGGTAATATACCTGATTCACTAGTGTGATTATAGCAATGAGGATTTCTGGATAATATTGACATTCATTTCACTTTTTTAGGTTGTTCTTCTGATGGATCAAGTGAGTTGATATCTAATGAATAATAATAATTTATTCTATACTTGATATAGTTACAATATAGGCCAAGCACGAGATAACTGCCCATACAGAGGTTTGCATGGCTCTTGCAATGGAAATATTAAAGTGCCACGTGCATGCTCAGTAAATGATACTTACTTCCCTTCGAATTAAGAGAAGATAATAACTTTGGCTCTTTTCTCTGTACTTGTATAAGTACTACTGAAGATAGTTACTTTAAAAGTTTAGAGATAAAAATTTCATAAAGTTCTTTATTATTGCTGTTTAGTATTGCATGTGTTCACTTTTTCCACCAATTGTTTACCAGGTTTATTCAACAGCTCCAATTCAAAGTGGGAAATACTTATCGTATTTGCTGGTACTTTTGCTGCAACTTCATTAATATTCTTTGTGTTCATAATCATAATATGCTGTGTGCACAAGAAAAAAACTGACAAAGCAGGACAAGATTTTCCTATGAAGGAGAAGTATAAGTAGCTAAATTTGTAGCTCTATATATTAAATTTTTTATTTTTGTGTGTTTGCCATAGCAAAGTATCATAAAAAAAAGCCAATGATAAAAACAAGTTATTCAGTCCAGCCAAGGTGTCCACACACTTCCAAAATATTTCGGATCAGACTTTGGATCGAATGGTGGACTCAGCTGGACAAATAAATAGCATAGCAGCTATCTGTTTTTGGTTGGTCAGGCTTGCACAGTAATTGTTTGCTATCAGAACTTCAAAAGAATTTAAGACTGCAATATTTTTCACTCACCTACAACATGTGTAGCATATCCACTATCTTTTAGATGCTGGGCAAAAGTGGTTTCATCCCAACGTGACCAAATTCATAGTGATGACCATTTGTGATGACTCCATCGGCTGGATCCAAATTGTATGCATATTTGCCTGCTAGCAGTGCTGAGAACACACAATTGGACATAGTACTGCTGAGCTGGATGCCTTCAGTGGCCAACTTGTCCAGAGTAGGTGTGGAGTAGTCTGCTCTACTTATGAGCAGGAAAATATAAACTTTAGAGTAAGTATGCATGTTCAGGTGAAAGTTGAAGTTTGTTCCTGGAGGGCTTATTCCCATGGAGAAACATTTCTATAGCTTATAATTATTTATGTTTATAGATTAGAGCACATAATGGTGCAGCTGGGCCTGGAGAGTGGACCGACTTCATCTCCAATGATAATATACCTGATTCACTAGTGTGATTATAGCATTGAGGATTTCTGCATGATGATATTACAATGTAATGTTCGTTTCACTTTAGGTTGTTCTTCTGCTCAAGTGAGTTGATATCTAGTGAATAATACTTGATATAGTTACAATTATAGAGGCCAAGCATGAGATAACTGCCCATACAGAGGTTTGCATGAAATATTAAAGCACCACGTGCATGCTCAGTAAATAATACTTAGTTGTAGTTACTTCCCTTCAAATTAAGAGAAGACAGTAACTTTGGCCCTTTGTACTACTGAAGATAATATTATCAACCAAGTTTAAAAGTTTAGAGATAAAAATTTCACAGTAGCTATCATTTTTCTTATTATTGCTGTTTAGTATTGTGTTCCATTTTTTCTGCCAATTGTGTTGTTTTTACCAGGTTCAACAGCTCCTATTTAAAATTTTTGCTGGTACTTTTGCTGCAACTTCATTAATATCCTTGGTGTTCATAATCATAATAGCTATGTTGTGTGCATAAAAGCCAGAAAAAAACTATCAAAGCAGTACAAGATTTTGATATAAAGGAGAATTTCAAGTAGCTAGATTAGCTATATAAAATTTTATTTTGTGTGTTTGCCATAGCAAAGTATTTATAATAAAGAAAACAACAAAACAACAACAAAACAACAACAACAACAACAAAAAAAAACAAGTTATTCAGTCCAGCCAATGTATCCACACACCTCCTGGATCAGAATTTGGATCGAATGGTGGATTCATCTGGACAATGCATGTGTGTGGAATTATGCATTTCAATTCTCTTCTGTAGTTGAGCAACCATGTCAGGAAAACTCTTAGCCACATTGTTCCTTTCGTACGGGTCAGCAGTCACGTTAGAGAGGGGTTGCTAGGTGGTGCTTCAATGGTTCCATTCAAGTACACCCAGCCAGAGTGACACTTATCTCCCTCGACTTCTTCTGATAAAGGTTGACCAGTGATTAGTTTCCAGTCACCAACACATATTGCAGCTTGTCCTATGAAAGGAAGATGAGGAGCAGAAGTGTTGTAATGTGGAGGATTCAATTGAAGCAGAATTTCAGTGCGAGGTGAAGCTTCACATTTTGTGTGCTATCATATTGTACCCATCCAAGCCTTTTGTTACATTATCACTCAATTCTATGCCAGTGATTCTTTCAACTATTGTGCGATACTGATCAGTGATGTGCAGTAGAGCAGTATTATCGTAATTTGACTTTGGTAGCCCATACAAAGGAAATGCCTCGTATCCCACCTTCAAACACAGTTGCTTTGTTTCCTCTGAGTGGCCAGTTACTACTACCTTCTGCAGTTTAACTGCCATTATCAGTGTTGAGAACGAGTATTGTCCAGCAAACCTTTAGCCTCTAGTAATGTCGCAATGTTGTTTATACCTTCATCAAGAGCTTGCATCATGGCACAAAAGATTTTTCGGTTGGAGTAGGGAATAGAAGAACACATCTCTAGGTATTTGTCAGGAGCTTCCAGGGGACCGTGGACTGACTGATAAGCACCATAGATGAAAAAAGGCTTTTTGTCCATGTCATGACTCTCAATAGCATTCTGAATCTCCTTTGTAAACAAGATGGTGCTGTATGAACCATCTTCATCTGTAACAGGGTCCTTATCATTTTGAAAATCCACACCATTTGCATGCATCATTTGTTGTGGGTTATCTGGGTCTCTGTAGATTCCTCCACATTTATGGGTGTAGTAATCCTCAATAAGCATTGTAGTATCCATAGAATGTGTCAAATCCACGATACGTAGGTGTGTATTTTGTGCATACCAAGATCCCATTTCGAGGGCGAGGCGAGGCATCCCAAGGCGAGCCAACTAGCCAGTGGCTAGTTGGCTCGCCTTGTGCCCATTTGGACACTAAAGTTATAAAGAAAAAAAATTTCCCTGGAAAATCCAATACTCATACATGTATCAATTTTTATCTAGGACTGTAGCTATAAGCTATTGCAGTATTTTAACTACCACAGTTAGACAGCTATGAAGTTATCAGCATAGCTTGTCAAATAATATAACAGCTATTTATTTGGTTGGTCAGGCTTACACAGTAAGTTGATGACATTGCTTGCTATCAGATTTTTACTCTAACATTAGACTGCAATAATTCTCACTCACCTACAGCATGTGTAGCATATCCACTATCTTTTAAACGCTGGGAAAAAGTGGTTTCATCCAAACCAAGTCCATAGGGATGACCATTTATGATGACTCCATCAGCTAGACCCAAATTGTATGCATATTTGCCCGCTAGCAGTGCTGATCTTGATGGAGAACACTACTGCTTGAGCTGGATGCCTTCAGTGGCCAACTTATCCAGAGTAGGAGCAGTGCTCCTTGGTAACCAGTGTCATTCCAGCTAAGATCATCTATTTGGCTTGTTGGTTAAATCACCATATGCTAATCCTAACTGTGCTAAAGAAGATTAGGAGTCAATCTGTCCTAGACCCAAGACTGTAACTATATAGATCACATGATTAGCTGATGATGATGATGATGAATAATCTTATAGTTCTTTATAATTAACTAGAGAGTGAACAGTGCATGAAGTTTAGAAGAATAAAAGACAGAGATCAAAAAAAATAACAACAAAAAACAAAAACAAAAAAACAACAACAAAAAATAACAACAAGACTGTGAAAATAAAATCCCATCAACTTTTCATCAACCATGCATTGAGATGAATTTGTGTGATTCTATTGTGGCCTTCAGTGAAGTTAAGGGATTCTACACTCATTGATAATTATAATCATTTTGGCCTTACCAATGGCATATGATGATTTTAGTGACAGGCGGATCAAGATGGAACTATTTCCTTTGAGGCATCAGCAACATGAAATCCAAGGAAGTGGTTAGTATCAGTACCACCTACTACACCCAATGGTGTTATCACTAGATATGAAATTGAATTTTTATCTACTGAAATGTCATTACGGTCTACCATGAATACCTTCTACTTGACTGAGAGCTGAGAGTAGTGAGCAGAAAAATATAAACTTTAGAGTAAGTATGTAGCTATCAGCTAAGTATGCATGTTCAGGTGAAAGTTGAAGTTTGTTCCTGGAGGGCTTATTCCCATGGAGAAGCATTGTATGGCTATTATATTCTTATATTTATGTTTATAGATTAGAGTACATAATGGTGCTGGAGACTGACTTCATCTCCAATGGTAATATACAATAGTGTGATCGATTATAGCATTGAGGATTTTTGCATAATATTATTACAATGTAATAATTTTAATGTTCATTTTTAGTTCTTCTGCTGGATCAAGTGAGTTGATATCTGTGAATAATACTTGGTATAGCTGTTTACAATTATAGTATCTCCAAGCATGTCATACAGAGGTTTGCATGGTTCTTGCAATGGAAATATTAAAGCACCACATGCATGCTCAGTAAATAATACTCAGCAACAAGTAGTTGTAGTTACTTCCCTTCAATTTAATAGAAGACGGTAACTTTGGCCCTTTTCTCTGTACTTGTATAAGTACTACTGAAGATATATATATATATATATATAGTTATTATCAACCAAGTTTAAAAGTTTAGAGATAAAAATTTCACAGTATCATTTGCTTTTAGAATTTATTATTGCTGTTTAGCACTTTTTCTGCCAAATGTGTTGTTTTTACAGCTCCAATTCAAAGTGGGGAATTCTTATCGTATTTGCTGGTACTTTTGCTGCAGCTTCATTAATATTCTTTGTGTTCATAATCATAATATGCTGTGTGCACAAAAAAATTATCAAAGCAGTAACTACAAAATTTTGATATAAAGGAGAATTTCAAGTAGCTAAATTAGCTATAAGATTTTTTTGTGTGTTTGCCATAGCAAAATACTTATAATAAAGAAAACAACAACAACAAAAAAAAAGAAAAAAAAGAACAACAAATTATTCAGTCCAGCCAAGGTGTCCACACACCTCCAAAATATTTTGGATCAGAATTTGGATCGAATGGTGGATTCATCTGGACAATGTGTGTGGAATTATACGCTTCAATTCTCTTCTGCAGTTGAGCAACAACGTCAGGAAAACTCTGTGCTACGTTGTTCCTTTCGTACGGGTCAGCGGTCACATTGAACAGCCAAGTTAGAGAGGGGTTGCTAGGTGGTGCTTCAATGGTTCCATTCAAGTACACCCAGCCAGAGGGACACTTATCTCCCTTGACTTCTTCAGGTGATAGAGAACAGTTAGGTTGACCAGTAATTAGTTTCCAGTCACCAACACGTATTGCAGCTTGTCCTATGAAAGGAGGACGAGGAGAAGAAGTGTTGTAATTTGGAGGATTCAATTGAAGCAGAATTTCAGTGCGAGGTGAAGCTTCGTCTTGTGTTATCACATCCCACATATCGTACCCATCCAAGCCTTTTGTTGCATTATCACTCAACTCAATGCCAGCGATCCCCTCGACTATTGTGCGATACCAATCAGTGATGTGCATTAGAGCAGTATTATCGTAATTTGCCTTTGGTAGGGTTTTCCCCCATACAAACGAAAAGCCTCGTATCCCACCTTCAAACACAGTTGCTTTATTTCCTCTGAGTGGCCAGTTACTGCTACCTCCTGCAGTTTGACCTCCGTTGTCAGTACTGAAAATGATGATAGTATTGTCCAGCAAATTTTTAGCCTCTAGTAATGTTGTAATGTTGTTTATTCCTTCATCAAGAGCTTGCATCATGGCACAAAAGATTTTTCGGTTAGAATAGGGAATAGAAGAACACATATCTAAGTACTTGTCTGGTGCCTCCAAAGTGGTGTGGACTGACTGATAAGCACCGTAGATGAAAAATGGCTTTTTATCCATGTCATGACTCTCAATAGCATTCTGAATCTCCTTTGTAAATAAGATGGTGCTGTATGAACCACCTTCATCTGTAACAGGGTCCTTATTGTTTCGAAAATCCACACCATTTGCATGCATTATGTGTTGTGGGTGATCTGGGTCTCTGTAGGCTGTTCCTGTTCTGTGGGTGTAATAATCTTCACCAGCAGCATAATATCCATAGAACGTGTCAAATCCACGATATGTAGGTGTATATTCCCACTCGTGCATACCAAGATCCCATTTGCCTGGAAAATTTATATAGGGTAGGTGTGGGTATTATGAGTCAGCTAAGTATTGTTGCTCTTTTCTTGGAAATGGACTATCTTAGAATCCTGAAAATTGCTCCATAGGTTATGTAGAACTAATGTGTGGAGAAAGTAATAAAAATATTGCATCTTGTAGATAGGAGTTATGATTGTACATAACATACTCAGGAAGGTATTATGAGTCATAGGTATGAATTATGAGTCACTGGCTTGATTTTTGTCTCTAAAAATCGATAATGTAGCTAAGATTTCTACAAAATAAAAATAATAACTTTAGATTACTTTAAAATTCATTTTTTACTCCATCTTGTGGCATCATTGCTTCCCTGCGCTTTTTTTATTCAGATTGGTTACGATTGTACCCATTTTTAAACTTCTCATTTAAGATTATGTTTATGCATGAATGAGATATTTTCTGGATGATTTTATTTGATCAAAAGACCAAAAAAATGATTAAGTTTTCATATCTAAAGTATCAACTCTTGTAGATTCTTATCAAGTGGTGAACCCATAATAGGGACTGACTCATAATACCCACACCTACCCTAAATATGATTTCTACTAATCTTGCAGTGTTATACAACTACCACAACTTGACAAAAAAACATACCAGATTTAGCTATAGCACAAAAATTGTATTATTCAGATTGCAATATCTCTCACTCACCTATAGCATGTGTAGCATATCCACCATCTTTTAAATGCTGGGCAAAAGTGGTTTCATTTAAACCAAGTCCAAAAGGATAACCGTTTTTGATGACTGCAGCAGCTAGACCCAAATTGTACGCATATTTGCCTGCTAGCAGTGCTGATCTTGATGGAGAACACACAGGTTGGACATAGTACTGCTTGAGCCGGATGCCTTCTGTGGCCAACTTGTCCAGAGTAGGAGTGGAGTAGTCTGCTCCTTGGTAACCAGTGTCATTCCAGCCAAGGTCATCAATTAGAAAAAAGATGATATTTGGCTTATCAGCAGAAGCACCATACTCCAATCCAAGGAGCATTAAAGTAGCGAAAAGAAGTAGATTATTGAACATCATGATTATCGAGACTGCACTTCTGTGTGCAAGTGATTACCTAGTTAGTTACTACTTTATTTATGTCATGAGTAGCTATAAGCATATTTTAATATGGAAGCCGAGAAGTGCAATTACATTATCCGCAAGCAAAGTAGTTACCTCTCCGCGCTATCTCCGCAGGTCTCCGCAAGTCCACTCCAAATTAATTTCCTGTTCCCATCCACTTAGTAACACTACGCGGGCGGGCGGTAAAATTTATTTTTCGAGACTGCACTTCTGTGTGTATTAGTGATTAGCTACCTAGTTAGTTACTGCTTTATTTATGTCACGAGTATAGGCATATTTATGGAAGCCGAGAAGTGCAATTGCATTATCCGCAAGCAAGCAAAGTAGTTACCGCTCCGCAAAGTCTCCGCAATCTCCGCAGGTCTCCGCAAGGGGTCTGACTAAAACACGGACCGGACCGGACCACCGGACAACGATAAACTTTTGCGCACGAAGTCAAAAATGCGCATGCGCGCTTGATTGCAAAGATCTGGGACACAGCCCTGGACTTTGGCCAAAGAGGTACCAAGGCAATACAGTCACTATTCAAAGAAATGACCAGACCCGTGTTTTGGCAGCATCCCATGCAGCCTATGCGAGTCTACTACCCTATGTGAATGAACACATCCAAGGACAAGAGATGACCAAGGAAGATATCGAAAAGACCCTTCCTGGACCTTGCACCTATCATTGCACTGTTTTCCACCACACCCACCTGACGGGGGCAGTTTTCTCATTTTATCAACATTATGATAATAATAATTTCAATAAATAAATTACAATTAGTGATAACACATCCTGTACGCGGGTGGGCGGTAAAATTTTAATTATTTATTTTTCGAGACTGCACTTCTGTGATTAGCTACCTACTGCTTTATTTATGTCACGAGTATAAGCATATTTATGGAAGCCGAGAAGTGCAATTACATTATCCGCAAGCAAAGTAGTTACCGCTCCGCGATCCGCGCAATCTCCGCACAGGTCTCCGCAAGTCCACTCCAAATTAATTTCCTGTTTCCCGTCACATCCTGTACGCGGGCGGGCGGTAAAATTTATTTCTCGAGACTGCTTTATGTCACGAGGACTATATGCATTAAACATAACGCGCATGCGTAACAAACGGCCATGACTCTCGAGTCTCGATAGATCTCATCGAATTTCGAGCATTGTAGAACAGAACTGTAAGGACAGCGTGTAAATTTTGAATGGTACTCGAGCTCATAAGCTGCCAATGAGTTGACAGTTCAGTTGTGCATTATTTAGAAACGATCACAGCTCAGCTAGTTAAATCGCTTACCAGGCTGTAATCTCTCTCCTCTATAATATTATAATGGGTCACATCAGCCAATGTAGGACCTGACATGCACACGCCTCCCAGGGTAATTACATGATGTATGTGTCATGGAAATAAAACAACAATCATGGGCAAATAAAGACAACTGTTTTGTTGAAGAAGAATTTGTTGACTACTAATGCCATGAAAGTCTATTACTGGCACGAAAAATACATATTTATACGTACAAACACAGACATGGGACAATAAAGATCAATGGATAAAATGAAAGATCAAACACATTAGAACTAAGCTAGATTACTTATGAATGGAACAGGTTTGCGTTAAGGATATGTCCGGCGAAACTATGAGGCTCACTAAAATGCCCCAAAACTATGTTCAAGCCGAAATGATGTTCACTATTGTGAAGCCCCTGGATACCTGTTACTACAAACGCATTTTCAATATCCAAGAGTCTCTGTTATGCCAGTACAAGGAAATCCTGTCAGGACGCCATCAGTGCACCACAAATATATCTCGGAAATAGGTTGATACTAAAATCCGGGACGGGACGGGACAAGCGCGGGATGTCCCGTCCCATCCCGCCTACTACAGTCAATTGCAGCTCCGTTTGAACATTCCGTATGAAGCATATGGTTTGTGCGTGCCATAAATAAAAGTGTTGATAGGCCCAAATTTGTATGGCCCGCACAAACCATACGCTTCCGACGGAAATTCGAACGGAGCTGCAATCGACTGTAAAATCCGGGATCTGGACGTTCCGTCCCGTCCCGCTGTCACGGCGATTTAGTACCCCCGGAATTTTGATACCGGGGGTTGCATATCACCGGGATTTAGTACCCGTAACATACTCAAGCATGCGCAGGTGCACGCGCCATACGCATGAAGCTGATGAGCAAGCAGCTGTGCACTTTGTCATGGATTTAAAGAGCACTGTTGAAGAAGACTGTGAGATAACTGAAGAAAATATGGAAGTAGAAACCGGTGAAGAAGTTGAGACGGAGCTATGGAATGAAGAGATAGCCTTAAATTATAAGCAATACTTGCAGTGTGGAAGCTACCCAACAAGTTTACCTAAAGAGAAGAGGAGGAATTTCAGAAAGAGAGCAAACGATTTTGAAGTAAAAGATGGAAAATTATTCTACAAGAAGTCTGGAAGTCCTAGATTGGCACTATACAAGAGAGAGGACTTGGCTTCGTGTATTTCAGGTAAGCTTCATTGCATGACTTGATCACATTTCAAAGTCTTATAGTGCATAACTTAATTATTATAGGAGTGCCATATGGATCCAAGTGGTGGCCATATGGGGAGAACAAAGACAGTGGACAAGATTAAAAAACGATACTATTGGCCTAATCAATATGTGTATATTACAAAACAGGTTAGTATTACCATTATAGCTAGCTCTATAATATAATTCATACTGTATTTATAGACTAAGACTTGTGATCGCTGTCAAAGGATTCAACCTGTCTTGAAATCGCAAGCAAGTGAACTTCATCCAATTCCAGTTTCTCCAAATGTATGGAGTCTTGTAGGTATGGACCTCATGGGCCCTTTCAAGATGACACCTCGAAAAAATAAATATATATTGACCATGACCTGCTACTTCAGCAAGTGGGTTGAAGCCTTCCCTCTTCTGGACAAGTCTGCTAGTAGCATTGCTCATGCTATTTATTCAGCATATTGTCGGCATGGAGCTCCTGTTGACATTATTACTGACCAAGGAAGAGAATTTGTAAATCAGGTAGGCTATACTTCATAATGCACTAAACAAGCAATAATAGTAGCTATAATTATGTTCATACATTGCCATGCAGATATTGAGTCTTGTATATTATGTTTTAATATAGTTATGTGAAACTCTCCACTCTAAGTTCAAGGTAAAACAGAGAATAACTGCAGCTTATCATCCCCAATCAAATGGGTTGGATGAAAGGAGCAACCAGACCATTAAGAAGTATATCTTACATGCATGCATGCACCATTATACATGAAACTTATAGCATGCTGCTTTTATTTTCATCCAGGTGTTTAGTGAAATTAATTGGAGAACGTCAGTGTGATTGGGATGAATATCTTGATCCAGTTCTTTTCAGTATCAGGACATCACAGTTCAAGAATCTACCAAGTTTACCCCTTTCTTCTTAATGCATGGTCGGGAAGCAAGATATCCTTTAGAAGCAGAAAAAGCTAGTTATCAATACCTGTTCCCAGATATTCAAGAAAGAGTAAATTCCATGACTAAAATAAAAGATAGCCTCTTTCCTATTGCCAAGAAAAACATTGATGAAAGTCAAAGACAGCAGAAGAAACAGTATCGGAAAAGAAAAGGAATTGCTAAGACAAATGTATCTCCTGGTGATTCAGTGTTGCGTCTTAACATGATAAAGCGTACCAAGAAGGGTCATAAAACTGAAGACACATGGCTTGGTCCATACAAAATTTTAACGATATCAGATAGTGGATCTTGCCTTCTGCAGTGTATTAAAACTGGGAAAAGGTTGAAACAAAAATTAAATATCAGTCAACTTAAATTATATCAGTCATCAAAAGTTGATAAGGAAGAGTTAAAAGATAAAGGAAGAACACCTAATAAGCCTATGGATAAGGAAGGTAAAAAGAAGTCAAACAAAGTATTGCCATCCAAAGTAGATGAGAAAGAAGTGAAAGACAAACAAGGAGCACCTGCAATAACTTTTGAGGGTGAAAAAGATAAAAAGAAGTCAAGCAAAGAAATGCTCCAGATATTAGAAGACCAGCTTTTAGATGATGCAGTCCTTCGATTGTGGCGTACAGGAGCCAATTTTAAACAGTGGAACGGCAAAGAAGATGATAAAACCAATGTAAGATGTTTTACATTTTAGTATACGTACAATATTTCATTTAAATATTCTATATTATAGCTTGCTCGTGAAATCAGCACAGAAGAGTATGGTTTAAGTATTGATACAAATGTCACTTTGTGGTTAGACTGCCGATCATTTTGCAACTATTCTCCTCTGAAAAAAGTTGATGGTTTTGTAATAATAACCAGTGAAATTCATAAGGAATTTGATGCCTACATGAATGCTATCAAAGAACTGAAAGGATTGAATTTTCTTCCAGCAATAGAGTTGCTACAGCTCTGGCATGCAAGCAACAAAATTCCTTTATCTACTGTATCAAACTATGGAAAGTGTTATATCCCACTCAATAGCTCCCAACTGGATGAAGTGGTTGAATGGATGTTAAAGATGAGAAAGAAATTTTTATCCCAAGGCCAAGAGATTTTCAAGGAATATTTGGTCAACATATATGAAAATGAAGTTGAGAATAAAAGTTCAGGGAATGTTCCTACTACAGAAAGTGGAAACGATAAGGTAATCTATAGTGTATAATTTTCTTTAAGAACTTTTCTCTCTATTAGTGGATACAATTCTTGGATCTATGCAACACTGACAAAGTAATAATTGAGACTGGTGGTATGCTGAATGATAAGCATATATATGCTGCTATGAAATTGATAAAGAAGCAATTCCCACATATTGGGGGACTTGCTACCGTTCTCTGTCAAATATCTGGATTTTCCACTGTTTTTTAAAATGGTATAGCTAATTTGTGTCATTACTATACTGTTGTTGTTACTCATGTCGTTATAATTATTACAGTTTCGATTCAAATTCATTTCACTGGACAAGCTCATTGGGTAACTTCTGCATATGTAGGAGAAGTCAAACTATATGATAGTTGTGTCGGTACTGTTTTGACCAAATCATTGAAAACACAGCTCAAGCAAATTTACAACTCGTGTGTCAATGAGAAAGATGGTTATTTGATGATTTCAGAAATGCCTGTTCAACAACAGAGCAATCTTACTGATTGTGGAATATTCTCTATCGCATTTGCATATCATCTGGCCCTAGGAGATGAACCATCAAGTCTAGACTTTGATCATGCAAAAATGCGCCAGCACCTTGTTGGATGTTTTGAATCTGAAGAGTTGTCACCTTTTCCACTTATACAAGGTCAACATGCCACCACACATTGTGTTAAAAGAAGCAGAGCAATATAAACTGCATAACTTTTACATTATTGATAATTTTGGCTTGAATACAACTCTAATAGTGATTGATAATAGCTAATATTATTGCTTGAATATAACATTAACAGTGCTAAAACATCTGGGGAAGATTGGGGTAAATCATGACAATAATTATGATGGTACCTGTACCTACATAATTATAGACTCCTATATCTGAGCTGACAGTTGTGAGACCGTTTATTTCTCTTAGCGAGGTACTAAATCACCGTGAACCCTTTTTGGTGATTTGGCACCCCGGTATGAAAATTCCAGGGGTACTAAATCACCGCCTAAACATGGGACGCACTTGTCCCGCGCATATATGACCGCAGTTAAGAGAACTGGAAAGTGTGCTACTTGTAAAACACAGGCTCTTAGCATCAGTGAGGCTCTGGATATCTTGGATAATATTCCAGATAAATTTATTACTGCTCCTGTGCAGAAGCCCAAGGCGGTGGGCAACTGTCAAGACTATAAAGAAGAAGGTAGCTATAGGCTTATGAAACTTTCATTGCTATTCTGTAGGAAGTTAGTCTCATACACAAAGCCGGGTGACTAAAAAATATGGAATAGAATATGGAATGCTATTTTAAATTACTCTAATTGTAGCAATTAATAGCCAAATTAATCAAGTAGCTATAGCTACTACTCCTGCATTAGGAACTCTCAACATATAGGCATAGGTGGGTAGATAGCTATGGAGGTTTTAAAAATTCTAATTTTTAAAGATTTATCCTTAGAAGAGTTTTTTTGCGCTTTTTTAATGGAAACAACTCATGTTGCTCAAGCTATTTTTTGTTTGTAAACTATAGCACCTCCAAGTGAATGCAGAAATATATGAGTGATATCAAGAATTTCTACTGCCATTACTGTCAGTTGGACACAACCTACAACTACAGGAAGACCTGACTTCTTCTACAGAGTGCAACATAGTGATCCTAATAATGTTGGGTAGAATAATAATCTGAGAGATATATAGTGGGAATGAAGTGACTTATACAGTATCTGGACTAGTTCCATTCACTAACTACATAGTGAGAATGACCACCCACAATGGAGTGAGTGACCAGGACCCTGATAATCATCTGCGCCAGTGTCAAGTCACCAATGGGAGAGTGGAAGGAAATAAGCTGTATAGTCACATTTCATGAAAATTCAAATTTTCAAAAATGACGAGTGACTGTTCTGTGACAAAAAATGACGATGCTGAAGAGTAGTGGGGGCGTCGCCACATCTACCAAGATCACTGTATGATTTGCAATCGATCGGTGCAGCTCACGAAGGCAAACCTCAAACTTCTAAGAGTTCATGGTCGTCTCTGACCGTTATCCTGGATCAGGCACATGTCCAGTTATCACATCTACTTCTCACTCTTCTAGTCTAACCGATAGACTTGGTTTATATCTCAATCGTAGCAAATCAGAAGTGATATGTATTAGACCATTCCACTTTGGGGCTCTTTTGGTGGAAATTCCTGTTTTTTCTGTTGACCTTGCTTGGTTCTCCGATTGGTAGTCATGAAGGGGTTGATAATGAAATCAAGATTCAGTTAGACAGTGGGAGAAAAAGGCTCTGTCACCTTAGAGCTCATGACGCTTTTAGTCTTCTCCGTCATGCCTTTTCTATCCCTAAGCTCCTGTATATCCTTTGTTCCTCTCCTTATTTTTCTTCTTCATTTTGTCTAACTTTGATGAGTTGCAGAGAGATTAGTATCTGAGATCTTGAACGTTACTCTTAGTGACAATGCATGGACTCAGGCATCACTTCCTGTGAGGTCTGGGGGACATGGTATTAGAAGAGCAGAGCAGTTGGCACCTTCTGCCTTTTTGGCATCAGCTACTGCTTGTTATGATCTTATCAAGCAAATTCTCCCAGCTGGTTTTTGTGACCTGAACTATGATTTGCTTCCATCTGCCCTTAGAGTATGGAGTCAGGGTCATGATAACCCTCCACCAACTGTCCCAGACTCTTTTCTGCAGAAGTCCTGGGATAAACATTTGGTTAAAGCCACACTAAACCACCTTTTGGACGCATGTGATTCAGATCAATCTAGGGCTCGCTTGCTAGCTGCTACTGAAAAGGAGTCTGGGGCATGGCTACATGCGTTGCCAGTATCGTCTCTTGGACTGAGACTTGATGATGACACCATTAAAATTGCTGTTGGCCTGAGATTGGGTGTTCCTTTGGTGTTACCTCATCTCTATAGTCACTGTGGTTCCCCTGTAGGTGTCCCACAATTAATATCACTTGGACTCCTCCTGGCCCTGTCAATGGTGTTATATTATCAAGAGAAGACTTAGTAATGATATTGACACATCTGTAATGTAAAAAAAGATATTTTTAATGAGCAAAATAATTATTCCCTTGACAGCTTGACACATCTGTAATGTAAAAAAGCATACATTGTAAATATGAAGTAAACTCTTATTGCCTGTTTTTTTTTCCTATTTGGTATGTGGTCAACTCTTGAAAAAATCAAAAAACAACAACAAAAAACAAAACAAAAACAACAACAAATAAACAAATAAAAAAAGTATTCAGTCCAGCCAAGGTGTCCACACACCTCCAAAATATTTTGGATCAGACTTTGGATCGAATGGTGGATTCATCTGGACAACGTGTGTGGAATTATACACTTCAATTCTCTTCTGTAGTTGAGCAACCACATCAGGAAAACTCTGTGCTACGTTGTTCCTTTCGTACGGGTCAGCAGTCACATTGAACAGCCAAATTAAAGAGGGGTTGCTAGGTGGTGCTTCAATGGTTCCATTCAAGTACACCCAGCCAGAGGGACACATATCTCCCTCAATCTCTTCAAGTAATAGAGAACAGTTCGGTTGACCAGTGATTAGTTTCCAGTCACCAACACGTATTGCAGCTTGTCCTATGAAAGGAGGACGAGGAGAAGAAGTGTTGTAACGTGGAGGATTCAATTGAAGCAGAATTTCAGTGCGAGGTGAAGCTTCGTCTTGTGTTATCACATTCCACATATCGTACCCATCCAAGCCTTTTGTTGCATTGTCACTCAACTCAATGCCAGCAATCCCCTCAACTATCGTGCAATACCAATCAGTGATGTGCATTAGAGCAGTATTATCGTAATTTGCCTTTGGTAGGGTTTTACCCCATACAAACGAAAAGCCTCGTATCCCACCTTCAAACACAGTTGCTTTGTTTCCTCGGAGTGGCCAATTACTGCTACCTCCTGCAGTTTGACCTCCGTTGTCAGTACTGAAAATGATGATAGTATTGTCCAGCAAACCTTTAGCCTCTAGTAATGTTGTAATGTTGCTTATTCCTTCATCAAGAGCTTGCATCATGGCACAAAAGATTTTTCGGTTAGAATAGGGAATAGAAGAACACATCTCTAGGTACTTGTCTGGTGCCTCCAAAGGGGTGTGGACTGATTGATAAGCACCATAGATGAAAAAAGGCTTTTTGTCCATGTCATGACTCTCAATAGCATTCTGAATCTCCTTTGTAAATAAGATGGTGCTGTATGAACCACCTTCATCTGTAACAGGGTCCTTATTATTTCGAAAATCCACACCATTTGCACGCATTATTAGTCGTGGGTGATCTGGGTCTCTGTAGGGTGCTCCTATTTTGTGGGTGTAATAATCTTCACCAGCATCATAATATCCATAGAACGTGTCAAATCCACGATATGTAGGTGTGTATTCCCATTTGTGCATACCAAGATCCCATTTTCCTGGACAATTTTATAAATATGATTTCTACTAGCTACTCTTGCAATGTTAGAACTACCATAACTTGATAAAAAAAACACTCTAGTATGGCTTATCTAATAATACACCTCAAGCTGGTCAGGCTTGAAATCTGCACAGTAAGTCGATGATACGGTTTGCTAGCTACCAGATTTAGCTATACTGTAGCACAAAAATTGTATTATTCAGACTGCAATACGTATCTCTCACTCACCTATAGCATGTGTAGCATATCCACCATCTTTTAAACGCTGGGCAAAAGTGATTTCATCTAAACCAAGTCCAAAAGGATGACCGTTTGTGATGACTCCAGCAGCTAGACCCAAATTGTATGCGTATTTGCCTGCTAGCAGTGCTGATCTTGATGGAGAACACACAGGTTGGACATAGTACTGCTTGAGCCGGATGCCTTCTGTGGCCAACTTATCCAGAGTAGGAGTGGAGTAGTCTGCTCCTTGGTAACCAGTGTCATTCCAGCCAAGGTCATCAATTAGAAAAAAGATGATATTTGGCTTATCAGCAGAAGCGCCATACTCCAATCCAAGGAGTATTAAAGTAGCCAAAAAAAGTAGATTATTGAACATCATGATTATTGCGATTGTACTTCTGTGTTCAAGTGATTAGCTAGTTACTGCTTTATTTGTCACGAGTAGCTAGCTATAAGCATATTCATTGTTCACCTGATATATATCACATGGTAATTTAATAGCTATCATACCACTAGCTATTCATTCCTTCACATGATCGGAGGGATGTTGGTTCAAGGTCCCATACTTGATTACAACTTGCTTACTGACCAAGTTTTCTAGCTATGGTCCAATACAATAGTAAGTATATTCATTGTTCACCTGATCTATGTCACATGGTAATTTAATACACTATTCATTCCTTCATATGTTGGTTCAAGGTCTCATGCTTGTATAGTGTGTGATTATTGTACTGATCATGACTTTCTTACTGACCAAATTTTCTAGCTACGTATGGTCCAATAAAATAGTCCAGTCCCAACCGTAGCCAAGTCGGATAATTATCTAGCCAGCATGTACCATGATTAAGGGGTGACACCACACATGCTCCAATGCTGTTGAAGTTGACATACATACATAATAATATGTACTACTTGCTAATTCTAACCACTTTTAAGTTGCATAAATAATGATCTCAATTTTTTAATAGTAGTTCTTCAGCAAACTGCAATCTTTAACTGTCGAACACTATAAAGCTGGTAATGATTACAGCTAGCTATGGACTGCCCATGCACAGTGTTTCATATTCTATAATCCATTATCCAAGGTTTATGGGACTGCAAAGAAGGTTAGTGTTAGTTTACAGCAGTACATAGCTGAATAAAGGTTTGACATGTATAATAGAAATGGCAAGTTGCTATCTAATAAATTCAAACTGAACTTAATCTGACTATCAGTATCCTTTGAAAGGTGAAAAAATGGCCATGCTTTCTGGCTCGTGGCTATCATTGGACTGCCAATCACCACCATAGGCCTTGCCAAATGCCTGACTAATCAGTATTATGACCAGAATACTCACCCAGATGAAAATGTGGGCCTGGGTACGACGCTAACTCAATAGCTACATATAAAGACAGGGAGTTAGCTGTGGAAATGAACTGATAAATATAAACACAACAAAACAAATACAGTGTAATGATATTCATAATCAGCTATGAATAAGTGGTAATCAGCCATAGAGCTCACTTCATCCAAGGTGTCCACACACCTCCAAAATATTTCGGATCAGATTTTGGATCGAATGGTGAACTCATCTGGACAATGTGTGTGGAATTATACACTTCAATTCTCTTCTGCAGTTGAGCAACCACATCAGGAAAACTCTGTGCTACGTTGTTCCTTTCGTATGGGTCAGTAGTCACATTGAACAGCCAAATTAGAGAGGGATCGCTAGGTGGTGCTTCAATGGTTCCATTTAAGTGCACCCAGCCAGAAGGACATTTATCTCCCTCAGATAGAGAACAATTAGGTTGACCAGTGATTAGTTTCCAGTCACCAACACGTATTGCAGCTTGTCCTACGAAAGGAGGACGAGGAGAAGTGTTGTAACGTGGAGGATTCAATTGAAGCAGAATTTCAGTGCGAGGTGAAGCTTCGTCTTGTGTTATCACATCCCACATATTGTACCCATCTAAGCCTTTTGTTACATTGTCACTCAACTGAATGCCAGCGATTCCCTCTACTATTGTGCGATACCAATCAGTAATGTGCATTAGAGCAGTATGATCAAAATTTGCCCTTTGTAGGGTTTTCCCCCATACAAATGCAAAGCCTCGTATCCCACCTTCAAACACGGTTGCTTTGTTTCCTCTGAGTGGCCAGTTCCTGCTACCTTGTGTAGTTTGACCTCCATTATCAGTACTGAAAATGATGATAGTATTGTCCAGCAAACCTTTAGCCTCTAGTAATGTTGTAATGTTGTTTATTCCTTCATCAAGAGCTTGCATCATGGCACAAAAGATTTTTCGGTCAGAGTAGGGAAGGGAAGAACACATCTCTATGTACCTGATTGGTGCCTCCAAAGGGGTGTGGACTGATTGATAAGCACCATAGATGAAAAATGGCTTTTTGTCCATGTCATGACTCTCAATAGCATTCTGAATCTCCTTTGTAAATAAGATAGTGCTGTATGAACCATCTTCATATGTAACAGGGTCCTTATTGTTTCGAAAATCCACACCATTTGCATGCAACATTAGTCGTGGTTGATCCGGGTCTCTGTAGGGTGCTCCTGTTCTGTGGGTGTAATAATCTTCACCAGCATCATAATATCCATAGAATGTGTCAAATCCACGATATGTAGGTGTGTATTCCCACCTATGCATGCCAAGATCCCATTTTCCTGGAAAATTTTATAAGTATCTACTACTCTTGCAATGTTAGAATCACCACAACTTGATTTAAAAAAAACCATCTAGTATAGCTTATCTAATAATACACCGCAAACTACTCAGGCTGGCCAGGCTTGAAATAAGTTGATGATACAGTTCACTAGCTACCAGATTTAGCTCAAAAATTGTATTATTCAGACTGCAATGTCTCTCACTCACCTATAGCATGTGTAGCATATCCACCATCTTTTAAATGCTGGGCAAAAGTGGTTTCATCTAAACCAAGTCCAAAAGGATGACCGTTTGTGATGACTCCAGCAGCTAGACCCAAATTGTATGCGTATTTGCCTGCTAGCAGTGCTGATCTTGATGGAGAACACACAGGTTGGACATAGTACTGCTTGAGCCGGATGCCTTCTGTGGCCAACTTGTCCAGAGTAGGAGTGGAGTAGTCTGCTCCTTGGTAACCAGTGTCGTTCCAGCCAAGGTCATCAATTAGAAAAAAGATGATATTTGGCTTATCAGCAGAAGCACCATACTCCAATCCAAGGAGCATTAAAGTAGCCAAAAGAAGTAGATTATTGAACATCATGATTATCGAGACTGCATTTCTGTGTGCAAGTGATTAGCTACCTAGTTAGTTACTGCTTTATTTATGTCATGAGTAGCTATAAACATATTCATTGTTCACCTGATCTATGTCACATGGTAATTTAATACCTAGCTATTCATTCCTTCACATGATCGGAGGGATGTTGGTTCAAGGTCCCATACTTGTATAGTGTGTGATATACTGATCACAACTTGCTTACTGACCAAGTTTTCTAGCTATGGTCCAATACAATAGTAAGCATATTCATTGTTCACCTGATCTACGTATGTCACATGGTACTATTCATTCCTTCACAGGATGTTGGTTCAAGGTCTCATGCTTGTATAGTGTGTGATTATTGTACTGATCAGGACTTTCTTACTGACCAAATTTCTAGCTATGGTCCAATAAAATAGTCCAGTCCCAACCGTAGCCAAGTCTCCTCTCCTATGCTCTATCTATAAAGGCTGTTCCTTTCAGGATGGATAATTATCTAGCCAGCATGTACCATGATTAAGGGGTGACACCACACATGCTCCAATGCTGTTGATGTTGACATACATACGTAATATATCCAATACTTGCTAATTCTAACCACTTTTAAGTTCTGCTTATTTTTCTCAGCTAACATGATAAAAATTCAATAGAATTAGTTCTCATAAAATTAGCTTATGAGAACTAATTCTATTGCACTTTTAAGTTGCATAAATAATGTAGTTCTTCAGCAAACTGTAATCTTTAACTGTCGAACACTAAAAAGCCGTTAATGATTACAGCTAGCTATGGACTGCCCATGTACCGTGTTTCATATTCTATAATCCATTATCCAAGGTTTACCATGCTGAATAGGATATCCATGATATGACTTCAATTCACATTCACGTCAGCTTATTGATGTTATATTATGGGACTGCAAAGAAGGTTAGTGTTAATGTACAGCAGTACATAGCTGAATAAAGGTTTGACATGTATAATAGAAATGGCAAGTTGCTATCTTATAAATTTAAACTGAACTTAATCTGACTATCAGTATCCTCTAAAAGGTGAAAAAATGGCCATGCTTTCTGGCTCGTGGGTATCATTGGACTGCCAATCACCACCATAGGACTTGCCAAATGCAGTATTATGACCAGAATACTCATCCAGATGAAAAATGTGGGCCTGGGTACGACGCTAACTCAATAGCTACATATTCATAATCGGCTATGAATAACTGGTAATCAGCCATAGAGCTCACTTCATCCAAGGTGTCCACACACCTCCAAAATATTTCGGATCAGATTTTGGATCGAATGGTGAACTCATCTGGACAATGTGTGTGGAATTATACACTTCAATTCTCTTCTGCAGTTGAGCAACAACATCAGGAAAACTCTGTGCTACGTACGTTGTTCCTTTCGTATGGGTCAGCAGTCACATTGAACAGCCAAATTAGAGAGGGATCGCTAGGTGGTGCTTCAATGGTTCCATTTAAGTGCACCCAGCCAGAAGGACATTTATCTCCCTCAGATAGAGAACAATTAGGTTGACCAGTGATTAGTTTCCAGTCACCAACACGTATTGCAGCTTGTCCTACGAAAGGAGGACGAGGAGAAGTGTTGTAACGTGGAGGATTCAATTGAAGCAGAATTTCAGTGCGAGGTGAAGCTTCGTCTTGTGTTATCACATCCCACATATTGTACCCATCCAAGCCTTTTGTTGCATTATCACTCAACTGAATGCCAGCGATTCCCTCTACTATTGTGCGATACCAATTAGTGATATGCATTAGAACAGTATTATCATAATTTGCCCTTTGTAGGGTTTTCCCCCATACAAATGCAAAGCCTCGTATCCCACCTTCAAACACGGTTGCTTTGTTTCCTCTGGTGGCCAGTTCCTGCTACCTTGTGTAGTTTGACCTCCATTATCAGTACTGAAAATGATGATAGTATTATCCAGCAAACCTTTAGCCTCTAGTAATGTTGTAATGTTGTTTATTCCTTCATCAAGAGCTTGCATCATGGCACAAAAGATTTTTCGGTCGGAGTAGGGAAGGGAAGAACACATCTCTATGTACCTGATTGGTGCCTCCAAAGGGGTGTGGACTGATTGATAAGCACCATAGATGAAAAATGGCTTTTTGTCCATGTCATGACTCTCAATAGCATTCTGAATCTCCTTTGTAAATAAGATAGTGCTGTATGAACCATCTTCATATGTAACAGGGTCCTTATTTTTTTTCGAAAATCCACACCATTTGCATGCAACATTAGTCGTGGTTGATCCGGGTCTCTGTAGGGTGCTCCTGTTCTGTGGGTGTAATAATCTTCACCAGCATCATAATATCCATAGAATGTGTCAAATCCACGATATGTAGGTGTGTATTCCCACCTATGCATGCCAAGATCCCATTTTCCTGGAAAATTTATAAGTATCTACTACTCTTGCAATGTTAGAATCACCACAACTTGATAAAAAAAACCATCTAGTATAGCTTATCTAATAATACACCGCAAACTACTCAGGCTGGCCAGGCTTGAAATAAGTTGATGATACAGTTCACTAGCTACCAGATTTAGCTCAAAAATTGTATTATTCAGACTGCAATATCTCTCACTCACCTATAGCATGTGTAGCATATCCACCATCTTTTAAACGCTGGGCAAAAGTGGTTTCATTTAAACCAAGTCCAAAAGGATGACCGTTTGTGATGACTCCAGCAGCTAGACCCAAATTGTATGCATATTTGCCTGCTAGCAGTGCTGATCTTGATGGAGAACACACAGGTTGGACATAGTACTGCTTGAGCCGGATGCCTAACTTGTCCAGAGTAGGAGTGGAGTAGCCTGTTCCTTGGTAACCAGTGTCATTCCAGCCAAGGTCATCAATTAGAAGTTCGGCTTATCAGCAGAAGCACCATACTCCAATCCAAGGAGCATTAAAGTAGCCAAAAGAAGTAGCTAGATTATTGAACATCATGATTATCGAGACTGCACTTCTGTGTGCAAGTGATTACCTAGTTAGTTACTGCTTTATTCATGTCACGAGTATAGCTAAGCATATTCATTGTTCACCTGATCTATGTCACATAGCACTATTCATTCCTTCACATGATCGCAGGATGTTTGTTCAAGGTCTCATACTTGCTATAGCTAGATATGATGATCATGACTTGCTTACACTGCTAATCATAGGACCAGATTTCCTAGCTATGGTCCAATAAAATAGTCCAGTTCCAACCATATCTTCTATGCAATACCTATAAAGGCTATTTCTTTCAGGATGCATGTTATATAGAATTATGGAATCATCTAGCCAGCACATGGGTGACACCATGCATGCTCCAATGCCATTGATGTTGACTTTACATAATACATGCACTACTTGGCTTTCAGCGCTTTAAGTTGTATGAATAATGATCTACAGTTACTCTGTAAATCTTTTATGATAAAATTAATAACTGTACAACCCTAGAAAGTTGTTAATAAATAGCTAGCTTCATCATGCACAGTGTATCATATCCCATAATCCATTACCCCAGGTTAACCATGCTGAATTAGATACCTGCTATATTTATAGATTCCTTCACATGCAGGATATTAGTTCAAGCCTTCATACATGATATACTGATCATGACTTGATTACTGCTAATCACAGAACCAAACTTTATAGTTCAGTAGCTAAAATTGACCATAGCCAAGTCCGTTTCAGGATGACTGTAGTTAAAATGATTAAAGGGCAACACCATGCCTGTTCAAATACCATTGATGTTGACTCTTGCATAATGCACACAGGTGCCACCACTTTTAAGTTATATGTCTCAATTTAACAGAGTAACTAGCAATTTAGCTGCCGAGCCATACTTCATTCCTGTTGTGTAGCTAGCTAATAAATTTAATGGTGTAGTTAAGTGACTTCAATCCATGTACAATGAATGTGATGGGACTATAATCAGGATTGTCAAAAGCTTGCTACATGTATAATAGCTACAGTGGGTATCAGCGGAAGTGGCTGCATTTCTTTCTTTCCTACACTCCATATAATTATGGCTAGAACAGCACATTGCAACTACCCATCACGACCACAGACCTTACTGACTGCCTGACCAATCAGTTTTATGACCATAGCTACCTTGAAGAATACTCTGTGACATGAAAGACAGAAAACCCTAAAGACGGATAATTAACTATGGAGATGAACTGATAAATAAATTAATGGAATAAACACAATGCTACGAAGAAGTATTCATAATCAGATATCAAATCAAGGGTAATGATATTCATAATCAGCCATGAATAAGTTAATCAGATATAATGGTTCAGTCCAGCCAAGGTGTCCACACACCTCCAAAATATTTTGGGTCAGACTTTGGATCGAATGGTGGACTCATCTGGACAATGTGTGTGGAATTATACACTTCAATTCTCTTCTGCAGTTGAACAACAACATCAGGAAAACTCTTAGCCACATTGTTCCTTTCGTATGGGTCAGCAGTCACATTGAACAGCCAAGTTAGAGAGGGGTTGCTAGGTGGTGCTTCAATGGTTCCATTCAAGTACACCCAGCCAGAGGGACACTTATCTCCCTCAACTTCTTCTGATAGAGAACAATTAGGTTGACCAGTGATTAGTTTCCAGTCACCAACACGTATAGCAGCTTGTCCTATGAAAGGAGGACGATGAGAAGAAGTGTTGTAACGTGGAGGATTCAATTGAAGCAGAATTTCAGTGCGAAGTGAAGCTTCGTCTTGTGTTATCACATCCCACATATTGTACCCATCCAAGCCTTTTGTTGCATTATCACTCAACTCAATGCCAGCAATTCCCTCAACTATTGTGCGATACCAATCAGTGATGTGCATTAGAGCAGTATTATCGTAATTTGCCTTTGGTAGGGTTTTACCCCATACAAACGAAAAGCCTCGTATCCCACCTTCAAACACAGTTGCTTTATTTCCTCTGAGTGGCCAGTTACTGCTACCATCTGCAGTTTGACCACCATTATCAGTACTGAGAATGATGATAGTATTGTCCAGCAAACCTTTAGCCTCTAGTAATATTGTAATGTTGTTTATACCTTCATCAAGAGCTTGCATCATGGCACAAAAGATTTTTCGGTTGGAGTAGGGAATAGAAGAACACATCTCTAGGTATTTGTCAGGAGCTTCCAGGGGGCCATGGACTGATTGGTAAGCACCATAGATGAAAAAAGGCTTTTTGTCCATGTCATGACTCTCGATAGCATTTTGAATTTCCTTTGTAAACAAGATAGTGCTGTATGAACCATCTTCATCCGTAACAGGGTCCTTATTGTTTCGAAAATCCACACCATTTGCATTCATCATTTGTCGTGGGTTGTCTGGGTTTCTGTAGCGTCCTCCACATTTATGGGTGTAATAATCTTCAGCAGCATTGTAGTATCCATAGAATGTGTCAAATCCACGATATGTAGGTGTGTATTCCCACTTGTGCATACCAAGATCCCATTTGCCTGGAAAATCCAATGACTCAAATCAATTTTTATCAAGTAATTGTAACTACAGTTAGATACGTACAAAGCTATCAGCAGCTATCTAGTTTGGCTGGTCAGGCTTGAAATCTGCACAGTAGCTAAGTTGATGACATTATATTTATCAGATTTTATACTGTAGCATCAAATTATATATTTCAGTCTGTTATATTTTTACTCACCTACAGCATGTGTAGCATAACCACCATCTTTTAAATGCTGGGCAAGAGTGGTTTCATCCAAACCAAGTCCATAGGGATGACCGTTTGTGATGACTCCATCAGCTAGACCCAAATTGTATGCATATTTGCCTGCTAGCAGTGCTGATCTTGATGGAGAACACACAGGTTGGACATAGTACTGCTTGAGCCGGATGCCTTCTGTGGCCAACTTATCCAGAGTAGGAGTGGAGTAGTCTGCTCCTTGGTAACCAGTGTCATTCCAGCCAAGGTCATCTATCACAAAAAAGATAATGTTTGGCTTATCAGCAGAAACACCATACTCCAATCCAAGGAGCATTAAAGTAGCCATAAGTAGTAGAGTCATAATTATTGAGATAGCACTTTAGTGTATTAAGTGATTAGCTAGCTAGTTAGCTACTAGGTTTATGTCATGAGTATAAATATATTCATTGTCATTATCTGTCACATGGTAATTTAATAGCTATTCATTCCTTCACATGATCGCAGGATGTTGGTTCAAGGTCTCATACTTATATAACTGATCACGATTTGCTTACTGCTATTCATAGGACCAGATTTCCTAGTGAGTGGTCCAATCATAGCCAAGTCCTCTCTCCCATGCATAACTATTAAAACAAACACATACCTAGCTATAAAAATTGTTTGTTTCTTTCGGGATGAATCTAGCTAGGCAATAGAGAAATACATCTCCAGGTATTTGTCAGGAGCTTCCAGGGGACCATGGACTGATTGGTAAGCATAAAAGGCTTTTTGTTCATGTCATGGCTCTCGATAACGTTTTGAATCTCCTTTGTAAACAAGATGGTGCTGTATGAACCATCTTCATTAGTAACGGGGCTCTTATTATTTAAAAATCCACACCATTTGCATGCATCATTTATTGTGGGTTGTCTGGGTCTCTGTAGATTCCTCCACATTTATGGGTGTAGTAATCTTCACCAGCATCATAATATCCATAGAACGTGTCAAATCCATGATATGTAGGTGTGTATTCCCACTTGTGCATACCAAGATCCCATTTGCCTGAAAAAATATATGATTCTGGTAGGTCTGTAGCTATAGGTTATAGTGTTGTAACTAACACAGTTACATACGAAGCTAACAGCATAGCTTATCATATAATATAACAGCTATATATCTGTTTGGCTGGCACAGTGAGTTGATGACATTGTTTGCTACCAGGCAGATTTTTTTACTTTAGCATAAAAATTCTGACTGCAATATTTCTCACTCACCTACAACGTGTGTAGCATATCCACCGTCTTTTAAACGCTGGGCAAAAGTGATTTCGTCCAAACCAAGTCCTTAGGCATGACCATTCGTGATGACTCCATCAGCTAGACCCAAATTGTATGAATATGCCTGCTAGCAGTGCTGATCTTGATGGAGAACACACAGATTGGACATAGTACTGCTTGAGCTGGATGCCTTCAGTGGTCAACTTATCCAGAGTAGGAGTGGAGTAGTCTGCTCCTTGGTAACTAGTATCATTCCAGTCAAGATCATCTATCATGAAAAAGACAGTTAAAATCACCATAATTATGCTAATCCTAACTGTGTTAAAGCAGCAAGAAGAAATAGATTAGGAGTCATAATCTCTGTCCTAAACCCAGACTGTATCTGTAGCAGTTGATAATAATTATTGATCACATAATTAGCTGATGATGAATAATCTTATAGTTCTTTATATATGTAGCTAGTAAGTGAACAGTGCATGCAGTTTAGAAGAAAAATAAATAACAAAAAACAAAGATCAAATAAAATAACAACAACAACAACAAAAACAAACAACAACAACAAACATTAAGTGAAATTGTATGTTCTATAAGCCATCATAAATAAAATCCCACTTGAATAGCCAACTAGTTAACTTTGGTTCAACCATGCATTGAGATGAATTCGTTTTTCTGTTGGGGCCGATTTTGTTCCTTCAGTGAACACATACAGTATCAAAGGGGTTCTACACTCATTGATAACATGGCCTTACCACTGCTTGGAATGGCATAATGGTGATTTTAGTGACAACTAACTAGTTACAAGGAGCAGGCTGCAGGATGTGGATCAAGATGGAACTATTTCCTTTGAGGCATACGTACATGAAGTCCCACCAAGGAAGTGGCTAGTAAATATGAATTAATATTCTCTGGGTTATATATCAGGCAACACACACACCACACTCCAGCAAGTTCTCAGCATTGCTACATTTAGCAGGCTCTATACGTAGCTGCTGGAATGTAATCACAAAATACTAATATCCATGCAGCCATTTAAAAATGGAGTTGCACATGCTAGCTATAGAGCTAGATACATCTCCCATTTGCATAATGAGATAATATTAGTGCAATGATAGTTAAATATTCTACTTGTACTATGTATATAGACAAGGGAAATGCTGAGGACGTCATTTGTATCAAATTCCTCACCAGAGCATGCATAAATGGGAATAGCTAGCTAGCTACATGCATAATACCAGGCACCTAATGCACATGACACTGGTTGGCATGATGATGGAAATGCCATCGAATTGAGTGAAAAGCACTGAAGTGCTAGCCCTCAGTGCATATGAATTATTTGTTTATCTACCAGTCTGCTCTATTCTATTATGTATAGGTGAAGATATCAATAGCTACCCTAGCCTTGTACCCAGGCCCACTTCACTGTAAAAATGAAAGTGTGTACTGCACACTAATTTGTCCCAATACACACACTAAAAACAAAACAGTGTGTGTATTGGGACAAAATGGTGTGCAGTAAACACTTTTGTTTTTACAGTGTTCGTTTTGACAACTTAGGCAGACCAGCTATACACATTGAATGGTAGCCACATTGTAGAACGGTAGGAGCCGATGTGGTCTATACATGTACACCATGCCACTATTATGCAAAAGCCTAAGGCTATGGGCAAAGTGTTGTGAAGAGAATAATCCATCTAGCACTGAAATTGGCTCAAGATCGCAACACTCAAACTATTACGTAGCTACGTAATGTAATAATACAATCGTGATTTCCTTATGGACTGTAACTATTATTATAACACATGAAGTCTAGCTAGATATTCAACACCCCCAAACACCCCCTTGTCAACACCACTGCTGGATTTTAGCTACACTCAATGGCAACAAAGAAGCTGACAATCATGTAGTAGAGTACCATAAGGAAAAATCATTACGCAATGGCAATTTTTGTCAGCAGATTCCTTTGGGTATCTAATGTCAGGAAAAATATTGACTGCAAAAATTTGACATGGCATTTTTATGTCTTGCGATACAATACTAAAAGCAAAATTTTCCTAGAGATACACAAAAATATATTAGCTAATCACACAGAGTATTTGCAGGACAAAAGTTGCATGGGTTCCAGATCAAAGATCACCCCTCTTGGAGCTGCACAATTATTACAAGCGAACAGGAGTTTTTTTTTACCAATAAAGATATTCAAGGAAACTACATCGGGTAATTTCATTTCTAGCTAGTGTAATTGATAATATTCTCAGATAAATATGAAATTGCAGAGCAGCTCATGGGTGAGTGTAATCATGAAGAGGCTGACACACGCACTATATGAAATGGAGGTAAGCAGCAGGATTTTTACTTCTGTACAAAGTGTTAATAGCATGTACCAATAGCAACAAGATATTTTCTGAAGGAGAAACTCACCAATCCAGGGGATTAGAGGAAGGATGCTGGTGAAATGTAAATCCATCACATACACACATTTTCGTTGGACTTCCAAAAGTCAAAGGGATAGGTGGGGTTAAAAGACTAGGGGGACACACAGCACACACACTTGATGGGGAAAGGGGGGGGGGCATATGGCAACCCCTGGCAGGACTGTAGTAAGTGGTAGGATTAGTAGGGTGTGACTTGCTTCATGTACTGTGCATGAGTGGCGGTAAAGGGGTGCTCAGGGGTGGCCCCAAAATTGTATGCTGCATTAAGCTTAGTTACACTCAATCTCTGAGACATCTTTGAAGTGAGGTGTGACTGTAACAGTTAGTATGCACCAAGTTATTGTATATGTGACCTTGAAAATATAAACCAAAGTACAGTGCAATACAGATGTGTTATATGTATACATAGACCATTTTCTATTTACACCACTGACTTGGACTGTAGGTAGCCTTAGATACTTGTACTAACTACACCTACATAATTAGCAGCATTAGAGAACCCCCCCATATGTAACCATGCCTATTACATATACTCTTTCTTGAATTCACTCCATATTTATTGCAGCCTTTGCAGTCACTTGATCAGCTCATTAGACTCTATACTCAAGGAATCATTATTCTCAGCCCCAGCCCTCTGATGATGGTAGCTAGTTTAGAAGTTATCCAAATGCTGGTCTGTAGCAATGCATCTTTACAGTACAGCAGTTGGAGGATATTTGAAGTCCAGAAGTCCACCTTTATGCCTTTCCTATTAATGATGCTACGTCCACTTTTCCTAACATCTTGTTGTAGAATTGGATAAAAAATTTTAATGCTAGCTATGGTTAAAATAATTAAGTGCTATCTGCATAATAATTATTATGGAGCATTGTGGGCTAAAAATAAATGGGTCCTATAGCTACAGGAGCAAAGCTTCCCTTGCATGTTAATTCAAAGCCGAATTTAATGTTTCATTTGTCATAAATGTATTATTTGTAAGAGGGTGTGATCATAGTATCTATGGTGTGATTAATACCCACAAGTCAATCATGGTGATTTCCTGGGATCACCATGCAAAATCTTATGCTATATAGCTTAAAGTTACACAGCAGCCAGCTACATTGATAGCTATGACTATAAGGTCAGGCCACTAGCCTACAATTATTTTGGTAAGGATCATTTTCAAATGCACATCACTAATATTTTAACTAGCATTGCATGTGCAATCAAGCTATATCCAGCAGGATCGAATTAACTGATAGCATTGGAGATTGAGCCAGCAAGAAAAATATGCATTCAAGCCACCAAGAGAGTGTTTTTGGCCATGTTCTTTATGATATCAGCATTATGGCTTCAAAAAAACGTAAGTATGAAACTGCATATTCTAGTGGTTATCACAAGTTTTCCTGCCACAGACATATAGCTATATACACAGTGAATCCCAACCATAGTTGTTTACAAAAGGTTGAACTCAGTTTCAGTGACCAATCCTAACATAATAAAAGCATAGATAAAAGTCACAAGATTGGCTCAGTAGCTAATGGAATGGGATGACCTCTTACCCAGAATATCAACTCCCATGCATGTGTATCTATGATATGGCATGCATGCAACGTGGGCAGGTACAGAGTATGGCTATAGCTACATAAATGTTAGAAAGGAAGTAGCTATGTAGCTACATAGTTGTTTTGGACCTTTACAGTTTGTTTATAGGGTCAGTCTCGTAGTGAGTGATCAACACAGCCCTTATCTATCACTTCATGCTACAGTGCCAAATTCCTTCCATTTATGGACATTAAGCATGATTACACACAACTCCCACTGATTACATTAGTACTATTACTAATGTTTTTATGGATTATAATAACTGCAGGGGAGATTTATAGCTAGTGATTATTCTGAAAATTATATACTATATAGGTGGTGGCTGCAGCTTTGTGATGATGGCTGTATTACGTATAGCTACTAAGGGAATCATGCAATCTAACTACACTGCTTTCAATGAATTTTTTTATATTTAGTTAAAATGTACACATGATTTGTTGATTAGCTCCTGATGATGATTATGCTCTCTGATATCAGAGCCAGAGTCAGCTCATTTGTAGTGGTATGGCCATCTGGGGGTCTGGGGAAACCTCCAGTAAAATTTAATATCCATTTTAATCTGGTATGATCTAGGCAATGCCATGTACTAACTTATGTTATAAGTCATCAAATTGCATACACACAAACACACACACACAACAAAACAAAGAATGGCTAGCTATACGGCCACGTAGCAGTGCCTCTGGCCATGGAAATTGTTTGAAGGGGCTATGTGACCAACAATTAGCTAAGTATGCATGGGTATTCAATTGGAGGGGAGGGGAGGGGAGGGGAGGGGAGGGGAGGACAGGGCACTAGCGATTGCAAGGAAAGTACAAATCTTTACAGCAAACACATGATTTTATGCAGACAGCTACATTGTATACCTTGTAGTTGGAAGGGACATTTTTTTATGCTTCAAAGTTATTGTGCAGCTAAAACGGGATTTTTATATGATTAGCTAGCTAGCAACGTGACTACATTGAAGCCTACATAATACACTTACATCCTGCCCAGCTAAGATGAATCCTTATGAGTCGCCGTCAATTATTAGCAACCATATAAATGCAGCTTCCTCTGGCAGGACCATAGCAGCTGTCACCCTTATGCGTTTTGTTGTCGTTTAGTAAATCTATACTCTGCATTATATAGCTAACTATCTGGCTATTAGCTAGCTATGTTGGTACATTGGGTCCTTGCTACACTGCTATCTCAGGCGTCTGGACAGGCTCCAGGAGATCATGAACAGAGATGCAGAACTGGTATCAATGCACCCAGGCACCATTTCCCAATGGAGTGGAGAGTTTTAATGGACACATACGACTACGGAAATTTATTGGGCTCTAGAGGAGTCTGGACATCTACATCCTGGCTTCAAGTTGTTGGAGGCAGTTGTTCATGGCAATTGACCGCCTCATCTTGCAGTGAAACACAGTCACAAAATAACTGGGTCTTCTCACAGCATATTAGTCTTGAGGATGCTAATGAAATCTTCTTCAATGTCTCTGTCAGGATAGAAGAATGCAATAATGAGCCTAACTGCAGAGATTATGTCACTCTGTATAGATATTACAGTGATCGTATGGTTAGTAATGCAGAACGGATAAATACTAACAACTATCAACCATTAAATGGCACTGTTGAACAGTCACGCCTGCAACGGACTTCAGAGCAGACTCTGACTCTTACTCGACCTGCAGATCAGAATGGTTTCTACTTGGCAGTGAGAGATGAAGGAGCATGTGGACAATTTGTGCGAATGATAGTGTATTATGTTGTTTGCAAATCTAGAGTGGTTGGCCTCGTGACTTATCCACAGACTGCTGTCCCTGTCCGAAACTCAAGGGACATAGTATTCGATGCAATGTGTGCAGCTAATGCCCACAACACTACAAGTCTTCAAGTGGTAGCATCCAGCAGTACCAGTACCTGTAGTGATAGAGCACCAGGAGGGGCTGTTTGCGAATGTGATGCAGGATATGTGGTCTCAAGTGATGGAATGTCATGCCTAGGTAAGTAACAACCAGGTACATTGTTTGGCTACTATTCATGTCATTTGTAGCTTGCAGTGCTGGAAACTATCGTAGTTTAAGTGACACTTCTTGCCGGCCGTGTCCTGGGAATACTGTCACAGATGTAGTGGGTGCTGCTGAGTGTAGGTGTTTGGAAGGATTCTACAGGAATGATTCTCCACAGGAAGGACCAGAAGTAGCCTGTACAGGTGAGTCTGCATAATAATATGAGGAGAGCAGATACTGTAACACTAGTATGCTAGTATGCTATGTAAAGTTTATCCAAGTCTCTTATAACCAATGAATGTTTGCTTTCTGTAGCTTGTATGTTATTGTAATGATCATAATGTATAGGGATGGCAGGTCAAAGTTCAAAAGATAAAAACCTAAAACCTCTTCTTTCTCTCCTACCCTTATTCTACAGATTTTCAGAAGGCTACAATGAATTTACTACATCTACACAGAAGGTGGAATGATACCATAAGAAAAAATGATGGACTATAAGATTGACATACTGACTCACTTGCTATAGATTAGAGCTGTAGCTACATAGAGACTGATCTTTTGCTATTAAGATTCTACTGTGCTATGGATAGCATGTGGAACATGAACGAATCTTTCTCTGCCATTTTAAAGCCAGTGTACATGCACTGGAGGGATGTGGGGCCCTGTAGCATAGGAGAGCATTGTGGCTAGCTAGATGTTTAACTAGCTGATTAAATGGAACATTCTAGTCACTCCTTGCTGCGCATATTCAGATCATAAGTTATCTAGCTACTTTCCTCCCTCAAGATAACAAAACATTAGCAGAAAACTTCGTTCATTCTTCAATCACCAGTGTACGTACCTACAATAAAAGGTTATGTAGGAATGGCCTTGAATTATTACTGTAGCCTCATGTAACCCCTGCATTTCAGCTAGCAGTGGATATAAACATTGCCAGAATTTAGAATTATAATGCCCACCTAACTAGCTAGGGCTCAGTACAATTCTCCATAACTTTCTGTTCTCAAATTTTCAATTTCACAGTCACTAAAAATGAATAAAGCACATCTTACAAAGAAAAAGAATGGAAAAGGTTATGTAGGGATGGCCCTAAAATCTAGCTGGACTGTATAATGTACTGCAGCCTTGTATGAACAACTGCCATTAGCTAGCTTTAGGCAGTGGATATAAATGTAGGGATTGGTTTCATACAAGGCTGCAGTACATTATACGGCCCTCCCCAGTTACCCTTTTTATTTAGAAGAGTTTTTTTTGCACTTTTAATAGAAGCACCTCATGTTGTTCAAGTTATTTTTGTTTGTAAACTATAGCACCTCCAAGTGAATGCAGAAATATACGAGTGATATCAAGAACTTCTACTGCCATTACTGTCAGTTGGACACAACCTACAACTACAGGAAGACCTGACTTCTTCTACAGAGTGCAACATAGTGATCCTAATAATGTTGGGCAATTCATTAGAGTGAATGATAATCTGAGAGATCGTGGGAATGAAGTGACTTATGCAGTATCTGAACTAGTTCCATTCACTAACTACATAGTGAGAGTGACCACCCACAATGGAGTGAGTGACCAGGACCCTGATAGTCATCTGCGCCAGTGTCAAGTCACCAGCATGACAAGAGAGGGATGTACGTATGTTTATGATCATAATTCCTTACAATAAATCATTGTTCTTTTTCTAATGCAGTACCTGGTTTACCTAACAACCTGCAGTACTTATGTGCTGTAATAGTGTGGAATGAACCTTCTGAACCCAATGGAAACATCATTAGATATGAGATTCAGTTTTCTCCTGGTCAGAAAAGATCAGTTGGTCCACAGAGTACCTTTTATATCACTAGGAGTGAAGAGAGATTACCAAATACAGAAGTGCAGGTAAGTACAGTGGCGTAGGAAGATGATTTTGAATGGGGGCCACCTAAGTTTTAGTTAAGACCACGCCTATTTCATGGAGGGGGGGGGGGACTACTGACTAATTTTAGAAAAATCAAACTCCAAAGTAGCTAATTTATTCTTCGTTGGTTCACTAATATAAATGTTTTGCTAATCTCGGTTACGTTGTTAATTCTTCATGTACGTATAACAAGTTGTTCAATCGACACTCAGTCCTAGTGCTTCTTAGAATCATGGACGGAGGCACTGCTACGGCTGGTACGGCCATGGCCGTACATGGCATTGCCTAGATCATGCCAGATTGAAATTGAATCAATAACATTGAATTTTACTGGAGGGCTTCCCCCCCAGATGGTAGCTATGCATGGCCGTACCACTACAAATGAGCTGGTTCCGGCCCTGTAGATAAGTTTTAATTTGACGAAGGGAAGAAAAAGAGCATTCTGCTGTGGTAGCTATAGCAATTATGCAATTAATAATAGCTGAACATAGTGGGACCCTGCCCCCTATCTGAAAATAATGGGGGGCCCTGGCCCCTGTGGCCCCCCTGTTCCTACGCCAGTGAAGTAAATCTTAATCAACTACGAAATATTGTGTAATGAATATAATAGGTAAGGGTCGTCAATGGTGCAGGACCAGGTCAATGGACCTCATTACAAAATCTTGGTAAGTATAGTCTTGCTAGCCAGTCCTCAACAAGCACATGAGCAGCAGCTAGGGTCTGGTGATCTCTCCCCATCTCTTTATGTTCTGCTCAGGTGTATTCAGCTAATAGTGTGTACGTATTTTTCACAAAGAAGTGTCATAAAAATCTTGACTGACTTTGCTTTGCCATTTAGCTATGATCTTAACTTTTCCTATGCAGGTTGTTCTACTGCTCCGGGAGGTGGAACTTGTACGACTCCTTCACGTGAGTGTATTAGTTAGTAAGAAATACAGTTCCATTATTGTGGTGTAATTATTATAGCTGTAGTGGCTACATTACTGCACTTTGAACTTGGAGGAAGAACCTACTTGAATAACACAGTTGTGATTGGAGAAGATATCGGTGAAGGTGCTGCAGGACTTCTCTGTGTCACTAATAAAACAAGTTGCTGTACTGGTGTTAATCGTGCGGGAGAGTTCTACTATCCCAATGGGACGATGGTTCCTAATTCTCTGATAGGATATAATCTCTATAGGAACAGAGATGTTAGTATAGTGCGTCTGAATAGAAGAAGTGGTACCCAGTTTCCTGTTGGAGAGTATCGTTGTCAAGTTCCTGATGCTAGTGGAAGTAATCAAAATATTTATATCAATATTGGTAAGATAGTCATAATAATTTTATCATTATTGTCATTGATATAATCTATTTCAGTCTCTAGTTCTGCTACTACATGTCCTACTGCTCCCACCACCACCTGTCCAACATGTCCACCACCTACTGTTTGCCCTACCTGCCCTACAGTGACATGTCCTCCAACTTTACCACCTACAACTTGTCCCCCATGTCAACCATGTACCACCCCAACACGAATTCCTACCACACAATCACTTGCAACTATGTGTCCAGAATGTCCAATTGCAACATGTCCTACTGGTAGACCTACGACTACTACACGTAAGTAGCTGTTATTAAATTAGCTCACACCAAGTGACCCAAGTTGTCGATGCTGGAACTGCTATAATTATTTTCATTGAGGAGAGCTGTGCAGTTATAATCATTAAATTTTGAATACCGGTCACTTGAAGTCGAAAATACAGCACAACTGAATCCGAGTGTTTTGACAACACTCTCTTGTCTGTTATCTCTTTGCAATAACTGGAATAGTTATGGCATGCAGAATAGCTATCTACCTTTCTTCACTTAGGACTGCACTTTGAACTTGGAGGGAGAACCTACTTGAACAACACAGTTGTGATTGGAGATGATATTGGTGAAGGTACTGCAGGACTTCTCTGTGTCACTAATAAAACAAGTTGCTGTACTGGTGTTAATCGTGCGGGAGAGTTCTACTACCCCAATGGGACGATGGTTCCTACTTTGTCTATGGGATATGGCTTCTACAGAAACAGAGATAGTAGTGTTGTGCGTCTTAATAGAAGGAATGGTGCTCAAGTCCATGCTGGAGAGTATCGTTGTCAAGTTCCTGATGCTAGTGGAGTGGATCAAAGCCTGTACATCAATATTGGTAAGGAGAATTGAGATATTACATAACTAGAAATCTAACTATTTTTGCTACAGTTTCCACTGGTGCCTCTGCCCCTACCTGTCCTTCTACTGTAACAGCTCCACCCACAGTTGCTTGTACACAATGTCCTTCTCCGCCCATAGTATCATGTTCTACATGTCCTACTCCTCCACCACCACGTTCTTGTCCCCCCTGCGAACAATGTCCCACCACTCCACCACCACCACCACCACCTTCTACTACTACTCAGTGTATGTGTCCAGCAACCCCAACTTGTTCCTCTCCTACTGCTCCAAGGAATGGTATGTATATTGCACATCAAGTAGCTAGTTTGCTGTTTTGTATCGTTGTGCTGGCCTATAGTTTGTATTGTCAGAAGCATAACAATGCCTATGGTTTGTATTGTTGGAAGCATAATAATGGCCTAGGTTAGCATTTGTATTGTCAGAAGCATAAAAATGGCCTATGGTTTGTACTGTTGGAAGTGTAATAATGGCCTATCATTTGTATTGTTGTCTGTAATCCATACAGTACAAGTATGTTAACGTCATAATTATTGTGAACAGATGTACACTTTGAGCTTGGAGGGAGAACCTACTTAAACAACACTGTTGTGATTGGAGAAGACATTGGTGAAGGTGCTGCAGGACTTCTCTGTGTCACTAATAAAACAAGTTGCTGTACTGGTGTTAATCGTGCGGGAGAGTTCTACTACCCCAATGGGACAATCGTTCCAAATTCTATGACAGGATATAATCTCTATAGGAACAGAGATGAAAAATTAGTGCGTCTGAATAGAAGAAGTGGTGCCCAGTTCACTGTTGGAGAGTATCGTTGTCAAGTTCCTGATGCTAGTGGAGTGGATCAAAGCCTGTACATCAATATTGGTAAGAAGGCCTACAAAATTGAATCATTGAAGGTGATATAATTACAATTTATTCAGTTTCTTCTGCTTGTTCTTGTCCAACATGTCCTTCTCCTGGGGAGTGCCCCACAACTTGTCCTACCTGTCCTACTACTGCAGCATGTCCTACAACTCCACCACCCGTGACCTGTCCTACCTGTCCTACTACTACAACATGTCCTACCACTCCACCTTCTTCTCCACCAAGTAATTTAATAACAGTAGCAGTTCTGGAGAATCAGCCAGTGGCTAGCTAACTTAGATTTTATAAGGGCGCTGGTGAGTGACTCCCCCCTCCACATTGATAATTTGAGAGCAGTCAAAAATTGCGCTTGATTCCATCCACAACTGTGATCACATAAATGAAGGTCATCTATATTTTTCACAACTATCTAGCTAAAACTTGGCATGTTGGTCTTTTAGATTCTTGCAGAAAAAGAGTGGGGTTCAGGGAGTTGTTTCTGCCATAGGGAATGACTTTTGAAGGGGGAGTCAGTCATAATGTGTACAGGAAACTGGCTAATCGGACATGAAGGAGATAAATATTTCATGGCTTTATATTGTTGGTTATTATGTGTTTGTTAATTTTTTTCCAGGTCGAATACGAGTAATAGGAATCATTGAATGTGAAGAGTCTTTTGTTATAGCTATTAGTTCTCACCCAGTGAGAGAGAGCACTACTATCACTTTCATTTTAATTGAAATTGGAGATGCAGAAGCACCTGAGACCCGGATTGAAGTGGCTATTACTCGAGAAAGTTTGCTAGTAAGAATACCAAAGGAAAAGTTCAGATCCAACAAATTAATCAGAGGAAATTTGTACTCTCTTCATGTAAGCTATTATGTCATCATTATAGCTACATAGCATTATTACTACTTCATCACATTATAGGTTCAAGGATTTGTTCAAAGTGATCCATATAGTTTTCGATACAGTGAAGGTATGAGCTCATTATAATTTCCTGATTACTGTACTTGTTGGTTTGTTGTTGTTTTTTGTTGTTGTTTTTTTGTTGTTGTTTTTTAATATTATGAGTACCTTGATACATTGAGACCCTCTGTTCCTTGTATAGCTCCAGATTTTGGTGGGGCAATTCCGGCATTATTGATAATCTTTGTTTCTCCGACTAAACTGACTGGAATATATACCTATTTTTTTTACAGTGCCCCACCCTTGTAATTGCCCCGCCTTAGATCTATTGGAAGGGTGGAGGTTTCTGTTCACACTAAGCCAGTCTCCCATCCTGTGGATCTGTATAATTATATTTTGAATTTTATTCATTCAGAGATTGCTAGTACTGCTCTTCCTACTCCTACCATATCGTCATCAAACCTGGGACTGTACATAGGCATTACTGCAGTCCTCTCAATCATCTTGACTGCCATAGTTGCAGGCATCATCTTGGCTTGTGTTATATATCGTCTCCGTAAGAAGAAGAATAATCCTACTGTCGCTACTCTCTCTTCATCGTCATATGTGGTCAAGCAGGAACTGGAATCAAACTTTGGTGTAAAGAATGAAATGACTGAAAATAATAACCATGCATGAGTGTGACACTATACATACACAAAATAGCTAGCTATAGCTGATACAGAACCTATTTTTTGTAAATAATTATTGGAGCAATCAAACAGTATGAGGTGAGACTAAAGTAATTTTTGTGATCATCATTATTTCTACTTAGCTATAGTGAACATCCTGAATCCTTTTTCATCAAGGACTTTTTGATGTGAAAATGCTAGCTATAATAATGCACATCAAATCCTTTAATTCAGCATTTTATTTCATGGAGTGCTGCATGGGGTACCAACTTTCACTTTGTTACGTAACTGGATGGTTTATGATAGTAGTCTGGCGTCGCCAGCCTAGATAGTTAGCCTGATCTCTGCACGGGAAATTATGTGATCCAGACAGTGGTCAAACACCTTTTGATGGGGCTTCCTCCCCACCTACTACCTCAGCAGATTATTTCATCATGATTGTAGCTAATAGTGAGCTGAGTCAGGTGCAAAGTACAATCTGCAGCTATAATATAAAGAGACCATTATTGCTGCATTAATTTTTTGTTAATCATACTGCAGAAGCATGAAGCCAGATATTTTTCTTCTTATCTTCATATTTTTGATTTCCAGCTCAGGTAAACCAACAGTATTGATTTGCATAGCTAGCTAACTAGCTATCTAACCTTTCTCTATATTCCAGTTGGAAATGGTCTCCAAGTTTCCATAGCTACTCAACCGCCTCCACCTTATTTTAGTGGGTCTACCTTGTACTATTATGTGGGATCTCCTCTCATTCTCACTTGTGAAGTTACTGGAAGTACATCAGACCTGCACTATACTTGGACCTCCACATGTTCTGGTGACTGCTTTGTTCTTGGAAGAAAAGTTGATAGAGTTTTCGGTAACTCTCTGGAAATGGTTGATAGCGGAGTACACACTTGTACCGTTTGTGATGACAATGAAGATTGTGGTACTGCTAACATCACTCTCCGTGTTACTGGTGAGGAAATCCAACAATGCTGAGCTAGCTAAAATAAGTCATCAGATGTGTCGTTTAATTTTTATGAGTTAGCCAGCTATACAGTAATAATAACCTGCCTCAGCTATATACAAGCAGTAATATTAGCTAATCACCAGTTGATCAGTTTTGACCTCAGTATGTACTATGTGATCAATAGGTTCTTTGGATGTATCAATATCTGTCTCCTACACACCTCCTGATCAGTACCCTGACCACTCCCCTCCTGACTATCGTGCTGCCTCCTCAGTCCAGCTGACCTGTGTGGTCTCCGGTTCCACTGGCTCTGTTGCTTACCACTGGTCCTCCACCTGTAGAGACTGTTTTGCTTCCAACTCATCTTTCCACTCTGTTTCAGAGTACCTGCTGAGGTCTCGTGATGCTGGGATCCACACTTGTACAGTCACTGACAGCGTTGGAAATAGAGGCAGTGCCTCCATAGAGATGAATATTGTTGGTATGCATCTTGGTTAACACAATTATAATAGCATGTTATATTTATTTTTTCTCCATTCAGGAATCGGGATTCATCTATTTCAATACTACAGAGGAGTTTCTAATGGCTCCAACCCTAATAACACTTATTCTGAGGTTGACACAGCTTACAGCAGCAGTGTATATCAGCGACTGGGATTTTACTGCTGCTCTAATTCCACTGGATCAAATGGGCTGGGGAGTCTCAGAATACCCTCAGGCACTGCATACTACAGTGACTTCCAGGATTTTAAAGTGTCAACATACCCAAGCAATAGTAGTTTTGCTGGTTGTATGCGAGTGACCATTACCACTCCCTTCTTCAAGACCTACTCTCTTCCCGAGTCTGGAGTTTATGCATGCCAACTGCTAGACAGTAGAGGAAGAAAGCAGGAAGCAACAATTGGATTATATCCTCGAAGTGATCATGGTATAGGCCAATATTCTGATGTTGCCTTTTTAGTGTGTGGTTGTGACAGCATTGTTAATATTTATACAGGTAACTCCAATCCAATTCTACATAACATTAGCTATAGACTCTCCTCTGAAGCTTTCACTGTTACTTGTCTATCAAGTGGTGCTCCTCCAACTAACATTAGCTGGTACAGGAATGGTAGGAAGATTGACATCGATGGAGAAGTGTATACCCTGTCTCAGCTTGTGACAAACTATCAGTCATCGTCTTATGATAATACATTGACTATCAGAGGCATTCCTTTGAAGGACATGTTAGGGACATACTATTGTCAAATTTCTAATGGCAATGGAAGGCAGAAGAGTTCAGACATCATCTTTCAAGGTAATTAGTTTTGAAAAGATTCAATCAAGGGTGTGTTGAGTTATGAAGTGTTGAGAGTGTATAATGTCAAATGGTACCGGTATATGGTATCCGACTTATCATTGTCATCATCATCATTAAACAACTTATTACAGAAATGGTTCATTCAAATGCTTATAGCTACCACACTATCAAAATTGACTGCTTTACCTTTAACTTGATATGTTCAAAAATAGAATGTCATTTTCCAACTTGCTAGCTTTCAACCTACAATGTGGCAGACATTTTTATATAGAAATATGCCCTGTCCCGTACACGTGATTCTTGGACCTTGACCTCTTAACTGACTAGATGTTGGTCTCTTGATGCTCAGAGCGTAAACCCTAGGTAGTCGTCTCACGTAGCCAGATAGCAGAGTGATTCTTGCTCCTAGATGGCTCACTAATCAAAAAAAGAAAAAGAAAAAAAAAAGCCAAGCATTAACTGCATGACTATGAATATCATTGTTGCTGGCCAAGCAAACTTGATTGTTATTTTCCCGTCACCGCCCGCCTGATTTATAATCTCATGAATAATGTGCATGAGCAGTAGTGTGCATGAGAATGTCAGACTTGGTCAGTCTGTTTATGCTGTCAGCAAAGTCATGAACCTATTAAAAAAGAACCAAGTCATAAATTCAATATCATTGTTCAGCATGCATACCAGTTGATTTTATTATGACATTTTGATAATAATTAACCGCTTGCCCGCATCCTGTTAAACAGGAAGTGAATTGGGAAACTAATAATGTACTTTGCTTGGCCTTACCACACTATGTACTACTAGCTATGTATGCTAGCTGGGTTTATAATAGTGTTCATTACTTGTCACCCACTTAGCCATCCAATCTGTTGACCAGCAGAACCAGTGTGCTATGCGAAGTTTACTACACCCTTTCCCTCCTTGAGTTGGTAAAGGGTCTGGCTACACAAGACTAAACTCTAGGCACTAGTCTGGTTATGAAATGCAACATGTATATCAGATGCATGCATAACACCAATAAAGGCCTTAAAAAATTATGTCAATGCATCTTAAACTGTATAGCTAAATACGAGTCCCGTTAGCATTTATCCTTCCAGATCAAATTCATGATGAAAACCTGCTAGCTACAATACTTAACTTGGATAGCAGGATCACAGCATCCAGTTGCCTATAATAAAATAATAGCAAAGATAAAAGTAGGGATGGCTGTGTGTGGTTCAAAAAAGTTCGGCTACAGGAGAGTGAACTTCAGTCAAGTAACCCCTTACCTATCATCAATATTACCATTATATATCTCATCCTGGTGGCCTATCATGGGAGTGAAGTAACTGTTGAATTTACATACAACTAGCTAACTAGCTTATGCAGCCCGAGCTAGTTCTGAGTTATAAGCTAACAGTTTTTTTTTTGTTTTGTTTTGTTTTGTTTTTTCTTGCAGTTCCTGATGATTGGGGCACTCTTCATATCACTACTAACTTGTTATCACGATATGCCACCAATGGCAGAAGTACTACCTTGTTGTGCACTGTGACTATCCTACCTGGTCTGAAACTCTTCCCTTCATTGGAGTGGGTGGGGCCCAATGGGACTGTAGTGACGGATGAAGGGAACCAGACTCGAGGGAGACAGACAACTCTTTCTCTTTCTTTTGTTCCCGTCATCACATCTGACGAAGGGAGGTACATGTGTAGAGCAAATCTATCTGTTCCAGGCATTGAAAGACAACCACCACAACTCTCTACTTCATTCTACTTGCGTGTCATCAGTAAGTAAATGTGTAGTAAGCACAGTTACATTGAAGTGATTGAAATTCTGCTGTGTTGCATGAGAAACTTTGTGGTGATGAGACCATCTCGAATAAAAGTCTCATGTACTCTAATCCTCTGCTATTAATCCCTTATCCCCTCTTCTTAGGTTTCAATGTATCCATATCCATTTCATACACACCTCCTGATCAGTACCCTGACTACTCTCCTCCCAACTATCGTGCTGCCTCCTCAGTCCAACTGAACTGTGTGGTCTCTGGTTCCACTGGCACTGTCACTTACCACTGGTCCTCCACCTGTAGAGACTGTTTTGCTTCTAATTCTCGCACTAGCTCCATCTCAGAGGATATATTGACATCTCGTGATGCTGGTATCCACACTTGCACAGCCACTGATAGTCTTGGGAACAGAGCCAGTGCCTCCATACAGATGAATATCGTTGGTGTGTTGTATAACTTCTAGTTGTTGTGATTTGGACTTATAATAAATATCATATACAATATACAGGCATTGGTATCCATATAGCAACGTCCCATTCTTCATTTACCACTGGAGCTAACCCTAACAATACTTATGCTGTTATTATTTCTCAATATTATTATCGTTATTCCCGGCTTGATCTCTACTGCTGCTCAAATTCCTCTCTGTCTAGTGTTGGCCTGTTAAAAACACCCTCAGGGTATAACTATAGTAGTGGTTCGCATAATAGCATTCGTGTGGCAGGATTTCAGAGCAACAGCAGATACACAGGGTGTATCCAAGTGACTGTACAATCAAGCTACTTTTCTCTTCGTGAACCTGGGATATACACATGTCAACTGCCTGATAGTAGTGGACATATTCAGGAAGCCATATTTGGACTCTACACAAGTCGAAGTAAGCAATATAAGTAGTAAAACTCCTTGAATTATTATGATTATCACACGTATTAGGAAACCCAACTCCATACAACATCAGTCTTAGATTATCTCCTCAAGCACTTACTATAACATGCCAATCCCAACATGGCCCTCCAACAAATATATTTTGGTATCGAAATGGACGGAGGATTGATATTGATGGGGACATATACAGAGTGTCTCAGCAAGTGAGGAACTTTGTGTCCTCACAATATGATAATAGTTTATCAGTAAGAATCACTTCAAATGTCAGTATATTGGGAACATACTATTGCCGTACAGCTCACAATAGTCTCACAGGATTCAACAGTTCAGTTGTTCCTATCAGAGGTAATTTTTCCTTGTATAACTAGTGTCCTGTCATAACTACTTTGCTCTTTAATGGTTCACTTTAAACTACCTGAATAACTTAACTATATTTATCACTTGAGTATCTATTTGTCCTGAAATGAAATGGCCGTATCAATGACTGAGGTGCTTATGACCTTACTATACTCTTTCTTTGCAGGTCCTCAGATACGAACAACAAAGGCTCCTTCAAACTTGGAGATTGGCAGTCAAATAGGGTTCACATGTTTTAGTGATGTTGATTTCTCATATTTGGAGTGGTACCGTGGAAACACATTACTTGCTAAATCATATGAGAATGATTCGAGCATCATACACTATCTGGTGTCGACAGATGATGAAGGATTGCAGTATAAGTGCTCAACAATAATCAAAGATGGCTCTCTAGATAAGAGTATAACTCTTTCTGTTACAAGTATGTTATATTTCATGATAAACTGTCACAGTATAATATTATTCCACTCTGAGCTTGAGAGAAGTGGCTTATTTCAGGGATGAATTTCAGGGGTGAATTTACCGATCACTGACTACTGTAGTTTATTTTCAATGAAGGCTTATATATGTATCTCACAAATATTTGTATTGCAGTTCCTGAAAGTTGGGGCATCATTGGCATCACTACAAACTCCAGAAAGGCTCTGAATGGGTCCAACTTTACCTTGTTTTGTACTGTGAGGGGTATTTCTGGTATGAGACTCACCCCTTCAATGGAATGGGTGGGTCCAGATGGGGCTGTGGTGACGAACACAGGGAAGAGGACTGTGACTGAAGTGAAAACTCAAGGAACAATGTCCACATTCTCTCTCTCTTTTGACCCAATTTTAACCTCTGATGGAGGCATGTATACGTGCAGGGCAGCTATCGCTGTCCCATGGATGCAGAGACAACCACGGCAGCTTACTACAACCTATGATATACCAATCACAAGTAGGTCAAAATAAAGAGCTGCAGATATTTGCTATAGAGTTAGTTGTAATTATGCTCTATTCAATATCATGATGACATTGATGACATTAATTATATTAGCAGCTGGAACTGGTCTTCAAGTCCAAGTAGTAGTGAGTAATTCTTCATCCATCACAAAGCCTCCATTTTATACAAAGTCATCTCCCCTCACCCTGTCTTGTGAGGTGAAAGGGAACTCATCTGGCCTCCATTACAACTGGACCTCCAATTGTTTGGGAAGTTGTTTCGTAAGTGGCAAAGAATCAGATCAAGTTTCTACTGATTCTTTGGAGTTGAAGGACAGTGGAGTGCACACCTGCACTGCCTGTGATGACAGTGGAAACTGTGATAGTGATTCTATTCCTATTAATGTCATTGGTAAGTTCATAATTATACCACTAGCTATGTCATAACCATTTATTTCACTTTGTTTAGGATTGGATGTATCAATATCTGTCTCCTACACACCTCCTGATCAGTACCCTGACTACTCCCCTCCTGACTATCGTGCTGCCACCTCAGTCCAGCTGACCTGTGTGGTCTCTGGTTCCACTGGCTCTGTCGCTTACCACTGGTCTTCCACCTGTAGAGACTGTTTTGCTTCCAACTCGTCTTCCCACTCTGTTTCAGAGTACTTGCTGAGGTCTCGTGATGCTGGGATCCACACTTGTACAGTCACTGACAGCTTTGGAAATAGAGGCAGTGCCTCCATAGAGATGAATATTGTTGGTATGTTGAAAATAAGTTATGTATACTATGTAAAATGACTTCTTGAATTGGTTTGTAGGAATTGGTATTCACCTATTGCATTCTCATTCTGGATTTACAAGTGGATCTAGCCCTAACAACAGCTATGCTATGGCTTATAGAAGATCAAGATATGGTTACAGTGGATATACTAATTCAACCTTGCTAGCCTTTTACTGTTGTTCCAATTCAACTTCATCTAATGTTGGATCTCTCAGATTGCCCTCAGGAAATAAGATAAATGCTACAACTCAGTATTTGGAGATAACAAAATACAGAAATGGTGGTAGCTATGCTGGTTGCATGCGAGTTGTGGTTTCCAATTCCTTGCGTGCAACAGGAGTATACACATGCCTACTACCAGACAGTGAAGGACAGATTCAAGAGACAATGATCGGATTGTATTTTCAAGGATATTCTCCATATTCTAGTAATTATTATAGCCAGTTTTTATAGAACATTAATGATTTAAAATCCACATTTCAGGTTCTGTGGCAATCCAGCGTGTTCCTTCAACTCGGGGTCTTACTTTAAACATCAGAACAACGGGTCTACCTCCTACTAATATTATCTGGTACAAGAATGGCGAGATAATTGACATTGATGGAGATATGTTCAGGCTCTCTCAGCGTGTGGCAATTTATTCATCCACGAACTATGATAACACTCTGATGATCAGAGGCAACCCTGAAGACATGATAGGGAGATATACTTGCAGAATTGGATCAAAATATACATACGCATATTATCCTATTTCAGGTACATGGATACTTATTCATAATAATTATGAATGACCTCTCAATTAAGGACTCGCATCTTATTGTGCACCTACGTAAAAAGTGCACTCCTATTCTCCTATAGTGCTATATTAGTAATAATTATGGCCTCTACCCCTATAGTGCTGTATTAAACATTTTCGCAGCTGCACCCAATCATGAATGTTATTTAGAAGTTTACTGTATATTTAGGATTAAGAATTCAGGGCACAGTAAAAAGAAAAACCTACTATTCATCCAGTGGTGCAGAAGCAGATTTTTCTCGCTTAGAGGTTGGCCAGGAGCTTCGATTAGAGTGTTCCAGTGATCTTGATGCGAGACTTATTGAGTTGTTTAGGAATGGCATGAAAATAGCTTCATCATCTAATAGTTCTTCCATTAGTTTTCTTCATGGTCAAGTGTCAACTGATGATGAAGGACTTCAGTACACATGCAGAGCGATAAGTCCATATGCAGTTCAGGAGAAAAACATTACACTTTCCGTGATGGGTAAATTGGCTTCATTAAACAGGATTGCATTTGATGGTAGTTTTCACAGTGGGTGGTTAGAGCATTGTAATATTTTGATACTATTATCAATGCAAGTTGTTCCACTATGGACTTGCTAGCTATATATTATGTATACTCAAACTATTGTGTATATTATTTCTAGTTCCTTCCAATTGGGCGAGAGTGATCAGAATAATCCTGAATTTTCGAGGGTATAATGCAGTGCATGGTAGAAACGTCACCTTGATGTGCAATGTGACAGTAATTGATGGTGTGACACTTACCCCCTTGTTGACATGGATGGGGCCTGATGGAGCTGAGGTGGTGAGTGAGGGGAACAGAACTGTAGGTGAGACAGTGACCCAAGGGACAGTGTCTACTCGCTCCTTGACTTTCTACCCTGTCACTAATGGTGATGGAGGAAGGTACACATGTCTGGCAAAGCTGTCTGCTCCACAGAATGGGACACAACCACAAAGACACATCAGTTCATTCAATTTCACAGTTGTCAGTGAGTAGATAAGTCTATACATAGCTAGCCATCATTGCAATTGTATTACATATACTGATATATACTTACATATACTGACTTACAGCTCATGCTCCCTTCCAGTTGAGAATACTTCAAGTACCTAACTGCAATCAGTTCAGTGTAAGTATAGCCATTGGCAATCTTACTGTACATTTCATTTTGGGGTAAGGTAGTCATGTGACTCGATGATTGGCTACAGTTCAGATAATTTGGAAAAAGAATAATAGTGACTGAAACTTGCACTTTAACCTCAGTCCTCTGAAAGATGACTAAATGGCTGATCCCTATAAAGGTTTTGAGTGTGATTTGGATATACGTAACTATAGGCTAGCAAGTGCAGTTTGCAGTGCAATATCGATTGCCTATTAATCATAGATATACCAAATCCAAAGTAAAGGAAGAAAGGGCTTTAGAAAGGGGGTAGGGATGGGCTTGAATTAGCATAATATGACATCATTAAGGTAATTTTGTTAGCTTGATAATTATAATTGCAGCATATTTGCTACTTGTAGGACTATAATTTAGAAAGAAGTATCAAGCAAGGAATAGTGATTGCCATAAATCAACGTTGTGGCTGTAATTTCAAGACTGGAAGCATTATTGATGGAGAGTTCAGGTGTCAAAGTTCTACCAGTTCCATCCTTTACCGTGCCACAATTGAAGGGAGTACTGATACCCTCACAGCTAAGCAGCTCATGGTTCACATTGATGACTGGAAGATGAATAAAGGATCTTTTCTCTATCAATCATTTCGTCTTCAGATAGATAAAAGATGTCCACTGCATATCAAGTCTTTTAGTGAAGAAGAATGCAAGTAGCTATCAGGAAATACTTGAAACGTTTATCACATGAGTCATTTGTTAAAGTCTCAAATTTTGGAATTGAAATTGAATGCACACATGTATGCATGATATAGGAGTCGCTACTCTAGTCTGAAGCAGCCTTTTGACATCAGGTACAGGAAAAGTATGGACAATGACTCTGCTTATATCTTGGAGAGAGTGCTTTTGTTTATCTGTCAAAAAAACCACTTCTCATGGTGCGTTAGATTTGGGGAGTAGATATAGAGTGGAAACGTGCCAAGAGTGTCAGGGTGGCTAGTAATACAGAGAGTGGATCATAGGTCACACTTTCATAAATAAGAAAGTGGGAAATCACTATTGAGATGCTTATACACTGACTGCAGCTCTAGCTAATTGCGTTCTTTTTTGTGCTATATAGCTACAAATAGCTATAAGGGAAGAGTAAAGAGTGACAACTTCTGGGTACTTGGTTCTATAGCTACTACAATGCTAGTAGGTTTAGGGTTAGGGTTGTAACTAGCTACACATCTCTTATGGAAGTGACTTTATCCATCTGCTTCTAATTCTCTGTCGGAGTCCTAATTGCCCCGATGCGCATGCGCAGTACGCGACAGTGTTGTGTTTTTCGCGGAAGGCTCGCGCTCGTCAGCCATCAGTTTCCATCCGGCCGCGCGGCCGGCCGGATATAGATTGCATGTGAGTTAAAATTGCGATTATCATCTCCTCGGCCTCCTGTTATTCCATCTTACTTATTGCTCCTTGCCGTGACATCTCTTATTCTCTATTTAGGCTATTGGAGGCAGCAGCATGGCTTATCGCTGTGGAAGGGTGGAGAAAAATGGGAGTCAAGGAGTGGGATTAATTTCCTCTGTAGCACAGTGCCCAATTTGTGTTTGAAACTTCATGCATTATTCAAAATGAGATGTGTAAGCTGTAGAGACTAGAACCTCTAACATGTCAGAGACTAGAATTGCTAACATCTTAGCGATTCTAGTCTCTACAGCTTACACATCTTATTTTGAATAATTTTAATGCTGAGCAACCCATCAGAATTGGGCAATTGTACTTATAGCGAATATTTTATCACTGAGGACTTTATTACTGAAGTCTCACATTAATAAATAGATTAATTCTTATTGATAGGAGTGCTCTGCAGCCTAGACATCAGGAAAGCTGTCATTAATATTAAGGTTGATGCACATTTTGAAGGATTAAATACCAGGTCTTATGTATGGAAGTGACTTTAGCTTTCCTTAGCTAGCTAGCTATAGCTGATACAGTGAAGATGTGAAGAAGAATGAATCTTATGAGATATGGAAGTGATCCATAATCCAGAAGAACTGGGCTGGGTAATATAAGAAGCTAAGGGTAAATCTAATTTTGACCCATGCAGGCTAGTTATAGCTGCAAGCCTAGCTGAAGCCACAAAAAAAAAGGCAGTGTATAATCATAATCTTGAAATCACATTGTGGGGAAGAAGTTCAATGAGGTGTTTTGATCATCGTCTGGACCACTGGTGCCAATAAATGTGGATGGTGGTTTACAGGGTGTTTGATCATTGTCTGGACCACTGGCATCAAAAATGTGGATGGTGGTTTATAGGTACTTTTTTATCTGACAACCAGCCACCTAGCTAGTCTCACCAATTAAGCTGCTAGCTATATAAAGAGATATTCTGCAGGAGCATGCAAATATCAAGAAGTCAGATATGATGGAGAAATATTTTTTTCCTCTTTTCTTCACAGTCTTGAGTTGCAGCTCAGGTAACAGTGTTGATTTGTCCAATCTTTATTAGCTATTAATTTTCTTTTATATTGGCAGTTGGAAATGGTCTCCAAGTTTCCATAGCTACACAACCACCTCCACCTTCCATCAGTGGGTCTACCTTGTACTATTATGTGGGATCTCCTCTCATTCTCACTTGTGAGGTCACGGGGAGTACATCAAACCTGCACTATACTTGGACCTCCACATGTTCTGGTGACTGCTTTGTTCTTGGAAGAAAAATCAGTAGAGTTTTTGGTATCCCCCTGGAAATGGTTGACAGTGGAGTACACACTTGTACTGTTTGTGATGACAATGGAGATTGTAGTACTGCTAACATCACTCTCCGTGTTACTGGTGAGGAAATCTAACTAGCTATAAGCCATAAGCTAAGTTGTTATTTTACTGATTTCTAAAAATATTGAATTAGGAAGAGCCATGCAGTTATTATGCAGTAGTTACATGATAGCAAATAAGCAAGTAACTAACAAGCTTCTTGGTTTTGAATGCTTGGCTAGCTGAACAGAATGTCTTGTATACCAAATTATAGGTATTATTTTAGAGATTTTAGTGAGAAGCATCACTTTAGTACCTGCAGTGAAGGTATAAGGACTTTACAAGAAGATCATTCTCGGTTGACTTCTCTCAGCTAACATAATAAAACTTCAATAATGGATTAAAATTAGCTTTATGAAATGAACCACCGTTTCAATCAGAATACTCTTAATGTCAGTGGTTTGTTTTTATAAAGCTGAAAACTAATTCTAAAAACATTATTGTAATGGAGTCTGCACTATAATAATAGTTATGACCATTATCCATGCGAGATCTAGCTTTCCACACTTTATGTACCATGACAAGTAGCAAGATGATTGTTAAAGCCTTCAATATACTGCTCAACAAGCCATAGCTACTGTATTATAAAAAATAAGATCTCAAATTGGGAGAATTTATGGCTATTTTGAATTAATACAACAGGTAGCTATAGAGTACGTTAGCAAGGGCTTATTGACGAATCTGTTTGGATAGTTCAAGTATTGAAATTGCTTATGCTGTCTACCGGTATCTCCTGTCTTTGGTGGTTAATAAGTTCTTAGCTCTATGTATACCACTACTCAATTAGGGGAGAAATTTGTTGCCACACCAATCCCACTAGTTCAATGAGAAACCTGTCAGCTATCTCATAATCTCTTGTCATGGGGTTATGTGGTTGAGAAGGGAAAATTATGCTGGTTTGAACTGCCTGAGATATCCCCAACAATAATTTTACCACCAGCCTACTTTTTAAAGAAATGCTTATGATGAATGACGATAATGTTTTCATGATGTCTAGCTATGACTACTAAATTTTATGAAGGTAGCTACTTATTATTTGGATAATCGATGACTGCACACTCTCTTCTAAAATAGGTTCTTTGGATGTATCTATATCTACCTCTTACACACCTCCTGATCAGTACCCTGACTACTCCCCTCCTGATTATCGTGCTGCCTCATCAGTCCAGCTGACCTGTGTGGTCTCTGGTTCCACTGACTCTGTCACTTACCACTGGTCCTCCACCTGTAGAGACTGTTTTGCTTCCAACTCGTCTTCCCACTCTGTTTCAGAGTACCTGCTGAGGTCTCGTGATGCCGGAATCCACACTTGTACAGTCACTGACAGCTTTGGAAATAGAGGCAATGCCTCCATAGAGATGAATGTTGTTGGTATGCATCTTGGTTAACACAATTATAGCAGCATAATTTTTCTTCATTTTAGGAATCGGAATTCATCTATTTCAATACTACAGAGCAGTTTCTAATGGCTCCAGCCCCAATAACACTTATTCTGAGGTTGACACAGCTTACAGCAGCAGTCATTATCAGCGACTGGGATTTTACTGCTGCTCTAATTCCACTGGATCAAATAGCCTGGGGAGTCTCAGAATACCCTCAGGCACTGAGTACTACAGTGACTTCCAGGATTTTAAAGTGTCAACATACCCAAGCAATAGTAGTTTTGCTGGTTGTATGCAAGTGACCATTATCACTCCCTTCTTCAAGACCTACTCTCTTCCCGAGTCTGGAATATATGCATGCCAACTTCTAGACAGCAGAGGAAGAAAGCAGGAAGCAACAATTGGATTATATCCTCGAAGTGATCATGGTATAGGCCAATATTCTGATGTTGCCTTTTTTGTGTGTGGTTATGACAGCATTGTTAATATTTATACAGGTACCAATCCAATTCTACATAACATTAGCTATAGACTCTCCTCTGAAGCTTTCACTGTTACTTGTCTATCAAGTGGTGCTCCTCCAACTAACATTAGCTGGTACAGGAATGGTAGGAAGATTGACATTGATGGAGAGGTGTATACTCTGTCTCAGCTCGTGACGAACTATCAGTCATCGTCTTATGATAATACATTGACTATCAGAGGCATTCCTTTGAAGGACATGTTAGGGACATACTATTGTCAAATTTCTAACGGCAATGGAAGGCAGAAGAGTTCAGACATCATCTTTCAAGGTAATTAGTTTTGAAAATTGCCCTTGATTCAATCAAGGGTGTAATACTACAGATAGTTGAATCCATAAAGATACAGCCCGAGTTCAAGTTATATAGCTAAAGATATGAAAGTAGCTAACAGCTTGTTACATATCTTTCTTGCAGTTCCTGATGATTGGGGTACTCTTCGTATCACTACTACTAACTTGTTATCACAATATGCTGTCAGTGGCAGAAGAACTACCTTGTCATGCACTGTGATTGTCCTACCTGGTCTGAAACCCCTCCCTTCCTTGGAGTGGATGGGGCCCAATGGGACCGTAGTGACGGATGAAGGGAACCAGACCATCGAGGTGGAGACTCGAGGGAGAGTGACAGTTTTAACTCTTTCTTTTGTTCCCGTCATCACATCTGACGAAGGGAGGTACACGTGTAGAGCAAATCTATCTGTTCCAGGCACTGAAAAACAACCACCACAACTCTCTACTTCATTTTACTTGCGTGTCATCAGTAAGTTAATATATCAGTAAGTTAAAGTGATTGAAATTTGCTGCTGTTTTTCAGTTTTTAACTGGTCTCGTGGAATAGATATTTCACATTTATTTGTTGCATGTAGCTAGCTATCTTAATTGCTGGGATGACTCATAGATTTAATTGCCAACCATCTTATTGAAAGGAACTTTTACATATCTCTCTTTTTAGGTTTCAATGTATCAATATCTGTCTCCTACACACCTCCTGATCAGTACCCTGACTACTCTCCTCCCAACTATCGTGCTGCCTCCTCAGTCCGTCTTACCTGTGTGGTCTCTGGTTCCACTGGCTCTGTCACTTACCACTGGTCCTCCACCTGTAGAGACTGTTTTGTTTCTAATTCTCACACTAGCTCCATCTCAGAGGATATATTGACATCTCGTGATGCTGGTATTCACACTTGCACAGCCACTGATAGTCTTGGGAACAGAGCCAGTGCCTCCATACAGATGAATATCGTTGGTGTGTTGTATAACTTCTAGTTGTTGTGATTTGGACTTATAATAAATTTTATAATATACAGGCATTGGTATCCATATAGCAAGGTCCCGTTCTTCATTTACCACTGGAGCTAATCCTAACAATACTTATGCTGTTATAGATTCTCAATATGTTTCTTACCGTTATACCCGGCTTGATCTCTACTGCTGCTCAAATTCCTTTTCCAATGTTGGCTTGTTAAAAACACCCTCTGGATACAAGTATAACTATAGTAGTGGTTCGCATAATGGCATTAGTGTGAGCAATAGCAGATATGCAGGGTGTATCCGAGTGACTATACAAACGCGGTGGCAGTCCTTCTCTCTTCGTGAACCTGGGATATACACATGTCAACTGCCAGATAGTAGTGGACATATTCATGAAGTCATGTTTGGACTCTACACAAGTCAAAGTAAGCAATATATAAATAGTAAAACTCCTTGAATCATTATGATTATCACACGTATTAGGAAACCCAACTCCATACAACATCAGTCTTAGATCATCTCCTCAAGCACTTACTATAACATGCCAATCCCAAAATGGCCCTCCAACGAATATATTCTGGTATCGAAATGGACAGAGGATTGATACTGATGGGGACATATACAGAGTGTCTCAGCAAGTGAGGAACTTTGTGTCCTCACAATATGACAATAGTTTATCAGTAAGAATCACTTCAAATGTCAGTATATTGGGAACATACTATTGCCGTACAGCTCACAATAGTCTCACAGGATTCAACAGTTCAGTCATTTCTATTAGAGGTATTTTATTTTCTAGATACCAGTCCTGCTATCATAGCTTTCATAACTAGCCATTTGAGCCAGTTACCAGCATAGCTACCGGTAACTGATTTTATTGCTTGAATTTTGTCCTGAAATGAGTTCCTCCCTATCAATGGGGAGTCATGACTTATCTACCACCTCCAGACCACTTGGTGGTCACAAGATTTCACAGTACTTAGAACCTTGCTACCGGTATACTCTTTCTTTGCAGGTCCCCAGATACGAACAACAAAGGCTCCTTCAAATTTGGAGATTGGCAGTCAAATAGGGTTTACTTGTTTTAGTGATGTTGATTTCTCATATTTGGAGTGGTACCGTGGAAACACATTACTTGCTAAATCATATGAGAATGACTCCAGGATCATACACTATCTGGTGTCGACAGATGACGAAGGATTGCAGTATAAGTGCTCAACGACAACCAAACAAGGTGGCAATCTGAATAAGAGTATAACTCTCTCTGTTACAGGTGAATAATAATATGTATATTTCAGACTCAGTAGCAACTCTAGTAGCTAGTGCAGTGGAATCGGACAGCTTTGTGATCTAGAGAGGTGTCCACATAATGATAATTATCATGTGTTAACACACATCACATCACTGAGGTTTATTTCAGGGAGTCCACAATGAAGGGTCTGACTATAGCTTATATATGTATCTCACAAATATTTATATTGCAGTTCCTGAAAGTTGGGGCATTATTGACATCACTACAAACTCCAGAAAGGCTCTGAATGGGTCCAACTTTACCTTATTTTGTACTGTGAGGGGTATTTCTGGTATGAGACTCACCCCTGCAATGGAATGGGTGGGTCCAGATGGGGCTGTGGTGACGAACACAGGGAAGAGGACTGTGACTGAAGTGAAAACTCGAGGAACAATGTCCACATTCTCTCTCTCCTTTGACCCAATCCTAACCTCTGATGGAGGCATGTATACATGCAGGGCAGCTATCAATGTCCCATGGATGCAGAGGCAACCATGGCAGCTTAATACAACCTATGATATACCAATCACAAGTAAGGTCTCAAATCACTACATTGATATGACATTGGTGATATTAATTTTAATAGCAGCTGAAACTGGTCTTCAAGTTGAAGTAGTAGCGAGTAATTACTCATCCATCACAAATCTTCCATTTTATACAAAAGGATCTCCCCTCACCCTGTCTTGTGTGGTGAAAGGGAACTCATCTGGCCTCTATTACAACTGGACCTCCACTTGTTTGGGAAGTTGTTTTGTAAGTGGCAAAGAATCAGATCAAGTTTCTACTGATTCTTTGGAGTTGAAAGACAGTGGAGTGCACACCTGCACTGCCTGTGATGACATTGGAAACTGTGATAGTGATTCTATTCCTATTAATGTCAATGGTAAGTTAATAATTATACCACTAGTTATTATTATAACGTTAGTTTCATTTTGTTTAGGATTGGATGTATCAATATCTGTCTCCTACACACCTCCTGATCAGTACCCTGACTACTCTCCTCCTGACTATCGTGCTGCCTCCTCAGTCCAGCTGACCTGTGTGGTCTCTGGTTCCACTGGCTCTGTCACTTACCACTGGTCCTCCACCTGTAGAGACTGTTTTGCTTCCAACTCATCTTCCCACTCTGTTTCAGAGTACCTACTGAGGTCTCGTGATGCTGGGATCCACACTTGTACAGTCACTGACAGCTTTGGAAATAGAAACAATGCCTCCATAGAGATGAATATTGTTGGTATGTTGAAAATAAGTTATGTATACTATGTAAAATGACTTCTTGAATTGGTTCGTAGGAATTGGTATTCATCTATGGCGTTCTCATTCTGGATTTACAAGTGGATCTAGCCCTAACAACAGCTATGCTATGGCTTATCGAAGATCAAGATATGCTTACAGTAGATACACAACCCTGCTAGCCTTTTACTGTTGTTCTAATTCAACTTTATCTAATGTCGGTTCTCTCAGATTACCTTCAGGAAGTATTATAGACGCTACAACTCAGTATTTGGAGATAACGAAATACAGAAATGGTGATAGCTATGCTGGTTGCATGCGAGTCGTGGTTTCCAATTCCTTGCGTGCAACAGGAGTGTACACATGCCTACTACCAGACAGTGAAGGACAGATTCTGGAGACAATGATTGGATTGTATTATCAGGGATATTCCCCATACTACAGTAATTTATCAGCTATTAATTTATGTCTGAGAATCATATAATATATTATTATTCTACGTAGGTTCTTTATACATCCGTCGTGTTCCTTCAACTCAGGGTCTTACTTTAAACATCAGAACAACGGGCCTACCTCCTACTACTATTACCTGGTACAAGAATGGCGAGATAATTGACATTGATGGAGATGTGTTCAGGCTCTCTCAGCGTGTGGCAATTTATTCATCAACGAACTATGATAACACTCTGACAATCAGAGGCAACCCTGAAGACATGATAGGGAGATATACTTGCAGAATTGGACCAAGGAGTGTATCATCATATTATTCTGTTTCAGGTACATGGGTAATTATCCTTAAAGGTGAACTCATTATAGTGTTATGTTATATCCTATTCTCCAAGTGTTCTCTTCCAAAAAGAGGATGCCTAATAGATGCATTTTTTATGCTCAAGATGATTTTATCATGTCATAGGAATAAGACTTCAGACTGCAGTAAGAAGAAGAGGTTACTACCATTACAATATAGTATATCATTCACAGTTAGAGGTGGGCCAGTATCTTCGATTGGAATGCTCCAGTGATCTCGATGTTAGACGTATCGAGTGGTTTAGGAATGGCATGAAAATAGCTACATCTACTAGTTCTTCCAGTAGTTTTCTTCATGGTCAAGTGTCAACTAACGATGAAGGACTTCAGTACACATGCAGAGTGACAAGTCCATATGCAGTTCAGGAGAAAAATATTACATTTTCTGTAATGGGTAAGTTGACTTCAATAAATTCTAGGAATGCAATGCATTTGGTGGTCTTTGTCTGCATGGTTAGAGCAGTGCAATTATTGGTGGATTCCTCCTGTAGTTAGGTCTATAGGTTAACCTGCTAGCTGACTAGCTATGTTTCACACTTACAGTTCCTTCCAATTGGGCGAGAGCTATCAGAATAATCTCAAATCTTCAAGGGAATGTAGTGCATGGTAGAAACGTCACCTTGGTGTGCAATGTGACAGTAATTGATGGTGTGACACTTACCCCCTTGTTGACATGGATGGGGCCTGATGGAGCTGAAGTGGTGAGTGAGGGGAACAGAACTGTAGGTGAGACAGTGACCCAAGGGTCCACTCGCTCCTTGACTTTCTACCCTGTCACTAATGGTGATGGAGGAAGGTATACATGTCTGGCAAAGCTGTCTGCTCCACAGAATGGGACACAACCACAAAGATACACCAGTATCTTCAATTTGAAAGTTGTCAGTGAGTAGATAAGTTTATACTTGTGGCATATAGCTAGCCATCATTCCAATTATATTATACTGATACAGCTCATACTCCCTTCCAGTTGAGAATACTTCAAGTACCGAACTGCAATCAATTCAGTGTAAGTTGCAACATTATTCAGTAGACTGTGCCACATTGTAGATTAAGGGGCAGAATTTATATAGATTAATAGCTAGCATGAGGATCTGAAAAAAGAAAAAAAAAAGAAAAAGAAGTGGTCCAAAAGTGACACTAACTTCTGAACAGAACCAATCTTTCTTTAAAGGGTCAGCTACGTCTAGCTATACTCCCATTCTACTAGCATGTACAATGACCTTGCTACTTGTAGGGTTATAACTTAGAAAGAAGTATCAAACAAGGAATAGTGATTGGCATAAATCAACGTTGTGGCTGTAATTTCAAGACTGGAAGCATCATTGATGGAGAGTTCAGGTGTCAAAGTTCTACTAGTTCCATCCTTTACCATGCCACCATTGAAGGGAGTAGTGATACCCTCACAGCTAAGCAGCTCATGGTTCACATTGATGACTGGAAGATGGATGAAGGATCCTTTCTCTATCAATATTTTCGTCTTCAGATAGATAAAAAGTTGTCTACTGACTATCAATGAAGAAGAATGCAAGTAGAAGGAATGCAATGTCTTCCAACTATTATTATAGTACATGTATTGTAATACAGGTTGCTTAATGATATTTTTGCTATTAATTTTTGCTATCAATTCTATGGCAAAGCTTGGAACATGGGAGCAACAAAATCAACTTTAGGATCTTTGAAAACCTGTACTCATTTCCCACAAGTGACAAATTCAGTTGTTGTTGCAGTTATCATGAAGTACTTTACTCCATACCAGGGTGAACAAAACAATACAGTACAATAAAATAACAATGTTCTGATGACCACAATCTGACATAAGTTTACTAGGCAGAATTAGACCACTGTAAATATAGCTAGCTATTAGATTATAGTGGTTTGACACTTTTGAAATTAAAAACAGTAGCAGCAAATGACTCTATAGTAAAACATGATATTTCCTTGTCACTTCCAAGTAGCTCCTCGTTTGGAATGTTCATGAAGGCGAGCTTTACCTCTGGGTCCACTGCGAGATTTCACTTCTTTCTCCCTTTCATCCATGAGAGCTAGTTCCTCATCATATCTACAATAGACACAGCATGAGGTTCCAGACCAATTATAAACAAGAAGACTCACAATATATCAAACTTTCCAAGGCAGTCTTTTGAAGGAGTTTTGTTCCATCTCACACTGCAATGATAATAAAAGCATTAGCACTCTCTAAGTAGGGATGGTGGGTCAAACGTCATGAGACTGCAAACTCTCCTTTCTCTTCTACCCTTACTCTACAGGTTCTCAGAAGGTTGCAATGAATTACTACATCTACACAGAAGAGGGAAGAATGCTAAAATTCATTTGAAAAGAAATTCTATTTGATGTAATCTCTATGTAGTCCCCTGCAATATTGAAATAGCTAGCTCCTGGCAAAGAATAGTCTGATCCTAGTGTGAGTGAGGTGTCCTGACTATAACAGGAGCATCAGCAGGTACGTGGACTATTCTTGCCGCCATTTCACAACTCAAGAAAGAAGTGGAGACACAACAATTAGCTAGCTATAGCAAACCAAACAGTACTGATGCTATGGACTACAGTAGCTACGCGCATGCGCAATGGGATCTAAAATAGATAAAGCATGCGCACTCGGTTTCTGGTTGATTTAGCAGCCCTCGGGCTACAGTGCACTAAATCAACCAGAACCCTGCGCACATGCTTTATCTATTACATAGACTACTGTATCAATTCGGGGATTTTAGATTCATGCACTAATCCATCTACCGGTAGACTCTATTTCAGCATCTTCGACCTCCAACACCTTGACTTATCGATAAATAATGATTGGGCTGCTATGCTATTGGAGAACTACCATACAGTGGGATAATTTCGGTGGGGATAAAAATTGGTAATCGGTCTATCTATCGAAAATTTTCTATCAAATTTTTTTCCAAATGAAGCCACCGTTTAGACCTTCGTACATTCAATTACGCAGTATACGGCACTATACGTAACTTACATTCCACTTTCTTCTTAGCTAGCTAGATTCCATCAATTAAGAAGTCACCACGATCGCGAAGAGGGCTATACCTGAAGAAATGAAGGCCAAAAATAGCATGCAAGCCAAGTGAAAATGGAGATTCAGCAGCTGTGAAGCGAAGTCCGTAGCACATGCGCTTACCGGATTAACGAAATCTCTGAAGAAAAAAAAACAACCCTACTGTACGGTATTCTTCTTTTATCTGTCCCTGCATACACATAGAAGAATGAACTCTATACATAGCTAAAACCATAAAAGAGAGGGGAAAAAAAGACCAGGAACAAGTAAGGGAAAAACATTTCGTGTAATGAAAAAAGATGTAGGGATGACCACTGCTCTTTTGTTCTGTATATCCAGCCAAGAATCCCTACATATACGTACATTACTGCACTATAATCTGAAGCTACCTAACGTATATGTAGGGATTGTTGGATGGATATACAGAACAAAGAATGATCCCATTTCTATCCTTCTTGTTTCCTTACTTTTTTGAGCAGTGGTCATCCCTACACCTTTTTTCATTTCATGAAATGTTTTTTCCCTTATCAATATGTCAGTTGCACTCACTCTGGGAAACCTGTGGGAGACATGACGATGTTGATGATATCATTGATCAGACTGTGCTTCATCACACGGTCACTTGGAGTGGTGAAGGCCAGAGATGGAGATGCATTCACCTACGCAGGGACACACATATCAATGTGCTAAAGTGTTTTCATGTCATGTATGGAGAATCTCACCCCCAAATCTTGCTATAAAATTTATGATGTAGAATGCATTCCCAGAGACTCATATGCTGACAATGACTATGGTAAAGCTATGCATGATATATTAATAACTTACTTCTATGAGCCATGGTTTAAGGTTGGTGTCGATGATAATGTCATATCTACAGAAAAAAAATAACAGAGTTTATCTCTTAACATACAAGCTGTCTTTAAATGATTTTATAAAACTCACCCATAGCACTCGAAGCAGTGACGGTCACTAGATATCACATTCTAACAGCGATAAAATAAGTGACAGTGTGTGATGAGTCTTGTGTATTGACTATACCTGGACTGCCTTTAGAGAGTGCACTATCAACCAATGCATATCATCAAATAGTGTGTCAGTGGCCTGCAATGCAAATATTCGTGTGTATGTGTTATTCCACAAGTACAAAGGCTGTATGGCTATATTGCTATAGCCAGAGGGTGAGAGAAATGTAGGCCATACAGGCTGAGTGGTTGAGCCTTATTTGTCATAAAACAGAGTACCACCTGACAGGTTGTATCAGGTTGTGCCAGTACTAGAATTACAACCAAAAGGCAGTGTTTTGATCTTAACCACAAGTAGGCTATTAAGTAGCTATATTAACCTCTTTTCCTCTGGTACTTTCAAGATATAATCTTAGGTTATCCACAGTCCACTTCCCTCCATGACTATCATTGTATTCATCCTAATACAAACAAACAAAGCATCGGGTGACTTTGCATTTACAATTTCATGCTGTACAAACTGGATAATGGGCGATATATATAATTATACCAAGCCCTGAGGGTAAAATACTGCGCATGCACAAAATAGCTTACTTTTAGCTAACGATGGAAAGTGAAGCGAATGACACTGCTCCAAAACTGAGCAGCAAGGTTAGACCAAGGGAATGCGAAGGATAGAGCCAGAAGAAGCTCTGAATCAGCGGAACAAATGTGGTCAAAGCTTGATAAAAGAAATGAAAGGGATAGGGCTTATAGACTCTATGAGAAGAGGGCATGCTACGAGCACATAACTAGTTAGCTTTATCTAATTACAACATTTATGATTGCAGAGATATGGATAGTCAGTTGCACCTACCCCATGCTTCTGGATAGACACATTTGTGAGATGGACGAACATATTATCCAATTCATTGAGACTGGCAGTATATTTAACAGTGCAGAAGCGACAGAAACCTAGATGATACCTATACACATAGGAATAGTTAAGTGTTAAAGATCATATAGTGCGAAAATTTTGTGGAACCTGGGTTATCCAGACACCTTTGTCCGAATTTTTTCCCCCCAGGCTGCTGGATAAGTGAATTAGTCCAGAAAACTGAAATAATAGTACTGTAGTTATGCTGTGTTGTTTATGAATTTCTAATGGCTAGCACCAACAGCCTAGAACCTCTGCTTATTTTTCTCAGCTAACATGATAAAAATTCAATAGAATTAGTTCTCATAAAATTAGCTTGCTTCATAAGCTAATTTTATGGCTATTGAATAGCCTAGAACCTGTTGTGCAGTTGCTAATTATGTGGCTGTGCAGAGCACTTAAAAAATAACTCCAATAAAATAACCAGTAGTGTATATTTAATACAAATCTGGATAAACAAGTTCTGGATAAACAAGGTACTAATATTTGTGGATCTTTAATGCATAAAACAAAAAATAACTCCAATAAAATAACCAGTAGCGTATATTTAATACAAACTCTAATGCATAAAACAAGGATTATCTGGCTCAAAATCTACCCCATGAGAATTTAGTTCTGGTAAATGTTTATACATTAACCTGATTGGCTGCTTTCACACTTCCAACCTTCATATGATAACACTCGTATGCAGCTATGAGTGTACACGAAAGAACTTACATGTATGCCTTAAGGGGTCGGAAGGAAGTGATGAGAACATACAGCCTGAGGTCAAACTTCTTGCCCCCTATTAGCAAAGGATTCTCAATGTACCGTGAAATAACATATACTTCCTTTGTATGTGGAATGCTGCAAAACAAGAAAATACATAATTGAAAATCATGCAAAACAACAACTATAAAAATGACAACAAAAAAACAACAACAAAACAAAACAAAACAAAAAAACAACAAAAAATGTAAATAAAAAAAAAAGATATACACCACGCAAGAAAGACGAATTCAGTTAAATGTAATAGACTATGTGTTACCATATGGCTGGAAATATTAGTGGGAATTAAAATTTGGTGGATTGCCCTGGATCATTAAAATTTTTTTAATAAACTCAGCAGACTAACACACGCTCATTAAACGTGGCCAGCCCTGAAATTAACAGTTGATGGGGAGAATGACTGCCTTTCGTCTTGAACCGAGCCATGCATGAGTTTATTACCGACTAGAGAAACGCAAAGCATTGTAGGGTAAGCGCGCATGCTCAGTTAGCCAATGATGTCACCGCATGGAACCAGAAGAACGTACGTACGATATATAACAGCGCCCTCTCAGCATAACCACATGCACAATTCTAAAATCAAGGCCAACAGAGTCAAGATTTAGAATAACTTTGATTCCGACCTGTCACTTTCAAACTTACCGGATGTCTACCACAACAAGACCAAAGAATAAACAGACTGACTACCTGACTTTGATAGGTGACTCGTTCACCTCAAGGACATACCTACCAGCAAGAGAGCCTCAGCCCCACAACTAGCCATAGATATAATCAAATAAAAATAAAAATTTTCAGAAGCAGGCAGCACTCCCACCAGTGTAAACATAATGTCATAGTCATACCCCTTTCCCCTTCTGATGACTGCTGACTGTGCACAACAAGATGGGCCAGAGATCCTTGGTGTAACATTATTTGGAAAGTCAAAGGAAGATGTAGTAATATATCATAAAGAACATTATGTATTGAATTATGAAGCACCTGGAGCGATTATCATCCTGACTACCCTGGAGTGATTATCATCCTGACTACCTGACTACTGATGCTACTTGTGCCACAAGAAGAACAACTAAAGCTAAAGGTCCCACAATACAGACTACTACTACAATCATTGAATGTCTAGTGGCAGAGATGAAGGGGAAAGGCTTGAACCAGGCATTATAGAGAACTGATATCATTCTGTGACCTTGTCTATGTGCATGTGGCCCCATGTTTCCATTTAGGACAGTAATGGAGGAACATGCTGAACCCTATAAACTGATGCATCCATTGTTGTGTGACTATAGACTGGAGTTATTTGCAACCCCTTTAGACCCTTTGGAGAGTTCAGATCGGAGTTCCTCTAGCCCTAGTAGCTTCAAATTCAATGTTTTGCTTGCCCCTCATGGTTGGTAAGGCAAGACAAGAGGCAGTTTTCCCTGAGTGAAGCAAAGAAATCTGAGCTTGAAAACAAGGTGGTTTTTTTTATGCATTAGGAAATACCAAGTATCCGCAAAGGATCAAGAGAAATAAAAAAGGTTCCTTTTATAAAGAAGAAAAAATAAAGAAGCTCCAGGATGCCATGAGCAACTCATTTTCTCCAAGCAGCTGGACTAAACTATTCATAGCTAGCGAATACCAAGAAGGTGAGCTGAATCATTTTCTTGAAGTAGCTGGACTAAACTATTCACAGATACCAAGAAGGTTAGCTGAAACCATCCACAGCAAGGAAAGGATAGAGTACAAAAAAGTTCCTTTTATAAAGAAGAAAATATAAAGAAGCTTCAGGATGCCATGAGACACTCATTTTCTCCAAGTAGCTGGACTAAACTATTCATAACTAACAAATACCAAGAAGGAACTATTTTTAGCAAGCAAAGGATCAAGAATAACAAAAAAGTTTCCTTTTTATAAAGAAGAAAAAATAAAGAAGCTGCAGGATTCCATGAGACACTCATTTTCTCCAAGTAGCCGGACTAAACTATTCACAGCTAACAAATACCAAGAAGGTGAGCTGAAACTATCCACAGCAAGGAAAGGATAGAGTACAAAAAGTTCCTTTTATAAAGAAAATATAAAGAAGCCATGAGACACTCATTTTCTCCAAGCAGCTGGACTAAACTATTCATAGCTAACGAATACCAAAAAGGAATATTTTTAGCAAGCAAAGGATTAAGAGTAACAACCTTTTTATAAAGAAGAAAAAATAAAGAAGCTTCAGGATGCAATGAGACACTCATTTTCTTGAAGTAGCTGGACTAAACTATCCACAGCTAGCAAATACCAAGAAGGTGAGCTGAAACCATCCACAGCAAGGAAAGGATAGAGTACAAAAAAAGTTCCTTGTATAAAGAAGAAAAAATAAAGAAGCTTCAAGATGCCATGAGACACTCATTTTCTCGAAGT